>CM076583.1:1292353672-1293073444 GCA_034641835.2 Pinus albicaulis | reverse complement strand
AGTCATGGAGCTCCGAGGTAGGTGCTTGCCCAGTTGAATGATACTGCCAGAATTTCAATGATACGAAATGCTACATGGGCTCTGTCAAATTTTTGTCGTGGTAAACCCCAACCACTATTCAAACAGGTAAGCAGAATACATTTTCTTCCTCTTCTTCTTAGTTCGCAGATACTGTGGATTTTTTTTTATAGATCTTGGTGCTTGGTAGATTTGGACGTAATATGGACCTAGGCGCTTGTTCATTACAATGAATCCGTCATCAGGTTTTAGAAAATGCTCAGAAATTTGGGTTTCACAAGGGGATTACCCTTGCTTGCAATTATTGATTATCAATCACATTCAAAAAAATTCTTTCGTATCCTTTATTTGCATCAATGGAAGAAAATATTGGAGCTGGAAAAAAAATT
Source organism: Pinus albicaulis (assembly GCA_034641835.2). Taxonomy (NCBI): domain Eukaryota; kingdom Viridiplantae; phylum Streptophyta; class Pinopsida; order Pinales; family Pinaceae; genus Pinus; species Pinus albicaulis. The sequence continues at coordinate 1,293,073,037 of CM076583.1, read as the reverse complement.
CAAAAGGGTGAAAGGGGTGATGGCAGAGTTTATTGCCCTTGTAAAAAATGTTGTATATGAAATAATTTTAGAGTTTTAATAGCAACAACAACAGTGCATTGTAGGATATATGGGCACATTGATGGTGGATCGAATGACTATCATCCCGTGGTAATTAATTATCTATCTTCATTTTGATTATATCGTAAAATTTTATATTATTTTAATATTTTTATATGCGCACTAATGTTTAATTATTAATGTTTTTAATTTTCATAAAGGCACAGTTGCCCCCCAACTTTTTGCAAATGATCAACCAGCTTCCACAGCTAAATAGTAGTAGATTAGATGATGTTTCACCAGTACAAGAGAATATTGCAGCAAATATTAGTATTGGAAATGATGTTGTACAAGGTGAAGAACATGAATCGAATGAAGGTAATTTTAATGATCCCATGGAGGTAGATCATGATGACAATAATGAGACAGTTCACATTAATGATGGGACAAAACAAATGCTCCAAGACATGTATGGTGAGTCAGATGATGATGGTGGAGATAGCAGTGACGGTATTTATGATGTACCTCTGATTGAAAGGTCAAGTGAACGACTTTTTGAACACTCAAATGCAACTCTTCTCTCTGCTACATTATTGCTGGTGAACTTAAAGGTTATAAATAATTTGTGGAACAGATGTATGACACAACTCATAAGGTATGCAATATGTATATATGATCACATATATGTAAATTTTGATTATTTTCCCTTTTTTTAGTTGTAATAAATGTGTAAAATAATAACTTATATATATAATTTATTATTTTACACATTTATTACATTTACATATATGTGATCATATATACATATTGCATACCTTAGGATTTGTGTCATACATCTGTTCGACAAATTATTCATAACCTTTAAGTTCACCAGCTCTCTGCTATTGTTGTTGGTGAATGTCCAAAATGTGGTTCCAGTAGATATCGAACAGATCAACTAACCAAAAAGGTTCCTCAAAAGGTTCTTCGACATATTCCCATAATTCCATGTTTGCAGCGAATGTTCAAGTGTAACAACATAACACAGTTTATGGATTACCATTCAAAGAATAGAAGTGGAGATGGTGTTCTTCGAATGTCTGCAGATGGTTATGCATTTAGAGAAATCGAGGAAAAATATGTAGATTTTAAAAATGAACCTTGTAATGTCAGGCTTTCATTGGCAGCTGATGGTGTTAATCCATTCGGAGAGCTTAGATCTACTTACTCAGTGTGGCCGATTTTCATTATCAACAATAACATTCCTCCTTGGATGTCAATAAATAGGGAGCACATAATGTTGACTCTGATTATTCCATGTATTTGATACATTATTTCTTTGAATGTAACATTTTCATTCCTCTCGTTGTTTGCATAAATATATATTTTATTTATTTACTTACTTATATATACATATATCATGGTAGTAATTATTATGTACCGTAATTTTGAACAATTAAGTAAGTACCAGCTCAAAGATATGAATGTATATATTGAGCCTCTTATCGATGAGCTAATACAGTTATGGCATGGCATCACTATGTATGACATCACTAAACCAATCAAGCAAAAGAGATTTCAATGTCGTGGAATGCTTGTATGGACAATTCATGATGCCCTAGGACTAACACATGTTTGTGGTATGTAATATTTCGTTGCACTTTAATATAATACATAATTATCTAAATTATATATACCATATTGCATGTTTTAAAAATGATCTCATAGTATATTAATTGTTATTGATCCATCTATTGTAGGTCTTCAAACAAAGGGTAGATTTGCATGTCCAGTTTGTGGCCCTAAGATGAAGTATTGTCATTCGCCAGACTTAAGAAAGATGGTGTTTGATGAGTTTAGGCACTTCCTCTCTAGGAACCATAAGTATCGTACTACTGAAAAACATCTTTTCAATGATAAAGAAGAAACTGGATTAAAACCACGAAGAATGACACCTCAGTTGTGGATGTTGGAATATAACAGAATTAATAATCGTCAAGCAGCTGGTACGTAATTTATGTGTATATATATATATTATCTGTTTATGTAATGTTTGGAATTTTTTTTTTAACTAATGAATTTATTTTATTGTATTTTATAATTAACATTGTTCTAATTTATTTTATTCAATAATATCAAGGTCATCGTCGCGGTGAAGGTACTAATATTGTACTTCCACCTGGAATGAAATGTTATCCTTCTCAATTCTCAAGGTTGCCCTACTATGAGGACCTAAAAATAACTCATTTGTTTGATACAATGCATGTCGGGAAGAATGTGACAGAAATGTTATGGCCAACCATAGATGGTGCACATGATAGAGATAAAATTGAAAAAAATTGTGCTGACATTGAGAAATCGAATCATGCAATGAAAAGTGTGATCGACAGATCAAATAACAATGGAGGTCGAAACTATAATAATATTCCATGGTTATTAATAGAACAACAAAGAAATGATGTAAAAGAGTTCATTAGAAGAATTAAATTTCCAACAGGTTTTGCTTCAAACATAAATAATATCTTAACGAAGAAAGGTGACTTCAGTGGGGTGAAAACACATGATTGGCATACCTTTGTTAAGGTAATTTTTTTGGTATAATTTTTTGTATGTTATTTCTTGAATACATATTTTAAATTTTCCTTTTTTCTATTTAATTTGGAAACCAATAACGATTCATTTTTTATTGTTATAGTATGTTCTACCTGTATCTCTCCCAAACGACTTCGACAACAATGTCAAACAAGTTATATATGGTCTTAGTAAATACATGAGGTAAGTAGTTTTGATTTATATGCAAAATATAATTGCTACAATTTCTTTTTGTACTTGATGAAATGATGTATTAATTTACTTGTAATGAAATATATATTATGTTACATTGAAATAACCTTGCGTAATGATTTTCAGATGGTTGTCATTGAAATAAATCCATCAAGATGAAATAAAGTATTGGAAGAGAGAAATTCCTCGGCTAATGTGTGAAATGAAAAAGTATCTACCTCCAATATTTTTCAATGCACAAGAACACTACTTGATACACCAAGTTGAGGAGATTGAAATGTGTGGACTAGTACACACAAGGTCAATGTGGATGGTCGAGAGGCACCTGAAATCCTTCAAGGCTTTGGTTAGACAAAGAGCACGACCTGAGGGTTCTATGGTGGAGGGATATGTGGTATATGAATCCATGGTGTATATTAGTCATTATCTTCCTATATTAGCTGTGCCAGCCATGAAGGCGGTGGATTGCATTTGGGATGTGAACTCCATCAAAAAATTTGAAGTGGAGCACCTGTTGGGAAAAGGTAGAATGAAGAAAGTGAGAGGTAAAAGATTTATTATGTATAATACATATAATGTTTCATTTTTTTACATCATGTATATGATCATTATATTCATTTAGGTCTTATTCTTTCATAGTTTATTAAGTAATATAATTTACCATGGTTATAAGTAATATTTATTAATATTGGTGAATTATTGTTTTTTTATTCAAGTGCTCAAGATTATGAGGCACTACTTTTATACATTGCAAACAATCTTGAGTGGATGAGTGAATGGATTGAAACATGTAAAGCACGTAACAACGGTAGGTTATCATGGCAACTACTGTCTGAATTGATTAGAGAAGCATATCGTAGTGGAGATGGAAACGTTACAGACAGGGAAATCGATTTAGCATATGGTTTGAAAGATAGAAAGGTAAGCAATTAATTCACCTATTTTATTCATTAATTATTTTATACTATATTTATAATGTGACAACAAGTTTGATTTTTCAGTTAATTTTCATGCTGTGTAAATTATATGATTAATTATTAATTGAGAATGCATCCTTTTCATGTTTGGCATATTTCAGTTGAAACACCACAAGGCTATGTGGTGCAATGGTCGTAAATTTCGCATTAAACAGTTGGATGATAACAGGAAAAATTCTGATAGTGGGATAACTACAGTATTCCAGGTCACTAATGTTTCCTCCAGGAGTGAAAGACATCCTCAAGAATCTAAAAATAGATATTATGGGTTCTTAGATGATATAGTTGAGTGTGACTTTAATTCCTTCAAAATAGTTTTGTTCGACGTCAAATGGTATAGGCTATGAATGAATGTATGTGATGATGATAGAACACTTATTCAACATGACAATGGATTTCCAATGGTTAAAACATCACAGTTTGAAGCACGAAAAGATCGCTATGTTTTTCCAAGCCAATGCGAACAAGTCTTTTACTCAGAGGTTCCAAGTGAGAATGAATGGTCATTTGCTATTAGATATGATCCAAGAGGAAGGCCAGTAGAGTATATTGTAGATGAAGATGATGATATTGATCAATAAGAAGATGATGTAGTGGCAGATGAGCAGGAAGATGCATTGACAGATGAAGAAGATATCTTAGAAGATGAACCAGGCATAGGAAATGAGGCAACAATTATTGATGATGATGTCGATGAGGATATTATTGAAAATGACATAATTGATGATGATGATGAAATGTTCAATCATTTCAACACTGTTTCTGAATCAGATGTTGATATAGATTTCGATCAGTTGGATGAAGATCAAGAAGATACAAAAGAAGAATATTGATACAGATGTTATGTTCGAGTATGAGCTGGTATGTTATAACTTTATATTTTAATATGTAGGAATTATTGTCTTTAAATAATTTACTAATTATGTGGGTTTGTGGCATGTTGTTTATTATTTCAAACCAATAAATAATGGCCTTACTATTGTTTTTTATTTCGCAAGATTCGCAGTATTCATTTGATTCTATGGTCAAGTCTCTGAAAAAACCAATTAAATGCTTAAATAGTCAAGATCTGGAAGACAGGCTTTACCCCCACCATAAATTGCTGAAAAACCGGCCTTCAGTTCAGCTTGTTGTGATGAAGACGAGGGTGGATTTGCATGATCATTTGAATGAAAATGAATCAGATATTCGAGATTTTTTTAGGGCAGATCCATAAGCCCCATAGATGAAGATCCCATTGCTACAGAATTTATGTTTGCGTTGAAGCACAAGTATAGTTTTGTATTGGAATACAAATCAGAGGACAACTATACCAAGTCTAAATCAACTGAATCCAGTTCTAGTGCTCTTGAACTTACCGAATTAAGGCCAGAAGCAGGATTTACAATCTCTAATGGGAATGGGTATGGCAGTTCCAATATTGGATTGGATGTCCGGAGCTCTGCAATAGGCACTGGACTTTATCGTAATGAACCCCAACTAATTCAATGTGATGAAAATATGGACTTTTATGATGATCAGGAAAACAAGCCAGAGCATTTTGGCAATATTGAAGAAACTGAAGAGGTTTCCTGTGATCGATTGAATCAACTCATCCATAAGACATCTACTGCAGGCTGGTTTGTATCAGAAGGAGAATCGATTTTGCTTTCCCATGATGATGGATGCTTATCTTTTCACAATATAGCAAATTCAGAGGTGTGGAGGTTTTAATTATTGTACTTAATTTTGGGGTTTATGGGTGTTATAATTTATACATTTTGGGATTTTCTATTAGAAATAGGGAAAATCCTAGGGGTTAGATTATTCTCATGGTTTAAATTTATATATTTGAAATAAAATTCACCAATTTCTATTTAAAAAAATGATTTGCCTAAATATTTGATGTAGTTTAAATATGATGTAGTTCATTTCAAAAAATGTTGAAATTTTCTAGAAACTATGATTGGGATTTCAAGAATATTTATGCACTCTTTAAATTTTCCCTTAACATAAAGGGTAGTTGATGTATGAGTAATACTCAGTATTGTTTTTTTCCAATCTCCAGGAGAAGGCTGAATATAAAGCTCCATATGGGCTTACCCCAAACATGTGGGGTGATTGCTAGTTGATCAGAGCAGCTGGTTCAGATGGTCGCTCTGGTAAATATGTTGTGGCAGCATCTGTAGGTTGTACATTGGACTCAGGTTTCTGTTCATGGGAATTTTATAATAAATAAATTATGGCATTCCATACTGAATCAGAGGCCTTCACTTCAACATCCAGTACCATCTCTCCAGTTTTGGTAGAGAAGGATGTCTCGGGGAGAAATTTTGGCTTTGCAAATGTTGTGCCAGAGAATCAACATTGATGGTACAGTCCATGTGGGCCTCTTATGGTATCTACTGCCAGTGCCTAAAAGAAAGTTAATATTTATGATATTCGTGATGGAGATCCCGTGATTTCAATGTGTTTGTTTTGAAAGTTTAGGTTTCATAGTAAATCATCAATGGGCTCTGAAATAAGGCACATTGAAATCTTGGATACATGTTTCATGCCAAAATCAGTTGTATCTTCCATAAATACACAATCTTGGACCACTTTGTATAAATCTTCTTCTCTGACAATATTACATCTCCCTCATTTTACAGGTGGTGTTCTTACATGCATAGCAAAGGCATTGTTTTGGAAATCATTTTATAAGTCACTAGATATTGTGGGTACAAGGATCTAGGGTCTCCACATGAAACTGTGTTGCCCGGAGACTCACTCTGCCTGTTCTTAAATTTGTAAACATAGTAGTATGCCAATGCTTCTTTCATTTTGTATGCATAAGATGATTTTTTTTCAAAGTCCATAATTGTTTTTAAGTTTTATCCATCCCATTTTTGTTGTGAATGCACAGGTTTTTGGCTCAACACAGATCTGTTATATCTTTGTACTTTTCCTTTACGAACTATTTGAAATTTCTAGTTATATTTAGAGGTGTCTTTTAAGGGATGAGGGGAATTACTTGGATTTAGTGCTGCCCACTCTCAATAGAGGCTTACAATAAACTATGACACATTGTGATGTATATCAGTGGTAGTTGGGGCAGCAACAAAATCAGTTTCATGCTTCAGTAGATTTATTTTTCTTGGAAAGCTTTCAGCAGAAAAAAAAAAAGGGAATGAAACACGCAACCAGTCCCCTTCCTTTTATTGGACCACCTGATTTCTTTTTATGAGAGCACCTACAGGCTAAAGTTACTAGAAGTGGTCAAAAGTGAGTTTGGTTAGTTGGCAAAGTCCAACTATTCTTAGCCCTCAACAATGTTTAAATACTTCATAGGCATGTTAACCCCTCCTAGATTGTGTTGCGTAAGTGGGTTTTGCAGAATTTTATGCACTTAGGGTTAGACTCAAATTTTGAAATTTGATGTAATTAGGATTATATTCAAGTGTTGGCCAAATTGGTAAAATTGATACTCAACCATAGCTGAAAGGCAGTAATATGCAATGGAGTCATTCTATGAAATGATTCAATTTGGCATGTGAATCTCACATCTAAGGGCCATTAAAATCCCATGGATGGAGACTGATCAGGATTCAACATTGCTGTTACTATTAGTGGAGTTGGGTATGGCACAAGTACAATAAAAATACTGGCAAAAATAGTAACATCATAGATTCAGAATCTTAATCTCTATATTAAATGAGCATTAGAATGTAACTTGATTTCAGTAAAATCTCTAACAGGTTTGTTCTAAATCGGACCTGAAATGCTCACTTGTAAAGATGTTTGAGGCTTGAGGTTTTATGACACTGCAACAATTGAATTTTTGAGTACATGATGACATTAGGTCATTGTGAAACTGAATATATGCTACTTCGGTATGAAGATTGATTGCACAAACTGTGTTTTCTAAATAATGTTTCCAATGAAACCTGAAATGGCTCTTGTTACGCTGAAAACATCTGCCATGTTTAATATACTATCAATTTGAGTGACAAGGGTAGCTAAACCACATGAAAATGCTCTGAAGCTATTACAGATGCATGGAAGCTCTGGAAATTTAGCCCCTCACTATGTTATCTGATGCAGGGGCATTAGGCCCAAGACAAATTTTGTACATAAGTAAATGTAAAGGGGGGTATCATGTTTTATTTCCCTATGAAATTATCCATAGTTGAGCTAATTTAGTTAATTTTTAGAGAAAATGTAACTTCCCAAATGATTAATGGGCACCTAAAGAGATAGTCAGTTTCAAAATTTAAGCTAATTCTGGGAGTCCGTCTCTGTCTCAGAGTTAGGAATTTGAAGAGTTTGTGAGTCATCAAGAAATTCGAATCGATTCATTGTAATTGATATAAAAATAAACCTCCGGGACAGAGTCAACAGACCTGCACAGAAGACCTGCAAAGAGAACTGCATAGCGCTGCATAGGGAAGAGGAGGCCATTGTATCGAAGATCTGGCCGAGGACCAGGAGACTGTTGTTGGGAAAAATACTGAGAGGGGGGGGGGTGAATCAGTATTTAGGGCATACTCAATTATTTTTACTTTTTCTTACTTCAAAACCCATACGCTACTTTGCTGAATCCAACTAGCATATACACGTGGATCTCCTTCATTAAACTCGCGTATACATAGAAATCTTATTATGCAATTAAATCTTTACTTAGATCTATGCAACATTCATTCTTTTGATGTTTAGTTAACAATAAACATGTGCAGTAATAACATAATAAACCATCACACATAAGCATCACACATGAACACCAGGATTTTAGGTGGAAACCCAAGTCGGGAGAAAACCACCGCTACCGTTGCTCAGCCTTCAATATTTTATTATAAAGAAAACATCTTACAACTTATGTACTGGCGCATACTCATACCAGTAAGCAGGCACCCACCTGTGCTCATTTACCAGCCTCTCCTGGAAGGGAGCTACGACCCCCCTGCTCTCGTTTACCAGCCTCTCCTGGAAGGGAGCTACGACACCCTGCTCTCATTTACCAGCCTCACCTGGAAGGGAGCTACAACCCCCTGACTGAAGGCTACAACCCTCAGCACCACCATGGACCACGTTTCATCAATTTTCACACTGGATCCAAAAGCTTCCTTTAGAACACAACTTGTAGGCCACTTTTCATCATATTTTCATACTAGACCCACTCCACACATTTAAGCTCAATCATACATCAAACTGAGACTTATAACTTCATCAATAGACATCAGTAAACCAATAGAACAGATCAGAAATCTCATACCACAAACTTCAGCAAACCCTAGTTTTTCATATGCGCTTTCCTTTTACTAATACCGTGTATATACGCGCTTCCATTCACATCAACCCATGTATACATATGCACATTACAGAACAGCCCATACATGCTTTCTCTTCATCAAACCCATGTATATATGTGCTTCTGCTGTGACAAACTAGCGTATAGAACTTCAGACATTATAGAGCAGCATACTTCTTCAGATCAGATATTCAGTTCAGATTTAACCCTTTACTTTCAAACAGATGTTTGCCTCATCTCAGATTTAAACATTCCACAAACAGATCTAGAAGATACAAATACATTTCAGATCTAGATAACCTTCTTCATCAATTTCTTCATAGGTGCATCACAGATTCAGATCTATCATCAAACTGTTACCCTTTCCATACAGATATACTTTAGAGTGAAGTATCCATTCAAACCCAGACTCATGCACACTCTTTGCACAATGATTTCCTTCTCCTTATATAGGTTTACCCTTTTTCAATACCATGAGCCAAAACCACATCACTTCCGATGGTATTCCTGGGCGGGATCAAATAGACAACCCAACGCTCAATACAATGGGTCAATACCATGGTAGTAACCCTTGGTTTTATACATTTAGAATGCAATTGACCATACGCGACTTGGCACGTCCTTTTCGCATGCAGGCCGCTACTTCGCCTGTATTAAATCCGCGTATGCCTTGAGACATAATCTTTTCATTGTTCTCGCACATACTAACATTCCTTCCATCATTACATCCGGTCAGACACATCATATCACATCAGATGTATATCATTGGCTAAAGTCCATCAAGTCAAGAATACCTATCGGCGAGGTTGCCATCATCTTCATCAAGTGGGTTGCCATCAAGGACAACACATTGCATCATATTTCCAACAATCTCCCCCTTTGGACTTGATGGAAACCACGATGGTGTTTGATCACCATAACAGATAGATACATTAAGCACAACCATTATTCATGATATTCTCCCCTGATTCAAACACCATGTCACTCTCCCCCTTTGACATCAAGGGAAAAGGGCGAATCAAAACCAACAGAAGGTTTTTCTCCTCATGTAGACATAAGAGCTCTGCAGATCTGAAGTGTACTGAAGTTACCATGCTCCCCCTGAGTTCATGCTGAATCTTCAAACATATTTTTTCAATGAAGTACATGACTCTATGACCTTCCTATCACCAAGGACTCATACTTACATCAAAGATCCAACCAAGTGGATTTACATATGAGACTCAAATACCCAACCAAGTGGGTTTACACAATTTGACTCAACTACCCAACCAAGTGGGTTTACATATTTGATCAAGTCCTTACATGACTGAATATTACAATTTTACATCATAGGTCTCAAACGTGACCTTTTCATCAAATTACAAATATGACTTTTCATGACCAATACCAGAAGGACCTCAAGAGAGATCACATTTCAGAACCATCATAATGCCAACAGTGCATTATACTCAGCAAGACTAATGCTCCGCCTGATAATGTGCATCAAAGCCTCCTTTCCATATGACCAAGGCTCCTCCTTAGCTTGTGCAACCTGAATACTTTCAACAGCAAGTTATCAGCAACAATTTCTGCATGATCTGTCCTAATCTCTGAATCATAAAACTTCCATCTCATCCATGTGTGAAAGCAAAGAATACTCTTCAGCAAAAAGCAAACAAGGCTCATCCATAATCTCATCATAAGAAACCATGTAACATGTCATCATCATTTGGAACTGAGAAATAAATAGATATAGTGCCAATAATACAGTCATTAATAGTCAGACTGATGCTCCCCCTGAACCTATGCTCCTGATCTTCAGCTGTCATACAAAATTTCTTAACATAAATGCATACGCGACTGTCTCCACTGTAACTCGTGTGTATACGCAACTTTAGTTCACCAAACCCGCGTATGTAAAGTGAAACATAGAAAAATTCACATTCTTTCATCTCCCCCTGAAGTTGTACCACCTGTACCTGTCTTCTTCATATCATATGCACTGTCAGAAATAAACATAACCAAAATAACCAAAACAATCATGGGAATCACAATACATTTCTCCCCCTGTGATGATACATTACTAATCCCTATAATGTATCTCACATCAGTCATTAAGAGAAGTAAGCTTTAGAATCGGATGACTGCAGTAGGGTCAGTAATCCCTACGTTTCTGACCGGTCCTCCTTCCTATTCCAGCTTTGCTTGAAATTTCTAATTGTGTGCTGAAAATTATCCAATTTCTCAGATCTGTTCATCCTGCATTCTTTTTCCACATGTCCATACTTGTTACAAGCATAACATCTTATATGACCAGAGAAGTAAGCATAAGGATCATAGTGTGTTTCTCTGTTCTTCCTTCTATTGCAATCAGCTGCTTTATGACCATACTTGTTGCATGAAAAACAAGATCCCTTGAAGCAACCAGAGTACCTTTCTGAATAGAATTTGTTTGATCGTGACTGAAATGATCTGCTTCTACAATTTTCTGCAACATGCCCATAATTATGACATTTAAAGCATTCAACATTAGTGAATGATTTCCTTTGAGTATTCATGATTGTTGGTTGACCTTTTGTTTCTTTCAACACTTCAGGTTTTGCTTTGACATCCTTTGAATCTTTAGCACTTCCTTGTGAACTAGATTCTCCTTTAACCGTTTCATGAAAACCCAGACCAAGTTTAATAGAGGGAGACCTTTGACTACTAAGAATATTGTCCAGAATCTTAGTACTATCTTGAAACCTCAAAAGTTTATCCTTTTCTTCTAATTTACCTTTGAGAATGTTTACCTCAACTTCCAATATTTGGCATTGCTTCTTCATATTTTCTTCGACCCTTTTTCTTTCTTCTACTTGATCATTCAGATTTATAATCTCTTCTTTCAACCCATTTTCTTGATCTTCAAAAGTTTGTAAGAGTTCTTCCTTCTTCTTATTCGATGATTCGAGACTTGCTTTCAGAGAGATGATTTCTGCTTCAAGTTCTTCATTCTTCTTATTTGATATTTCCGGATCTTCTTTGAGCGAGATGATTTCAGCTTCAAGTCTTGCATTCTTCTTGTTTGATGTTTCAAGATCTGCATTTAGATCGTTGATTTCTGCTTCTAGTATTTTCATTCGATTGGATGCATAAGCATGCAACCTTTGATACTTGTCTACCTGTCCATTCAGCATTTCTATTTGTTCTTTCATTCTAGAGATCATCTCATCGTAAATAGATTATTGTCTTTTAGATGCTCTTTGTTGTTCTTCAATTTTGATCTTGATAGCTTCCTCTATATCCAAAACATTACTTTCACTATCTTCACCATTGCATGCACAAGAAAGTGAATCACAAGAACAATTATCAATACCTGTTTTATCTTCTTCATTTTCTGCTGCACATGTTTTCTGAGATATCTCCTTTTCAGTAGCCTTCTTCTTTTGCTTCTTTGCCATGAGCACTTGTAGATCTTGGTCAGAATCTTCTTCATCCACATCATTCTCTTCATTTGTATAATAACTCTTTCTCTTTTCAAATTGTTTCCCTTTACCATGATTTTCTTCATAAGGACATTTAGTAGCATAATGACCAACTCTTCCACAACCAAAACATTTGAAGGGGAGCTTACCTTTGAATCTTCCAGTTCCTAGTTGGAGTTTTCTCAAAAAATTTGCTTCTTCTTCTTCTCATATATACTCTGATTCCTTGACATCTTCCTTGTCTTTTCTTTTTGCACATGCCTTAAAAGCATCTTCTTTGGTTTGAGAGGGACCTCCTTGTCTCATTTCATAAGCAGTCAGAATACCATGTAGTTGAACAATAGTAAGAGTTTGCAGGTCTTGCCTTTCTTCAATAGCTGATACTTTTGACTCAAATTTTGAAGTCAAAGATATTAAGACTTTTTCCACCAGAGTAGTATCGGTTATGGTTTCACCCAAACTTCTCATACGATTTACAATATCATCTAGACGTAAAAAGAAACTGGCAATACTCTCATCACTATGCATCCTTAAATTTTCATATTCAATTCTGAGAGTTTGGAGTTTTGCACTTTTTACCTTTTTATCTCCTTCATAGCTCAGAATGATTTTGTCCCATATTTCTTTTGCTGAATTTAGCTGCATCACTTTAGCAAATTCTGGTTCAGACATGCTTCCTAACAATACATTGACTGCTTTGGCATTGATTTCATACTTCTTCCTTTCTGCTGCATCAGTAAGAATACTTGCTGGATATTGATAACCTTCTTCCACGATTGCCCATACTTCTGCACCAAGACTTTGCAGATATGCTTTTGTTCGTATCTTCCAGAATAACAGATTATCTCCATTGAATAGAGGTGGCCTTATAGACATTACTCCTTCATGACTTCCCATTGCGACGGATCTCCTTCAAGCGATCAAGCTTCTGCAGAAGGACCTGCTCCGATACCAATTTTTGGGAAAAATACTGAGAGGGGGGGGGGGGTGAATCAGTATTTAGGACTTACTCAAAAATTTTCACTTTTCTTACTTTAAAACCCATACGCTAATTTGATGAAGCCAACTAGCGTATACACGCAGATCTACTTCATTAAACTCGCGTATACACAGAGAACTTATTATGCAATTAAATCTTTACTTAGATCTATGCAACATTCATTCTTATGATGTTTAGTTAACAGTAAACATGTGCAGTAACAACAGAACAAACAATCACACATAAGCATCACACATGAACACCAGGATTTTAGGTGGAAACCCAAGTCGAGAGAAAACCACCGCTGCCGTTGTCTCAGCCTTCAATATTTTATTATAGAGAAAACATCTTACAACATATGTGCTGGCGCAGCCTCCTACCAGCACGCAGGCACCCACCTGCGCTCGTTTACCAGCCTCTCCTGGAAGGGAGCTACGAACCCCTGCTCTCGTTTACCAGCCTCACCTGGAAGGGAGCTACAACCCCCTGACTGAAGGCTACAACCCTCAGCACCTCTATGGACCACGTTTCATCAATTTTCACACTGGATCCAACAGCTTCAATAGAACACAACTTGTAGGCCACTTTTCATCATATTTTCAGACTGGACCCACTCCACACATTTAAGCTCAATCATACATCAAACTGATACATTGACAGATAGCAGTAAACCAACAGAACAGATCAGACATCTCATACCACAAACTTCAGCAAACCCTAGTTTTGCATACGCGCTTTCCTTTCACTGATACCGCGTATATACGCGCTCCCATTCACATCAACCCGCGTATACATCTGCACATTACAGACCAACCCATACGCGCTTTCTCTTCATAAAACCCGCGTATATACGCGCTTCCGCTGCGACAAACTAGCGTATAGATCTTCAGACATTATAGAGAAGCATACTTCTTCAGATCAGATATTCAGTACAGATTTAACCCTTTACTTCAGACAGATGTTTGCCTCATCTCATACCATAAACAGATCTAGAAGATACAAGTACATTTCAGATCTAGATTCCCTTCTTCATCATTTTCTTCATAGGTGCATCACAAATTCAGATCTATCATCAAACTGTTACACTTTCCATACAGACATACTTCAGAGTGAAGTATCCATTCAAACCCAGACTCATGCACACCCTTGCACAATGATTTCCTTCTCCTTATATGCAGAAGTTTACCCCACCTTTTTAAATACCATGACTAAAGCACATCCTTGGAGTAAAGAACATTCACCAGGCCCAGGATCACATAGGTGGTATCATTCAATACAATGGGTCAATACCATGGTAGTTACCCCTGGTTTTACAAATTTAAGTAGCTTTTTCCCATACGCAACAGCACGTTATTTCCCATGATGCATACGCTACTTGATCTGAACGATCCACGTATACCTTAAGACATAATATTTTCATCATGTTATGGCACATCTTGACATTCCTTCCATCATTACGCTAGGTTCTCGCATAGACATCTATCATCGGTTACATCATTACCAAGTCACATCGAAGTCGAGGAATAACTGTCAGTAGGTTGCCATCATCTTCATCAAGTGGGTTGCCATCAAGGACAACACATTGCATCCATATTACCCACAGTGAAGCATCCTAAGTCATCAGTAGATTATAAGAATACATCATATGAAGTTCAAGCCAAGGATCTTCATCCTATAGACTAGATAAAATTTCACAAGCAAGCTGGTGAAATATTGTATTCTACCATGACCAATAAATCCATGAGTGTTCAAAAGCTGCAAAACACTCTAGAAAACATCAAAGGTCAGCTATAACTAGAAAAGGCTTCCTCACAAGCCAAAGACAACATGATCAAATCCCTAGAAAAACTGGTCATAAAAGTGGGATATGATCCCAAGAGCATCAAAGTTGCAGAAGAATTCATTGAGAAAAATAATGTAGACACTGCTGCATTGAAAAAACAGCTCAAATGGCCTCCTACTGAACATCCACGGGCCAAAGAAGTATTACAGGATGAAAGACAAAAAGATGAGACGATGAAACTCATTATTTAGTTAACTTCCCAATTGAAAGAAATGGAAAATGAAATGGATAAGTTAGTACAGGAGAAAAAGGCTAGCTCAGAAGAAATCCATTTCACTGTTATTCCTATAGTTACTACAATAGTTCCTTCTACCTTAGCAGATTCATTAGCCCCATCAGTTCCAGTAGATACAACACTTCCCATTTCATTAGCAACTACTTCAGCAATAGAGTCATCTACAGCAGCAACTTAGCCTAGTGATGATGCAGGTAAACTAGTTAAAGCAATGCAGGATATGTCCATATAGACTACTGAAATAAACAGACTTAAAGAACAAATCAAAAGTCTAGAGGATGAGAAGAAACTAGTTCAAATCATGCATAAGAATGAAGTACAGAAGACAAACAGATTGACAGAGAAAGTGCAGAAGTTAGAGAAAGAAATGACATTGAAAGAACCACTTGGTTATCAATTCAAGTTATTTTTGAGCAAAAGGATCTAATCAAAGCAGCAAGTGAATCCATTTATAAAATCAAGGAAGAACTTGGTAAGAAGCCAGAGGAGGCCAATGAAATTATTAAGTTTCTTAATTCCAAGAACAAACAGGAATTGGAAGAAATTGGCATAAGTGATAGGACTGAAACCATCCTAGAAGTTAGGAAGGTAATTTCTAAAAGGAACTTAATGGTACAACTAGAAGAAAAATGTCAAAACATGGAGCTTGCCATAACCAGATTCATGGTTAAATTTGATATCTTGACGCAGAAAGGTCTGCCTAATCCTCACGTTATCAATGACAGGCTGATAAAACATGAGGATTATGATAATAAAATCAAAGAAGTGGCAAAGGAACAAATCAACAATACAACCATGAATGGAATTCCAACAGGAAAGGTGCTTTATCAGAGTTTTGAGAGCCTCTTTTACTTACAACATGAGATAAAACATCTATTCATTAACAAGCCTACTTTTGCAAAGTACACAGAAGCTGATGAGATATTCAAAAGAATGGTAAAAATCAAGTTACCAGATGCAGAATCTTGGGAGAAGTTGATTGATTTACTTTAAAAGTAAAAAGGTAAAAAATATCAGTCTGGATAAAAGTAAACAGGGCATTCAAAGTGAAGATAAATCATAAAGTTTAAAGTTAAAAACAACAGTCAAAGGTCAAAGTGAAAACATAGACAGTTTAAAGAGTATCAGATGAAAGATAAGGTTTAAAGTAAAAAACATAGACAAATCAGAGTGAAATACAGCCAATGTAAAGGACACTCAAAAGCCTAAAAGACAGTCAGCATTGAGCAACAACAAAGAAAGAAACAAGCAAACAACAAAATCAATAAAAGCGTGGACAACTTGCATCAGTTAGATAGTTGTCTCTATCTTCTTGCATGAAGATTTTTATTTTTCTTTGAATAATTCCTAAGCCACTTTAGGATATTTTGTAATAGTTTTTTTATAATACTTCACAATTCGAAGTATTGTGTGTGGATTGTGGATTTCTAAACATTTCTATAGTTGCATTGATCTAAAACCTGAGGGTTATTTGTACCATTTTCAAGTCAACGGATTGGATTGAGCAATAAAGGCATTATATTACAGGATTCATGTGTTGGGCCAACTTTAGTGAAGTACTTTCAAATTTTTCTTTGTTATTCTCTTAAGTTTTCCACGTACTTGCATGTTTTCTAAATCTAAGTGTATAACAGGAATATTATTTCAGAAGTTGTTTAAAAACACTCTGTCTTATTATTTCATTTTTCACGTTTTCTACTGATATCCAGATTAGGGAATTCTTAATTTCTCCCTAGTTTCGATTGAACTTTGTCATTTCCCTCATTATCTGAATCTGAAAATCCTTAATTGCTCTCCCATCCTGATTGAAACCATTTCACCATCTAGCTTAAAGATCTGAAAAAGCTCAGCTACCTTGCCCTGTGAAAACTTTCTTTAGACCTTGATCCTACTTCTGTTGCTTGATACATTGACTCCATTATCCCAATGGTAAGCAGACCTGCATCTATCCATCTGAATTAGTAATTCCACCACCAAACCAAATCAGAACCAAAACCAATCAATCTCACATAACTAGCCTAAAATAAACTAAAAACAACAAAGTTAAATCATAAAGAGAAAGCCCTCTTTGAGCATTAGGAAGGCTAGATCCTAAAGCTTAAAAGTAGGTTTGTGGTTCCCTCTAATATTCTTTAAAACAAAAAGACTAACAACCCTTAGAATTATTGGAGTGATAACATACCCAACACTAGAGTGTCAAGTGATGGTTGCAAATGGAGGAACTATAAATTTCTTTGGAAAATACCATAATATCAAGCTAACCATGGGGGAATATGTATTAAATAGTCCAATGGTTTCCATTCCAATGGGAGGTGTTGATGTAGTACTAGGAGTACAATGGTTACAACCTTTCGGGACGGTAGCTTTTAATTTTCCAGCACTTTTCTTGAATTTTTTTTCGGAAGGAAATGAAGTTGAATTATGGGGTATCGCATGGAAGCTAGGAAAGATAATAAGCTCTAATGTCATGAAAAATCTTCTGAAGAAAGAAGAATGAGGCATAATTTCACAATTATGCTCACTTGAAGTTCCAACATCAAAATCATCTATTTCTCTAGATCTCCAAAAAGTTTTGGACAATCATTCGAAGGTGTTTGAAACTCCCAAAGGACTCCCACCTATTCGTGATCATGATCATGTTATTCATTTGATTCCGGGGAGTGTTCCTCCAAACATCAATCATTACAGATATCCTTATGTCTAAAAGAGCGAAATTGAACGTATGAGTGAAAAAAAGTCAGAGGCTTGTATAATTCAACCTAGTCAAAGTTCTTTCTTTGTTCTAGTAGTATTGATGCACAAGAAGGATGGATCATGGCACATGTTTTCGGATTGTAGGGAGCTTAATAAGCTCACTATTAAAGATAAATATCCCATTCATGTGATTGATGAATTATTGGATTAATTACATGGAGCAATTTATTTTACCAAGTTGGATCTTTGTTCAGGATATCATCAAATTAGAATGAAGACTAAAGATATTCCGAAAACAACATTTCGAACTCATGAGGGTCATTATGATTTTTTGGTCATGCCTTTTGGCCTTACCAATGCACCTTCAACATTTCAAGGGTTGATGAATTCCATTTTCAAACCCTTCCTTAGAATTTTTTTGATGATATACTAATCTACAACAGGTCTTGGAAGGATCATGTCCAATATGTTGATAGGGTGCTAAAACTATTGGAGGAGAAACAATTATATGCAAAAACCTCCAAATTTTTCTTTGCAGTACAAGAGGTGGAATATCTGGGTCATGTTGTATCTCAGGAGGGTGTTAAGGTATACACTAACAAAATAAAAGCCATTAAGGAATGGATATTCCCCACAACCATAAAGCAGTTGTGAGGATTTATCGGGTTAACAGGGTATTATCGCAAGTTTGTTAAGAATTATGTGAGAATAGCAACACCTCTAACAACATTATTGAAGAAAGATGCATTTTCATGGACTCCTAAAGAAACTAAGGCCTTTGAACATCTTAAAGTGGCAATGTGCCTAGCACCAGTCTTAACTACGCCAAACTTCACAAAAACCTTTATTGTGGAATGTGATGCCTCAAGAAATGGAATTGGTGTTGTTTTAATGCAAGAAGGAAGACCCATTGCTTTTGAAAGTCGTCTAATCAAAGGAAAGTATTTACAGAAAGCTATTTATGAGAAGGAAATATACTACATGCACTAAATAAATGCAACCTTACCTAATGGGAAGGCAATTGAAGGTAAAAAGTGATCATGATAGTCTTAAATAATTTTTGGAACAAAGACTATCTTCAAAAGAGCAGCGAAAATGGGTCACAAAGATTTTGGGTTATGACCTTGAAATCATCTACAAAAAATGGAAGCTAAATGTTGTTGCAGATGCACTCTCAAGAAAGTATGAAGAGGTACTAGAAGCATTTCTTTGTGCCATTTCTATTATCCAACCAGATTGGGTAATCGAAACAAGGGATGAATGGAAGAACGTTGAATAAGTGTGGACACTCATTCAAAAGTTGCAGCAAAATCCTAGTACATCTGATACATTTAGTTGGAAAAATGATTCCTTATGGTACAAAGATCGCTTATATATTTGTAAGAATTATCAACTAAAAAAAAATATTCTTTTGGAATTACACACCTCTCCCTTAGGAGGACACTCAGGATTTTTAAAAACTTACCACATGGTGAAGAAAAAATTTTGTTGGGATGGCCTTAAATCTAATATTCAAAATTTTGTGGTTGAATGTTTGGTTTGCCAACAAAATAAAGTTGAGACAATTAAGACCCCAGGTCTCTTACAACTTTATCCATTCCAAGTCAATGTTGGGAAGAGGTTTCAATGGATTTTATCACAGGTTTACCTAAGTCCGAAGGAAAGAGTGTCATCATGGTGGTAGTTGATAGAATTACCAAGTATGCACAATTTTGTGCAGTATCTCATCCATTCAAAGCAAGTACAATTGCTACTGCATTTATGGAAATAATTCAAAAGCTACATGGAAACCCAAAGATTATAAGCGACAGAGATCCCATTTTTACTGGAAATTTTTGGATGAAATTATTTTCTTGTTTGGGTACTCAACTAGCTCATAGATCATCTTATCATCCTCAATGTGATGGGAAAACTGAGATAGTGAAAAAATGTTTGGAAGGATATCTTGGTTGTTTTGTATATGATAAACAAACACAATGGGTCAAGTGGTTAGCTCTAGTTGAATGGTGGTATAACACTTCCTTCCATACTGCAGCAAAAATGATCCCATTTATGGCACTTTATGGATATCATCCACTATCCATCACATCGTCTTTAAGAGAAAATTCTAAGGTTCAAGCAGTGGAAGATCACATCGAGCATCAACAACACGTTTTCCAACTCTTAAAGGATAACCTAAATTTGGCACAAAATCGAATGAAACAACATGTAGATCAACATCACAACGAGATAAATTTTGATGTAGGAGATTGGGTATTTTTACAGCTACAACTATACAAACAAATGTCCCTCAAGCAAGCTAAGAAGGATAATAAATTATCACCAAAGTACTATGGTCCTTACAAGGTGTTGCAAAATATTGGTACTATGGCATACAAATTGGAGCTTCCTACTTCGTCTTGAGTGCACCTAGTTTTCCATGTTTCATGCTTAAAGAAGGTTATAGGTGACAAACTTCCAGTTCAAACAATATTGCCAGAACTTGATGAGGAATGAAAAATCATATTGGAACCTGAAGCAGTCACCCAAACAAGAAATCGACAACTACGAAATCGATCAATTTCAGAGTATCTCATCAAGTGGAAGAACTTACCCACTGAAGATTCCACATGGCAGGATGAGAATTTTATACAGAAGCATCCAGAGCTACTCAAGCGTTGAGGACAACACTTTTTTGAAGAAGAGGGGCATGTTAGGTCCCTATATGACTAGTGTAGTCCCTTATTGTTGTTAGTGTAGCCCCCTTACTGTTATTGCTGTACCCATGTAGCCCCCATATTGTTATTATTGTGCCCCATAAAAATCCACTATTGTTATTGTTGTGCCCTTAAATTATTATTGTTAGGTCAACTAGGATTATATTGTGACCCCGTGGAATCCTCCTATATATACAAAGGAGGTTTTTTCATTTGTATCATCCAAGAATTTTTCATTTATGTAATGTAAAGGAGGTTTCCTCCTCGAAGTGGATGATTTTTAGGTCGTTGATCTCTCTTTTCTTCTATTTTGTGAGCTGGTTTCATAACAGACGATGGTTTCTGCTCTGCCATATGAGTCCTGGTATTCATATACCCAACATTTTTGGGGCTATATATGCCCTTTGACTGAGAAAGAATTAAATATCTTCCATAATTATTAGTTATTTAATTTAAGACTTGTGGCTTGGAGTTTGAAAATTGAACCCCGATGTTTGATTGATGTGTTATCTGAAGAGAAAGGAAGGTCTTGGGAAGAACATGGATTTGGATATCAATAAATATTTTCTCAGCCGTTCAATGCGCCACAAGAAATTTTACACTGTGAACTTTGGCATCATAGTCCCAACAGAGACTTGCTTCATCCTATGAAAATATTGCTCGAGGAGGCACTTGAGAAACAAAGGAACGCGATGATGGATAACTTTCCCCAGATCCTTCAACGATTTCCCACCGGTGGCGCATCTACATCCACCTGTCTCTCTGGAGGTGCCACTCCTTTTAAGGTACAAGTAAACTTTGACATTCCCATATTTGAGGGCCAAATAGATGCAGACGTCGCAAATAGATGGTTGAATCTATTGGAAGGATATTTCTTGGTTCATGACCTTTTCGACTGGGAGAAGATTATTTTTGCACTCCTCAAAGTCGTCCCCCATATCAAGGACTGGTGGGAAACCTACTGTGAAAAAAAGGACGAGGGGGAACTCTCTCTTCTCTTAGTCGTACCCACTTGGAATTATTTTTGAGATGCCATCAAGGAACAATATTATCCCATGGGGAGCTATGAGGACAAGTACGTACAATGGATTACGCTGCGACATTAAAGGGACCAAGATGTGCATGAGATGACGAATCTGTTCCATACCCTGAGCATAAAGTTGGGTATCAAATATTCAGAGAAACATTTGGTGCTGAAGTAACGTAGTTGTCTGCATAGACATCTCCTCTCTTGGTACGACATACTAGTATGTTGCCAAGATTGAGCAGAAATTGAAACAGAAGAAGCGAGACTTTGGATCTACGAATCAAAAGCAAGGGAAAGGTGCCCCAGAACCGCAGAAAAAAGGACAAAGCCAAGGCATGGCAACCCAAGACAACATGCCAAAGCCGCAAGAAAATAACACCACCGCAAAGCTGAAGAAGGACACGAGAAAGTGGTGTGAGTTCCATAAGAGCTCCACTCACAACACAAGTGAGTGTTGGGCCAAGCAGTCACTGGTGGCTGAGATGAAGGCTTTTGAATCAGATGCATGCTCCGACTCTAAATCAGAACTCGACAAGGGGAGTGAAAAAGGGAAGCAGATTATCGATGCGGAGCCCAACGCCATCATTGCCACCATGAAGATCCAAAAGGAGGAACCAAAAGATCCAGAAGAGGAGCGTCTCTTCCACTCTCAATGTGGTTAAAGGGTTCCATGCTATAGTTCATTATCGATAGTGGGAGCCAAAAGAACCTCATTTCAGCAGAGATCATGAAGCAGATGGGTTTGCTGACCACAACACACCCACAACCGTACACCATCGGGTGGCTTCACCAAGGATAGGATCTTCGTGTCAGCCAACAATGCTGCCTTCCCTGCAGCATCAAGCCCTTCATGGATGAGGTATTATGTCACATTGCTCCTGTTGATATTTGTGATGTATTATTAGGCCAACCATACTTTTGGAAGTGACATGTTGTGTATGAGTCCCGACCTTGCGCAGTTATTGTTACTTTGGGCAATAAGTTGTACAGGATACCAGAGGTACCACCACCTCCCGCTATCTCTTTGGTTACTGCAAAACAATGCAGTAAGCTCATTTCCAAAACCAGGAAAATGTTTCTCTTGATGATCTGCCCTTAGGGAAAGAAGAAGATTGTGGCCACGACCTGCAGATAGGGCTCCTCCGCATGACAAAAACAAATGAACAAGGTCGTGGAGGAGTGTGGGGATATCTTCACCTCACTCGCAGGGGTGCTTTTGCACTGTCAGGTCAAGCACCCCATCAATTTGACCCCAGGTGCACTGCTGCCCAATGGACCGATCTATCAATGCTTTGTTTTGGAGAATGATGAAATCAAGAGGTAGATTCAAGAGCAGTTGTAGAAAGGTCACATCTAGCTGAGTTCATCAACCCGTGGGAGCCGATCGTGTTGGTGCAAAAGAAGGATGGGACTTAGAGACTCTGTATTGATTATCGGGCGCTGAACAAGATCATTTTTCGGAATAGGTACCCAATCCCATGGATTGATGACCTTTTGGACTAAATAAAAGGGGAAAAATATTTCAGCAAGATCGAATTGAAGTCCACGTATCACCAGGTACCAGTCGAACCCTCTAATATGTGGAAGACTACCTTCAAAGCCAAGGAGGGCCTTTTTGAATGGCTAGTCATGGATTTTGTGTTGACGAATGCTCTTGCAACCTTCATGAGGCTGATGGACGATATCTTGCGGCTATTCACCAACTCATTTGTAGTAGTGTACTTGGATGACATCCCGATCTTCAGCCATACTTGAGAAAGCACCTCCACCACATCCGACAGGTCCTCCAAACACTGCGGAAACACAAGTTGTGTGACAATTTGGAGAAGTGCACTTTTTGCATGACCGAGTTTTAGTATTTGGGATACATCTTTGATAAGCGGGGGTACATGTGGATCCAACCAAGATCCAAGTCATTTGGGATTAGCTAGCCCCAACCACTCTAACAGAGCTTCGCAACTTTCTGGGTCTTGCTAATTTCTACTGCAGGTTCGTGTTGAGATTCTCTCATATCACTTGGCCCTTGAGTCAAGTCACCAAGGGAGGAGCAAAAGCAAAATTATTTTGGTCGGAATCTCAACAGAAGGCGTTCATATAATTGAAACATCACCTCTGCTTTGCCCTAGTTCTCACATTTCCAGACTTGCAACAACCATTTGAGATCGAGACGGATGCCTCTGACTATGCTATTGGGGAACTTCTTACTCAGCAGGGGAATCTAGTAACATATCACAGTGAGACACTGTCCGACACAGTACGCAAGTATCCCACTTATGACGAAGAAATGTATTCCATTGTGCAGGCTTGCCGAAAATGGAAGCATTACATTTTAGGGAAGGAAATGGTCATCCACACAGACCACCGACCCTTGCAGTTCATACAGACGCAAGGGAAGTTGCAGAACGATAACCATCAGAAGTGGTCCACATATCTGTAACAATTTCATTTGAACATCAAGTACAAGAAGGGCAACACCAATAATGTTTCAGACTACCTTAGTCGACCAACGATCGTGGCGCTAAACACTGTTCTCAACTCTTGTGGGCACAAGACTTTTGATTGGTCACCTCTCTACCAGAGTGATCCAAAGTTCGGCCACACATAGAAGACACATTTGAAGGGTATGCAAGTTCCAAATTTTCACTTTCAAGATGCACTGCTATGTCACCTAGGACAACTTTGTGTTTCTTCAAGCGAGTGTGCCAAGATGATTTGGGAAGCGCACTACAGTGGGGTCACTGGGCTTTTCGTGGTCGAGAAAACAGTGGCAATAATGCATAAGTATTTCTATTGGTTGAACCTTCGACAGGATGTCAGGAAGTACATCAAATCGTGCACTGCATGCGTTATTGACAAACTGACCATAATCAAGGCCTCTATACTATGTTTCTTAGCCCTAGTCGACCTTACGAATCCATCTCCATGGATTACATGTCGAGCCTTCCTTCTACTAAGCATGAAAACAACTGTGTTTTCGTGGTCATCGACAGATTCTCGAAGATGGCCATTATGGTGGCTTGCAAGAATAATATCACAGCAAAAGCCAACTCCTAAAATCTTCTTTTAATGAGTGTGCGTGTACTTTGGGATCCTAAAGTCTATCATATCAGATCGGGACAACAGGTTCCTCAACACATTTTAGTCTAGACTTTGGTCAGTGCTCGACACCAATTTCACAAAGTCCACAACTTTCCATCCCCAAACTGATGGCCAGACTGAGGTTGTCAATAGGATGATCGTACAAATTCTGTGCATGTATAATTCAAAGCATCCATGCACATGGGATGAGAGCCTTCCCTATGTAGAACACAGTTATAACCGGGCTCTCCACTTCTCAACTGGCCACAACCCCTTTTAGGTGGGCTTGGGATTCCAGCCACTATGTCCCATTGACGTAGCCATGCCATTTACGACTACTCAGGATGATTCGACTCATGTCCAGTTTGAACCTGAAAAGGTGAACAACTTCATTGAGCACATTCAGCACATCCGCCAACAAGTTAATGACATATTGGATAGAGCCAATGCTAAGTAAAAGCAACGACATGATCAACATCGGGTGCCACACAACTTCCAGGTGGGTGAAAAAGTGTCGCTACATTTTCAAAAGGAGGACCTCGTTGGACCCCACCGCAAGCTTCGCTCACCCCAATATGGGCCATACACCATCACCAAGGCTGTAGAGGCCAAGGCCTTCGAGCTCTGTATTCCACCATTCCTTGGTCTGCACCCAGTGTTCAATGTGGACTACCTTCGGCCTTACTTCCCACCTCTACTGGAACCTTCGACATCGTAGAACAACTCACACCAACAAAGTTAAACCCAGACTGCATGGAACAAGCCGCCACGGATTGTATCATGGACATGCAAATCAAGAACACTCACCAACAAAAGATCCAACTATATCGTGTTGTCAAAGCTGGCCAACTCCTGCACCAAGGAAAATGGTTCACCAGGGACCAAGTTCAACAGAAGTTTCCTCATCTCATGGAGGAACTCAACACAATGGGAACCATTGCTTCCTAAGTGGGGAGGAATGATCCAAGTGGATATTGTTGGCCACCCACCTATTCCACTTAGGGCTCCACCATTTTTGCTTTCAGTTTTTCAGTTTCCTTAATTGTAGCACAGTTTACTATTCTTAGCATTTTTTCAGGTCTTGAACTTCTGGAGCCGTTTTGAGGCATTAAACGACATTTTTTGGAAAAACCGGGAGCAACATGGAAGTTCCTTCAATGTTTCTCACATCAAAATTCGTAGTCCTCATATAGATCTTTCTCACGAGGTATTGTGCTCGTCAAATAGAGATTGTATGCCAAAGTTACGTCCCCAGGAAGATTGATGTACCAATTTACCCAAACGGGGCTCATAGTTTTGGTGCTTCATCTCCTAGGGTTAGGGTTTTACATTGTTTCTCAATAATAAATAGGCCCTCGAGCCTCATTGTAACACAGTTCAAAGGCCTGTAGCCGCCACATCTCTTCTCAGAGATAAGCTACCAATGCCCTAGCTAGTGTATTTCCATTCTGTCTATAAGCATATTTTAGTTATTTGTTATTAATGAAATGAAGTTTTATTTCTACTGCATCTCTGATTTTATGTGTATTTCCGTATTTCATTGTGTTCCTGCATAAACCTGGATCATTTGGTGACATTCTAGAAGGAAATAACTAAAGTGGAAATTAAAATGGTAGTTATACAACAAGAATATTTTGTAAATGGTTGCTCATAGAATCTTATTAAGGCGGAGGTAGAGACACTTCAAGCATTAGAATAACATCAAAAGCAGGAAAAAATTTTGTGGAGACAAAAATCTCCTATTCAGTGGCTCAAGGGGGGGGGGGGATATGGCTTTTTTCCATAAATCTATGCTTCATCACATACACCACAGCAAGATCTCTTTGCTGAAAGGATTTGATGGCAGGAAATTATAAACACATTATGAGATATCTCAAGAGTTGATTCAATTCTTCCAAAATATTGTTATTCAGCAGAAGGTGGACAGATAGGGAGCCATTTTGCAAATCGCCAAGTATATCCCATTACTTATAACAGATGGTCAAAATGTGTCAGTTCTTAGGGAAATATCCAATGAGGAAGTTGAATCTACCATCAAGGTAATGCCTCATAACAAGGCCCCTAGGCTAGACGAGTTTATGATCAAGTCCTTTCAATCCTGCTTGTCAATAATTAGGGAGGAGGTTTGGAGGGTAGTGGAGGAGTTTCGACAGTCAAATTCCATTCTCAAGGCGTTGGATGCCACATTCATAACCCTAGTTCCAAAAAAGGATAAGGTTGAAGACCCCAGTGAGTATAGGTTGATCGCTCTTGTGCAATGTAACATACAAATTTATTACTAAGATCATAACAAACATGCTCAAGCCTTTCCTTCCCAAAATTATTTCACCTGAATAGATAGGATTTGTAGAAGGGAGACAAATTATAGATGGCATCATGGTGGCTCATGAGGCCATTCATTCTTTGAAAATCACTAAGAAATTGGGAATGATGCTTAAGTTAGACTTGTCTATTGCTTGTGATAAAATTAATTAGGAATTTATATTCTATATTCCGAGGGCATTGGAGTTTGAAAATTAGTGGATCGCATGGGTGTATAACCTAGCCTCCTCTACGTCTTTTTTTTTTATTCTAGTCAATGGTTCCCCATCTGCACCCTTTTAGTCCTCTCGGTGGATTAAACTGGGAGGCTCACTCTCCCCATTCCTCTTCATTCTGGTAGTGGAAGGTTTAGGACGTTTGTTTAAGGCAAAAACTGCTAAATGCAGGCTCAAAAGACTATGCCTCTATGGATAAGATCTACACATTACCCATCAGCAGTTTTTTAATGATACGATGAGGCTTGGTACCCCAATGATATAGGAAGCATGATATTTTAATGAAATCCTAGATCATTTCTCTGTGACCTCAGGTATAGAAATCAATAGAATTAAACTCTGTGTCTTTTTCTTAAATACTCCTATCATTGTAAAGAGATATCTAGCGTGAAACCTAGAGATCTATATCAATAAATTACCATCTAAATATTTAGGTGCTTCCCTAGTTGATATTTCTCTCAAATGGAGTTGTTTAGGAGGAGATTCTCATGAAATTTCATACTAACTTATCAAAGATGGACTTTTAGTACTTTGAATATGGTGGACGACCTAGTCCTACTCAAAGCTACATTACAAGCTCTCCTTGTGTATCTATGCTTTGCCATGATGACACCAGTGACAATTCTTTAGGAATTGTGAAGAATTCAATGATTATTCATGTGGGGTTGCTTGGAGAAGAAATAACCCCTAGTAGCTTGGGACAAGATGTGTAGGCAAAAAGCTTAAAGGACTCAAATTGAAAATCCCTCTAAAAGAAATAGTGCTAGGTGCTAAAATATGTTGGAGGTGGATCCAAGAAGGGATGGGTCTATGGAAAAATATATGGACACACAAATATGCCCCTAAAACCCCTCCTCAACAACTGATAAGATTCAACACATCAATGCCTAGATCATCGCTCTAGACTTTGGCAAAGAAGGCTATTGGCTTGATTCAAAAGCATTGCTTTTGGGAAGTTAAGAATGGGAGCGCCACTCTATTTTGGGTAAACTCTTGGAAACAATTTAATAAGCTAAAGGACAATGTGAAGCTAGAAAAAATTAGATTACAAATGACATCCCAAGGCAAAGTAAAAATTGAAGATTACTAAATTGAGGAGAAAATTGGCCAGAGATGGCGTAAATGGAAACCTATGGAGAATTGGCATCCCAAACCAATTGGTGAGATTTGGAAAAACTTTTGGAACAACCTGTAGCATTGCTAGATCCCAGTCTCACATCAAATTGATAACCTAAGTTGGGGTTATAGTTCCAAGGGCATCTTCTCAGTTAATGAAGCCTATCATTTTGAAGCTTGGATATTGTGACCAACCTATGGATGAGGTTTGGGTTAAGATCAGGAAACAACACTTATGGCCCAAAGTTTCCATATTTTTGTGGTTGTTGTTAGAGAATAAATTTTTAACATGGTACAATATTCAAAAGAGGAACTTCTAGTGCCCCACTCACTGCCCTTTATGTCTAGTGAATGATGAAACCTTGAATCATTTGTTCAGTCTTTGTACATTTTTCGAAGCTCCAAGGAATAAGATTCAGGACTGCCTTTCCAAATTAGACAGAAATCTTGATAACCTCCAAAAAAATCTAAGAAATTGGCAGATATGAGCTTTTGACGATTCAATTATAAATTTCAGTTAAAACATTACCCCTAGCTTCTTCCTTTGGTGAATTTTGAAAGAAAGAAATAGAAGGTTCTTTAAAGGCCGAGAAACACCGATGGAATCCAATTGGAATTCCTTTGTTAAAAATGTTGAAAATACAGTCCTTGCCTTAACCTGGTCAACCCAATATTAGCATGCCTCAGGTGTTGTATCCCAGATTTTATGTAACTAGTTTCCTTACTTTCCTATTGGTCCTTTTGTTGAATTCCCTGCTACTGTAATTGCCTTCATCCCAATTAAATGGTATACCCCTTCACCCTCTTTCTTGGAATTGGATTTTGATGGTGCTATGAAGGGTAACTTGGGTCCAATAGGATTTGGAGGCATTTTGAGAGATCATACGGGGATGCCAGTGTTTATTTATTTTGGGACTATTGGTATCAACAATAATAATGCAGTGGAATTAACATCCCTAAGAATGGGCTTGGAGTATTCCCAGACTCAAGTCCACAATCTTCTCTTTATGTAAGGGGACTCACAACTTATCATCAACATGATTAATAAACTCCAAGCTAGATCCCATATCCACAAGGTTTTTGAAAGTTGAAGATTGGAGACATTGTTAGAATAGGTCGCACTCCTCATACCAAACACTTTAGTTCTTATCACAGTGCACATAAGATAAACCAAATATAGTGTTGCGGATTTGCTATCCAATTCTAACTTCCTGTAATATTCTCATCCTATGGTGTCAAATTGGAATAACCAACCTAATTCGCCTCTGAAGGCGACATGTTAATAGATAGTGTAGAAATATTTCCCAACCCTAGATGGGTTGACTTTTGAGGCAGGGGGGGTTGCCACTACCCCACTTGACCAATGGGTTAGTGGATGTTACATGACGCCCTTGGAAAATGTAATAGCTTAATGGTTTGGATTAATCTCACACCTAATTAGACAGATGAAAGGATGTTGGGGTAAATGTATCAAAGACATGAAGTGTGCGAGGATCAACGACTTGAAGCGTGCAAGGAGGGTGGCCATACTGGTTTGCATGTTTATGATAAACCGTTTGTTTAGAATGATGGAAATGTATTTTGGCTTTTTATCTGACACTCATAGACTACTACTGGGTAGGAGGTTGTAAGGAGTAGAAGTGAGAGTAGCTAGAAGAGAATGTATGGTGTTGAGGGTGTTTCCACATTTTGGTGTACTCAATAATGGGAATAATGCTTGGGTTCTCAACTAGGGCTTGTCATTTTGGCAAGTTCTAATTCAGGTTGGAGTGATGGCTATGTTAATTTCCACCTCTCATGGCTGAAGTGCAAATCATTAGGTTCTCAAACAATGAAGTTGGAAGTATTGTTGCTTTTTTCTGGCTCAAATCAAGCACCTAAGGTGAATTTCCCCCTTATCCCACCTGGTAACCACTCTTCTCATATTTGGATTCCTTTTTTTTGGTCATGTCTACTATTTGTCATGTCAAGAAGGAATTCTTAGTGCCCTATCCTTTATCGATGGGAGTCTGGTGGTGGGTTCTATCTTCCTTTACGATGTTCATCTCCTAGCAGTTTGGAATTGGGGAAGTTTGTGGAGGCTAAGGGGATCCTTGCCTTGTGTTGGTAAGGTTTGGGGTGGATTGTCAGGGTATGTCTATTTTCTTCTTTGTCAAGAAATTAATTTGATTTCCTTATCTTTTGGATGCTAGGGCTTGCCTACTTTTTCTGTTATTATATTCTAGACTTAGGGAAGTTGGATTTGTGCTATGAGTCTCTTTGGAATCTGGTGGTGTTTTCTTCTCCAAGATTTATTATGTTTATGTTGGTCCCCCAACTCTTGATTATCAACCCTAGGTGGGAGGTGGTTGAATATTTTGTCTTAGATTGTTGTTCTGGTGCCAACCTTGCCTAATTGGTGGCTTTTTGAACTCTCTATTGCTAAGCGTTTGGGAGTTGGCAAGGGTTGGAGTATTGTAGTCACTTTGGTGAATGTGAGCCTGGTTGGTAAGGTTTCCATGCAGGTAGAGCATTATTCCATTCATCTAGCACCTTTGGTCAATTTAGTGTTTTGTGGCTCTATGTGGGAGGAGTTTATTTTGTTCAACACATATTTTGTTCCAACTTTTACGGTCAAGTGTTGTCCCTTCCATGCCTCGACAGAGGGCCAAAGTAAGAAGAGGGGTCACTTATTATTAGGAGCATGTCCGTTGAGAAAATACTTGTATATATCACAAATTTGAAGACATGACGACACGATACATGGAACATACCTTGGCCCATGTACAAGAGTAATTGGCTCGATTTGAGGGGGAAACATCTTCCTAGAGAACTACCCTCTCAGACACTAAATTTCTAGCATAGTGGACAAATTGGATCCTTGGTATGGGACACACAAGATGATCCGGGCTTGTGCATGAACACAAAAAAATGTAGCTATAACCGTAAACACAAAGATGCAACATAAATAAATCTTCATTTCATTAATATTAAAGAACTGAAAAATCCTTTCATATATAATGGAAATAAACTATCTTAGGTGATGGTAGCTTATCTCTTAGGAGAGATGTGGAGGCTAAATGCCCCTGAACTATGTTACAATGAGGCTCAAGGGCCTTTTTATTATTGAACAACAAAGGAAAACCCTAAACAACCAAAACCATATCACTAGGAGATTGAACACCAAGATTTTGTGGGCCTCGTTGGGGTTAGTTGGGCAGCCAACTTCCCAGTGTTGTAACCTGGTCATATGATCTCTGTTTGGCGCATACGATACCTTGTTAGAAATGCCTCTTTGAGTATTACCGGATTTGCAATAGACCCCTGCCTATGGCTATAGGCCTACTGTGGACCTAAAAAACGTTGTGTAGGGGGTCAAAACAACTGCAGAAGTTTAGGACCTAAAAAATTGCTAAAAATAGTAAATGCTGCTATAATCAAGGAAACTTATGAAATCGACTAGAGGTGTAGGTGGAATATTTAATCAAAATATGTAGATGGTAAATTTGTATTGGAAAATGAAATTCCTTTTCGGGTGAATTATGTTTGATCACACCATGAATCTTGAGCGGATCTACTCCAATCATTGTATCACATGCAAAAGCATTTGAAGGATTATGATTGCAGGTTGGAGAGAATGGACAATAGGTTAGAGAGGATAAAACACCATCTCAACATCCCCTTGGTAGTTGGTAGACCTTTGACAAATATAAAAACTCTTATCCTAGTGGCAAGCTCTAAGTTTGATTCCCTTGCTTGACTTTGTTATCGTTTTAGCTTTTGGCTCCACATTTGTAGCTCTTTTTGTTCGAGGCTAGCTAGGCCACTATCGAGGTTTATGCTTGGTTTATGTTGTCTTAGTTAGTTTTGAACTATGTCTTGTCTCTATGGAGAGTTCATTTTTGGTTATGGTTCGGTCTCTGGTCTAAGAGATCAAAGTGACTTATTATAATCCTTGATGTAATGTTATGTTTCATAGTTAATAGAATTCACCCAAATAAAATTTTCATAACAATGGAGATACAATTCTTGATAAAATTACTGTTTCTTTCTACTTAAAATTTTAAATGGTAGATGTAATAATAATTAATGCATCTAAATAACATATTTACCATCAGTTACTACCCACCACAATTTAAGCAAGTATTTGCATAAAAGATGGAAAAGAACCAGATTTAAATAAATATACTTACCAAGAGTTATTGTCCACCATTATTTACATGGGAATGAAAATAGCAAAATAAATCTGATCTACAAGATGAAGTGGAACTCTCCTAAAGTAACACTCAAATTCCCCTAAAGAAGAGGACCTAGAAACCTCTATGCTATGCACAAGTTGACTTGGCTAAGCACAACAAGCAAATTGTAATTCAATTTTTAAATGGGCAAAAAGTCTAAAAATAAAAACTTTATCTCTTATTTATAAATTTTGTCTTTTTTCCTCACTTATTTCTCCTGGTGACATCCACAGTTGGATCCCATTATCTTCTTCTTCCCTAGGAATCCAAATTCTCCAAGGAGGTTTGAATTCCCTCCTGAAGTGGCCCCACATCCCACTATGTAACTAATTTTCCCTTTTTGTGCTAACTATTCGAGCCTCCTTTAATTATGGGAGAACATATCCCATACTTTTATTATTACTTGTAACTTTTTATTCTAATTTCTTTAATTAACTATACATGATATTTTTTAATTATTATTTTGATTTAATACTGGACTACAACATAAATTTATAAATAATACTTTTATAATTTATTTTTCTAAAATTATTTATTTATTTTTAAATAAAATTTATTAAAAAATAAATCAATAATATAAATGAAAAAGAATAAAAACTTGATCATCTATTCTAGAATACTCTTTGTTTTTTACTTATTTATCATTTTTTACATATCAAATAATTGAATATTTGTCTATGTGGTTTTGGTTAAACAATGATGAGGCTAGTTGTTATGGTACTCATCATAAGTTCAATTTACCAAAAAAAACTATTTTTTTTTAAAGAATATTAATTTATTAATAAAAATAAAATTTTAAGAAAAAAATTATGTATTTTTCAAATAAAAAATTATATATATATATATATATATATATTATTTTATCCCAAAAAATATCACCTTTCCAATCTTAACCGGTGCAATATTATGTTCCATTCTTTCTCTAGTTTATATTAAATGCTTATAAAAGTTTTGATACAATCTGTATAATAACTATAAATTATTAATTTATAAATTGAAAAACATATCGGATTGTCAAGGATTCATTTAAACTTTTCTCAGATCTGTTTCCAATGTTATAAAATTGATCCGACTGTTTTGAAAACAAATTCGCAATTAGGACCTCATTCGAAGGAAATTGGTTCTGGCAATGGGAATGGTTTCATGTCTCCAAGCCCCCAAAGCACATAGTATAACATGGCAGGCTACATCCATAACACACAATTTGTTATTACCATAGTGAATTTGTGTAGATAAATGATAGACACTGCAAATCTTTACGTTGCCTTATCTGAGACTATTATCCAACATTTTCCTTATCTGAGATTATTATCCAAGTGAGTTGGTGTCTTGATGTCATCAGTTTTGGGTTTTGGACATAAATTTAGGAAAAGTGGGAAAAAGACAATTAAATTAAATTTTATGAAAAGATGTTCCAAACTGAGTATAGAAAGGCAAAGGCAAATTATTTACAGAGTGGCATGTGGGGGCCACTCCAAGAGGGAATTCAAAGTTTCTTGGAAAATTTGGATTTGGAGGAAAGAAGGGGTTGAATTCTAGAGGCCACAAGGAGAGAAGAAAGACAAAGGAAAGAGGGGTTGAATTTGGAGGCACAAGGAGAGAAGAAAGACAAAAATTATAAATAAGAGAGGAAGCCTCTCACTTGCCATTTTCAACCTGAATTAGAATTTTCTTGTGTTGCTTAGCACAAAGATTTTTGATTAGGAATCTCACCTCGTGCCACTCTAGGAGATTCCATTTCATTGTGTAAAAGCTATTCTGAAGCCAATTGCTGTTATATTCAACTAATTCAGGGAGCAAATTGGACGCAGTAAAGAATTCACACTACCTGGGAGAGGAGGCTCCCGTGTAGATCAAGTTTTGGGTTTTTGAAGGCCATTCCCTTGGTTATTTTGTGGGAGGTTGTGGTGGATTGCAGCCCTGAAGTCATGAGGAACTGCAGGGCGTAATCAAGCATTTATGGGGCCTACGTAGAGCTGGAGAGACAAGAAATGTTGGAATTTCTGAGTATTCCAGAACACACAGAGGAATAAAAAAATCCCCAACCTCAACACAGAGATTCAATTAAAAATTTGCTGGACAGAGATTGCACACAATAACTATTTCATTAAAATTAAAAACATGTTACAAAGTGGCTCAGAACTGCTGTTCTGGCTTTCACAAAAATACAACTGCTTCACACACAATGCAAAATTTCTGCTCTCTGTCACTTAAAAAATGCACACACAGTGCTTTACAAAATTTTCTCTCTGTTTCTAAATACAAAGTTTCACACTCCGTCTCTCCAAGAAAAAATACATAGCAGTGTTTTTGTTTCAGCCTTCGGGCTTTTTCAATGCACAGTTTTTTTTTAAAAGAAATAATACATAACAGTATATATGTGCCTTCGGGCCTTTTCCTTTTTTTATATTACATAACTTGACTTTAATCTATATGTATATTATGAACATTTGAATGTTTATAATATATATTAAAAAAAACATATATATTATATTCAAAGAACAAAGGCCTTTTCCTAAAACATGTTACGACATCTTTTGAAATGCTGACATAAAGATTTTGAAACCTTAATATATCTACCGTAAAAAAAAAAATTTAAACCAAAGTCTATAACCCTTAATCCTAGACTTCAAAAAAATATTAAACCAAAACACAATTTGGTTTCGCGTTCCAATCTGCCTCTGTGACGTCATGGTAAATTTTACGTGATAAGACGCGATTGGTCCATGTTGCTTGTTGACTTGGAAAATTTAAAATTCAAACGAACGGCGCAGTTGGCTTGTGTTTTAAATGCTGGTAGGTTGCAGAATTTAAATGTGGTATGGCAGATCTTAAATGGACTGATGGCGTGGTGTGAAGAACAGTCTTTATTTGCAAAGGAAAGGTCTACAGGTATAAAAAAAAATTAAACTTACAGAGTTTTAAATATGCGGTGGCGTGTAAGTAATCTCATAAAAATAACGCTGCACATCCCGTCCTTGCACTCGCAATTGAAGCATTATTTCAATCTCCGCAAATTCAACTGGCTGGTTTTATATCATACCCATGCATTTCCTTAAATAATCAAAACTCTTTTTCCCAATGGCTTTGTCAGAATTTCTGCAAACTGCTCCTATGTTCTGCAATGTTTCAAAATTACTTCACCATTGTTCAATAGCTCCCTGATGTAGTGAAACTTGGCATCTATGTGTTTCATTCTCTTGTGAAACACAAAATTATTTGACAACTCTATAGCTGAGCTATTGTCACGATAAATTGCTGTGCCCTTTACCTGTTACTAAAACTCTTTTGCCCCAATGGTTTTGTCAAAATGTCTGCAAAATGCTCCTCTGTTCTACAATGTCTCAAAACAATTTCTCCATTGTTCACTAGCTCCCTGATGTAGTGAAACTTGGAATCTAAGTGTTTCGTTCTCTTGTGAAACACTGAATTCTTTGACAATGCTATAACTGAGCTATTGTCACTGTTTTCGTTCCTAGAGACAACCTAGAGTTGTGATAGACCAGTGCCTAGGACATCTTATATAGCAAGGAGCATATGGTACAACAAGGGGAGTTATCAGTAGAAAGCTCTCATGCTATCTCTTGTAAAACAAGGAATAATAATCTGAATGGGACCAGGACCTTCAGAAACTGACACAGGGAAAAGAATATTGCAGAGGCAACATGTAAAACTCCAATATTAAAGCAACAAACAATTCAGAGACAGTTTACTGCAAAGAGGGTCGATTCAGAAATACCTCACAGAAATAAGTTATCATAAGGTGTATGTAGTGAATGAAATATTGAGAAGATATTAGTTAACATTGAGTTGATATCCAGATACACAATACCACCATGCATGGGCTTACCAATCTAATAATCCATACATGACAATAGTGTTTTAAAAACACCCTCCCAAAGCAACTAATATAGCAGAAATACGGTTTAGGTGAATAGTGGAACAAAATATCATGCATGAGCCATATTTAAAGCGCTTGACTAATTCGAGCATGGGTATCAACTAGGATAAATCCATACCAAAAATCAGTGAGACACTCGCATTCCAAAACATGATACAGGAAAGATGGGTGAAATGAAATGATCTATTTAAATAACACATAAGAGAAAGTTACAAACTGTGAAATACCAAAGACCGAAATCCTCTTTAACAGATGGAACTCCTCCTCACTGAGACCCTATGGGCTCTGAACCTTCATACAAAAGTTTTACAAAATGTATACAAAAAGCCTTTCACTGCATAATTTTCTAATAAAATCTGGAACCCCAAATCATCTGTTTTTCGGGAGCTTTATAGGAGAACAAAAAAGCTCCAAAAGGGAGTAGGTGATGAAAATTTAATTTGCCTAATTAAAACAAAATGGCAGAAACGTGCATGCCCATACTGCTTCATGACTTTGTAATGTTGTTTGTACCCTACTACCTGCTTACAGAAATAAATGCGCTGGGTAGAAAACTCTTCAGGAACACGGCAAAGGAATAAAATCACATAGACATTCTGTCCTTTCCTGAAGAAAAATGGTGCTGAAAAGAAAGCTTCAAGGTATTTTTTCTGCGAATGGGACCCTCTGCCTTCTAAGCCATGAATCATGGTTTAAGATCTTCAATGCTGAACGTTGAATTCCTTGATCACTTGCTAACATTTCTCTGCTGCTCCATTAATGTCTTCATTTGCTCAATCTGTGCTTTGAATGGCTCTGCAAGGTTTGACAGATTTTAACCCTGCTTCTTTAATGGAAGTCTTATCGATCTACCTCCCAGGCCTTTCTCCATAACTACAACCTCTGAAAAATAGTCCTTTGATGTGCTCTGCTACTGCAATCAAGATTGTAAATCATGGCAGCTTTCCGCTGCTGTAGCCCTGCAAAACCCGCAAACTCATTAGGAAAACCATGCACGGGGGGGGGAATGGATGCAGTGGCGATAACTGTGTAGCAACGTGGAAGGATGAAATGGCGGAAGAATGTGGGGTGGCGATGAGAATGCAGTGGAACGATGGTAAATGGACTGGGTGGATAAATTCATTGGTGAAGGTTGGCAGAGTGCATGAAATTTAACATACACAGTGGACGCTTGACCTTTGAATAGGAATATGTAGGGGAGATGGACAAATGTACGACGGGAGCACGTGGAATGATGACGTGGAGATACGGGTTCAATGGCGTGGCATGGGTTAAATCTAGACCGTTTGATCTCAGGAGGAGATCGACGGTGGAAAACATATCGGAGGACAATGAGACGGTGGGCCAGGGGCGCTATTGGCTTGGATTAACTTCCGCACATCTTCAGAGTGCGATGACCATTGGATGAAGAGCCCCAGATCGAATGGTGGATATGAATATCGCGTCGCGTCAAATGCCGAACAATAACGTGCGATGGAGAGCAGTTTTTGAGCTGTACGCGGGGACACGCGACAGACAATGTATGGAATCGCTCCCAAAAATAAAATACCACCTACCGCCCAAGAGCGGTGCGATAGAAACCGGGAAAGTTTGGAACAAGCACTGCTGCGGGGACCACAAGGATGGATGGGTTCCTGGCCGTAGATCTGCAGGTTGATCGGACGGCAAACAGACGATTTGAACAATGAACGGGGTGGGCCACGGGCGTGATGAAGACCTGCGAACGCCGTCGGATCTTTTCAGATCGACGGTTATAAACATGCCCGATATATATATGTGTATGGTAAGCACTTCCGGGTTTAGCGCCTAGTCTGGCACCCAGGTTACATTGGAGAAAAGACTGAGGGACTAGGGCTAAAAGGTGCCAAACCTTATATATTTTTGAATGTGGGTTTTGGCCATTTTTAATGCGATTTTGAGGCTAGGAAAAGGTAGCGATAGGCAGAAAACAGATTTCTCAGGGAAAAAAAGAGGGGGTTTGAAAGGTTTAAGCCAGATTTCCTGACAAAATTTAATAGGAGGCTGACATGGTCAACATTGGCTCCACCTGGGGACGACACGTTCATCCCTGGACGTGTCAAGAACTTCGTAGACCATCTGATAATCCTCTGCGAAAAATCTGCTCTTCAGCATTTCCACCTTTCTTTTCCATAATTCATCACGACACCCACATTATTTCAAACAAGAGTGAAAACAAACTAACATACAGTATAATACATCAGGTTATCTCTTGCCTGAACTAGAACTGGAAGTAGGGTTTAAGAAACTGACCATTTACAGGGGCGTCAAGCAAGTCACCCTATAACTTTTCCAACTTGAAAGTATTGTTACCTCCCTACTCCATAATTTTGAAGGGACCAAACCAGAGTGGGTCGAATTTACCATGTTTTCCTTTTTCAGCCCTCCGGATATCCCACCTGAGCACTCGATCACCAATCTGCAGATTCCTGTCCTTAGCATGTTGATCAAAAAGGTATTTCATCTTCTCCTGATACTCTGTCAGCCTTTGATTTACCTGGCTTCGTGTTTCCTCCAATTCTACCAGCTGATTTATCCTCCTGATCATATCATCAGGCTATTCTTGACTTTCTTGCATGAATCGAGCCACTGGTAAGGCTAATTGTATAGGGAATACTGCTGCCCTCCCATATACCAATTCATATGGGGATTTTCCAGTTGCTCTCTTGCTGGTAATTCTATTGGCCCACAGAGCAAATTTTAACTGGGAGTCCCAATTTTTCTGGTTTCCATTTATAGCCTTCTTCAATGCCCTCACCAGGGTTTTATTGGAAGACTCTGCCAAGCTGTTTCTTTGTGGATAGTAGGCTGTAGAGTGGCTTAGCGTGATGTTATATTGCTGGAAGAAACTCACAAACTTTGCAGATTTGAAAGCCTGTGCGTTATCAGTCACTATTCTGCCAGGACAGCCAAACCGGGATATGATGTTTTCTTCCATGAATTTTATTATCACAGTATGGCTTCCACCCATTTTGTGAAATAATCGGTGGCAGTTAAAATCCACTTATGCTGACCACTTGATGGAGGATGCATTTCACCTATAAAATTGATTCCCCATTATCGGAATGGTTCATCCACGTGCACGGGAATCATGGGCAGAGGTGCCCACTTTTGTCTTTCAGCAAATTTCTGACACTTCTCACAAGCTCTTACCCAGGCAAAAACATCTCCAAAAAGCTTGGGCCAATAGAAACCAGCTTTCAGAATTTTGTGAGCAGTGACCCTCCAGCTGTAATGACCCCCACAGATTCCTTCATGAAATTCAGCCATTATACTCTCTACCTCATCCTCCGTGAGACACAGGAGTAGGATGTCTGATGGATCCCGCCAGTATAGCCGGCCATTGGCGACTATGTACTTCTATGATTTCAATCTTAGCATTTTGTATTTAGCTTTATCACAGCTTGGAGGGCAGCTGAGTGTGAGGAGATATTCTACTATCTCTTTGTACCACTGACTGGTGAGGTACTTGATATGTGTTTCCGGAGTAGCTACCCCAATTCCATGTCGTTCTTCTTTCTCTTCAGATTCCTCACCTACTATAATGGACAGGTTTATACCCAGAGCTTGATAGTTTGACTCAGATAATATTTTAGCAAGCCCTTGTCCTTTGATCATCTTAGTAGGACAAATGTCTAATTCATACTCCTGTATCTTGGCAATCCACTTCCCCCTTTTTCCTTCACTATCCCCCTGAATAACAATATCTTTTATAGTAGCTGCAGGCACAAATGCAGTGATATGGGACTGTAAGATATGCATGCAAAATTATTTGAGGGATTTTACTAGGGCATATGCTTGCTTTTCCAATATGTTATATTTCAATTCTGCATTACGGAGCACCTGACTGAAGAAGGCAATGGGCTGCTCGTACCCCTCCTCATTTTTTTGCAATAAAACTCCTGCTATTGTATGAGATGATGCAAAAGAAAAGATCATGAAAGGTTTAGCATAATCTGGTCCAGCTAGCACGGGGGCTTCTGTAAAAGCATTTTTTATTCTGGTAAATGCCTCTCGTGATTCCTTGGACCATTTTACTTCATTATCTTTCTTAAGCATGTCAGTTATATGTCTAACTATTTCAGCATAGTTAGGAATAAACCTTCTCAGGAAATTGATACGCCCTAGGAACACCTGTACCTCCTTCTTATTTTTGGGAAAAGCAATACCATTTATAACTTCTACCCTCTTAGGATCTATCTTCACCCCATCTTTTGTTACAATGTGTCCCAAAATTTTTCCCTCTTCTAATGCAAATAAAGACTTCTGAGGGTTTAGAGAGAGACCATACCTTCTGCATTTCTCAAAGGTTCTACGCAGATGTTCAATATGCTCAATATCATTCTTTGAAAATACAGTGATATCGTCAAGGTAGACTACCAGAAATTTGTCTTGCTCCCCAACAATAGCAATGTCCATCGCCCTCTGAAAGGTGGCCCCTGCGTTAATCAATCCAAAAGGCATCCTGGCATACATAAATGTACCCCATGGTGTGGTGAAAGCAGTCTTGTTTTGATCTTCTGGAAATACAGCCACCTGGTTATAACCAGAGAATCCGTCCATCATTGACATCCTAGAAGCTCCAACCACCTTCTGCAGGATGTGATCCATTTTACGCAGTGGATAATTATCCTTTAAGGATGCTCTGTTTAAATTTATGAAATCCACACACAGCCTTATTTCTCCATTCTTCTTTCGGACAGGGACTAGGTTTTCCACCCATTCAAAGTACCTCAATGGTACAATTATTTTGGCCTTTAACAGCTTCTTGATTTCCTTCTCAATAGAGGGAAACATCAAGGGATTTATTTGTCTGAGCTTCTGCTTATGAGGCTTTGCATGTCCCTTTAGTGGAATTTTGTGCTGCATTATATTGATGTCAAAAGTTTTCAAATCTTGATAGGACCATGCAAACACATCTTTGTAAGACTGAAATAATTTTTGATATAGCCTTTTATATTCTTCTGGGACTTTCTTGGACAATTTGACAATTTTGGGGTCAGCTTCAGTACCAAGATTCAGGTCTTCTACCACTTTGCTTGACTGCAGTGGGACATCATTCTTATCAAATAATATTTCTAGAGGCACCAGCCCTCTAGGTATTATGTTTCCCTTTAACTGCAACACCTTATTACCTGCCATTTTCTTCTCCCAATTTCTTTCTAAAGTATCTTCAGTCTCACCTTCTTCTTCAGCATCAATCTCCATATTTGAGAATTCCCCCACTGTTTCCACGAATCTCTTTATCTGTTCTTCATCTTCAAATACCTACCAGTGTTTGATGTTATCTGGGATTGATGGTCGATAACGCACCTCAACTTCATATCTTAAAAGAGGGTTCTGAGGTGGACGAAATGTACTGGCGGCCACAACAAGGGAATTAGCCATCCTATTCTGTTCTCGGGGCATGAACTGGATATTAAATGCCAAGAAAAAATTTTCCACCATGTCCCAAACTTCATTCCTATAAGCCCTCAGTCGTGGATGTTTGGTTTGACACTGATTCCTGACTTGTCTAACCACCAGTTCTGAATCTCCCAGAACTTTTAAACTTTTTATGTTCATGTTCCTGGCTGTCTGCAATCCTAATAGAAGTGCTTCATATTCAGCCACATTATTAGTAGCTTCATATTCTAGTTTGAAGGACAATGGGACCCATTTCCCTGTAGGAGAAATCAATAATATTCCAGCTCCATTACCTTCTCTTGAATTTGCTCCATCAAAATGAAGTGTCCAGATTCCTGTTTCATGGCTCTTTGAGGGCGGCTCAGTCTTGATCTAACAGAAGGATGGTTCATGAGCATAATCTTGATCTTCTTCCAACATCAAGCATGATAAATCTCCTTCTTTACTATAGACTGGTGAATTAACAGAGTTGTCAGCCTTAGTCACCATCTTTACAAATCTAGTTTCCCTGTATAACCTCCTCTCTTGGCCACCAAAAACTGGGATAGTAGCATATGTTAAATCCAACTTGATTGACCCACCAATTTTTGTTCCCCAGGACCTTGACAGTAACATGCCAAAGCGAGCTGGGATGTCAGCCACCACTATGTCCATTACCACACTTTTTGCTGGGATTTGGGCCAAATTGACCACCAAATCTTTGATCATCCCCAAGCATTTAACTCTTTTGGAGTCAAATGAATAAAGGTCTTTGTATGGACGGGTAATTTTTAGTCCTAGTTGTTCCATGAATGACAAAGGTAGTAGATTATGGGAAGCTCCAGAATCTAATATACAGTTATGTAATAGCAAATCATGAATCACTAGAGATACATATAAGGGAGGAGTAGAAGCATCTAGTTCCTCAACATGTGGACCAAAGACAACCATGGGTCTTTCTTCTTGAAGGTTGAGACTATCCGGGGTGAGTGCGGCTTCTGGGGGATCATAAAAGAGGTGACTTGGGATTGATATGCAGGTTGCTTTAATAGTTCAGTCAAGGGGACTGGGATTTTGACTTTCTCAAGTTCCTTTTGCAGACTGAAAACAGGAGAGGACTTCTCTATTACAACCTCTTTTGACTCTTTATTTTTGGCCGAGGATTTAACTTCTTTTGACTCAAATTTGGTATTAGGGGGAATGACTACTTTTGACGAGGAAGGAATTTTATCATTAGACTGCAAAGGTTTGTTTAGAGGGCCCTTACCTTTGTCTGTGACTTTCTGCACTATTGATTCCTTCTGAGAAGGTGCTTCCTTCTGGGGAGACTCCTCTTCTTGATCTTGAGTACGAGTCCTCTTCCTAGAAGATCTGAGATCATATCTTCTATTGAACTGTGCTTGCATGAAATCAGCAAATTGTTTACAATAATGATCAATTTTTGTGTCTTCTGTGTCTCTGGCCTTTTCTTCTTCTTGCAATGGGCACTCAGTTCCATCATTTTCTTGCAAAGGGCATTCTTCTCCATCACTATTTGAAAAAGCGAGATTTGCATCCTCCAGTCCATAGGCAGTGTCTTCAGTAGAATCATCTACTGGACCTTCCAGGTACAATGGATGTGGTACCTGATCTTGTTGTTCCTTTGCTTCCCTTGGCAATATTTGCAGGGGCGGTTTCTTGTACTGAGGATTGTAACCTCTGTTTTGAGCATTGTGGAAATTCTTGGGGGCTGAATTCTTGGTCTCCAATTCAAGCTTGACCAGTTTACCATAAAGGTTCTTAATCATTTTACTCATTTCTTCGATTATGTCATTAGCTGAATCTCTGTCTTGGTAGGAGGTAGATACCTCCTCTTTGCCCCTTCTTCTAGTTTCTTGTTCGGATTTTCCTTTTTATTTTCCAGTGGAGGCAAAGTTTGCCTCCAACTCTAGTGCATCTGACTGAGCATCATCCAGCGTAGCAGGCTTTCTTTCTCTGAGAGAGAAACCAAATTCTGAATCAAAAGCTGCTACAAAAACAACCTTAGCAGCAGTTTGATGCGGCTTCATATCAGCAGGAAGACTCAAATACAATTTATTAAATATCTTGATAAATTCTGATACTCCTTAATTATGTATTTTCTTTAGTGTATTGAACTCAATGAGACAATGTCCATGATCTTTCTTCTCTCCCCATTTCCTGAGAAAAGTATCTTCCATATTATCCCAAGTGGTAACAGAATGGTTTGCCAATGTCTTAAACCATTTTCGAGCTTCACCATCAGGAGATTGGACAAACAGCCTTAAGACCACATCTAAATGTTCCACATTAAAATTTTCGGCAAAAGCA
Organism: Pinus albicaulis; assembly: GCA_034641835.2. Lineage (NCBI taxonomy): Eukaryota > Viridiplantae > Streptophyta > Pinopsida > Pinales > Pinaceae > Pinus > Pinus albicaulis. Next base: position 1,293,028,492 of record CM076583.1, on the reverse strand, counting down.
CAGAAGACCTCAAGGTGTTTTTGAGCATCAATCTCATTTTCCCCATTGAATCTGGGTAAAATCTTCAGATAATCTTGGGGTATATCATTTAACACTTGGGGTAATGCCAGAGGGCCATATTTATTTAGCAAGAAGCCTGGAACATTTTCCATTGGAGGGGGTGGATGTAGTGCAATAGTTTGATGAGTAAGAGGAGGAGGAGGTGGTGGAAGTGGAGTATGGATAATAATAGGAATATACTGAACAGCAGGCTGAGGTGTTTAAGGGAATAATGGTCTGTTAATAGCAGATACTTCAGTGACTTCTTTCACTTCTTCAACCTCAGGAGTAGAGTGAAAATTATCTTTATTTCTGACACCTCCTCGTGGTGGACTATCTGAATAGTAATAATCGGTATCTCCCACAGTGGAGTCGGGATCTGGAACTTGAGCTTCTTGAGAAGAAGAGGATGAAAAGTCTTCTATAGACAATTCATGGATTTCAGAGTGGACTGATTTCCTTTCCCTCCAATTTCTTCTATGTATGATATTTTCAGGGTCAGACACTGAAGGTGTCTTTGGCTGAGACATATCTGACCTCAGGTGTGGCTTACAAGGATCCAGGACTGCAAATAGATTTATCAAATAAACAAATGTGGAGTCGCCAAGGTGAGGGATCTACAACTCTCAACTCTCCATACTCACCTACTTGAAGAGTGAATTAGATTTTGTCGAGGCCCAGGGATTTTACTTTACTCAATTTTTTCCCCGGAAATGGCACCAAAAAGATGTTGTCGTTCCTAGAGACAGCCTAGAGTTGTGATAGACCAGTGCCTAGGACATCTTATATAGCAAGGAGCATATGGTACAATAGGGGCAGTTATCAGTAGAAAGTTGTCATGCTATCTCTTGTAAAACAAGGAATAATAATCTGAATGGGACCAGGACCTCTGTGTAAATCCGACATTGTAAAAAACATCAACAGAGGCAATATACAAAACTCCAATATTAGCAACAAATTAGCAACAGACAATTCAGAGACAATTTACCGTAAAAGAGGGCTTATCTGCAGAAATACCTCGTAAATAAGTTATATCGGCGTATGTAGTGAATGAAATATTGAGAAGATATTAGTTAACATTGAGTTGATATCCAGATACACAATACCACCATGCATGGGCTTACCAATCTAAGAATCCATACATGACAATAGCATTTTAAAAACACCCTCCCAAAGCAACTAATATAGCAGAAATACGGTTTAGGTGAATAGTCGAACAAAATATCATGCATGAGCCATATTTAAAGCGCTTGACTAATTCGAGCATGGGTATCAACTAGGATAAATCCATACCAAAAATCAGTGAGACACTCGCATTCCAAAACATGATACATGAAAGATGGGTGAAATGAAATTATCTATTTAATAACACATAAGAGAAAGTTACAGACTGTGAAATACCAAAGACCATAATCCTCTTTAACAGATGGAACTCCTCCTAACTGAGACCCTATGGGCTCTGAGCCTTCATACAAGATTTTTACAAAATGTATACAAAAAGCCTTTCACTGCATAATTTTCTGATAAAATCTGGAACCCCAAATCATCTGTTTTTCGGGAGCTTTATAGGAGAACAAGAAAGCTCCAAAAGGGAGTAGGTGATGAACATTTAATTTTCCTAATTAAAACAAAATGGCGGAAACGTGCACACCCATACTGCTTGATGACTTTGTAATGCTATTTTTACCCTGCTACCTTCTTACAAAAATAAATGCGCTGGGTAGAAAACTCTTCAGGAACACGGAAAAGGAATAAAATCACATAGACATTCTGTCCTTTCCCAAAGAAAAATGGTGCTGAAAAGAAAGCTTCAAGGTATTTTTTCTGCGAATGGTACCCTCTGCCTTCTAAGCCATGAATCACGGTTTAAGATCTTCAATGCTGAACATTGAATTCCTTGATCACTTGCTGACATTTCTCTGCTGCTCCTTTAATGTCTTCATCTACTCAATATGTGCTTTGAATGGCTCTGCAGGGTTTGATAGATTTTAACCCTGCTTCTTTAATGGAAGTCTTGTTGATCTACCTCCCAGGCCTTTCTCCATAACTACAGCCTCTGAAAAATAGTCCTTTGATGTGCTCTGCTACTGCAATCAAGATTGTAAATCATGGCAGCTTTCCGCTGTTGTAGCCCTGCAAAACCCGCAAACTCGTTAGGAAAACCATGCACGGGGGGGGAGAATGGATGCAGTGGCGATAACTGTGTAGCAACGCAGCATGATGAAATGGCGAAAGAATGTGGGGTGGCGAGGAGAATACATTGGAACGATGGTAAATGGACTGGGTGGATAAATGCATTGGTGAAGGTTGGCGGAGTGCATGAAATTTAACATAGACAGTGGACGCTTGACCTTTGAATAGGAATATGTAGGGGAGACGGACGAATGTATGACGGGAGCACGTGGAATGATGACGTGGAGATACGGGGTCAATGGCGTGGCGTGGGTTAAATATATACCGTTCGATCTCAGGAGGAGATCGATGGTGGAAAACATATCGGAGGGCAATGAGACGGTGGGCCAGGGGCGCTATTGGCTTGGATTAACTTCTGCACATCTTCGGAGTGCGATGACCGTTGGATGAAGAGCCCCAGATCGAACAGTGGATATGAATATCGCGTCGCGTCCAATGCCGAACAATAACGTGCGATGGAGAGCGGTTTTTGAGCCGTACGCGGGGACACGCAGTAGACAATGTATGGAATCGCTCCCAAAAATAAAATACTGCCTAACACCCAAGAGCGGTGCGATAGAAACCGGGCAGGTTTGGAACAAGCGTTGCTGCGGGGACCACAAGGACAGATGGGTTCCTGGCCGTAGATCTGCAGTTTGATCAGACGACGAACGAACGATTTGAACAATGAACGAGGTGGGCCACAAGCGCGATGAAGACCTACGAATGCCATCGGATCTTTTCAGATCGACGGTTATAAACACGCCTGATATATACACATATATATATATATATATATATATATATATATATATATATATATATATATATATATATATATATATATATATATATATATATATATATATATATATATATATATATATATATATATATATAGATATATCTGTGTGTGTGTGTGTGTATGATAAGCACTTCCGGGTTTAGCGCCTGGTCTGGCACCCAGGTTACATTGGAGAAAAGACTAAGGGACTAGGGCTGAAAGGTGCCAAACCTTATATATTTTCGAATGTGGGTTTTGGCCATTTTTAATGCGATTTTGAGGCTAGGCAAAGGTAGCGATAGGCAGAAAATGGATTTCTCAGGACAAAAAAGAGGGGGTTTGAGAGGTTTAAGCCAGATTGCCTGACAAAATTTAATAGGAGGCTGACATGGTCAATATTCAAAATAAATTACTGTGCCCTTTACCTGTTCCTGACATAAAATTCTCAACATTCTCCTCATCCAAACTGCTTGACATGTTGTTGTTGTAGCTGCCACATATTCTACTTCTGCTGTAGACAATGCCACAATTGGTTGTTTTTTAGAAGCCCATGAAATGGCTCCTGAACCCATATGAAAAACATAACCAGATGTACTTTTCCGGTCATCTATACTTCTAGCCCAATCACTGTCAGTATATCTAATCAATTCAGAATTTTCTGAAGTGCTATATAAAATTCCATGCCTCTTTGTTCCTTTCACATGCCTCGGAATTCTTTATGCTGCTTGCCAATGTGCCTCCTTTGGCCTTTCCATAAATTTGGAAATTAAGCTCACAGCATGCATAATATCCGGCCTAGTTGCAGTCAAATACATAAGGCTGCCAACTATGCTCTTGTACAAACTAGGATCAAAATCCTTGTTGTTGTCCTCCTTGCTGAGTTTCAATCCCATCATTGTGTGAGTAACTACTGCTTTGCAATCCTGCATGTTAAATCTTTCCAAAACTTCATTTACATATTTAGCTTGAGAAATAAAAATTTTATTTCATTTTTCTCTATTTCTATTCCTAAGAAGTATTTCAGCATTCCCATATCAGTCAGCTCAAATTCATCCTTCATGACTGATTTAAAATTCTCAATGAGGCAATCATAATTACCTGTAAAGATCACATCATCAACATATAAAACAACAATCAGCATCTTACCATCTTTCTCCTTGATGTATAATGTGGGTTCTCCTACACATTTTTCAAACCCATTTTCCAGTAGATAGGAATCTATCCTACTGTACCATGCTCTTGGTGCTTATTTCAACCCATATAGAGCTTTCTTCAATCTGCAAACTTTGTGCTCTTGACCTACTCTCTCATAGCCCAGAGGTTGTTCAACATAAACCTCTTTCATCAATACTCCATTTAGGAATGCTGATTTCACATCCATTTGGTAAAATTTCCACTTATGTTGTGTTGCTATGGACAACACTGCTCTCACTATTTCCATTCTTGCAACTGGTGCAAAAGTTTCTTCATAATCTCTTCCATGTTGCTGCTTATAGCCTTTGACAACAAGTCTGGCCTTGTGCCTTTAAATCTTACCTTCAACATTTCTTTTGGTTTTATAAACCCATTTCACTCCAATGAATTCCTTGCCTTTTGGGAGATCAACCAATTCCCATGTTTTATTTTTCTCTGTTGCATTCATTTCTTCATCCATAACATCTATCCATTTCCTATATTTTATAGCTTCTTCAAAATGAATAGGATAATCAACATGACAATATAATGCAAATAAAGAGTTCATACCTTCATTTGTTGCCTCTTGCTCATAAATATCATTCAAATTTCTGAATTTGGTTCCTCTTTCACTTGGTGTACTTGTGCTTGTAGAAGCACTCAAATCTGCTCCTTGTGGTGTGCTTGAAGAAGCACTATCATTACTTCTCAAGGGTGTCCTCATTTCTGCTTTTGGTGTCCCTTGCTGTCCTTGTGTTGGTGGAGGTGGTGCTGCTAATGAGGTGTTCTTTTCAGCCATTTCTTCCTCATCGTCATCATGAGACAAACGGCTCTTCACATTGACTATTTTCTCAATGCTGCCATCCCAAAATTCTTCCTCAATGAACTGAACATCTCTGCTTATAAAAAATTTCTTGGTGGATGGGTTATACAATCTATATGCCTTGGATTCTTCACTGTATCCAATAAAAATTCACTTCTCCCCCTTACTATCCAACTTCTTCCTTAGCTGATCTGGAAAGTGTGCATAAGCCACACAACCAAAAACTCTCATGTGGGTGACATCTTGTTTTATGCCACTCCATGCTTCTTCCGGAACTCTGTTCATTACTACTTTGGTTGGGCATCTATTCAAGATGTATGCTGCACAATGTACAGCTTCAGCCCAATACTCATTTGAAAAATGTTTTGCCTTCATCATACTTCTTTCCATATCCATGATTGTTCTATTTTTCCTTTCAACAACTCCATTTTGCTACAGTGTGTACCTTGTTGTAAATTGCATGTATATGCCATTTTCTCTGCAAAAACGCAAAAATTCTTTTGAGATATACTCACCTCCTCTATCAGTTCTTAAAAATTTTATGCGCTGACCACTTTGGTTCTCAACAAGTGCCTTAAAGTGGTAGAATTTCTCAAACACTTCACTTTTATATTTCAAGAAATAAACCCAAGTTTTCCTTGTGTAATTATCAATCAAATTCAGCATATAGTGGTTGCTTGGTAGTGATGGTGTTTGCATTGGTCCACACAAATTTGAATTGACAATTTCTAAGGGTGCCTTTGCCCATATGCTCTTTTCTGATGGAAATTTTTCTCTGTGTTGTTTGCCCAAGATGCATCCTTCACATAGGCTGTCCGGTTTCTCAATCAATGGTAATCCCTTTACCATTCCTTTCCTAAACAACAAATTTAGTCCTCCAAAGCTGAGATGTCCAAATCTCAAGTGCCATAACCAATTTTCATCTTTTGCTTCTCTTTGGAATGTCTCCTGTCACTGCTGCCATTTCATCTCCTTTCTTCAAATATGCTCTCATCTTGAGAGGGAACATTATGTTTCTTGTCATCTTCACTTGTGCAATGAATTGCTTGCTTGGTGGTTTATCCATGATGGTGCATACATCATCTTCAAAGAAAACATTGTACCCATTTTGAATGAGTTGTCCAATGCTCAAGAGGTTACACTTAATACCAGGCACATAGTATACATCTGATATGGATCTACCTTCTCCCTTCTTTGTCAAAACACTTACTCTGCCTTTTCCCATGACAGAGACCTTACTGTTTGTCCCCAATGTAACTTGAGACTTTACATTTTCATCTAACATGGAAAACATTGCAATGTTTCTAGTCATATGGTTGCTACATCCTGAGTCTAGAAACCATATATATTCATTCTTTTCCTCTGCCATATTACATGCTAAAAACAATTTATCTTGATTGATATTTTATTTTGTAAAATTAGCACTGGGTCTATTACCCATGTCACTCTGTTTCTTCCTACATTCATTGGCATTGTTGTAGCTCCTAGAGACAGCCTTGAGTTGTATAAAGACCAGTGCCTAGGACATCTTAAATGCAAGGAGCATATGACTCAACTGACTGCAGTTGGAAATGTTTGGCTCTCATGCAACTATCACTCAGATGAATGGTTTTAATAAGGGTGGAACCAAGACCCCAAAGTTACAACAACTAGGAAAACTGCAGAAACCGAGTACAAACTACAATAAGTAAATGCATCAGACAGCTTTAAAAAGGAATGTTGTAGAAGGGGGACGACTTCTAAAATGAATACACAGTTATCAAGTTATATGCGAGCGATGACTATGGCAGAAGATGGAGTAAGATATCAACTATAACCAAGCTCATTCAAGGATAAGAATCCATATATATTGGGCTTATTCAAAGATAAGAATCCATATATCTGGGCTCATTCAAAGATAAGAATCCATTGTAGTGAATATCGGAAGAAAGGCAGAAGAGATAGAAAATGAACAATGTATCATGCTTGAGCCATATTTAAAGCGTTATAGATGAGTAAATATGAGTATCTGCTATGATAAATTCACATTTAAACATGGGAGCACTCGCATTCTAGAGCATTTAGATACAAGAGATGTAGAGATATACGAAATGAACATTTATATTTAAAAACATGGAGAAGAGTTGCAAACTGTGAATCATCCCGAGCGGAATCCCAAATTCCAGCAAAACTTCTTATTACTGAATCCCTACGGGATCTTCAAACATCCACTATCAAAGTTCATACAAAATACATATAGAATACTCGAGCTAGTGAGTCCTTTGGAAAATCTGGAACCTTTTGTTAGTGTTTTCTTCATGTTTTTATAACCTCTGATTCCTATGCGCGAGAAGATATTTTGGGAAAATATCTGTTTCAGGTCTAAATAAAAAACAGAAATGATGACGAGGTAGAACTGCCTCTCATCGTCTTACAACGCCGGCCTAAAGTCGTTTCTAACTGAAATGTAAACAATTTACTAACTGGAAGTAAAAACTGCAGGAACGAGATAAGCATTTCACCCGAAATGACAAAGTGAAAAGGACATAAGGTAAAAAGGCCACACAGGCCCAACCATGAATTATCATTGCTGTTTGATGAGGCGGAGCCACTGCTGCTGCTGGCGAAGGTGATACCATTAGTCATGGAAGAGCTGGCATTTTGTGCTGGAGAATGCGGTATTGCTAGTAGTGGAAGAGTTGGCCTTCTGTGCTAGAAGTTATTGTAGAATGGCTAATGGTCATGATCCATTGACTTGGACATGGAATTGACCCTCTTCATCTTTTTTCTTTGCTTCCTGGGCGTGGAGGATCGTCAACCTCAGCCTCGAGCCACTGTGATTGGCTATGAGATGGCCTGCATACTTAAAATGCCATGGAAACCTGAATAGACAGCAAACCGATTAAATAAATCCTGCGATGAGTGGTACATTGCTTCAGAAGGCTCGGGTGAAGGCAGAAGAGCAGTGCGGAGGCAGGGAATGCAGCGGAAGCATTTCCATGGCGAAAGTAGAGTTTAAATTTGATTTGGCGCCAAGTTATGCAAAAGGTGGTTTTGCAGAAAACCAGAGTGGTTTTCGCGCAGGCGGAAGGTGGTAAGCGGTAAGGAGCAGAATGAACGCGATACAGTCAGGTGGGCGACGTGTGTCCCCCTCAAAACAATATGTTTCACGTGGAAGTTGCACGATGGAGGAGTTGTTGTGAATTGGGTGCGAAAGTGAACGAGATTGATCTGATCTGGGCAAATCAAATCAACGGCAGTGGTTGAAAGCGACAGACATACCTGCGCGGTTGGGTGGCACCGACGATGACGTCAGCAATCCTGTCATGTAGCGGGATGATCAGTTGCGGGGTTATAAAAGCGAGAGTGATGTGGGCCGTTGGATGAGGGAGATCAACGGTCTAGATCAGAGCGGGGGAGTGCAATATTGGATGAGTGATTGGGAAAGTAGCGAAGGAGCGATGGAGCAAGGACCGTTGGATCATGAGGAAATCAACGGTGGAGATAAACTGCGGGGGCGCTTGGGGGTACGGATCAACTTCTTGGCCTATGCCTCTGCAGAAAATTTTAGCTGTTGATCTGAGATCTTCCGCAGTCAAACAGGTCAACTGCGGAGGCACTCACGGTGTTAACTCGTGCACTGATAGTGCCCGCGGGTAGAGCAGAAGACTGGCAGTGACCGTTGGATCGGGCTCGATCAACGACGGAGATAAATTGGAGAAAAGTGAGCGAGGTGAAAGGCAAAGGTGCACTGGTCGTTGGATCAGGAGGATCGATGGTTGAAATCCCATCGGGGAAGGGTAAGCAGAAGGGGATTGAACGGGAGGATGGAGACAGCACGAAGGCGTGATGACCGTCGGATCCGGAGGATCGACGGTCCAGATCATATCACGGCTTCGCATAAATGAATGAATGAGGCGGAGAACAGCGAAACAGCGAGACAACGCCGACCGTTGGATTAGGAGGATCCAAGGTCGGGATTCCATCGCGGGGGACGACAAATGGAGCTAAGGGAGGCCCAATAGCTGTTGAATCGATTGTGATCAACGACTCAAATTATATCGGCGGGGAATGAACATCGATGGTGAAAATATAGAGGAGGCGGATGGAAATGGGGAAGATTGAAGTGCGATGGATGAGCGAAGCGCGACGAGCGATGACCGTTGGATCTGCGGAGATCAACAGTGGATATTATCTCGGAAGATTGGCATATCGATGAAGAAATACAGAGTGAAAATGGATTACTGTGATGTGCGATGGATGGGCGCAGCATGACGAGCGATGACCGTTGGATCTGCGGAGATCAACGGTCAGGATCGCATCGGGGTTTCGCACATCGGTGGAAAAGGAGTTCACCGAATAAGGAATGTAGGGTGGCGATGAGCGATGTGCAATAGCCGAAGAGGGCTTAAGGAATTTTAGCCATCGGTCATAGAGCGGGGTCATATGAGAAATGGGGGCTAAGAACTCAAGCCGAAAGGCACTCAGAGGTCTGATATGTTAGAATGAGCGCTTTTAAAGCATAAAATGTGGATTTTTAGCCCTTTCAAAGGTTCTGGTAGGCGAAAAAGGGGTTTTGACAGCCCATGCAGCCCCTATCGTATTTTCTTTGTAGTATAAGGCTCCTTATCATTAGACATCCTAGGTCGGTGAGGGATGTCATAACAACATTGGCTCCATTTGGGGACGATCCGTTTTTCCTCAAACTCGTCGAGAACTCTGCAGACCATCTGTTAGCCTTCTTCTTGCGAACACAGTGTCCTTGATGCCTTCTCTTCTTCCTTCATGACAACTCAAAATAGAAAACATCATAATAAAAGCAACTTAATAATGTAAAATATCATACAGCAGACCTTTCGGCCTGAATCAATACTGGAAAAAGGGTTTTAAGAATTGCCCATTCACAGGGGCTTCGAGCAGATCACCCTGCAAATTTTCCAGTCTGAAAGTGTTATTTCCTCCCTCTTTAGCTATTTTGAAAGGTCTGAACCATAGAGGGTCGAACTTTCCATGCTTTCCTTTCTCAGCCCTTATTATATCCCATCTTAACACCAGATCTTCGACCTGCATCTCTTTATCTTTAGCATGCTGATCGAATAGGTCTTTCATTTTCTCTTGGTACTCAGTCAACCTCTAATTTACTTGACTTCGAATCTCTTCCAGCTCTACTAACTGATTCATTCTTCTGGTAAGATCGTTTGGTTCCTCTTGACAATATTTTTGAACCTAGCCATAGGTAAGGCCAATTGTATCGGGAAAACCGCTGCTCTACCATAGACCAACTCATATGGGGATTTGCCTGTTGACCTCTTACTAGTGATTCTATTTGCCCATAGCGCAAAATTGAGCTGAGAATCCCAGTTCTTTTGGTTTTCATTTATGGCCTTTTTCAATGCCCTTACTAATGTCTTGTTTGAGGACTCTTCCAATCCATTTCCCTACGGATAGTATGCAATAGAGTGTCCCAACACAATATTATATTGTTGGGAAAATTTGATAAATTTGACGGACTTAAAAGCCTGAGCATAATCTGTGACAATCTTAGCAGGGCAGCCAAACCTTGAGATGATGTTATCTTCTAGAAACTTGATCACCACTGTGTCTGTAGCATTCCTTGCTGGCACGACCTCTTCCCATTTAGTGAAGTAATCAGTGGCTATTAGTATCCACTTGTTTTGCCCGCTTGAGGCAGGATGAATTTCGCCGATGAAATCGATTCCCCACTGTTGTAAAGGTTCTTCTATGTGCACTAGGATCATAGGCAAAGGTGCGAACTTCTGCCTTTCAGCAAATTTCTGACATTTTTCACAGGCCCTTACCTGAGCATAAACATCTCTAAAAATTCTGGGCCAGAAAAAGCTTGCTTTCAGAATCTTGTGTGTCGTGACCCTCCAGCTGTAGCGAACACCACAGATGCCCCCCTGGAATTCCGCCATCACTTCTTCTACTTCATTTTCCGTTAGACATAAAAGTAGTATGCCTGATGGGTCTCTCCAGTACAAACGACCATTTTCTACGATGAATTTCTAATATTTTAGCCTCAGCGTTATGTACTTTGTCTTGTCGCAGCTTGGAGGACATCTAATATTTAAGAGGTATTCTACAATTTCTTTGTACCATGCACTAAGAAGGTACTTCATATCGGTCTTTTGTGTAGCGGTTTCTATCCTGCGCTGCTCATCTGCTCTTCCAGGCTCTTCATTGGCCACCATAGATAAATTTATCCCCAAAGCCTGACAGTTTGATTCGGAAAGGATCTTGGCTAATCCCTGTCCCTTTATTAGCTTAGTGGGGTGTATTTCCAACTCATAATCCTGTATCTTGGCTATCCATTTGCCTCTCTTTCCTTCACTATCCCCCTGAATCAAGATGTCTTTTACAGCCGCTGTGGGTACGAATGCAGTTATAGTTGATTGCAGTACATACATCCAGAAAGCCTTCAAGGATTTGACCAAGGAATAAGCCTATTTCTCTAGGATGTTATATTTTAGCTCAGCGTCATGAAGCACTTGGCTGAAAAAGGCGATGGGTTGTTCATGACCTTCCTCATTTTTCTTCAATAATACAGCTGCGATGTTGTGGGGAGATGCAAACGAAAATATCATGAAGGGTTTCGCATAATCCGATCCTGCCAATACTGGGGCTTCTGCGAAAGAATTTTTAATTCTATTAAAGGCTTCCCATGATTCAGTAGTCCATTTTACTTCATTATCCTTCTTCAGCATCTTAGTTATGTACCAGAATATCTCTGCATAGTTCGGTATGCATCTTCTCAAGAAGTTGATATGTCCAAAGAAAACTTGGACCTCTTTCTTGTTTCTGGGCAAGGATATACCATTTATGACTTCTACCCTTTTTGAGTCAATTTTTACCCCTGCCTTTGTTACAATATGCCCCAGCAGTTTACCCTCTTCTAAAGAAAACAGATATTTTTGGGGGTATAAAGACAATCCATACCTATGGCACTTGTCAAAGGTTCTGCACAAATGCTCTATATGTTCAACATCGTCCTTTGAGAAAATTGTGATATCGTCTAGGTGCACCACCACGAATTTGTCTTGTTCCCCCACAAAATCAATGTCCATGGCCCTTTGGAATGTAGCTCCCGCATTGATCAATCCAAACGGCATTCGAGCATACATAAACGTTCCCTAAGGCGTAGTGAATGCAGTTTTCTTTTGGTCCTTCGGAAGCACTGCTAGTTGATTATACCTAGAAAAGCCATCCATCATATACATTCGTGAAGATCCTACCACCTTTTGCATTATATGGTCCATATTGGGTAGTGGATAATTGTCTTTCAGCGATGCTCTATTCAAGTTCTGAAAGTCAACACACAATCTTATTTCCCTGTTCTTCTTTCGGAATGGGACCAAGTTGGCCACCCATTCAGAATATCTTAATGGCACAATAATCTTAGCCTTCAACAGTTTCTTGATTTCCTTTTCTATGGAAGGAAGGAGTAAAGGATTAATCTGTCTTAATTTCTGTTTGTATGGCTTAGCATCTCCTTTTAATGGAATCTTGTGCTGGATAATTCTAATATAAAAGGTCTTAAAATCTTGATAGGACCAGGCAAAGACATCTTTATATGTTTGAAATAGCTTCCAATATTGCTCTTTGTATTCTTCGGGTACCTTATTAGACAATTTCACAATCTTGGGATCGGCCTCCGTGCTGAGATTCAGGTCATCTACCTGATTTTCTTCAACAAACTTACTTGGCCGGATTGGGACATCATTCTTATCAAATAGTCTCTCCAGGGGGACCAGTCCTCTGGGTATTACATTCCCTTTCAGCTACAACACCTTGTGCCCAGCTACGGTATCTTGCCATTTATTCTGAGGAAGCTCCTTAGTCTCTTCATTGCTAGCATCTATGTCCATATTGGAGAATTCCCCAACAGTCTCCATGAATATTTTCAGTTGCTCTTCGTCATCAAACACCTACCAGTGTTTGACATTTTCAGGGACGGAAGGACGGTAATGGACCTCTATCTCGTACCTCAGGAGGGAATTCTGAGGTGGTCGAAAAGTGCTTGCGGCCACTGCAAGAGAGTCTGCCATTCTATTTTGGTCTCTTGGCATGAATTGAATATTGAATGCTAAGAAGAAATTCTCTACCAAGTCCCATACCTCATTTCTGTAAGCCCTCAGTCGTGGGTGCTTAGCTTGACATTGATTTCTTACTTGTCTCACCACCAGTTCTGAATCTCCCAAAACCTTCAAGCTCTGAATATTCATATTTTTTGCTGTTTGTAGACCTAGAAGCAAGGCTTCGTATTCGGCCACATTGTTCGTGGCTTCATATTCCAATTTGAAAGATAATGGGACCAGTTGTCCAGTAGGGGAGATAAGGAGAATCCCAGCTCCATTCCCTTCCTTTGAGTTGGCTCCGTCAAAGTGCAAGGTCCAAATCCCACCTTCTTCATTACTTGAAGATTTCTCGGTCTTTACTTGACAGAAAGATGGCTCCTGCAAGTAATCTTGGTCTTCTTCAAGCATTAGAAGAGAAAACTCACCCTCTTTGATGTACACTGGTGAATTTACTGAATTATTGGATTTAGTGACCATCTTCACAAACCTTGTTTCCCGGTATAATCTTCTTTCTTAGCCTCCAAACACAGGGATGGTCGCATAGGTTAGGTCTAGCTTTATAGATCCTCCAATTTTTGTACCCCACGATCTTGATAATAGCATTCCAAACCGAGCTGGGATATCAGCCACTATTATGTCCATTACCACTCTCTTAGCTGGGATTTGGGCTAGATTTACCACCAAATCCTTGATCATCTCCAAACATTTGACTCTTTTAGAATCAAAAGAGTAGAGATATTTATATGGGCGAGTGATCTGCAGCCCCAATTGGTCCATCACCGACAGAGGTAACAGGTTATGGGACGCCCCGGAATCCAGCGTACAGTTGTGCAACAGTAGATCATGAATTACTAAAGAGACATAGAAAGGAGGAGTTGAAGCATCTAACTCCTCAACATGAGGACCGAACATTACCATAGGCCTTTCTTCCTGGAGGTTTAAACTATTTGGGATTGGGGCTGCTCCTTGAGGAAGCATGAAAGAAGACACCTGAGACTGGTAGACTGGCTGTTTTAGGAGTTCAGTTAGGGGGACTGGGATTCTAACCTTTTCCAGTTCTTTTTGAAGACTAAAAGCAGAGGGAGACTTCTCTATGGTATTTTTCTTTGGTTCATTTATCATGGTTGAAGTTTTTTCTTCCCTCGGAATAGGTTTAACATTTATATTTGGATTAGAGGCCCTCTTAGAAGAGGAAGGAATGGAGTCATTAGAATGTAAAGGTTCAGTTATAGGCCTCTTACCTTTATCTCCGACTTTCTGAATAATTGTCTGCTTCTGGCGGGTTCTCTTTCTAGAGGACCTGAGATCATATTTTCTATGAAACTGTGCTTGCATGAAGTCTACAAATTGTTTATAGTAATTATCGATCTCTGGATCTTCAGCAACACATATTTTTTCTTCTTCTTCTTGCAAGGAGAGCTCCACTCCTTCACCTTCTTGCAAAGAAGACTCAACTTCATCGCCATTTGAGTAAGCAAGATATTGATCATCTTGCCCATCGAGGATGTCTTCGGTAGGGCCATCTATCTGCCCTTCCAGATACATTGGGAGCTGTATGTGGTCTTGTTGCTCCTTCCGCTCTCTCTACAATATTTGAAGAGGAGGCTTTCTATATTGTGAGTTAAATCCCCTGTTTGGAGCAATTTGGAATGGCTTGGAGGATGATTTCTTTGCCTCGAGCTTAAGCTTCACCAGCTTGCTCGAAAGGTTCTTGATAATTTTGCTCATCTCCTCTATTTTTCAATCTCCTACCTCTCTATCTTGACTTGAGGTAGATGCTTCTTCTTTCCCTCTACGTCTAGCATCATGATCTGACCTTCCCTTTGATTTACTTGTAGAAGCAAAGTTGGCTTCCACTTCCAATGCGTCAGTCTGGGCTTCATCCAGAGTAGCAGACTTCCTTTCTCTTAGAGAGAATCCGAATTATGACTCGAAGGCTGCTAAAAACACCACTTTAGCAGTGATCTGGTGAGGCTTCATTTCAGTTGGGAGACTTGTATATAATTTATTAAATCTCTTGATGAATTCGGACACATCTTCATTATGTCTCTTTCTAAGTGCGTTGAATTTTGTAAGACAGTATCTGTGGTCCTTCTTCTCTCCCCATTTCTTGGTGAAGGCATTTTCCATTTCCTCCCAGTTATTAATGGAGCGGCCCCCCAAGGTTTTGAACCATTTTCTGGTCTCTCCATCTAGAGACTGGATAAACAATCTCAACACCACATCCAAATGTTCAACATTGAAATTTTCTGCGAAGGCGCAGAAAACTTCGAGCTGTTTCTGAGCTCCAGTATCATTTTCTCCATTAAAACGAGGTAGGATCTTTAAGTAATTCTGGGGCATATCGTTCAGGATCTAGGGCAATGCCAAGGGGGCATATTTGTTCAGTAGGAAGCCAGGAACATCCATCGGAGGTTGTGGGGGTGGCGGGAGATTCTGATGTGTAATAGGAGGTGGTGGAAGATAAGTATGTATGAAAATGGGGATATACTAAACAACGGCTTGAGGGGTTGATTGAACTGCTGTAATATGAGAAGTGGAAACCTCTGTGACTTCTTTAACTTCTTCAGCTTCGGGAGTGGGATGCAGAAAGAAGCTCGTGGTGTCTACAGACTCGGCCTCATCTTTGACTTCAATATTTTCCAGCGAGGGGCTATCTGAAGTATAGTCAAGGGTTATTGCAGTAGAATCAGGACCTTGATCTTGAGCTAATTGAGACGAGGATGGAGAGTCTTCCAGGGAGAATCTGTGAATATCTGTATAAGTTGATTGTCTTTCTCTCCAACTTCTCTTGTGCAAAATCTTCTCTGGATCAGACACTGAAGGTGTTCTCAACTGGGATGTATCTGACCTCAGGTGTGGCTTTCGGGAAGTCAGGACTGCAAATAGATTTATCCTTTGAATGACAGTGGAGTCGCCAAGGTGAGGGATCTACAACTCCCAACCCTTCCTGCTCACCTATTCTAAAGGGTGGATGAATATTTTTCGAGGCCCAGGGATTTAGTTCTTTAAATTCTTTCCCTGGCAACGGCGTCAGAAAGATGTTGTAGCTCCTAGAGACAGCCTTGAGTTGTATAAAGACCAGTGCCTAGGACATCTTAAATACAAGGAGCATATGACTCAACTGATTGCAGTTGGAAATGTTTGGCTCTCATGCAACTATCACTCAGATGAATGGTTTTAATAAGGGTGGAACCAAGACCCCAAAGTTAAACACAACAACTAGGAAAACTGCAGAAATCGAGTACAAACTGCAATAAGTAAATGCATCAGACAACTTTAAAACAAAATATTGTAAAAGGGGGCCGACTTCTAAAATGAATACACAGTTATCAAGTTATATGCGAGCGATGACTATGGTAGAAGATGGAGTAAGATATCAACTATAACCGAGCTTATTCAAGTATAAGAATCCATATATACTGGGCTTATTCAAAGATAAGAATCCATATATCTGGGCTCGTTCAAAGATAAGAATCCATTGTAGTGAATATCGGAAGAAAGGTGGAAGAGATAGAAAATGAACAATGTATCATGCCAGAGCCATATTTAAAGCGCTATAGATGAGTAAATATGAGTATATGCTATGATAAATTCACATTTAAACATGGGAGCACTCGCATTCTAGAGCATTTAGATACAATAGATGTAGAGAGATACGAAATGAACATTTATATTTAAAAACATGGAGAAGAGTTACAAACTGTGAATCATCCCGAGCGGAATCCCCAATTCCAACAAAAATTCTTATTACTAAATCCCTACGGGATCTTCAAACATCCACTATCAAATTTCATACAAAATACATACATAATACTGGAGCTAGTGAGTCCTTTGGAAAATCTGGAACCTTTTGTTAGTGTTTTCTTCATGTTTTTATAACCTCTGATTCGTATGCGCGAGAAGATATTTTGGGAAAATATCTTCCCCGCGTGCTTGTATGCTGTTTCAGGTCTAAATAAAAAACATAAATGAGGACGAGGTAGAACTGCCTCTCATCATCTTACAACGCATGCCTAAAGCCGTTTCTAACTGAAATGTAAACAATTTACTAACTGGAAGTAAAAACTGCAGGAGTGAAAGAAGGATTTCACCTGAAATGACAAAGTGAAAAGGACCTAAGGTAAAAAGGCCACACAAGCCCAGCCATGAATTATCATTGCTGTTTGATGAGGCGGAGCCACTGCTGCTGCTGGCGAAGGCGATACCGTTAGTTGTGGAAGAGCTGGCCTTCTGTGCTGGAGAATGCGGTATTGCTAGTAGTGGAAGAGTTGGCCTTCTGTGCTGGAAGTTCCTGTAGAATGGCCAAAAGGTCATGATCCATTGACTTGGACGTGAAATTTACCCCCTCTTTATCTTTTTTCTCTGCTTTCTGGGTGTGGAGGATCGTCAACCTCGGCCTCGAGCCACTGTGATTGGCTATGAGATGACTTGCATACTTAAAATCCCATGGAAACCTGCACAGACAACAAACTAGTTAAATAAATCCTGCGATGAGGGGTAGACTGCTTCAGAAGGCTCGGGTGAAGGCGGAAGAGCAGTGCGGAGGCAGGGAATGTAGCGGAAGCATTTCCATGGCGAAAGCAGAGTTTAAATCTGATTTGGCGCCAAGTTATGCAAAAGGTGGTTTTGCGAAAAACCGGAGTGGTTTTCATGCTAGCGGAAGGTGGTAAGCAGTAAGGAGTGGAATGAACGTGATACAGTCAATTGGGCGATGCGTGTCCCCCTCAAATCGCATGGAAGTTGCACGATGGAGGAGTTGTAGCGAATTGGGTGCGAAAACGAACGAGAGCCGTCCGATCTGGGCAAATCAAATCAACGACAGTGGTTGAGTGTGATAGACGTACCTGTGCGGTCGGGTGGGACCGAAGATGACGTCAGCGATCCTGTCATGTAGCGGGATGATCAGTTGCGGGGTTATAAAATCGAGAGTGATGTGGGCCATTGGATGAGGGAGATCAACGGTCTAGATCAGAGCAAGGTAGTGCAATATTGGATGAGTGATCGGGAAAGTAGCGAAGGAGCGATGGAGCGAGCACCGTTGGATCATGAGGACATCAACGTTGGAGATTAACTGTAGGGGTGCTTGGGGGTACGGATCAACTTCTTTGCCTATGCCTCTGCAGAAAATTTCAACCGTTGATCTGAAATCTTCTACAGTCAAACAGGTCAACTGCGGAGGCACTCACGGTGTTAACTCGTCCGCTGACACTACCCACGGGTAGAGCGGAAAACTGGTGGTGACCATTGGATCTAGCTCAATCAACGACGGAGATAAATTGGAGAAAAGTGAGCGAGGTGAAAGGCAAAGGTGCGTTGGCTATTAGATCAGGAGGATCGACGATTGAAATCTCATCGGGGAATGGTAGGTAGAAGGGGCTTGAATGGGAGGATGGAGACAACGCAAAGGCGCGATGACCGTCGGATTTGAAGGATCAACGATCCAGATCATATTGCGGCTTCGCATAAATGAATGAATGAGGCAGAGGAAAACGAAACAGTGAGACAGCACCAACTGTTAGATCAGGAGGATCCACGGTCGGGATTTCATCGCGGGGGATGACAAATGGAGCTGAGGGAGGCAAAATAGCCGTTGAATCGATTGCGATCAATGGCTCATATTATATCGGCGGGGAATGAACATCGGCGGTGAAAATATAGAGGAGGCGGATGGAAACGGGGAAGAGCGAAGTGCAATGGATGAGCGAAGCGCGACAAGCGATGACCATTGGATCTGCAGAGATCAACGGTGGAGATTATCTCGGAAGATCGGCATATCGGCGGAGAAATATAGAGTGAAAAATGGATTACTGCAATGTGCGATGGATGGGCGCAGTGCAACGACCGATGACTGTTGGATCTGCGGAGATCAACGGTCAGGATCGCGTCGGGGTTTCACACATCGGCGGAAAAGGAGTTCACCGAATAAGGAATGTAGGGTGGCGATGAGCGATGTGTGATAGTCGAAGAGGGCTTAAGGACTTTTAGCCGTCGGTCATAGAGTAGGGTCATATGAGAAATGGGGGCTAAGAGCTCAAGTCGAAAGGCGCTTAGAGGCCTGATGTGTTAGAATGAGCGCTTTTAAAGCGTATAAGGTGGATTTTTAGCCCTTTCAAAGGTTCCAGTAGGTGAAAAATGGGTTTTGACAGCCCATGCAACCCCTGTTGTATTTGCTTTGCAGTATAAGGCTCCTTATCATTAGACATCCCAGGTCGGTGAGTGATGTCATAACAACAGGCATAATGCCCATACTTCTTACAGTAATTACATTGGACTTGGGATTCATCATACCTTTTTCCATGTGTTTGATTTTGTCCACCTTGCTGGCTGCTGCCTTGGCCTTGGTTCTGATTTTTATTGCTGCCCCTTCCACTTGCAGGGCTGCTTCTTCCTCCTCTGTTTTGGTTTCTGCCTCTTCCTTTTCCTCTGTAGCTTCCTCTGCCTTGACCTCTTCCTCTTCCAAAGGACATTTGGGTCTTGAAGGCATGCTCCAAAGATGAGTGTGCATTTCTACCCAATCTTTGTTCATGCGTCATCAGTGATGCATGAAGCTCATCAACTGAAAAATTTTAGAGACCCTTTGTCTCTTCAAGGGTTGTGACTATCACATCAA
Source organism: Pinus albicaulis (assembly GCA_034641835.2). Lineage (NCBI taxonomy): Eukaryota > Viridiplantae > Streptophyta > Pinopsida > Pinales > Pinaceae > Pinus > Pinus albicaulis. The sequence goes on along the minus strand of CM076583.1, from coordinate 1,293,008,813 downwards.
ACCTTGAGGGTAAGCTCCTCAACACTTCCTCCACAATCCTTTTTTCTTCAAGTGTTTCTCCATGAGACCTTATCTAAGTAACCAACCCAATCACATGTGTGAAGAATGAGTCTATGTTATCAGACTCTTTCATACAGAGAGTTTCAAAATCTCTCCTCAATAATTGTAGCTTTACTGTCTTCACCTTCTCCATACCTTGATAGGTAATCTGGAGGGTATCCCATGCATCCTTGGACCTCTTAGCTGCTGCTATCCTTGGAAACACACTTTCATGCACTGCTTGATAGAGATAGAAGAGGGCTTTTGAGTCCTTCTTCCTATTGCTCTTCAACAAATCCTTCTCTGCCTGTGTTAAGGCATTAAAAGCATTTTCATCTTCAGGTTCTTCAAAACCATCTTCAACAAACTCACATAAGTCTTGAGAGGCAAACAGGGCTCTCATGGTGATTACCCAATAGTCATAGTTCTTCCCATTAAACTGTGGGAGTTGAGTATTTCCAATACTCATGATTGTGCTGGCTCCTGCCATGGCTAGCACACTGAACTATGCAATAAAACTTGACTGTATTTTTTTTTTAAATAGACTATCTCTCTGCTTAAGAGACAAACTCTGTCTTCAAAAAGACTTCTCCGCACTGCACTTTTTAAACAAACTCAAAACTCTGTTTTTGAGAAATACCTGGACTTTTGTTGAGCCTTCACACTGTTGGAGAACTGTTGCAACAAATCCTTCCTTTAGCTTCTTTGAGACCTTCAAAGAGCCTGGACTAGCTCCGATACCATGTTGGAATTTCTGAGTATTCCAGAACACACAGAGGAATAAAAAATTCCCCAACTTCAAGACAGAGATTCAATTAAAAATTTGCTGGACAGAGATTTCACAGAATAACTATTTCATTAAAATTAAAAATCTATTACAGAGTGGCTCAGAACTGTTGTTCTGGCTTTCACAAAAATACAACTGCTTCACACATAGTGCAAAATTTCTGCTCTCTGTCACTTACAAAATGCACACACAGTGCTTTACAAAATCTGCTCTCTGTTTTTAAATACAGAGTTTCACACTCTGTCTCTCCAAGGAAAAATACACAGCAGTGTTTTTGTTTTAGCCTTCAGGCTTTTTCAATGTACAATTTTTTTTAAAAGAAATAACACATAACATTATATATGTGCCTTCGGGCCTTTTCCTTTTTTTTTATATTACATAACTTAACTTTAATCTATATATATATATATTCAAAGAATAAAGGCCTTTTCCTAAAACATGTTACGACACCTTTTGAAATGTTAAGACATAAAGGTTTTGAAACCTTAATATATTTGTCGTAAAAAAAAAAACTTTAAACCAAATTCTATAACCCTTAATCCCGGACTTCAAACAAATATTAAACCAAAACTCAATTTGGTTTCGTGTTCCAATCTGTCTCTGTGATGTCATGGTAAATTTTACGTGATAAGACGCGATTGGTCCACGTTGCTTGTTGACTTGGAAAATTTAAAATTCAAACGAACGACGCGGTTGGTTTGTGTTTTAAATGCTGGTAGGTTGTAAAATTTAAATGTGGTATGGAAAATCTTAAATGGACCGATGGCGTGGTGTGAAGTACAATCTTTCTTTGCAGAGGAAAGGTCTACGGGTATAAACAAAAAATTGAACTTGCAGAGTTTTAAATATGCGGTGGCGTGTAAGTAATCTCATAAAAATAAAGTTGTGCATCCAGTCCTTGCATTCTGCAGTTGAAATTAATATTTCAACAAGAAATACATGGGAGTTGGGGGATCCAGTATAAGTTTGGGTTCTTTGTTGGAGAGTTTGTCTATTTCCCAGGGACATTTGTTTTGCAATTTCTCATCTGTTAGCAGGTGGTTTTAAGCTATTTTCCAATAGTGGATTTCTTGTGAGACACAGAGCCAGTGGACTGGGAATTCATACTTTTTAGGGCTTGCTGGATTAGTTGGATTTTCATTAAGAGCTTTTTGTTTTGGAGTTTGGCTTAGGGAGCCTCTAGCTAAAATTTCAAAAATTTTGGAGTTGTAGAGAGGGCAAAAACAACATTTCACCTATAACAGCAGTGGCAGGAAATTTATGGGCCAACGCAGAGCTTGGGGAGGAGCTTACCCAACATTTGGGCTTCATTATTTTCACTTGGGTTTTGCCTTGCTTGATGTAGCAAGCCCGAAGTCCTTCTATTCTTATCTATTTGTACTTTATTATGCTGAAATTAATAAAAATGGCTTAGCATTTTGGTGCAATTTTTTGTATGTTCTCCATGTGGAAATTTTTTGTTACATCTCCATATTTTTCTTTTGTTATCACTTAATATTTCCATTAAGAATATTACAGTGGTATCAAAGTCTGTTTTCTTGCCAGCCTGAAGGGTTTAGTAGCAAATGGCTTCTCATTTTTGTAGAGGCCGAAAATTTGAGTGTGGAATTTTAATGGTTGGCTTAGAGTAATTGGGAAACCTGCATGTTCTAAAGCAGTGACTTAATTCGTTATGAGGACCGAGTATTAGCATAAGCTTCATAAGAATAAAATGTAGTTCCCTAAGCGAATATCTTAGGGATAGTGCGTATGCAATCTTGGAGTTTATGGGACATTTTTATTTCCCCTACGAATCACTTTGTAGTCAAGGGTTTTGGAACGGTGTTCTGGGAACCAAAATCGTGCAGGAGTTCTAACTATTAGGCAAGGATATTTTGGGCCACAACGGTGGCAGTTCTACGCATAGGTGGAAGATTTGGATGTTGGTTGTGATTTGCATAGAATTCTTGATTGCTATTGTGTTTAAACAAAACCAACGTGTAGTAGTGTACGTATAGATCAGGTAAAAGCTTACATGGTGTGCACCTAAAACTCAATTCAATGCCATTGTGTAAAAGCAATGGATGCAAAGGTGTATCGGTCGAGCTAGAGTGGAGTGATATGAAATGTACATGGTTTGATTTTGGTGCTGGAACAACCTACTGATGAGCGATTTGCATTGTGCGCAGGAGCATATATTATATTGTTGTAATAGCTGCGGTGGCTGCAAGTCAAAATTCCAGTGCACTAGATAACTATCGCTCACAAACATAGGTGGGCCTCAGATCAAGCGATTCGCCAAGTCAACAAAGGCACATTATATTGGAATTTCATCGCTAAAACGAAAATCACAAAATCGGAAAAGCCCTGAAGAACCAAATCGCTTTGATTGCTATCTCAGAGGACACAGTGTTATGTGAATTTGATCTAGTGCATTGACACTCTGTTGGCCAAGATTGAGTGAAGACGAAGGTCGATTGAAAAAGATGATCAATTGGAGGCTAGTGATATTGTGTGGTGGAAAATGTTTGGTAGCCCCTTGTCAGGGTGTAATTTCTAGAGAGAGGTAGCGTCAACAATTTGAGGGCCTATAGATTAGGATTGCGATTTTTATTGTATGGTGGTTGAACAAATTTTGTGCAAAGTGAAACTTGTGTATGGGACCATAGGCACAACAATGTTGTTGATCGAGATCAATAAGATTGATTTGAGCAGCTGCTCTGTTAGCAAAGTGCGGTTGACACAAGGTGTTAAAAGATAATGGAGAATTTTTAATTTGTGAGAGTTGGTTCACGAAACATTAGGATAGGAATTAGTTTCTATTTCTTAGGGTATGGTTCTAACTTCTGTACATCTATGTATGCTATATATTGGTTGATTTGTATTGAGAATGTAGAGTGTTCTGTAGAGTCGGACTCTCCTAGTTCAGTCTCTCCATTGTAGAGATGACCAATTTTTTATTAATGAATTCAATCCATCATATTTTATCATGGTATCGAGCTCTAGGGTCGAATAATAGCCTGAGTGTTGTGATCCCTGTGAATATCCAGGTGGCATAGGAGAAGCCCCTGATGACTAAGTGAATTTTTTTTCTTTCTCAGGTATTGATCGATTAGCTCATTTTTCGGGGGAGCAGTTGTGCCGATCAACGCGGATATGTGTGGGAGAACCGTGCCGATAGGCCATAACCTTATTCATTTCCATTCTCGGTGTGATCAACGCGGGAATTGGGTCAGTAAGGGCACCAATCCGAGAAAGAAGGGAGATCTGAAACAAATTTGTGTCAGTATTCGCCCACTGATGAAAGGAAGAGATTTGAGATCTACTGCTGGTAAAAATTTGCCGATGATTGAAGAGATCTCACACAGATCTACTGCCGGTGAAAGGTCACCAATGAAGGAAGAGATCTGAGACAGATATACTGCCAGTGAAAGTTCGTCAATGAATGAAGAGATCTGAAGCAGATCTACTGCCCGTGTCAGTTCGTCGATGATGTAAGAGATTTGGAGCAGATTTTTTGCCCCGATGTATGCTTGGTGCAGAGGAGCTAGAGAGCTCGTGCTGAGAAATAGAAGAGGCCATGGCAAAGGAGCTGAGAGCCTGTGGCGCCGCACACAAAGCAGCCTGCTGGATTGATCACAGATCAGGTAGATCTGTATAGTGAGATTGCTTTCTGTAAGGATCTGGGGTAGATCCATCATTTTTTTTTATTTGTTTTGTTTAATTTTCTATCAATTACTCGAAGTTTTTTTTTTGAATCGTCAAGATGAATAATCAAATAATCGAAGCATACTTGAACGAGAGAAACAAGCTCGATGGTACCAATTACTGGAATTGGAAGTTCAAGATGCAGACGGTGCTAGAAGCACATAGTGCCTGTACGATTGCAAATGGGGATGAGCCAAAGCCAGCAACAGGAGTCGGTTCAGCCACAACAATTCAAGACTTGGAGAAGAGAGAGAGCAGGGCAAAGACGACATTGAAGATGTCAGTGAAAGACTGTATCATACCGCATATCAGAGAATACAAATATGCAAGCGAATTTGGACCGTGTTGAAGGATCTATATGAGATCAGGAATACAAATCATCTCTTGTTCTTGAAGAGAAATATCCTCCCCATAAAGATGGAGGAGAATGAAACAGTTGTTGCTTTCATATCGCGGATAAAAGATCTGAAGAACAAATTGGCAGATATTAGTGAGATAGTTGCAGACACAGATTTGGTCACAATTACCATGAATGGTATGACCAACAATTACCAAATGTTAATCATTGGGATAAGTGTGCGGGAGAAAGCCTCAAATTTTGAAGAATTGATAGGAATATTAATGCAAGAAGAAGAAATAAGATTCACTCTAAGACCCCAGAGTGCAGATCTTGCGTTAATGGCAAAGAAGAAATTCCTCAGAGAAAAACGAAATTCATCACAGCAAAATGGAGGAAATCCACATAAAAGACCAAATCAATCTCAAGGTATGTATCCGAATAGAAACAACTCTTTATTAAAATGTTTCTATTGCAGAAAAATCAGTCATACGGCTAAGCATTGCAGGAAAAATAAATTTGATGAAGGACAACGGAGACATAAAAGACATGCAGGTCATTTCATAGATGATGATCATGTTCAGGATTTCAGATTGTTCATGGTTGACACTCATGAAAATGTCGAAGCAAACATCTGGTATGTGGATTCGAGAGCATCCACACACATGACAGGGAACAGACAATGGTTCGAAGATTTTAAAGAAACCAACAACGGAGCACAAATCTACCTTGGCGATGATGGAGGTTATCAGATCAAAGGGTACGGGAACATTCCTGTTATTTTACCTAATGGTAATATCAGGCATATCCAAAATGAAATTATGTACTCGAAGTTACAAAGAATCTGATTTCTGTATCCATGATTACAGATCAAAATCTCAAGGTAGAATTTTTTAAATCTAATTGTTATATTAAAGATTTGTTGGATGGTATGAAGACTATTGTTTCAGGAATTCGAACAGGAGGTCTCTACAAATTAAATGTGAGGACGACACCACATTGAGCTTTTGACAGCATCGAGTTTGACTACAAAAGAGCTATGGCACCAGAGACTTGGTCACATCAACTTCAACGATCTGTTGTTACTTCAGAAAAAAGAAATGGTAAGAGGTATTCCTACTTTAAAACAAGTGCATAGTGATTGTGAAGCTTTTTCATTAGGAAAGATGCATAGAGAAGAATTCCTTGTTCGAGTAGAAAAGAAAAAGAGATATACTTGAATTAGTGCACACTAACCTATGTGGACCCATGCAAACAAAGTCATTAGGAGGTGCACTGTATTTTCCATTGTTTGTTGATGACTGCACAAAGTTTTGTTGGGTATATTTCCTTAGTAAGAAAAACCATACATTTGAATACTTTAAGCAGTTCAGAACTATGATTGAAAATCAAACATGGAAGTACATAAAGATTCTCCACTCCAATCAAGGGGGAGAATACAGGAAGGCTGAACTTACCAAGTATTGTAAAGACCCTGGAATATTGTAGCAATTCACAGTACCCCATACTCCTCAGCAGAACGGAGTAGTGGAAAGGAAGAACAAAACATTGGTGGAGTGTGCTCAAAGCATGTTGAAAGGTAAGGATCTTTCAAATGGTTTTTGGGCTGAAGCATTGAATACTGCAGTTTATTTGAAAAATAGGAGTCCTACAAAAAGTCTTGAGTTTAAAACTCCTTTTGAAGCATTATATGGACTCAAGCCTGTAGTAAAACATTTGAGAGTATTTGGGTCTAAAGCCTTTTCCCATATTCTAAAGGAAGACAGAAGAATATTAGATTCAAAAGGCATCAGATGCACCTTTGTAGGGTATTGTTAACAATTTAAAGCTTATAGATTGTTTAATCCTTCTACTCACAAAATATTTGTTAGTAGAGATGTCATGTTCCATGAGCAGGTTTATGATGAATCTGATAAAAGCAACGAGGAATGGGATATTCCTTTGTTGGTGGAAGGAAGTGAAGAAGCTGATGACAGCCATGAGAAGCAGAAAAAGGCAGAAGCAGAAAGTTCAGGTACAACAATCGAGCCGAGTCCTTCAAAGGAAATTCAAAATAGGTTGGAAGCCACACCAATGCTCATAAGATCAGGTAGGCAGACTCAATTGCCTGCCAGATATAGGGGAAATGCCTTTATAACTAGTATGATGAATGTTGTAGAACCTTCTAGTTATGGAGAAGCCAATCAAATTAGTGAATGGAAAGAAGCTATGGAACAAGAATATGAATCTATTCTTAAAAGCAAAACTTGGGACCTAGTTGAATTACCCGAAGGGAAACAAACCATAGGTTGTAAATGGTTGTACAAACCCAAGCTTAATGCAAACAAAAGTATAGATAAATTAAAATCTATATTGGTAGCAAAGGGGTATTCACAAAAAGAAGGTATTGACTATGAGGAAACCTTCGCCCCCGTAGCTAAACTAAATACTATCAGAATGATGATTGCTTTAGCTACTAGAAAACACTGGATGATTTACCAACTAGATGTAAAGTCTACAGTTTTAAATGGGGAGTTGAAAGAGCAGGTTTACTTAGAGCAACCTGAGGGGTTTGTCCAAAAAGGGAACGAACATTTAATCTGCAAATTAAAGAAAGCCTTATATGGACTAAAACAAGCACTTAGGTCATGGTATGAAATGATAGATTCATTTTTTCTACAACACAGTTATAATAGAAGTAAAAATTACCCTAATTTGTATATTGTGAAAGATGAAAAGGGATGTATAGTGTTGATTTCTTTGTATGTAGATGATCTAATCATTACAGGAGATGTTTTTGATCTAATCAAAGAAATCGAGAAGCAAATGTCACAATTGTTCGAAATGAAAGACCTTGGTGAACTAAGATATTGTTTGGGTCTTGAGATCTGGAGAGATTCAGGACAAACTTTTATATCCCAGGGTAAGTATGTTGCGGGTCTACTGGAAAGATTCAGGATGGATTAGTGTAAGGTTGTAGCAGTACCATTACAACAGAACATTAAACTTCAGAGTGAGGATGGCTCTAAAGAGGCAGATGCGACACTCTATCAACAGTTGGAAGGGAGTTTGATATACTTAACCACTACTAGACCAGATTTGGCTTATTCAGTTATTGTGCTAAGTCAATTTATGTCCAAGCCACTTGAGAGTCATTGGATTGTAGCTAAAGGTGTTCTAAGGTATCTACATGGAACTATAGATTATGGTATTATTTATACCGATTCTTCTGATGTTAGATTGACAAGGTTTACAGATTCCGACAGGGCTGGAAATGTAGAAGACCGAAGATCCACAATAGGCTATGCATTCAACATTGGATCCGGGGTGTTTGCATGGAGTAGTAAGAAACAAAAAACAGTTTCCTTGTCCTTAGCGGAAGCAGAGTACCAAGCAATGTGCGCAGCAACATGTGAGGCAGTTTGGTTGAGGAGTTTTTCCAAGATGTTGGGGAAGAACAGAAAGATGCAACAACTATCAGATGCTATAACCAGAGGTCATTCAAACTAGCTAATAATCTAACGTTCCACAAAAACACTAAGCACATTTATACGCAATTCCACTTTCTCAGGGAGAAAGTTCAATCTAAGGAAATCCATCTTGTATATTGTAAAACTTGTGATAATGTTGTTGACATTTTCACTAAGCCTCTTGGAAAAATTAAGTTTGAAATGTTTAGAGAGATGTTAGGTATATTTGTGAACCCCTTCTCCATTAAGGGGGAGCATTAAAAGATAACGCATAATCCTTAATTTGTGAGAGTTACTTCACGAAACCTTAGGATAGGAACTAGTTTCTATTTCTTAGGGTATGGTTCTAACTTCCCTACATCTATGTATGTTATATATTGGTTGAGTTGTATTGAGAATGTAGAGTGTTCTGTAGAGTCAAACTCTCCTAGTTCAGTCTCTCCATTGTAGAGTTGACCAACTTTTTATTAATGAATACAATCCATCATATTTTATCAGAAGGTTGAGCAACTAAGGAATTTAGTAGGTTTATATTATTGAACAGAGCATTGTTAGAGTCACCCTGTACTTGGTATTATTGCATGGAGGCTAAATACTACATGCGTACAGTCTCAATAAAATTGTACACAAAACATGTGAATCGGATACATGGTGCAAGGAGCCTGAAGGTTTACCAACCCTGCAGACTTGTAATATCTAGTGCATTTTACCAGAGGCTGATGGAGATTGAGGAACTATAGATTGTCTTGTTGGTTCTTTTTCCATGATTGTATGCCACATGTTGACTTGTATGCAGTTGGTTATTGTACAGTACTTTGCATTGTGGAGATCATTATGTTGTTGAGTGCTTGCCTTAAATGTTGAGTATTGTCACACAGTATGAGCACTATAAATACCAGTCTTTATATTGTGAGGGTTTGAGTCTTGATTCTTGATTATGCTGTTGTAATTAAAATCCATGTAGCTGGCCATGTAATCAAAGGCTTATTATTGAGCCAAATATTCTTGTAAGGTCAGAGGATATGATTCCAATTGCAGTGAGTTTCATGTTATTATTTGGCCACAATAGGGTTTGATAAGTCTCATAATATATGTTGCCACTTGAGTTGTCAGGATTGGGAGTCAGATTTGGTTTAAGCTTTGCATATGTCGTTGTTTAGTGTATGGTGAGAAGTTGGGAGAGTTGGTTAGTCATAGTTATATTTTGAGTTAGCTAGCCATAACATTAAACGTTTATTACTTAGGGTGTGTTGAATTATGTAACACTTCATTATGATTAACTGATCTTGTATTTGACCAGTCGTCTCCTGGATTGTTGTCGATGTAAGGGGTTGAGTATGAATTATTGAGCACGTTTTTTGTTGGAATAATAGAGGAATTTGCAAGTTGCAAGTTTATTAGCCCATGGAACCATTTTTGTTGAACCCCTTGTTACAAGTAACTTGATGAGGAGAAATTTTGAAGGGCTCAGATCTGGGCAGGATGAAGAGCCCAAACAGAAGCAGTCTTAAGAGCCCCCCAGAAAGAACAAAAATAAAATGAGAAGAGAGTAGATTTGCTTTGCATGTCAAGGACCATGGACACCAGATCACCGTTTTAAAGTAGATAGAGAAGCAGATGAGATTACAGAGGTTGAATTAGAATGAGAAATGACAAGGAGCTCTAGTCAATTGATTGAGGAAAGGGTTGAAGAGGAGTCACATGAGGAGCATGAGTAGTGGTATGGAGTTATTGATAGCAGGGTTAAATTTGAGTCAATAGTGTGTAACAACCATGGGTTAAAGTTCCATGTAAATAAATTATGAAGGAAAAAATCAACCAAGGTCATGGGACACGTATTCCAAGTTTAATGAGGGAGAAAACATCACATTGGGGACTGATCCAAACTTACCTTTACCTTTATCCCTTCATCCTAGTTGATGGGGATGATGGAGTGGGTTACTTGTGGTTAATTAATGGCCATGGATATTGGAAAAGGCATTGGCAAAGGCAAGAGGCAATAAATGATAATTTAATATGAGAAATAAGGAAAATAGGAGAAAGGGAAGATGAAGAGAAACAATTATGCATAGAATGAAAATTAGAGGAAAACAAAAGAAAAAGGAAAAAGAAAGGAAGAGGCATGAGATATCAATGATAAAAAGGCACCTAAGAAATGGTTGAGGGCTTTTGCTCAACTTTGAACAGGTTCAACAAAGGAGAGAGAACAAGCAAGGGAGCAAGTAAGCAAAGGAAATCAAGGGTGCACAAGTGGAAGTTTAGACAACAACAAGTAAGGGCAGTAAATAGGTGTGGATTTGTAGGTAAGAGTGTGCATGTGTGATTTAGCATCGCTGGATTCAAATGCATGCTACATGCATTTGGTTATTTTGTTTTCATTGGCATGGGATTTTCCTATATTGACAGTGGTTTTTAGCCTTGCCTTGCCATTTCCTAATTAACCATGATGTAGTGGCTTCCGTGTGTTCGTTAAGCTTTGGATGGCCACTAGATTTTGGATGTTGGTGAGGTGGTCCTAGGAAAATTCCCAAGGGTCGAGGGTGGATATGCACTTTGTCTTGGAACTCTCAACAGATGGGTGGAAACATGAAAATTCCTCCACGTATGGTGAAGAATCAAGGCATCCAAGCTTGTTTGGTTTTGCTGGTTTCTAAACCGGCTTATGTGAAATCACTATGGTGGAGGGTTGAGGTGGTTTAGCCTTTGGAAGCCCTGGTTGGTTATGCTTTGGTATATCCCATGTGATCCCACATTCGTTCTTGGAATATGGCACGAGGGTGACTGGGTTGAAAGAAAGATTTTTTTTCAGCCCCAATCTATGGTCGGGTGGTATGTAGAAGTCTTTGACTTGGTTGGCATTTTCCTATGTCAGTGTAAGTTATTTTCTTATTGTGATAAATGAGCACATCTATTGGTTATTGTGTTGATTCTATGTCTAGTTTGTCATGGTTCTATCTTGGTTAAATGTTGGTTACAGACATGGTATATTTATCATTATGTGATGTGCTCTTGTTATGGATATATTACATGGTTTGACATGCTCTTGGTTATATATTTGATGCAGCTAGAAAGAGACGGTAGCAATCCTTCTTGAAGGAAACCGATGTTACAGTGACCAGATATGTTGTCATGACCTATAGGTGTTATGTTTACCAAGTGTCTGTCTAAATTATTTTCATGTACTTGTTAAGTTTGAGAAGGGATTGAGTCAAGAATAGTGCGTTATGATTCTTGTAGGTGATCAATATTATTCTGGAGGATTCTGGGAAGTTGGCCTAGAGCTGGTCCTAAAATTTTGGATCAAGGTTTCTAATCGCACTTTCAGATCCCAGAAATTTCGGTTGTGCCCGTATGGAGGGTGAGTTGTGCATGCTACTAGATCTTTCTAGTCACATGTACAGGTCTACATGCGTGCAACTAAGTGATCGTAAAATTCCATGGATATTCAACTGGACCAATCATCACAATAGATCTCATAATAAAATATTAAAATATTGAAATTTTACACTATTACAGTTTTATTAAAATTCTAGATTTGTAGATTTAATTGTAATTAGTGCATGCATGCGAATGGAATTTTTGCAGAAAAGTAGAGAACAACAAAATAAGCTCACACACACATAATACACAAGATATGCTCTCTAGGAAACCCTTTCAGGAGAAAACCTAGCTGGAAGGTGAGGTTGCTTCGCTCTCTTTCTCTGTCTGGAAATATGGATGCAAGTAAAAATAAGTAATGCTTATGGCCTGTGGGTTGTTATAGTGCACATGTCTTCTTTGTGTGCTATAACAACTATCTCTCCTAGCTATCTTTGCTTAGCTATGGAACAAAATTCTCTTGAAAGAATGAAATGCCTCTTCCTCCTAGTGGCCCAGTCATAACACAACATGATAGCCTACTAGTGGCTAATTTTGACTACATCAACTCTTAACTAGAGTTGCAATATAGACTCTTTTAGAGAATTTTACATCATAATCACGTGGCTATCCCATTTTCCATGAATAATGGGGGTTGACGTGGCATCCTCCCGAACTATAGGTATGAAAACAAGAATGTCAACTTCTGCACAACTTTTGCATATAGACTGCAATTGACGTGGTTCTTGTGCCGTTGGAAAGATCCCTGTGCGTGGAATAACATGATATGGTGCGCGTTAAAGCGACAAATTTTTACCCCCAAAAAACGTTGTTTGATGCGTCAAAATGCTCCAAGAATGTTTCAGACCCCGTTTCTCCATACTGTGTCCTGCTAGTAAAAACAGTCTTGTGAGTTGATTCCTCCACTTTTTCCACTCTCAATGCATCAATATGGATGACAAACAATATAATGATCCAATTTGGATCACACCTCCCCATTTTGGGAGGCTTTTGATCCCAAAAAGCTTTTACTGAAGGAGGTGAAGAAATTTTTCCTCCACCTTCTCTTTGGTGTACCATTTAGCTTTGCTTGGAAGTTGTCCCTTCAATCCAATCTTCCAAAGGTCATGCTACCCATGTCTTGTGGTTTTGGACTTCTTTTGCAAAATTGTATCTTTTTTCAACTCTACCTGAGCATCTGATGCCAAATCCTCCACAAAAGGTAGGACTTGTTCCTCTTTCTAATCTAGCATGGAAGGCTCATAGAGTTTCAAATTCCCTACATTCACATCTCTAAGTAAATGCGCAAATATGGTGGTAAACTGAGTCGATATGCATTATCAACCACCTTTTAGGGTATCTCAAAGGGACCATACCTAGAACCTTGATTTTCTTACCAAGCCCCTACAACCTCTCCTTGTTCAATTGTAACCATCCTCTGCCTAGCCTTATACTTATCTTGTGACTTCTATAATGTTTACTGTACTTGTATATGGATCTGCCTGATCTTCTCTATAAAATTTCTAGCCCTTAAAGCATCTCCTATAAGATCTTCCCTCACTCCTTGCTACCCATATGCAATATCCAAAGGTGAAGGTGGAAAATATCCAAAACAAGTATCAAATGGGGACTTTCCTGTAGAAGTGCAGATTGCTTTGTTGTAAGAATGTTGTATATATACCGCATTTTCATCCTAGGTCTTCGGATGCTTCTGGTTGTATCTCCTGAGAAGTTGCACCAAAGTCTTGTTGACTACTTCTGTCTTCCCATCTGTTTCTGGATGGAACGTTGTAGATCTCTTCAACTTTTTGTCCATCTTCTCCCACAACATAGTTCAGAATGCACTGATAAATCTTGTATCCTTGTTTGAAATGATGCTTCTTGTTATCCCAAAGTGCACCCAAACCTGTCCAAATAGCATGTTTGTTGCTTCTTGCCCGATGATGGTCTTTTTATACGACATCAGAACACACATTTTGCTGAACTTGTCAACTACCATGAACAGGTAGTCATGTCCCCTCCTGGTTGTCGTTAAACCTCCCATAAATTCCATGGAAATGCTTTCCCAAGGATGAGTAGGTACATGTAAGGGATGTTATAGACCCTGTTTCTTGTTACTAGGCTTGTTGGTACAACAAAGCATGCATCCTCTTATGAACATAGCTACTTGCTCTTGCATCTTGGGCCAATACACATACCTTTGCAAGTTAGCCACAGTCTTCCCTACACCAAAGTGCATTGCAACCTTGGAGGTGTGATCCTCTCTAATCATTTGCAACCGCTCACCTTTAGGAACACATAACTTATCTAGCCTGTAGAGTAACACATCTTGCAGATGGTAGTCAACGATGTTGTCACCATCATGCACATGACTCTGACTTTGTAATTGCTGATACAACTTCATGAAGTCCTCATCCTAGGAATATGCTTCTTTGTATGCATCATGGGTGAATGGCTCCATATGCATAAGAGTCCCAAAATTTGTAATCTTTGATGTAGGTGGCCTTGAAAGCATGTCATCCAACTTGTTTGTTCTTCCCTTCTTATACTTGATCACCAAATGAAACTGTTGTAAAAACCCCATCCACTTGTAATGTCTAATTTGTTGTAGCTTACTTTGGGCTTGCAAGTACTGTAACGATTGGCGATCTGTGTGTATTATCGTCTCCTATCCCATCAGATAATTCTTCTACTTCTTCAAAATTTTCCCCATAGCATATAACTCCTTGTTGTAGGTAGGGTAGTTGAGAACTGCCCCATGAAATACTTTAGAATGGTAGCATACAAGCCTTCTTCCCTACATCAAGATAACTCCCACATCATACCCACTAGCATCTCTCTCCACTTCAAAGGGTGACTGTAAGTTTGGTAATGCCAAAACTGGTGCTTGGATGATCTTCTGCTTTAGCTCTTTGAAAGATTAATGCTGACCTTTTCCCCACTAAAAACTCTTGCCCCTTTCTGTTATGGCATGGCGCGGTGCTGCTATTGCAGAAAACAAGGTTATGAATTTTCGAAGGTGCTGTGTATCCCCAATGAAACTCCCGACCTCAGAAACATTAGTAGGCACCAGTCATTTCATGATGGCCTCCATCTTGGAAGGATCTATCTCCAACTCTCCTCCATCGATCACATACCCTAGATACACCAAAGACTGCGGTGAAAACTCACACTTTTTGAGATTTTCTAGCAGCTGGTGCTTCTTCAATGTTTCCAACACCTGCGTAAAATGTGAAATATGCTCCTCTCAAGTAGCACTATATACCATTATATCATCCAAATATACAATAAAAAATGAATCTATAAAATGGTGTAGTACATCATTCATTAATCTCATAAATGTAGTTTGTGCATTAAATAGGCCAAATGGCATAACTAACCACTCATACAAACCTTTCCTAGTTTTGAAGGCGGTCTTCCATGTATCTTCTTTGGCTTGAACCTGGTGATGTCCAGAGATCAAGTCCAACATGGTGAAGTATTTTTCTTGCTACAACTGATCCAACAAATCATTTATCCTGGGCAGGGGGTATTTTTTTTTTAGCATGATTTTTTTCAACACCCTATAATCTATACACATCTGGAAAGTCTCATCCTTCTTCGGCACAATGAGGATGGGTGACCCACATGGTGATGTACTAGGTCAAATGAAACCCTGTTCCAGCAACTGCTGCAGCTGTTTCTTCACCTCACTTGCTTCTATAACAGACTGTCTATAAAACCCAATATTTGGCAATGGAGACTCTGGCAATAGTTGGATCTCATGCTCCACTTCTCTCTTAGGTGGAAACCCTTTAGGCTCTCAGAAAACATCCTTGTTTACGTGTAACAACTCCAATTTTTGTTTCTGTTTGTTAGTACACCCCTCCAGTGATGCCTTGCCTCTTATTGACACCTCTACAGACTGACTCTCTTAAAAACAATAAAACATAGTTCTTGCTGGAACTGATAAATTTCTTGGCTTGGTTGGCACTTATTAGTGAAATTTTGGACTTTCCTTTGTGCGTGTTGATTATGAATTATTTCCCATCCTTTACGAGTCAGTACTAGTTAACTCTCCATGAATATTACATCACGCGTGTACATGTATGGACTACCAAACATGACTCCACATACATCAAGGGGAACCCCATCTAGATCTATGCATCAATAAAATCAACGTTGATATCAAATATAATTTTACACTATTTTGTTACCTTCAACTCTGCATCTTTATTTACCCATCCTAGTGGATATGGGTTTGGATGATCACGAACTTCCAGACCCAACTTCTTGACTAGCTCTGCTGCAATGAGATTTGCCTACGATCCTGAGTCAAACATAACATCAATATTTGCCTTCTTGACCTGTACCTTTATATGGAAGAGTTCAGTTAGTTCTTTCTCTTTCTGTTGCTGAAGGATACTCAGATTTGCCTCCTTTTGTACTGATGTACATACAATCTTCTCCTTTCAACTTGGTTGTTTGAATCAATGACCATGAGATTTTTCTTCTTGTTCTTCAGGTTCAGCTCTGGATGCGACTTCCAATATTTTTCCTCTGCATGTCCATCAATGTTGTAATGGTTGCAGTGGTTGCTAGGATCTTTGTATTGTTGTGTTTTGGCTGTTGTCTTCTTATTTTTTTCCCCTTTTTGCTTCTTCTTTCCCTCCTTAGAAGTGTCTTGTTTCTCCTTCTGTTTCGATCTACTTGATTGCGCTCTCTTTAGGCCTATGTTCTCTAGGTATTGTGATTGTACACAAGCCTCGTCCATTGATTTAGGCTTGAACAACATCACTTGCTCGTGCATATGGTGGTGTAGACCCTCCAAATACTTGAGGAGAACATTTAGGTTCTTTGGAGAGATACCCAACATTATAGCCATCTTTATTAATTTTGTGGTGTATTGCTGAATGATTTGGCATGACTTTTTCCTAAAGTAATGCCACAAGATCCACTAGTCCTCCACATACCCAATGGGATAAAACTGACTTAATGAGGATTTTTAAATCCTCGCACCTAGTCACTGGAGGTTCTCCCTCCAACCTCGGGGTTTGTGTGTGGCTCTCCGACCAAGTCAGTGCATGGCTCTCTAATTCCAGTCACACGAATAAGATATTTTTCCCTTCCTCAATGTGATGGACACTAAAATAAACTTCTAGTTGTTACAACCAATAGTTCAGCTTCAGAGCGTCGATCTTGCCATGGTACGACTTGATATCGACCTTTGCTTCCATTTTAAACAGGGATTGTGATTGGTTCACGACACCCGAACTGGGTTGATCTTTTTTGGGTTCTTTCTTCGACTGGTTCTCATTTTCTCTCTGATCTCCTTATCCCCGTTTTGATTTTTCCTTTGCATTTAAACCCCCATCTTCTCCAAATATCCCCAGCTTGTTATTCAAGGCTACCATGAGAAGTCTTGCATTGCAAATTTTTTTTATGAGCATAGGAAACTAATGTAGTGGTGCGATGAGTTTCATCTAAATGTACTAAGTGTTAAAAACCTGCTTCCTCTTAAGAGGTAGCTGGTAATAACTTAATGGCTAGTTTTAATGACAAAATTTCACATTCAATTGGCAAAACAACTTCCAAACCGTAAACAAGTTGGAAATGAGTAAAAGCAGTAGATGTTTTTGTAGATGTATGGTATGCCCACAATGTTGAAAAAAACATGGTATGCCAGTTATTTTTATGAATGCCGACAATCCGCTTGACCATATTGGTTAAGACTTTGATTACAACTTTGACTTGACCATTTTCCCGTGTGTAATAAGGTGTAGAATTTTCATGGCATAATCTTATTTGAGCAGAAAGTTCAGTCATCATAATGTTTCGAAAGTGGCTATCATAGTCCGTAACAATAGCTTGGGGTACATCGAACCTAACAATTACATGGTTGAGTATGAAAATAGTTGCAGTTTCGTTGTCACTCTTGAATGTAGGCATCGCCTCGGCCCATTTGGTACAATAATCTACAGCGAGAATAATATACCCATGCCCCCCGGCCGAGTGAGGGTTACATATAACAAAATTGATGCCCCATTTTGCAAATGGACCGACAGCTATGATTGGGTGAAGAGGAGCGGGAGGGGTGCGCATATTTCGATCAAAAATTTTGAAAATTGTGATATTTTCTAGCCGCAATGATACAAGCTTTAAAGAGTGACAGCCAGAAGCCAGCGCACAACATATTTTGGGCAGTGGAAAACCCAAACATGTGACCACCACATGCCCCATAATGTCGGCCATTTAAGGCCTTCTCGGCTTCTTCATATGTTAAACAATGCTGAAAAACAGAATTGGCACCACGATAGTAAAGAGTATCTCCAAAAATATTATATTGTTGGGACTAGTATCGAATTCTATGACGATAAGATCGTGATAGTTCGGGCTGAAAAGTTTGAAGATATATGATGACATGTCCATACTAAGGATCTTGAGTACTGATCAGAAACAGAGATTCATCGGGAAGATGATCTTCTGCCAAAGTTTCGGTTTCAGTATAGGGAAAATCACACAATAGCTCAACAAACACCAATGATTTCTTTGATTTAGATTTTTGAAATTCCAAATCAAACTCATGTAGGAAAAATATCCACTTAGATTATTTTCCCCCTAATAGTTTTATAGTCAAAATATACATCATAGGGTTACAATCATAGTTCACAGTTGTTTTGCATAACAATATGTAGTGACGGAATCGTTGGACAACTTGCACAGTTTCCAAGGCCAATTTCTTCACATGTGTGTATTTAATATTGGTAGGTATAAGGTTCTAACTCAAATAATAAATCACATGTTCAGTGGTGGATTCATATTCTTGAACTAATACCATCCCTATGGCGGAATGGGATGCAACTAAATACATAAGTTAGTCTCGGTGATAATCAGGTGGATGCAACAACGGTGCATGGGTCAGCGTGTGTTTAAGTGCATCGAAAGATTCATCAGCAAGCTCATTCCAAAAGAATGGAATGTTGTTTTTCAACAATCGAGTAAAACCTGGTCAGCTCTGCATAGTTCGAGATAAATCTACGTAAAAATTTCTCTTTCCCTTGCAAACTTTGGAGTTGGAGAAGAGTAGAAGGAGGAAGTAAATTGATGATTGCCTTGACCATGAGAGGATCGACACGAATGCCTTCTTTAGAAACGATAAATCCCAACAATCGTCCTGATTGTAAACAAAAAACACATTTGGGTGGATTCAAACGGATATTGTAATGCCTACATCGGAGAAAAATAGCTCATAAACGCGTAGGATGATCTTGTCGTCAGATAGAATGAGTCGGTAAGTCATCCAGGTAGGGCTGCACAATATGTTTGATATTGTGAAATGCGTAAGACATGGCCCTCTGAAAAGTAGAGCCAGTTTTCTTTAAACCAAAAGGTAGTTTGTGATATGCCAAAGTTCCCCATGGACAAATAAACCCAGTTTTGGGTTGATCGGCAGGGAGTGTTTATTTGATTATATCTGGAAAATCCATCCATAACTAAAAGGATTTCATTGCCGGCACAGTCGTCAACAATCTAGTTGATGTAAGGGTGGGATAATTTTCTTTAGGACAAGTCTTATTGACATTCCTATAATCAACACATACTCTGATAGTTCCCTGTTTTTTGTTCACTGCAACAATATTGGATACCCAATCAGTTAAGGGAATAGTATAAATAAAACCTACTCAAAGTAAATTTTCAACCTCAACCTTAATAGCCATTCATTTTCGTTGATGGATTGGACGCAATCTTTGTCTAATGGGTTTAGCATCTAGGTATGTCTTTATTTCATGAACTACAATACTAGGATCAATTCCTGGAATTTCTTCATAAAGCCAGGAAAAATGTCACGGAATTCCTAGAATAGGGATTTGTACATGTTGATTTCATCAATTGAGCATGAAGCACCTATATGAATGTTATCATTTATTCCTGGTTTGACTGAAATTTCAACGGGAATTGTCACAAAAAATTTTCCTAAATTCGTTTCTGAATCCAAATGAAGGATTGACATGGGATTTTGAGATTCACTGGCATATTCAGTCAAAAATATGGTTGAAAAGTCATTATCAAGTTTATCTAGGTCAGGTAGAAAGGATGAACAATGATTAATATCGTCCCAAGGAAATTCATCCAATGCCAAAATTTCCTGAATAATTTCGTCAGTCGAAAATACATGGTTGAAAGGATCAGAAAAAGTAGTCATTGTTAAACCTAATAAATGAGAAGACTCGTCATTGATCACATTCACTTGATCAATTTCAGTTTATGGGGGGTTATAAAGTGATTGAACTACCGCATAAGCCAGTTCATATTGACTTAAGGGAATTTCACTACCATATAGGTCCAACTCAGATTAAGGCACAATCCAAGGGTCTTCCAATGACATTGTGCTTGATGTAATCATGTTGATATTGGAGATATTACAAGGAATATTTGGAGGAGGCATTGAAAAAGTTCCCATGAGAGATGAATCTTTAAGCAACCCTACTCCAACATCTTCATAAGGAGTATTCATCTTTCCAACATCAGGGATACTATCCGCAGAGGCAAGATCTGAAGTATAGGAAGGCAACTGATCAACTTTGATGATCTTCCCTTTATGGGGGAACATTATCAATCGAAAGACTGATGAAACTACAGTTGTCATGGCATAATACCAACTTTGTCCTAATAGAAGTTTGTAGTCAAGTTGGGCATCAAAGACCTCCGCCTCAACTGTAACATTTTTTCCTTCTACTTCTATATGTAAATCCCAAGGAATTCCAAAATGTCGAAAACCTCTTCCATCGAAGGCTTTAAAAATTGTTGGTGATTGATTTATTGTTAGAGAATCAAGGGCTTTCCAACAAGCCAAAGACATTATACACGTAGATGCTCCCTCATCAATTACCGTGCAAAAAACTCGCATGGTTTTGACAAAGATTGGTATTTGAAAATCCATTTGGTGTGGGAGTCTAGGTACAAAATTTTCTAGATCAAAGAGAATGAGATTAGAGTCCTAAGGGTCAATAGCTCCAATATCTAGCAATAGTAATTTCCTTTGTGTTGGAAAATTCTGCAGCACTTCAAGGCCCGACAATGTTGAAGGTGACATGGCCATATCTTCAACAACATTGTAATTCCAAGTAGTTCTTGCATGTGGATCAAAAGTTGGTTTTCGAAGAACACCTTTAGGAGGCGGTTTAATTACCATCTCAGAACTAGGTTTCTCGATTTGTAATGGTTCGGAAGTAGGAGGTTGATTGGATGATCCGGTTTCGTTTCCAGTTATAAGATTCTTAGAGCCATAATATTGATATCGTGTTGCAACCATAATTTGAGAGGACATCATCATGATATATGTCGATGAATTGGAAGAGGGTCCATTATGAGAAATAATTTTATTGTCCCGTGAAGGAAATGGATCCTTAAGAACAACGGGTGTGGGTGAACCTTTGACGAACTTAGTTACCTTTGCCTGATGGGGGCATTATTTTGTGAAATGATCTTCGTCACAAATCAGACAAGGATAATGAGGTTTCCTCTTCTCTTCAGATGGTTCAATTTTATCTGTTTTCTCTTTTGAAGAGTTGTTCTATTAGTTTTTACCCTTCCCTTTCTTTTAACTTCCAGATGACTTGGTTTTAGTGGTAGATGAATCTACGACGTTAATTTCAAAAGTATTTTCCAGAGAAGAGTCTCCTTTAGGTGAAGCATGTAAAGTGGTAATCAGAGTGGTATATTTAAATTGTTTCTTTTTACTCTTGGATGTGTTAATTATACCGATTACACCATTTGCGACATGAGAACTGGAAAGAGTCATAATTATTTGACGAGGGCGAGGTAAATTGGGAATATTTTTATACAAAGTGCTTGACTGTGTGTACACGAGGTCTAGATATTGGGCTTGAGCGATAACCTGCTCTTCTATGGAAATGACTCCTTTGGATACATCTTCAGTAATCTTTGGGAGTAAAGACTTGATAAACCATTTAGCCAGAATTTGATTTTGGATAAAAAGTTTAACCAAACGGCATCTACGTCTCCATTCATGAATGTGATCTGAAATATAAGTAGAAGTACTTTGTTTGAGTGAGTTCAAAAGTTTAGTACCATTATCCTAACATAGTGGTAACTAAAAATGAGTTAAGAAAGTCGTTGCTAAGGCATTGAAATTGTTGAAAGAGGATTGTAGTAACTCCATGTACCACTTTGCAGCTAAACCAATCGAGGTTCTTTGAAAAAGTCTTAATTAAATGGAATGGTTGATTAGAGAATTGGATGTGCACCACAGATGATAGGTCATAAAATGGTTTGAAGGGTCCTCTCCTTATTTTCCTTCGAACTTCGGAATGTCCCTGGAAAACTTAGTAGGCATGGTCGACCAAAAAGGAAAATTATAGATAGGATCATTTGTCATCTGAGACAATTCTAGTAAATCTAAAGTTGCTATAAAAGGTAACCGCCGGTTAGGGTCTTTCTGTGCAAATTGATAACCTTGGGTGACAAGTCTAGTACCTGGAGGAGGGTATCCAAGTTATCATGGAATAGCCTGAGCAATTGGAATGTGCATAGCTCCAGGGTAACCAGGGTTAGCCATACCAAATTGAGGTTGAGCTGGTATCTAAAATGTGTGACTAGGGTATGGTTGACTCTGCAAAGGCATCTTTGGTCACATTTGTTCGAATTGATATTGTCCCTGAAATGGTTGGCCTTGAAAAGGTTGACCTGTAAAAGGTTGTCTTTGAAAAGGTTGACTTGTTTTTGTAGTTTTTGCACCAGGTTGTCCTAAATATGTTTGAGGTATAGACTGGACCATAGGTTCGTCTTGATAAACTATAGTCTGAGGGATAGCCTGTGTGGCAGTCAACATTGAAATTTTAGGGGTAGTAGCAATAGAGAATTGAGAAACTTCGAGGATGGGTGTTTGAGGAGTATTGGTTTGCTGAATAGACATTTTGATAGTAGTTTGGACGGGAGTACGAGGAGTACTCGGGCCAGCTTGTTGACTACTTGGCACAGATGCCCCCGGTGTAACTTGAGGTATTCCTTGAACAATTTTTTGGGTTTGTGTATAACCAAATGGTCCAATTGGATGAGCAGTTTGATTGGAAGGAATTTGCGGGGTAGATTGCAAAGTTTGTTGAGTAAACGAAGGATTCTATATAGTGTTCATTCTCAGATAAGGAGTTACTATTAAGGGTTGCAACACATAAGGTTGACCATAACCAGTTTGAGGCATTGGACCATAACTTGGATAATTATCGAGTAAAGGTTTCTCTACAACCATATGATATGTTCCAACGTAAGGTTGTCCTCCCAGAAGAGGTTGTTTCCCCACATGAAAAATGTAACCACCTGACAAGTTCATTGGAGGGGTATTCTCGGAAAGCATATAAATGCAGTTAACAGTCAAATTTTGGGTAGTATACTTTGATAATCCAACTGACACAATAGAAGCATGAGAGGAAGGATATATTCCTAAAAAATTCCCAATAAGTGATTGGTACCCAGAAGGAACAGAAGGACCTTCATACAATAGGTCTTCTAGAGTAAAATGGGTAAAGAGTAAAATGGTATTCGATGATGTGGATGACCATAACGAGATGAATGTGCAAAGTCAGGGGTTGTAAGATACCAATGGTCCGGTCGAAAAAGGTAAATCTAACGGAAAATTTGGTTCACCGGGCCGTAAATATAATGAAACTTGACGAGCGGAAATTTCTTCTTCTTCTTCATCATCAGTAATTTCTTCAAAGATAATGAGGCCAAGAGGAATATTCTCAGTGATGAGAAGTTTTAATTGGGGTGAATGAGGACTAGGAGTAGGGGCTATAATGTTTTAAGGTGACTCGGGTTCTGTAAAATCAGACTCAAGTTCAGAGTTTTTCAGTTCAGTTAATTGTGAGTCTGAAACTTCATCAATGTAACATACTCAACTGTAATGGCTTCAAAAATTTCTGGTGGATCTTTTTCTAGGTATGTTTCAATTGCCCGAGGTTTATTTACTTCAAAATAAGGATGTATCACAATGGATGATTCTGGTTGACCCAGATCCTATTGATTTTTTCCTTTCAATTTTAAGTTTCCCCAATTTACTCGGTGTGTATTTAGTGGGTTTCCCCTGCATTCTACGTGAATGTCCCGATAATTCAGCCACGATTAATTTTAAAACACAAAATAACAAAATTTCAATAAATCACACCTAAAGGCCTCTAAAAAATAAAAACAAACAAATGAACACGCGCTATAAAATCTAGGAGTCAAACCACACACAAACAATTTGTTTCCATTAAAAAATCACTAGTTGGTGATGAAACCCAACCTCACAGTGATCAATGTGGAAAACTAGCGGATGGAACCAGTTACCCTAACAACTTGCTTAATGAAACAGTTTGGTGCAAGCAACTTGACTATGCCATCTTGAGTGAAGATTTCCCTCTAATAATTCCAAGTGAGTCTAGTCAACGTCTGTGCAGACCAAGGAATGGTGGAACACTGAGCTCGAAGGCATTGGCCCCTACAACCTTGGTGATGGTGTATGACCCATATCAGAGCGGGTGAATCTTGCGATGGGATCCAGTGAGGCGCTCCTTCTACAAATGTAGCCACACTTTTTCGCCCACCTGGAAGTTGTGTGGCACCCGATGTTGATCATGTCATTGCTTGTACTTAGCATTGGCTCTGTCCAATATGTCATGAACCTGTTGGTGGATGTGCTTAATGCAATCAATGAATTTGTTCACCTTGTTAGCTTCAGACTGTACACGAGTCAAATTGGTCTGAGTAGTCGCAAATGGTATGGCTATGTTAATGGGACATCGTGGCTGGAATCTCAAGCCCATCTAAAAGGGGTTGTGGTTGGTTGAGCTGTGGAGAGCCCAGTTATAATTGTGTTGTATATAGGGAAGGCTCTCATCCCATGTGTGTGGATGCTTTGAATTGTACATACACAGAATGTGTACGATCATCATGTTGACGACCTCTGTCTAGCGATCAGTTTGGGGATGGAAAGCTGTGGACTTGGTGAGCTTCGTGTTCAACATTGACCAAAGGCTGGACCAAAATGTGTTGAGGAACATGTTGCCCTGATCTGAGATGATAGACTATGGGATCCCAAAGTGCACCCACACTCGTTTAAAGAAGAATTTAGTAGTGGCTTATGTTGTGATATTCTTCTTGCAGGTCGCCATAATGGCCATCTTCGAGAATATGTCGATTCGATTCCGAAGGTCGAATCGGGGTAGGTACCAGAGTATAGAGGCCTTGCTTCTTGATGGTCAGTTTGGCAATAACGCAAGCAATGCAAGATCTGATGTACTTCCCGACATCCTGTCGAAGGTTCGGCCAATAGAAATACTTCTGCAGTATTGCCATTGTTTTCTCGACCCAAAAATGCCTAGAGACCCGACTGTAGTGTGCTTCCCAAATCATCTCGGCATGCTCACTTGAAGGAACACAAGGGTGTCCCAGGTGACATAACAGTGCATCCTGGAGGAGAAAATTTGGAACTTGTGTACCCTCCAAGAGTGTCTTGTATATGTGGCCAAGTTCCAGATTTCTCTTATAGAGAAGCGGCCAATCATAAGTCTCGTGCCCACAAGAGTTGATAATGGTGGTTAGCGCCACGATCGGCGGTTGGCTGAGGTAGTTTGAAACATTATTGGTGTTTCCCTTCTTTTACTTGATGTTCAAATGAAACTGTTGCAAATATGTGGACCACTTCTTATGGCGATCATTCTGCAACTTCTCTTACGTCTGTATGAACTGCAGGGATTGGTGGTTTGTGCGGATGACCATTTCCTTTCCCAAAATGTAATGCTTCCATTGTCGACAAGCCTGCACAATGGAATACATTTCTTTTTCATAAATGTGATACTTTCGGACTATGTCAGACAGTGTCTCACTGTGATATGCCACCGGGTGCCCTTGTTGAGTAATAATTGCCACAATATCATAGTTAGAGGCATCTATCTCGATCTCAAATGGTTGTTGCAAGTCTGGTAATGTGAGCACTGGGTAAGCAGAGACGATGTTTTAATTCTATGAACGCCTTCCGTTGATATTCCGACCAAAAGAATTTTTCTTTCGCTCCTCCCTTGTTGACTTGACTCAAGGGCCAAGTGATATGAGAGAATCCCAACGCGAACCTCCAATAGAAATTAGCAAGAACCAGAAATCTACGAAGCTCTGTTAGAGTGGTTGGGGCTGGCCAATCTCAAATGACTTGAATCTTAGTTGGATCGACATGCACCCCCCCTCTCATCAATAACGTATCTCAGATATTGAACCTCGGTCATGCAAAAAGTGCACTTCTCCAAAGTGGCACACAACTTTTGTTGCCGCAGTGTTTGGAGGACCTGTCAGATTCGGTGGAGGTGCTCTTCCCAAGTCTGGCTAAAGATCAGGATGTCATCCAAGTACACTACTACAAATGAGTTGGTGAATGGTCTCAATATGTCTTCCATCAGCCTCATGAAGGTTGTGGGAGCATTCATCAACCCGAAAGGCATGACCAGCCATTCGAAAAGGCCCTTGTTGGATTTGAAGGCAGTCTTCCACAAATAAGAGGGTTCGATTGGTACCTGGTGATACCCAGACTTCAAGTCTATCTTGCTAAAATATTTTTACCCTTTGAGTTTGTCCAGAAGGTCATCAATCCATGGAATTGGGTACCTATTTCAGACAGTGATCCTGTTTAACGTCCGGTAGTGAATACAGAGTCTCCAAGTCCCATCCGTCTTCTGCACCAGCATGATCGAGCTCCCATAAGGTGATGAACTCGGCCGGATGTAACCTTTCTGTAGCAGCTCCTGAATCTACCTCTTGATTTCATCGTTCTCTAGAACAGAGCGCCGATAGATTGGTACATTGGGAAACGACATACCTAGGGTCATATCAATGGGGTGTTTGACTTGACAGTGCAGAGGCACCCCTGCGGGTGAGGTGAAGATATCCCCGTACTCCTCCATGACCTTGTTCATTTGTTTTTTTTGTGCAGATGAGCCCTGTCTGGATGTCGTGGCCACAGTCTTCTTCTTGCCATGAGGGCAGATCATCAGGAAAACAAATTTCTCAGTTTTGTAAATGAGCTTACTACATTTTTTCCTATGGTATCTTGTACTATTTATTGCCCAAAGTAACAATAACAGCGCGAGGTCAGGACTCCTACACAACATGTTGCTTCCACAAGTAGGGTTGGCCTAATAATACATCGCAAACATCAAGAGGGGAAATGTCACATAATACCTCATCCGTGAAGGGCTTGATGTTGTAGGGAAGGCGACACTGTTGGCTAATGTGGAGATCTTGTCCTTGGTGAAGCCACCTGAGGGTGTATGGTTGTGGGTGTGTTGTGGTCGGCAAGCCCAACCACTTCATGACCTTTGTTGAAATGAGGTTCTTTTGGCTCCACTGTCAACAATGAACTATAGCAGGGAACCCTTTACCCACATCTAGGAGTGGAAGAGACGCTCCTCCTCCTTTGGATCTTCTGGTTCCTCCTTCTGGATCTTCGTGGTGGCAACGATGGTGTTGGGCTCTGCATCGATAATCTGCTTCCCTTTGTCATTCCCCTTATTGGATTCTGATTCAGAGTCGGAGCACGCATATGATTTAGAAGCCTTCATCTCGACCACCAGTGGCTGCTTGGCCCAACACTCGCTTGTGTTGTGAGTGGAGCTCTTATGGAACTCACACCACTTCCCCGAGTCCTCCTTCGACTTCGCGGTGTTGTTATTTGCTTGTGTCTTTGGCAGGTTGTCGTGGGCCGCCATGCCTTGGATTTTTCCTTTGTTCTGAGGTTTGGGGGCACCTTTCCCTTGCTTTTGAGTCACTGATCCAAAGTCTCGCTTCTTCTATTTGAATTTTTGCTCAGTCTTGGCAGCATACCTGTATATCATACCAAGAGAGGAGATGTCGAGGAACTCCATTTCCTCCTGAATGTATCTGTGCAGAAAACTGCGGTAATTCAACACCAAATCTTTCTCCGAACCTTTGATACCCAACTTTTTTCTCATGGTATGGAACAGATTTGTCAGCGCATGCACATCTTGATACCTTTACTGCTGCAGCGTAGTCCATTGTATGTACTTGTCCTCATAGCTCCCCACGGGTTAATATTGTTCCTTGATGGCGTCTCAGAAATAATTCCAAGTGGGTATGACCGAAAACATAGAGGGTTCCCCCTCGTCCTTTTTCTCACAGTAGGTTTCCCTCTAGTCCTTGACATGGGAGACAGCTTTGAGGAGTGCAAAAATAATCTTCTCCTGGTCGGAAAAGTCATGAACCGAGAAATATCATTCTAATAGATTCAACCATCTATCTACGACGTCTGCATCTATTTGGCCCTCAAATATGGGAATGTCAAATTTCACTTGTACCTTAAAAGGAGTGGCACCTCCAAAGTGGCTAATGGATGTAGATGTGCTGTCGGTGGGTAGTCATTGAAGGATCTGGGCAAAGTTATCCATCATCGCGTTCTTTGGTTTCTCAAGGGCCTCCTCGAGCCATATTTTGATAGGATATCCTGCTCTCTCGTATTTCTTTTCTTCCCCCATGGGCGGTCGTCGGGATTTGCAAGGCTGATCTTGCAAAGGTTCAACCAAATCGAGCTGTAACTCCTTATACCCTGATCTCATTGGGGACATGAAAATAAGGATAAAGAAAGAGCAGACCGCTCTGACACCACTGATTCAGATTTATGCAGGAAAATAATTAAATACAGAAATACACATAAAAGCATAGATGCATCATAAATAAAACTTCATTTCATTAATAACAAATAACTGATATATGCTTACAGAAAAAATGGAAACAATCTAGCTAGGGCGTTGGTAGCTTATCTCTGAGAAGAGATGTGATGGCTACAGGCCTCTGAACTGTGTTACAATGAGGCTCGAGGGCCTATTTATTATTTAGAAACAATGGAAAACCCTAAATATCCAAAAACCTAACCCTAGGAGATGAAGCGCCAAAACTATGGGCCCTGTCTGGGTAAATTGGTACATCAATCTTCCTGGGGATGTAACTTTGCCATACAATCTTCGTTTGACGCGCACAATACCTTGTTAGAAATTTTTGATGTGAGCAACATCAAAGGAACTTCCATGTTGCTCTCAATTTTTACAAAAAAACGTCACTTAGAGCCTCAAATCGGCTCTAAAAGTTCAGGACCCGAAAAACTGATAAAAATAGTAAATTGTGCTACAATTAAGGAAACTGAAAAACTAAAAGGAGTAATGGTGGGGCCCCAAGTGGAATAGGCGGGTGGCCACCAATATCCACCTAGATCGTGGAAAGACCAACCATTGTACAAACAATGAACTCAATAGAACTAATTGAGAGAATAGATCAACAAAGACAATAACAATTTGGAGCGGCAAAAATCCAACTTTGAAACCCTGAATTAGAAACATAAATTTTTGATCTACCATGAAGATTTCACATAGCTATTGTAAACCCCAAATCTACAACCAAATTTTTTGTGCGGATCTACAACGATAGGGGATGAGAAACCATAGCTAGGAAACCCTAGCCTCTCATTCCCTCAATGACTTCGACTCATCCATTTTTCCCATCTCAAATTATATTTCAACCACTTATGTTATCATGTTTTTTTGTAAGTTAAAATTATATTGATGTATCAAAAATTTATAGATCTAAATAGATTATACACTCCCTTATCTGTCATTAGGGAAATTAGATTTCATGTTTTTTTAATTTTTTCAAAATATATATATATATATATATATATATATATATATATATATATCACAGTCCATAACTTTCTACTAGGGAAACCAAAGGAGTGATATTTCTTCAAGTTCTTGTTTATTAGAGTTTGAGAATCAAATTTCCAGGAAAAAAATAAAATAATAAAAATAAAAATAAAAAATTGACATAATATATGTTTTCAAAACTAATCTAACCAACTGGCATGCATATACTGTTAATTAGGAGATAAAAATAAAAAAACAACTAAATCAATAGAACAACATGAAACTAGGTATAGTGTGTTGTTTTTATTTATAAGTGGAATGTCCTTGACACTAAGGGGGGTGCAAATGTGCCTCAAATATCTCCAAATACCTATTCAAATCCTTCACTTGAAGCAGAGCTCATCTAACTATAGTAGAATCTAATCCTCCATGTCATGACAATCCAACTGTAATGTCCCATAATAATTATAAAATAATAAATAAATATAAAGTAATAAATAATTATAAAATAATAAATAATATAATATAATTTAATAAATAAGTAAATAAATAAATAGCCAAGAGAATAATAAATAAATAATCAATAAAACATTAAACAATAACTGGAGTTCTAAATAAAATGGTAAATAATAAACTGGAGTCCTAAAACAATAAACAATAAGTAAAGTTAAAGAAATAATTAATTAACCAAAATAAATAAATTAACAAAGAGTTAAACTAACAGTAATAGTAGAATCTAATCCTCATGTCATGACAATCTAATTGTAATGTCCCATAATAATTATAAAATAATAAATAAATATAAATTAATAAATAATATATAAATAATTTAATATAATTTAATAAATAAGTAAATAAATAAATAGTCAAGAGAATAATAAATAAATAATCAATAAAACATTAAACAATAACTGGAGTTCTAAATAAAATGGTAAATAATAAACTGGAGTCCTAAAACAATAAACAATAAGTAAAGTTAAAGAAATAATTAATTAACCAAAATAAATAAATTAACAAAGAGTTAAACTAAGAAACTAATAAAAAGAAAGTTAAAAAAAGAATTAATTAACAAAAATAAAACAAAGAGTTAAACTAAGAAACTAATAAAAAAGGAAGTTAAACTAAAAGAACACTAAATTAAGTAAAACTAACAATAAAACATTAAACAATAACTGGTGTTCTAAATAAAATAGTAAATAATAAACTGGAGTCCTAAAACAATAAACAATAAGTAAAGTTAAAGAAAGAATTAATTAACCAAAATAAATAAATTAACAAAGAGTTACACTAAGAAACTAATAAAAAAAAAGTTAAAGAAAAAATTAATTAACAAAAATAAAACAAAGAGTTAAACTAAGAAACTAATAAAAAAGGAAGTTAAACTAAGAGAACACTAAATTAAGTAAAGCTAAAAAAAAGTAAGAGAACACTAAATTAAGTAAAACTTAAGTTGCATGTTGACACAGTGACTGTGTGCATATGGTTCCCATTCCATGGTTTGGTTTATTTAATAGACATTGAGGAAGGTTTAAGGCATTCATTCTTTCATACATTCTCTCGAGAGAAAGGTATAGTGAGGCAAAGGATACCCTGGCAGTAGTACATTGATTGAGGGCTCGGAGGTGGCTAGCTGTGAAAATATTACATACAGCTGAGCCTACGGTTGGGTGGAGAGTTGTCCCCAAAACTCTGTTGCGGTCGGCAGGATTCAACTAGCATTCAACCTTGGAGTTTCAAGTAAGGAAAAGCGCCATTACAGGTAAGTCGACTTGCTTATGTTTCTGGAAATTTCATAATGATTAGTTAAATAGTTTTTGATTTGATTATTCATTATTTATGTGATATAATTAATTGTATGTTTAAATCGGGATTGTTACATACGGAGAACGATCGCATTACCTCCCCTCCACCATTAAGCCATTGGCCTTATACCCCTTATATAAATATTTTGGAGGCCGCAGGATTAGAAGCGGGGACCTCCTGCCCGCAAAACAAAAGCACCCAACCAATCCGCGTACGCCTTAGATCATATTGTAAACATTATTAACTAGATTTTATGAAAGAGATATATGAAAATAATAAGGTTTGGAAATCTGTTGAAATACCTGCTGGCAATGTATTTGAATAAACCCATACTCAAGTCCAATTATAAATATGCCAAGGTTTCAGCGTTAAACGAAATTCCAAATCCGCATTACAAACTTTGTAAAGTCCGTAGGTTGTATCAAATTTATGCCAAGTCCGTTATGTATAACATGGTGGTAAAACGAAAACGCTTTTAATGTGGGCGGGGTCAGGTTTTGAACCCAAGACCTCCGCTCCACAAACCCATCTTTTATGAAAGTAGATAAATTTGCTTTGGAAAAATAAGTTTTCGAGGGAGCGAGAATCGAAGGCGGGCAGGCAAACAGACTGCGCTGGGTTTTCTCTTCACCGCGGCCCTTTAAACTTTGTGATTTACTTGGCTCATCATTCCATTGACTTACCACCAAAAAAAAAAAAAAAAAACCTCACGCTGCCACATTATCCTCTGTTAGAAACAACGCCGTTGGTAGGAATTCCATGAATCCAGGATGTATTGCTTTGGATCCAATGCATCACCAATTCAAGCTGTCTCCAAGATCCCATTTGTCCAAAACTTATACTTCTTGCACTGCAATTTCTGAGATCTGTCTGAAAAATATTTTTCAGATAAGCATCGGAGATCGAATGACATGTGTTATCCACTTTTTGAAGGTCGTGAAAACACACACAAAAACGAAGTTGTTACTTCTACCGGTAAGATGTTAACGACATTAATTGTATAGAGTTCTTGAAGCATTTTCAGCAATCTAGCTTGTTTCTATCTCCGAGTACATTCACTCTGTTTTTTTTAATTAAAAAGTTGCTGCACAGCCCCGTAAAGTATAATAATACAAACAAACATTATAAAGTTTTCCAGAGGCCAGTCTCTCTGAAACTGTCGAAAAACAAAACATGTTTTCTACAACTAGGTTTTTTTTTTTTACTTTTACAAAAATTGTAACAGTAAAGCATACTGGTATCAATTCTAAAGAACTGGCCTAATATCAAAATTGATTTGCACAGCGTAGCCAAGCCTTGAATCAGAGAGATGTGCTCACTGAGAAATTCGTGTTTAACCTCCACGGGTGACTTGATCCCTTGGTCCTCTAGAACTTGCTGGATAGTTCTTTCTCTTGGACAACCCAATTGACATCTTTGGATGTGAAGCCTCAAACTGAGTGCTCCTGGCCAGACCCAGAATCAGTTGATATTACCTGTTACAGTTAGCCTCAAGCTTCATAATTTGTGTTCACTTCTTGGTCACAGGTTCTAATAACTCTGCATGTTCAGAGTTCTAAACTACTTCTTGACTTGGCAGTCTATGCTGCAAGTGGGAGATGGCTACCTGGTTATCACCCAAAAGTATGTCCTACCTCCTCATAACTTGACGCAATTTTAAGGCTTCATGTGAAAAACAACAACCTGGGTGGTTATGCTCTGTCATGGTCAAATTCTTCCTAAAGTTGCAGAGAGCTGGAGATGAGGTGCCAATGTGAACATACAAAAACACCCCCACAGACTCCTGTCAATGGCCAGATCCACAGAGTAGGCAGAGATAACTCCAGCAGCCAGGGGGAGAGCCTGATTCCGGAGTCCTTGGCCCTACCTATCTCCATCACAGCTTGAATCGAAACAAACCAGAATGGGTTCCAGAATGATCTCACCTCTGTTCTCCGGATTAAAACCTGGAAATTTCTTAACCCTTCCCTTTTTCATGTCCGATATGTGTGAAGGTACTGAAGGGCTTGGGTGTGTTAATATCTGTCTCCTAAGTCCTTGACTAAAATGTGCTCTGCTATTTCATTTGTCTTGTGATCTACATGGAAAATACATCGAAACCCTGATTTGCACCAGCAAAATAAGCAAACCAGATGTTCGGTATGCAAATCAGTGAACCGAGCTCCACGTCGTAGGCAAAATAATCATTTTCCGGGCAGATTTAGGGAACATAACCTTCGCATAAGGGAAGGACTCGGCCATGGATCGAAATCCAAAGACCCTAGTCTCGCTCTCTCCACGAATCGAACACGCAACCTTCTGGATTCAAGGTCCAGAGAGATAACCACTACACCATATGTAGATTTAAGTGAGACGGCCTTGGAAGGGGCAAATCTTGAAGGTGCAATTCTATGGTTGCTCTGAGCAACTCGATATGGTATCCACCAGACCAGTTGGCTACTTGCAAATATCTGCTAATGAAGTTCGATTCTCACCTTACCTTGCAATTTGTAAGGCAGTGCATATTCCTGCTGGTTAACTTGTGTGAATTAATTTACACCCTAGAAATAGGGAACATTTTCCTCTTCCAGAGCTTTGTGTTTCTAATTATTTTACAAGAGCGTGTACTACATAAAAAAAGGCAATTTGATTGCCTCCTGCCAGTTGTAAATGAAAACTTCCTTGTATTAGTATTATTGTTTCTCGTAATGCTGTGATAGTTGTCCCTCTCCCAATTTGTGCTGTGTTCAATATGTGCTTAAGGATATCTTTCAGGAATAAGATATATGTTTCTCAGAAATTTTCTCCTGACTCTGTTAAAGTTAGATTGATGGTAAGTTGTTTTCCACTGTGATTATCATTGAACACAATAACATTGAATAGTGAGCAACTTGTCACAATTTCAAATCAAAACCAAATTTATTCTCTTTTCTAATATTTTAATGCCACATTTGTTAGTGTAAAAAGTTGTATAATTTGCTAGTAAAAATAAATCATGTGCATATATTGGTCTTTTCATCTCTGTGTATTTCTTGTACGTGGGATCTAGGAAACTATTGTGGCTATGATTTTTGAATCATAAAACAACCTTTTTCCCTTACCACTCCATCTCTCACAATTCCCTTTGAATTTTGGGGGAGGTTTGATCATAGTATTGATGAGTTGATGGATTTGCTCAATAACGAGCCTTGGAAACACCACATGCCTCACATTATACTGCCCCATGCAGAGCATGTTCTTGACAAGGAATTGGAACGATTGATTTTAAAGATTGATGCCTTGATGGAAAGAGTCTGTCAGATATCGAATACCCCACAAGAACAAAACCAAAGAGAGAGGGGGTGCACTCCTCCCCTTGCTCCTCTTTTTGGACATGGAATCTTACATTGTAAACATCCTTTCATAGATCAGAAATAGAAAAAACCATAAGCCCATACTTTTCCATTAGAGAGAGTGGAGTGCTAGGAGGAAACAACTCAACTAAATTGTAGAAAAAATGAGTTGAGATTTACCCTCAAATTTCTTATCCAGAGGAAATCATCATTAAGAGTTCCAATCACAATAAATTTCTTTACATCATCCACTAATTCAAGGTCTAGTCTCACAATCTACCACTGCATGCCATATGCAAATGAGGTAGTGTGATGGATAAGTCAAATTAAGTTCCATGGTGTTTCATACTTGGAGTATACTTCCTTCCATCGTAAATGAGGGAGGGTAGAATGACACATCCCTTCTCATCATAACTTGGTGGGACGACTGTTATGTTCCCTCCCATCTATTACTATGTTGATCACCAATACAACTACAAATTCAATTAATTCAAAATGATGGTTGACTGAAGTTTCAGAATGAGGATCATAAATAGAATAAAAGAGCAGAATCACAAGAGATATACAAGCACAAGGGCTGTGTGATATTGGTGTTGGTCTCAGCCATGTGGAGCAGCACATCGACGAAGTCTTCAACGCGACGCTGATCTGCGCCTGCGTCTTTCTAGCCATTGGAGGGTGAGACCATGAAATGATTCAAATTATAAGATGTATCATATTTCATAGCAAGGTGGAAGACATCAGTAATGTTCAGTGAGTTAGTTAGCTAGTTAAGTTGAAGGAGACATTGGATCTAATGGTCTAAAAAATTTCAATCGTCTAACATTTCATCCAATGACCCAAACACCGACAGAGTGCCAGCTAGGGAAGTTGATTTCAAATAGTGACGCCTTACGGGCATAATAATGCTTTCATGTTTTACTTTAAATTTAGTACTAAGTATGCTATTAATTGAGATTCATTCCTATCACTACCCAAAATATGTCTTAACTACTTTTTTTTTGTTAATTTATTTTAATTCAAATGTATATATACTAACTTCATGTGAAATTATAATAATATGTTTTCTAGGATAATTATTTATTTCGGAAACTTTGTATTTAAATTCTTTTAGAAACTAAATGTTTAGTAAAAAAACACATTTTTCCATTAAATTTAATTTTTGGTTGAATTAATATTATTATTTCATGTAAGCTATGTAGACAAAATATTATATTATATAAAAAAATAGATAACAAGTTGAGTGTCTATGTGTGACTAACATGTCATTAGGGAAAACGAGACTAATCACACTGCAAATTGACTCTGTCCACTTAAAATGTTTGTAACTGTAATATAAGTTGTTACATAGAAATATACTAATGTAATTATGCATGACCTTGTCAAATTAAAACTTTTAATACCTACAAACATACCCAAAAAGAGACCAAACATTTTAACTATTTTCCTTTGACTAGCCCAAAAGGAAATTGACAAGATAGCTAATTATTTAGAGGGGGAGTCCACGTGAATAGTTATAGGTGGAATGTTGCCTCCTCTGATTCTGCAAACTCTAAATTCGCCACTGGTCACGCCAAATTTGTTACATTGATGTCCAATTTATTTGTTTGGTGTTGGATTTATCCAAGCAAAAAAGTATTTCTTGTTGCTCCTTCGATCTTTCCACCATATCTCAACCCATGATAGTTTTGACATACTAATAAATATCCACAACCCACATAAACTTTGTATTTTTGGTCCTTGTAGTTCTTGTATTCAATATCCATTTCTTAACGAAACTACGTTCAATTCACGCTTTCTCTTCAGCCTTCTCAATCTCTTTTTCTATTTCCAGGGGAGTTGTGCTATGGTATATGCTATGCGGATTAATCCCTCTTGTGGACAAGAGCAATCTCCCTAGTATTCTACAAATAACTAGAAACAAACATCCATTTGTAAATCTTTTTCTCTAGATTATTCGCAATTCAGAATTATTATGAACAAAGAAGGAGGACATGCTCCTACCTTGAAATCCAATGTTCGGTGTAGTCTTTTATCCAGTCGCTCCAAAGAGGCTTCTCCAGTAAGTAGAATCTGCAATCAAAGACATACAAAAGAATTAAAATCACTTGCAACATATAATAATTAATAACAGCTAATCTAACTTAGTGATCAAGGAATCTAAGTATTGAATTATTCAAATAAGCACAAGAACAACTCAATGAGAAAATGAGATCCATATGTATTATCTTTGAATGAAAAGAGTAACTTTACAACCTGCTGCCTTGATGTCGTACAAGTTTCTCCTGGGGTCCTGAACAATCGTTCCTCCTTCAGATTGACAAGACTTCCTCTCTGAATACCAGCATGGAGTTATGGACATAAGGGTGTGATCATTCTCATGCCAACAACAACTAGTGTCGAGAGTGTGCTCTCTTGAGAATTTCTTCAGCAACTAACATGTATGTCTACGTACAATCTACAATCTCTCAGTTTACCCTTGAGACTGAAACTTGAGCTCAATTTATAGGGAAATGGAGGTAGTTTCGGTTCCATGAAGAGGGGGATGGATTCCTCTCATGAAGGGATTTGAGCTCCATAGACGAAGGGATAAGCTCGATGAGTGGAGGGATAAAGCTCGAACTTATCGCGACTCTAGAAGCTTCCAGTTGGGAGAATATTCGACTAGCTAGGCGTCTAGAATTTACTTTTTCTTTTATTTGACTTTTTACGGGGGTCTGCAGGTTTTAATAGCAGAACGTGCGGGAGCTGCCGCAGGCTATAGAACAAGTATTCGCAGACCCACAGGAAAGGGCTAGGAAAGGTGCGTAGTTAGACTTTTAAGGGTTTTAATGAACTTTTCTCCAATTCCAAGACTTGGTTTAGGAACATTAGGGTTTTTTACTTCTAAAGGAGCACAATATAGGTAGTGATGGACCTATATGGACAGTCAAATGTCATGGTGACAAAATAACGTGTAACAGTATATATGAGCATAGTTCTTTATCTTTTTTTCACTCTAGATATGAAAGTCCTTGATCCATTCCTTCTTCCTCTGCGTCGACACCCCACTCTTCCCCTTGTCATTGAAAAAAAATGATGACAAAGGTGAGTCACAAGTACCAAGGGAGTGTTGACAACTATGAATAAAGATGAGGGGCTGAAACAAATAAAACTCTTGTTGTAGGGATGAAGCACCACAAAGCTATCAAAACAAACTTTGTATACCACTTCCAAAAAACTATGGAAGGCTCCTAACCAATGAAAACCACAACAATTAGAATTCAAAGCCCACTATGAGACGATATGTCCAAGATTGCAACAAGGTGATGGTCTCGTAGAGGTCTTACCAAGAACCAAAGGACACAATTAGGGGAATTTTGAGGTTAAAAATGGGTCTAAAAATGAAAAATGTACTAACAAAATCAACTTAAAAAGAACCAATAAGATTCAAGTTGATGTCGTCATCCCTAGGGGTAAATATTTTCAGAGGGAAAATAATAAAGTTACTTTTGTAATTATATTTTCGAATTATCTTCTTATAGGTTTATATAATTTCAAGTGTGGGGACTTGTTGGATGCATAATTAGATTCTACATGGAACGAGTACCCACTATGCATACTTTTGAATAGAACGACACCAAGAAAATTTGACAAAACGTGAAAAAATATGTTTTCATATATTTTCATTTTTTCTTGGTGTAGGTCTACTCAAAAGTATGTCGAGTGGGTACTCGTTGCATGCAAAATCTAATATCACATCCAATGAGACCTTACACTTGAAACTTACATAAAAATATATGGAGATAACTCAAAAATACAATTAACTAAAGTTTTATTCTTTCTTTCCCTTTAAAAATCCATAACACTTATTTTATTATGTTTACTATCATTCCATTACTTTTCTTAGGAGGCTCATTTTAGACTTTAAAATTCCCCTAATGTAAGTCCTCGTTCCCACTGCAAACCGAGGGCCAAAAAATATACCTAGAAACAACAAATAACACAACCAACATAAACTAAGGATATTATCCAATGACAAGAGACTGGAAGCATCACATTGCCAAAGCATATACCCACCCTGAAAGCTAGATTAGAATCCTACGAAAAAACACCAAACATACCCCCCACACCGCCCAGGACATGCAGGGAATAAAGCCGCAAGAGAATGCTTAGGCCAAGTTGTAAACTTGGTATAGGTAAATCACTAAAACATTAGCCTACAATAAAAATTGGAAACAACCATGGAATTGAAGACCTAACCTAAGTTATAAACCTATATCCCAACTAAGCGACATCCCACTAGCAGAGATCGTGCTTCTCATGGCTTGGCGTGAGCTGTAAGCTCCTTATAATATCATCAGAATGTAAAACTATTATTACTTCACCCCCAATTGTCGACATGATGAACTAGTGTTGTGCCACTACTACCAAACTCTCTATTCGCCCATAACATGTCCTCATCGAATACTCCTTGCAATCACTTTGAATGTCTATGGTGGTGGAGTAAATAACATCCACTTTGCATTGATTGTTTGTCATTTCAAGCAGATACTAGGTAGAAGGAATTGCCCCTTCCCACCTCCTTTGCAACTACTTAAAGCTCCCCATAAAATGACTTCGACAAAACATGCATAATGGAGAATTATTATATATTTTAGTGAAAACTCTATAAACGCTATAAAAACAAACTAGTAAAATTTTCTTCTAAATTTTATCAACTCTAAAAAGAGAAAATCATATGAATTATTGCTAATTTACAACTTTATTGTTAGAATTAACATTGAATCTACTCATCATTTATACCAATTTTTTTTTTAATTTCAATAAATAAATATATATATTCTTTAATCTAATTTTATTTCGATATATATATATATATATATATATATATATATATATATATATATATATAATTTTACTTCGATCAATGGTTAAATATGTATAAAAAAAAACAATTGGAAAATTTGGAATGAGTTGTCTAAATATTATTTATTTTTTATTTTTATAATATTATATGTTTTTTATTGATATTTTCATTTTTAAATTAAAAAAATTTAGTATATTTTTCCACCGACTCGATTTTAAGATGGAAAAAATTAACATAAACTATTATTATGTTAATAGCAATGTAAAATTCCAAACATAAATACAAATTTAGAATGTGAAAATAACTTTTCACTATGTAAAATTCCAAATATAAATACGAATTTAGAATATGAAAATTATTTTTTAACTTTGTTTTAAATACAAAATAAAAAAAATTATTATATATGCAAAGTTTTAATGAATAGTTTTATTTATTAATATTTTTTATTTTATCATATTTAATATTTTGAAAAAAAAAACTACTATTATTTTATTAAATTAAATAATATTTTTTTAATGTTAAAAAATTCTTAACATATTACTTCCACTTCAAAATCATCTCTTATTCTCACAGTCTGACAAAAATAAAAATCCCGCACAAAAAATCACTTGGCAGGACACTATCACATCATGTATGATTTTATTAAACAAACTCTGAAAGTGGACATTTTAACTCGTAGTTATGAGTATGATAACTATGGATTCGACAGTATTGTATTTTTTTTTTTTTCATAATTTTTTTTAAACGCGTGAGATTATTATTATTTTTGTTTTTTTGCGTTTGAAAAATTCTTTTTAATTAAATTCATAATTTTTTTCTCATTAAATTTATAATTTCTTTTTATTAAATTCATAATTTTTTTCTCCTTAAATTTATAATTTTTTAAATTCATTTAAAATAAATTAATTTTTTAATAATTTCAAATATTTAATTTTTAAATCAATTTTATTTTTAATAATATATATTTAAAAAAAATTATATTAAATAAATATTAATATAATAATTTGTTAGATAAATTAATGTGAAATAAATATTAGTATAATAATTTGTTAGATAAATTAATGTGAAATAAATATTAGTATAATAATTTGTTAGATAAATTAATGTGAATATTTTGTTAAGTCTTACTAGCACAATCAGTTGAGGATGGACCTTGTTAGAAAGGCGACCCAGGATCAAACTTCACGAACGCTATTGCGCTCGTGCTAGGGGGAGGAGACAATTTAAACCCAATTAGCTTAATGCTGGTATGGCCCAGGCCAGGTGCAATCCCTGGGTGATTTTGACGGCTTAGAGACCCCTGGGTCGCGGTTTCTCAAGCCACATGTCAAGCTTGATGCAATCTTTGATAATAAAAAAATTAATGTGAATATTTTTATATATTATGATGATGTTGATTAACGTCCCACTAAGATCAATGTGGTCTACCAGACCTCAAGAAAAGAGTCTAATTGTGATTCTTCAAAATCTTGTTTCTGTGATCAAGGAAGGAGAAGGGAAAGAAGCACTCCAAGATCTGGGTTGGCTTAATAAGTCAAGAAGATTGGAGGTGTCGCTGATGATAGGGAATTGAGAGCGGATGTGAGTAAGAGTAGGGCAGTCTAAAATGAAGTGTTTTTCATCTTCCACCATCTTAGTATTGCAAATGTGACATGTTCTTTTGTCCCAGAGAGTCTTGGGAGTAGACAACTCCTGGTTTCACTTTGAAGCTCATGAGAATTAGTTCTTACCCTAGCGATGTTCATTTTCTTCTTAGTGTTGGTCAACACAGAGAGATAATAATGGTTATCAAGGGTGCGGTTGATCACCTCTTTATAGTATCTTAGCTTCCTTTTACCCTCCAACTCCTTATCATCCCACAGTTTGTCCTTAAAATTGGAGATAATAGTATCTTTGACACTATCCTTGCTTCCCATGATGATCTCCTCCTTAATGCCCCAAATGTTGAGCCAAGACTGGGCATCTTTATGCCACCCGCGCTTGAGACGCAAGTGGGGGTTTTGGCTAAAGTTAGAAGCAATTTTTGGGAGCCTCTTTGATTCCATGTTGTAAAGCTTCTTCTTATACATCATATATCTAAACATAGCCGTACTTTCAATGGGGGACATGCCAACTTCGATCAAGAGGATAGGATAGGGAATATTTCCCTTGATCTTGAGGTTATAGGTTATGAATTGCTTTTGAATCATCTCAATCTTTCTCCACAACTCTCTAGATATACTGAAACCCCAAACTTCACAACCCTATAAGACAACAAGAGTGATGAGAGCCTCAAAGAGGAATCTTTTTTTACTCCAAATGCAGAGATCCACAGAGTTACAATTGTTTTCAAGCTCATAATAAACTTTCCAACCTCGAGTAATTCTTTTCTGGATGCTATAATTCCAGTTGAGTTGATGATGAAAGTAAATACCCAAATATTTCTAAGAAGAAACTACTCAAGATAATGGTTATCATAGACAAAAGTGCTATGGGTGATCTTTTTGGATTTAATGATCACGACTTTAGTCTTGTCGGTATTAACTATTATACCAGTCTTGGAGCGGTAGACATGAAGAGTCTTCAGTGACTTGTCAAAACCATCATAACTTTTTACAAGAAAAATAATAAAAAATTACTAAAGACTAATAACATTGCAGATATAAACTTTGAATAATAATAAGTATAAGATATATAACACTTCTAAACTAAAATAAAATTTAATTTAATTATAGAAGTAAAAAGACAAAATATTATATATATATATATACATGCTCTCATTTTTTAAATTTTTTTTTATTTTCCTCTCCTCAATGCAATGAGAGTAGTGGTCTACTTAATGCATTGCCTTTTTATTTTCCTATTCTGAATGCATTGAGAGTAGTGGTGTTTTAAAGTTTACAATGATGGTTGATGTTGTAATTTATATTTATAATAGTTTTTTTAATATTATGATAATTTTTAATAATAAATTTATTTTAAATTGTGTTTATTGATAATGAATTTGTATAAAGATATTTTTCTATTTGGTTGATATTTTTCAAATCAGTTAGTGTAGTTTATTATCACAATTAATGAGAAAACAGATCAAAGTATTTCATTATAAAAAAGTAATATTTATATTTATAATATTTTTTTTAAATATTATGATAATTTTTAATCATAAATTTATCTTTTTTTAACCGACTTTTTTTATTATTTAATATAAATAAATCAATATATAATATAAATATAAATTAAATAATATATATATTTTAAATTTGATAAATACATAAATTCAAAACTAAAAGTTACTTAACTATTTATATATAAAATAAATATAAAAATAATATCTTGTACGTGACAAAATATTCACTGAGATTTCTTCATCTAGTTCTGATGATGAACCACACTGGCTGGTTCGAAACGCGTCGACCAAATTTATTTGGATGTGATTTTTACCCAAATTTTTTTTATAAGATTTATGGATCACAAAAACAAAATTCCTAATATAAAAAAACAATTGAAAATAAAAAGATTACAATAAAAATTAATATTGAAAATTTAGTCCTGTTATTTTTAATTTTTCAAATATATATAATTATTATTTTACTAAATAATAAAATTGAAAATATATTTTATTAATTATTTTAAAAGTCAAAATTAAAAATAATTATTAATTATTTTTAATTAAAAATAAATAAATAATAATAATAATAATATATCAAAATTATAATTGAATTTCTTATTTTTTTATACTAGTTGGAACTTATCCTGAACCACAACTCAACAACTCATCACTAAATATACTTAGATGTGATGAATCAGAAAAACAAAATTCCTGATAACCAATATTTATTTAAAATTTAACATAAACAATATTTAATGAATTTCAATGTTAAATTTATTCATTATTGTAATATATTTATTATTATAAATTTTAAAATTAAAATTAACTTACGTATTCCAGTTTCAAACTTCATTATTTTGACATGCAATCACTATTTCACTATTTCATCGCATGCATGATAAAAACAAAGGTCCTTCCAAAAATAAACGTCCTCCCGCTCTGTAAACTTTTGGCGGCCGGACGATGTTTACGTGCCATTAAAGAGTGGAGTACGAGGAGCAAAGCAGTACGCGCAGCACAGCGAATAAGAGAGGAGAGTTTGCAGGCAGTGCGCACATCACAGCGAGAAGTGGAGAATTCGCAGGCAGTGCACAGCACAGCAAGAAGAGACAGGTAAAAATTTTCCACTGAATAGATTTTTCCTCTGTTAGAGATTATTGGTAGAAGCAAGGCTTAGAGCACAGTCTATTTGAATCTAGAAATGGGTATACCCCTCTGAGGTGGTAAAATTCAGGTTACTTAAATCCAGAAATGGGTAATACCCACTTGTGGTGGTAAACTTAGAACGAAAGAATAGTTTCACATACATGGAGGAATGGTGCTTGTTTTCCAATTTTTCTGAAACAAGCCTAATTGCCTGAGAACTCAGATCTAAAGGAATTGGAATACTAAGAATTTTATATAAGTTGGAATATTCCCTGTCACACAATTATATGAGGATCACTGAAGACGTTCCAACTTGACTGGAGGACTGAATTTTGTGGTATGGTTTTTGTGTGCAGTTTTCCCTGTGTGCAATTAGACAGTGTTTCTGGAAGCCCAGTATCAGACTTGTGCTGAGGTAAGTGTTAACTTTCGAATAGCATGAGCAAGTTAGAATAAAATACTAATGTTATGGGCCATTTCGACAATATTTTGGAATTTGTGTACAGAGTTGAAACAGTTGATTTCGTTTTTTCACCATTCCAAAATATTCTTAAATTTTACAATCAAATTAAATTCAACTATGTTATGGGTATCTGGACTTTGCTACCTAATTTTTTGGTTAACAATACATCCAACCAATTTTTTTCTTAATGCGTAAAAATGTAAACTAATCTAACTTATGCCTTAGCCTTTTGGCGATCGGTAATGGAGAGGTAGAAATTACTGCGGGAGATGAGATGCACAGAGGGATTTCCGGGGGCCAGAGGAACGTGTAACTACAGGTTTGTTTACTTATTTGAATAGAATGGGCATCGCTCAACCAGAAATAGATCGGATGAGCGATTCACAATTTTTAAAGAGAATGTGAAATACATCGACTGTCGAGGGTCTTTGTTGTATGCCATCTGGAACACGAAGAGCCACGCAAGAAAGAAAACTTGCAGAGATCCTAAATTTGTTCATGGGAATGATACAAGTGTTACAACTGTCTGCATATATTTGGTTGAGGTATGCCTATATTTGATATAATGTGAATCTATGGTCAGAATATTGGAAGTATTTAAAATATTAGAGAACTAGGAACCATAGTCTATTGAGGAGATCGACGTAGTATTTGTTATCAAACATTTTTGGAGTGTGAATGTTCAAGCTGGTGGGGTTTACAGTGGTAGTGCCATGATTCCATGAACTTTTCAGAGT
Source organism: Pinus albicaulis (assembly GCA_034641835.2). Classification (NCBI taxonomy): domain Eukaryota; kingdom Viridiplantae; phylum Streptophyta; class Pinopsida; order Pinales; family Pinaceae; genus Pinus; species Pinus albicaulis. The sequence goes on along the minus strand of CM076583.1, from coordinate 1,292,964,082 downwards.
CGGTTGAAATTTGTATGATATCATTTCTATTAATATTAGCTGTCTTCATACTTCGTGCCATTTATATTGTTCACAAGACGGATGATTGATGCATACCCAAGAGGATTACTGTTGTTATCAATCCTCTTCATCCCAGGATTCATCATCCGACTCAATTGAACTGGGATCTTCCCATGGGTGCTACTGGCTTTTTTTATGGAGGATATGGAAGGAATCTTTTATTATATCCCGGCCTTGTAAGAGTTGTGGATTCCAGTTATGCAAGAGGTGGTGGTCTTTCCCCGGTTGTATGTGCTGTTGCTGTTGCCAGATCTAATGGTGCATGTGGGGTGACTGGTATTTCCGGCCAATTATTCTGGTGGGTTTCCGATGGTTTTTGAATTATGGTAGAGTATTGATTCCCCTTGTTAGGAGTAGGTGATCGGCATTCTGGGCTATCAATGCTGGGCTACTCCCGATGCTCAGTGGCGGCAATGTAGTATGAATGACTGAGGTGGTGACGTGAAGTAGGACTCTCTTCAAGGGTCATTTGTCAGCCTCTGCCTCATCTGATCATCCGGATCTTATTTTCAAATCATTTGGTCCTTATTTTAGCCTTTTTTTAATCCAGGTCTTTTATTCTTTTGAATTAGTGCCGGCGTATAATCAATGATGGGGTTTATTGCTGGGATCTTTAGGTGGTACAACTGTTCATATTTGATCGGGATCAGTGGGTGTATTAGGGAAATTGCCTTTTCCAAGACATGAATCATTTTCATGCTGCTCGTTGATGATTCCACACACAAGGTGGCGTAATGATAGTGATTTATTGGGTTTTGGTTTTGTTGAAGGATATGTGTTGGTTGGTTGTTTGAGGAGGCGATTTTCTGTCCTTGTCTGCTCTTATTTTGGGGGTGGCCATACTTATTGATCTCTTTGGACTCCTTTTTTGGCTATTGTCACTGTACGTTTTTGGAAGGGTTTATTTCGGAGGCCAATGCTTTTTCCAATCTCTACCTAATTCCTTATTCTGAGTCACAGTGGCGGCAGCTGCCATTTTTGAAGTACATGCTATCTCTATCGTCCGGACTTATAGATATGCTAGAAGGGAATGTTGGGCTCTCTTCGGATATATCGGCCCAGGCGGAGGTTAATGCATCTTCCCTTGCTGATGTATGTAGGGGTTCTGCAAACTTTCAGGTCGACGATTATATTATCAAACAAGCGGTTCAAGACTTTCCTTCTGCTGTGATAAACGCGCAGGGTCGCCTTAAAGGGACTCGAAATCGGGGGAGGAGGCGGTATAATAAGAACATTTTCAAACATAAGATGGAGATCAAAGAAGTCATTTTGGACCATGAAGATTTATGCATCAGGGTGACGAGTCTACAGAAGAGGGCGGTTATCGGTAGATGGATGTTCCATGACTCTGAAGATTTTAATACTGCCGCATGGATTAAACAGTTCTGGTTCTCGATCATAGGCTATACGCCTAAATTTAGCTCGCTCCTCAATGGGTGGTTCAGCGTCCACTTCATGGACGAAAAGGATGTCTACAAAATTATTGGCAGGACATGGGTTCGGGGGAGAAGCTTCATGCAGCGTGTTCCGTGGTACCTAGGGTTCAATCCGGTCATGGAGGCTCCGTGTAACCATGTAGTATGGGTGAAGCTACCAGGGCTTCCGCTTGAGTTTTGGACACTCAAGGCACTGCGGGCGATTGGCAAGTCAATTGGGCACACTAAGTATATTGATCCCAACATTGTGGGTGCCAGTGACAAAAGGGTGGCGTGGATATTGGTCGACGTAAACTATGTGGGTGGCTTGCCTGGGGACGTTGATCTCATATGGAACAATAGGCGTCATCGACAACGCATTGGCTTCTGGGGCATCCCTTTCAGGTGCCTCATTTGCCATCGAACTTGGCACTTAAGAGAAAATTGCCCATATCGTTTCTGCATGACTCGTGCACGGGAGGCGGTCGCCGGAGTGGGTGCGGGCCGACAGAATGATGCGGTTACTGGTACTTCGGGTGGCCTCCCATCAGGTAACCCGAGCTCATTATCCTTTGATGAAGACGTATATGTATCTGCTGATGGTATAATTGATGATAATGTCACTCTTAATGAAAATGTTGTTAGGATTGATAGACTTTTTCCACATAACCAACCTATATCTAGAGTTTTAAGACCTGAGGAAAATAGGGAGCCAATCAACTCGCCTGAACCACCTCCCAATGAATAGAGTCGGTTATTCTCTACCCCTGATGTTGCCATTACTGTGGGATCCTGTGGTCGGAACCTGAACCCTTCACTGCCCATGATTGGGGATTCTGTCGCTATCACTATCCCCTCGGACCATATCATCAATTCTGCTCCTTTACAGCCATCAACCCGATCTATTGGGTTGTCCGCTGGGACACCAATTCAAAATGACCACCCGTATCACCTTTTGTCCGACCCTCCGCTGTATCAATCAACTCACTCCTATCGGGGGGAATCGTCAGCCGTGGGGTCTGTAGGGGGAGCGAGGGACTCCCCTCTTAATCCCAATTCTTCATCTCAGCCGGATGACCCCATTCTCCTTTCGGACTCCCCAAAGAACACTATAGGTAGCAACCTAGAGTCCCTCATGGGCAACCCGCATTTGGACCTTGCCGCCCTTACTGTTTTCAACAAGCCGCCCACCTCTACAGGCAAACTGTCATGCTCCTCGAGATCAACAAACATCACCATAAGGAAGTCTTCCAAACCAAATGGCCGCAAAGGTAAAGGGAAAATGAAATCAGTATCCCTGTTCTCGGATGCTGAAGACGAACTCACTGATATTCTTATTGCTGTTGCTGAAGTACTTGGGTGTACTACAAGGGCGCTTAGAGCAAGCCACCCTAATGTGGTGTCACCATGAACTTCATCATATCAATGAATATTCGGGGGTTGGGCAATGCCTCCAAAGTTCATTGCCTACGGGATCTAATTGCTCTGAAGGATCCCATTATATTCTTGGGACAAGAAACTCTTAGTAAAAGGGAGAAAGCCATTCGGATGTTCTTAAGCATCAAGACAGGATGGTGTGCGGCGGCTGTGGATTCTATTGGCCACTCTGGTGGGATGATTGCGATTTGGGACCCGAATAGAGTATCCCTGAAGGCTTATAGATTCTTTGGTGGCATGCTCTTAATGGGTCAGATTAGGGGTATTGAGGGAATGTTTAACATTGTCGATATTTATGCGCGATATAGTAACAAGTTGCCATTCTGGAATCGTATGCAAGCATCAGGTATTCTCTCTTTAACTAGTTTGATAATTATGGGCGATTTCAATTCCTCGTTGCAAGAGGATGAAATATGGGGGTCTAGGGCTCGATTGGACCCTCTGGCCAATTTTTTATATGATATGTTCAGTTCTTTTCGCTTGGTGGATATCAGACCCATACCTATGGCCCCCACCTGGACTAACAGAAGGACAAGTGATCAATTTATAGCCAAAAGACTGGATAGAGTGTTGGTTAAGGACTCGTTGATGGGGGTCTTGGGGGATCCCCGGTCTACTGTATTGACCTCGGATATCTCGGATCACAGGCCAATTTCTCTGTTTTGGAAATCGACTGAAGATATCAGAGGCTGCCCCTTTAAGTTCAATCGTATATGGCTGGAAGATACAGAGTATGTGGAGCTGGTTCAAAATACTTGGAAAGATGATGGGGGTTATCTGGGTGCTGGGATTTGGGATCGTTTCCATCACAAACTACAGATTGTCAAGAAGGTGTCTAAGAATTGGGAGATTCATAAGAAGCGAGCCCTTAAGGTGGAATTAATGGCTATTAATCTATAGATGGAATCTATTTTAAATAGTTTCTCCGACAATCCTCCGGATGTAGTCACATATCAAACTCTCTATCAATTGGGGAACAGGAAAAGGGAGATCTTGTGCATCGAGGAAGTCACATGGAAATTAAAAATCAGAATAACATGGCTTAAAGAAGGAGATCAAAACACTCAGTTCTTCCACAAATGCGCTAATGAAAGGAAGAATAAAAATACTATATGGCGCATTAAAAGGCCAGATGATAGTTTTTCCATCACAACATCTGATATTCAAAATGAAGCCTTCAGGTACTTTTCAATCTTCTCTATCGGAGTCAATGCAGACAACGAGGAGTGGTTACTGGATCGTGTTGGTAGGAATTTTGATGGGGATGCTATCAGATCTATGGAGGCTAGCATCTCTGGGAATGAAGTTTTATCGGTCCTGAAATCTTTTCCAAATGATAAATGTTTGGGCCCTGATGGGTGGCCTGCAGAGTTCTTTGTTTTCTTTTTTGATCTTTTGGGTGCTGAATTGACGGAGGCACTGGAAATGATTAGGTCCAGGGGGATCATACCCGCTAACCTCAACTCCACATTTATTGCCTTAATTCCCAAAGCCGCTGATCCGCAGACATTTTCGGAGTTCAGGCCTATAGCACTTTGTAACGTGCTATATAAAATTACATCGAAGATTATTGCAAATCGGATGCGTGCCACACTATCCAATCACATCAACATGGAACAGTATGGATTCTTACAGGGGCGATCTATCCACGACGCCATCGCCATAGCATAGGAGGTGCTTCACTCTGTTCATGCGGAGAAACAAGAGGCTATTGTTTTCAAAGTTGACCTTCATAAAGCATATGATTCCGTCGACTGGTCTTTCATCAGGATTGTCCTTCTCAAGATCGGCCTTCCTATTAGGATTATCCGATGGATAATGTCATGTATATCGTCAGTAAGATTTGTGGTCATCATTAATGGCATCCCTACTCAATTTTTCAATGCAGGCAGAGGATTACGTCAAAGATGCGTGCTCTCCTTTGATCTTCATTCTAATCATGGACAGTTTTAGTAGAATTTTGAAAAGGGCCGAGCATAATGGTTTCATATAGGGGTTCTCTTTCTCAAATTCTGTTTCATCTACTCATTCACTATTTGTGGATGATATACTTTTATTTGGCTATCTGCGTAGGAACCACTGGTTTTATATCCATTACATGTTTATTAGATTTGAACAGGCTACGGGATTAGCAATCAATAAGAGCAAATCTTTTATTATTCATGAATATGGTGACCCACTGGAGATCTCCTTCATAGCGGAATTCTTGGGAGTTGGTTGCAGATTGGCTACTGAACGGTTTCGCTACCTTGGGGTCAGAGTCAAGCCATGTGGATACAAGGTCAGAGACTGGATGTGGTTGATTGATAGGTTCAAGATGCGCATTGGCAGATGGACGCATAGATGGCTATCAACAGGTGGTAGATTGATTATGATTTAGGCGGTCCTATCCCAGTTAATGGTATATTGGGTCACCTCTTTTATATGCCTGAGCAGATTATTAAAATCATCAATGGGATTATTACAAATTTCCTTTGGGGTGGCCCCAACATGGATCATAAATATCCTTTATGCAGACTGGACCTACTTAGGAGGCCTAAACAACACGATGGATGGGGTATTTTAGATACCAGAATGTTCAATAAGGCTTTACTTATTAAGTCTTTTGGCGGGCTATCAATGGAAACCGTATTTGGAACGCAATCATAAAATGCAAATATATTCAAGGGGACGTCCTTCATCAGATTATGTGCCTGGAATTCACACAACCCCGCTCTATCTCGATCATATGGTGGAGTTTTATTAAGATTCTCGGCCATGTGGCTGATCGATTATCTTGGCGGTTTGGGAATGGTGGCAGGATTCTGCTGGGCTTCACGAAGATGCTTGCTATGCCCCCTCAATCAAGCCCTTCGCATCGTCTTCTACACAGATTGGCTCACAGGTGTATTATTTACATTTCACAGACAATCCATTACTGGACTTCTGGTGCGCCTGTCTTCAAGAGTGCTTTGCAGCTGGATCTTATGGGATCTGAGGTGGATGATTGGGAAATTTTCAGGGATTGCATTAGAAGTGCGAGTCTTATTTGGTCACAGGAGGGTGATAAAATTGTATGGGACGGACCAAGAAAAGATGATGCAGTGTTGGTTAAAGATATCTATTAGCAGATTAACAGGTCGCGTTACGAAGGCCAATCTACAACGCTTTTTTTCCCTTTTTGGCACAGGAAAATTCCATCTAAGATTATACTATTTTGCTGGTTGGTGTGGCGTGGGAAGGTCCTCACATGGGATAACCTCCTAAAGCGTGGGCAAACTGGACCAGGTAGGTGTGCGGTATGCTGTGATGATCTCGAATCCATTTCTCATCTGTTTTTTCGGTGCCCAGTTGTGCTGGATCTGTGGAACTATTCAGCTCACATTTTATGGAACAATCTTGGTCACCTGGGGATTTCATTTCTACTGCCCAGGACTGGGACAAACTGCATGGCAAGTTTAAGTCGCTACCATTCTTCCTCATCTGGGAGATATGGTTGGCAAGGAATAGATTGATTTTTCAGGATAAACCTTTTCGGATCCCACTGGTTTCTCTGCTGTTATGAACTGGGTTGAGGAAAGACCACTGCCAACTATTGTGGTCGTGGATGCTTCCTTTCACATCAGGCCACATGAGATCTCCCTTCTTGCCATTTTTTTTGATGGTGCATGTCAGGAGGGAATTACAGGGTGCGGAGCCTGGATCAAATTGTCTCAACGAGAAAGGATCCACATTTATTGGAATGGTGGTCCGGGGACGAATAATAAAGCAGAAGTTATGGCCCTTTGGGGTGGTCTTTTGGCGGCCACTAACCTTTAGCTATAGGATATATGTGTTTATGGTGATTCAAAGCTGGTTATTGGTTGGGTGACTGGATCTTTTACAATGTTGAACCCTGATTTACAAGGTTGGCTCCAAAGGACAAAAAGATTGTGGAGGAGGCTGAATTCCCCGCCTATTCGTCATATTTACAGGGACATCAATACTAGGGTGGACGGCCTCTCGAAAAAGGGTATCAGTGCGGATTTTGGTGTCATGCATGTGACCCAGTTTGTTGAAGGTGAACAGGTCTGGGGAGCTTCCGTCCCTATTCCATAATTGGGACCCGTCTGCTGATTTTGATCGTTTTTTTTGTATCGGCCTTCTATTTCGTTCCGGCTTCTCTTATCTACTATCCTCTTAGCTGCGGGGTCCTGGAACAGCTCTCAACTTTTGTCAAACATGCTCTGATGTAGTAACGGTTTCGACTTTGGTTTATGGGGGCTGCTCACGCACAAACTACAAGCAAGCCAGCTGGTAACTTTTCTTTCTGTTTCAGACTATCAAGCGAGCCTGTTGGTATCACTTCTCAGCCATTTTATTTCCTTTTAACCTACATGCTGTTATGTCCAATATGCATGGTCGCTAACCTCAGACACTCTGTAATTTTGTCAGTTCTTCTGTCAATGTGGTCTTCTTTTCTGCAGGGTTGATTTTCACTATTAATGATGTTGGGGATGGATCAATTCTCCCCGAAATGCTGATGGGGATGGACCAATTCCCCTTGACATGGTGGAGGCCACGGTGTATTTGTTTTCCTTCTCTGAAATGGATAGGAAATATATAGATTGTGGCTGTAATGTTTAGCTTTTCTCGCAGCCCTTGCTGAGAATGTAATGTATTGGACCAAATGATCTGATTATATCTAATATATCAGCATTTTTTCTCTCCAATATCAGCGTTTTATATCTAATGCTGATTATATCTAATACATCAGCGTTTAACTTATCATAAAGTTTGTCTTCTTGTGTTACAAAATTATAAATATTATATTATCGAAGATTTGCTTTTGAACTCAATATAAAAACCATAAAAAATTATATGCTTCTTTTTTTTTCTCTTATATTTACACAAAATTATAAATATTGTATTATCGAAGATTTTCTTTTCAAAAGTGGACCTATAAGTTTGCCTTCTTTAAAGGGCTATGAAGACAATATGCAAAAAAAACAAAAGGCAAATCATTGTAGCCTTCCCATAGTTGCTTTTCATTAGCTTTTTGAAGTTTTTCATTAGCTTCTCAAAAACCAATGAGTTACCTTATGAAATTTTCGAGTAAGCTGCCGTGGAAAGACACATCTATATTTTGCAATTAATTCATGTTTGTATGTCTTTTTAAGTTTCTTGGATCACCCATACATTTTATTTCTATAAATATTTATAATATACATTATAAATAGATAATCAGATAGTCAGCTTTAAAGAAAAACATCTCCAAAAAAATACACAGAAACAAAGTAAAGTGTGTTGAAAAGGAGTTAAAGTTGTGAATCTGCTTGAAATAACTTCAACTATTTAGGAGAGCTGATATTTTAAATAAAAACTTTAATAACTTCAACTGTTCAGAAGAGCTGATATTTTCGATTGAGATCATCAATATTAATATTATATGATTATATTTGTATTTTAGTTTCTCTTATAATGTTTCTAAATGTTTGATTTCTATCTATTAGTAGTAGTAGTTCAAGGCTGGTTTGAATTCAATCTGTTAATTGTAGTTGTTCTAGTCTGATTTTATTTTTTTAATTATAGTAGAGTGGGTGTTTCATTTTCAATTATATTTTCCACTGCCCATGTTATTATGGTTATTGTAATAATGTTTTGATTTAAATCCACTGTAATAATGTTTTGATTTAAATGCAGTATCAAGTATGCTACTATCCGAGATCACTCCCGAGACTGCCCAAAATGTGGCCCGACTTACACATGGTGAAGTTTTTGTTTTCCTTTTAATGATGTTTTGAAGAAATTCAGAGTAGGTCTATATGATCAGACAATTTCCATGTCAATTTGTGGTAACATCTTTTTCAGTGACTCAATTTTTTTACATGTTTATTTGCCAAAAAAGACCCTTCAAGAATGAACACTGCAGAGGAAGGAAATGCTTCATCAATGATTGGCAAAGAGGAGGAATCAAGTACCAATTCCCTACTTCCAATATCTATTAAGGTAGCTTGTAGCCCTTCACCTCATTTTCTCTGCTTCAAATGTGCGTAGAACATACAAGACTTCTTAAGACAACTAGTATTAGTATCTATCACATGACATGCAAGGGGGCTTTTGATTGGTCTAACCATGATGTTGTTCTGCAGTTTACAGACTTGGAATACACAGTGCGATATGATGCTGCACAGAGTTTCAAATGGAATCCCTTAAGAAAGATTACAAGGGTGGTTAAGAGCCATACAGATCGGAAGAAAATTCTCAATGGAATCACAGGGTATGTAGCATCAAAGCAAATTCTGGCTTTGATGGGGCCTTCAGGCAGTGGTAAAACGACCCTACTCAAAATTATTGGAGGAAGAATCCAAGGGAAGTTGACTGGTTCTTTAACATATAACGGGGTTCCTTACAGCAATGCCCTAAAGAGGAGGTCAGTACAAGTTTAAATGTTATTTTGAGATTAAAGTTTCATACAAAAGCTTAGATGGTAGTTTAAACAAACATGATCGAGAATTGCGACTAAATTCTCTCTACGTTTTTTTAGTAATTCAAAAGATGAAGTGTTTCTTTCAATTCATCTTAAATGCATTTAGGAAGTGATAACCAAAATTAATGTCCTTGTAAGATTAGTTATGCTGACCAATAAATTACAAAGCCATAAACTAAAGTAATCATAGATGTATTCAACTCAAGTAGCACAAGAATATAGCAAGTGTTTTGGCTTTATTTCTGTACTTTATTATCATTTATGGTCATGTAGAACATAAATTTAGCAAGTGTTTTAGCTTTATCACTATACTATTATTATAATGCTAAAGAGTAGGCCATTGAAGAGTTACAACTATCTGCAGGATTAGTCTGATTGAAAACTTTTTTTTTGCAGGATAGGATTTGTAACACAAGAAGACATACTTTATGATAAGTTAACAGTTTATGAAACACTTCTTTTTGCTGCCAAGTTGAGGCTTCCTAGTAATATGAGCCAACAACAAAAGCTTGCAAAAGTAGAGGAAGCACTTCAAAGTCTTGGCTTGGAAAGGTATTCTTAGTTTATTTATCTGTGTAGCTGCTAAACATGATAAATATGATTTGGTTTGAATGTGAAGGCATTAAATATAACTATAACATCATCTTTACATACACAAAAATATGATCTGTATATGTGGAAATTTTTTAGAATTGACAAGTAAAACATGCATTGTAGCTTGATATTTGTTCATTTCATATTTCACCAGATGCCGAAATACATTAGTTGGTGGATACTTTTTGCGTGGTGTCTCTGGAGGGGAGAAGAAGAGGACTTGTATTGCCTGTGAAATACTTATGGATCCATCCATTCTATTGTTAGATGAACCCACATCAGGCCTTGATTCATCCACTTCACTCAAGCTACTGCAAGTTCTCAACAACATTGCAAAGGTACGGTAGTTACTCTCTGATATTGATTATTATTTTATTTGCTTGCAAACAAAATATTTGAAGGTCTTTAGGGTTTCTGAGGAGCAGATGTGAGTATGATGTGTAAAGTGAATCATATGCAGAGTGGAACTACTATAATCACAACAATACATCAACCAAGTAGTAGGGTCTTTCATATGTTCGACAGACTCTTGGTGATATCAGAAGGACAACCAATATTCTCAGGTCAAGCAAGAGATGCCATGGATTATTTTCGTAGCATTGGATTTATTCCAAGTATCCCTATGAATCCTGCAGATTTTGTACTAGATTTGGCAACAGGAGATATGTCTATGATTTCCACACCAAGAGAGCTGAGTCGAACAATGGAAAATCAAAATCCAAAACAAATTCAAAAGATGGTCGTTGAGGTAAGCTGGGTTAGGTATTTTCATCTAGTTAAATCATAGTAGTCCTTTTATTAAAAATCCTGTTTTGTCAATATTTCAGCATTTTTTTACAAAGGGAATGTCCTGTAGAATTAACACCATTTTTAAACGCTGCATTCAGAGTATACAGGAAAGGTACAAAGTGGAATTGGAGCCTCAAGAAAGAAAAATCATGGAAGGGCTAAAAGTTGAAAACAAATTGCAGGAAAGAGTCAATATAAAAAAGGAATGGTCTACATCGTGGAATGAACAATTCTCAACACTTTTAGTCAGAACATTCAAACAACGGCAAAGTGATTATTTTAGCAAACTGAGACTCGCACAGAACATTGGAGTCTCCCTGCTTTTGGGATTTCTCTGGTGGAAATCTGAAATTTGGACAGAAGCACAACTTAGAGCTCAGGTGAGCTACCAGAGAATATATTTGTTTAACCATGAGTTTTGGTATCTTATTTGCCAATTGGGGTTGTTTCATATATTGTATAATTTTTTTATTTATAAATTGAACTCCTTGCTTACAAAATGTTTGGGATATTAATCAAAATATTTGCTAATAATAATAACTGCAATATATGATGTAGGTTGGATTGTTGTTCTACCTAGTTCTTTACTGGGCGTCAACAGGACTGTTTGGTGGTGTTTTTGCATTTCCCACTGAACGAGAATTGTTGGCAAAGGAGAGAAGTGCCAACATGTATCGATTAAGTGCGTACTATTTAAGCAGCACATTGTGTGATACTATAGCGCAAATTTTCTATGCAACAGTTTTCTATTGCATAATATATTTTATGGCGAATTTTCAAAGGACTGCATCTGTATTTTTCCTCAACTTGCTTGGACTATATTTAGTAACCATCACAGCTCATGTAAGTGTATTTCTGTATCCTCTATTTGAGTTTGAGTTTTATATATTATCATTAGAATTTTATTTTTGTTGAAAAGTTCTTCCATAATGTTTTTTTTTTACTTTTAATGCAAAGAAGAAATTTTCACTTTTCACTTTTTTAAAATTTTCAGTTTTCACTTTTAATGTGAATTTTCATCCTTATAACTGTTGTAGAATAAAGTACAAACTGTAAGTGGAATGAATACAGTATTTTACTTTCTAACAGCTCCAGTTTCTAGGCAATCCAAGGAGAAAAGATACCAAACAACCTGGATAAGTTTCAGTTGTCTAGGGAAACTTATCCCACATAAACCAGACATGAAAAATCACTTTTACAGCAGTTTTAACAGTGGTATAGAAGCAGGTATAACGGCAGCAAAACAGCCCATCGACACAATGTTGATGTCAAATGGCTTAATAATGTCCTTTAACTTATGTCAAATCATCAAGACATATAGAGATGTAAAATAACAATACATGGATGATATATATGGCTGATAATCAAATCCAGAAATAGCTCAAATTTTGCACTGCTGAAAACTTCATTTAAATGCTCGAGATGAAGTACATGTACAAACCATAGCCTTCTCTGAAGGCTAGTACGAGTCCCCTAGTTCTCCAAACCCTAACTAGGGAAAAAAAGAAAAATACTACCTCTACCAGGGAGCTCCACTATGAAACAAGCATTCCAACACATCCTCCAAGGCAAGATGTCCTCTTCTATTCTTCTTCTCCAACAAAAGCGCCCTAGGATTTTATCACAAAACTCTAAAATCCAATCTCTATGGGATAAACCCTATCACCTCGAAGTCAATTGAGTTTATCTAGCGTGATTGGGAGGAGGGTTTGTTATCCTGTCCACTCAGGTTCAATTCCCATAAGTGACATGATGATGAGCTTTGTTGTAATTTTGGTCCTTCTTGTTGTTTTTTGAGGACTGAAACATGTATATTCCTCATATAGAATATTAAAATATCTCATGAAAAAAAAACTTATCACATCCAAGAATCTCCGAGAAGACCAAAAAACCTTAGTGACTCCAAGAGAGAGATAGAGAGATCAAGTACAAGTGAAGATCAAGAGAAAGAGATCAAGTACAAGTGAAGACCCAAAAAGAAAGACAAATCAAGTAAAAGTGAAGACCGAGAGAGAGAGAGAGAGAGAGAGAGAGAGGGCTAGTGCACACTCCTCTCTAGGTCACATCTCAACACATGAGTGAATACAAGTTAATGATATGATCATCTCCAATGTTTTCTCTGTTAGTGTCAGTCTATACAGCCTGTCACCAATGATCAAATGGTCTCTTATCATGTCTTGTTAGGGTCTCATAGTCAAATTTTTGTCATTTCATTAGGTCTTCAAGCAAAAATTTGGTCACTGGGTAGTAGGTCTAGGACTATTTCCACTCCTTTCAAAATTTTACATGTTGGTCCTTATCATCACTCAGCTGAGTGTACCATTATTCAAAGGTCATCATTATCACTCCATTTATCATCATCATGATTTCATTCAGTTCAGTGTCTCCATTAGGTCATTAGGGTTTCAACGTCACCAAATCTGTCATTCCATGCATAAAATCTGGCAATTGGAGGAGTGGTAATAGGTGATTTTGTTCAATAAAGTTTGATTTCAAATGTAATTCATGTTTCAATATGTAATAACTTCATCATGTTCCAAAAGCTGCATACAAAGTGTGAAAGTTACAAGTTTACAAAACAAAGTGAAAAGACTTGTAGTGGGCAACCCACTACAAAGAAGAAAAGTGACCAATACAACCTATAAAAGACCAACACAAGCTCATTTGTTCATTCAACTCATTCAAGAAGAGCTCTCATCCATCACCAAGTGCAAATTCAACAAGTTCGGGCCAAATACACTCCAAGATTTGGTGTTAAAGCAGCCACGTTGGGCTTTCTTCCCTCCACGCTACGCTTTCTTCTTCATGCTGTGTTTTCTCTACTGGAGGCACCAAATCATTCTCTGAAGGTTTTGAAAGTTGTAAAATGTGTCGAGCAGTAGAGAAAAAGTAAGTATCACCTCAGCAAACCCCTCCTTGCAGCTCTATTTCATAATTTTGGTGTGAAAAACCTCCATTGGCCTCCATACTGCGTTTTAGTGGCTAGCCCTATTTTTCACAGCTTGCAAGGTAAATTCACTCTCCCCTAGACTTGTTTACCTTCCTTCACATTCTTAACCATTCTCCACAACCTTCACAGTCCCTCATTTCCATTTCCCAAGTCCCAAAACCTAAACCCTAGACCAATTTTGCCAATTTGGGCAATTTTTTGAGCTAAGACCGCGTTTAAATTTCCTAGCTTAATTCCCTTGCCCATTTTTCCCCATTTCACTTCCTAAAGCTCCCTAAGACCCCTACCCATCTCCCTAAATTTTCCTACACCCATCTGCCATCCCTAAATTACTCATCTCATCCCTTTTCTCCCTTCCCCTGTTTTGTCATATTAGGGTTTTCGTCCCTTGCAATCAACCAAATGGAGGAGGTTTGTGTTCCTAAGATGCCAAACTACAAAAACCTATATCACTTTTTACACAGGTATTACAGAATGAGAGATACATTCACATCTTCACAAGCTATTTTTTTGACTGTGCAAAGTCTTGTTTTAGACATCTTTTTGCAGAGAATATTGTGAACAACTAGAGCAGAATTTTGGGAAACTGAGAGAGGTTTATCTCCAAAACATCTTCATCTACAATAACCTCTTTCACTTTTTACACAGATATCTCGGATTGAGATATTTAAAAAGATAACTGGACCCTATTTTTCAGAATTCGGGAGGAAAAAGCTCAAAGATAGTTAGTGACTGTAATATCCCGTTTCAGGGATATCTCTAAAACACGGCAAACTCCAACCAGAGATGAACTGGGAGGGCATTTACCGGATATTCCGCCTCTGAGAGAGGACGAGATCCGAAGGCTACCTGGCCAGCCCTTTCTAGACTCTGTCTAAGAGTGAAAGATAAACACACCAAGTGGTATAGAACTAGAATGCTCAGAAATATAAATAAATAATAGTGCAGCATACATATATTAACAGAGAAAGAAATTACGGCAACTCATCCAGAAAACATAGAGAGGAAATGCTGAGCCATTTTATTAATCTGAGAAATATAATGAAGTACAATAGGTGATCAGAGTGATGGCACCTAATCTTGCTCAAGGCAAGTGAAGAAACACTCTCAGAAAATACAAGAAATGGCTGCTCTATGAACTGCGTCCCAGCTGCTGGAAAACTGCCGTGTAGCTGCTACTGCTGGAATGGAATGAAGACTAGGGGTTGATCCCCTTGCCGGAATGAGCTGAAAATTTGCAAACCTCTTCTTCTCACCAACCCGGACAAAACCTAGAAACCATATCAAAAATGGCCAACTCCCGAAAATCACCAGAAAATGCCTCCTCAGGGAATTACGCTGGCCTCCAAGGCTCTGCGCAGAGGCTCAATGGAAATAGCTGAAACACTGCCTCAAACTCAGCCAAAATCCTCTTGCAGGCAAAGGCTGACCCTCTGCTCAAAATCTCGACTGAATCACCTGCAGAAACCCCAATCTGAAGTGCCACCAAAAGGGACTGCGTCCTCTCTCCCAGTGACTGCGTAGTCTCTATAAGCTCCCACTCCGCAACAAACCCAAACAACAAAACTACTCACAAAATACTAAAAAACTAACCTTGCCCGAGCAGGCACTCGAAGTCCCCCAGGGCTAAGGGCAAGATCTCCGACCGGAGACACTCAATGCACTAAACAGTGCTGCAGATAGGCTAAACAGCCAGCTTGCTTAAGAAGACAAACGTATCACTCAAAATCATCAACTCCAAAATGAATCAAATGAGGAGGCTCCTCCATCTTTTATAACGTTGGTTTCCCTCCAAAACCCCAACGTAGCCTCTCTCTCCTCCACATGCTCATCCTCATCTGCGCAGAAGCTTCTAGAGTGTACGTGGGTCCCCTCCTCTACGTGGTGTGTGGCCCCCCTTGGCTCCCCTTAAGTCATAACGTTGCACTACTAGGAGGACGTTTTATTTCACTTAAGTAAGTTAGACCCTCTTTACTAACTTTTTATTTATTTACAAACTTTAGACGGCAAAACTATACAAAATCGAATATTCCAATTAGCTGTCGCTAATTAGGAATATTACAGTCTCCCCTGGAAAAATGTTGCTTGTCCTCAAGCAACTGAAGTGAAGGATGCTGCAAAATCTTCTCGCTCTCCCAAGTGGCATCCTCATCCGGCAAATTCTTCCACCTCACCAAGAATTCCGGACTGTCTTGCTCTGTAACTGCCTCTCCCTGGTGTCAATAATGGCCTCCGGGTGCAATACCAAGTGTCCCTCATCATCTGTAGGTGGTAACTCCTCTGTCACTGTCACCTGCTGCCCTAGCGCCGCCTTCAGGCATGATACATGGAAAATGTTGTGGATCTTGCTGCCTTGGGGCAGCTCCAACTCATACGCAACCTGCCCAATCCTGCGTATCACCCTGTATGGCCCGTAAAAGTGACGCTTGAGCTTCTCGGCTCCCTTCTGCTTCAGCGATGACTATCGGTATGGCTGTAACCGTAGGTAGACCAATTCCCCTACCTCAAACTGTCTCTCCACCTGACCTCTGTCGGCATACAGCTTCTGTTGGTTCTGTGTTGTAACCATATTGTCCTTGAGAGCTCGGAGGATGTCCTGACTCTCTTGGATCCAAATCTTGGCTCTAGGAGCCTTGCTAGCACTGAACATCACATCAGCAAAAGATAAAGGATGGTACCCATACAAAGCATAAAATGGTGACATACCAATAGACATGTGATGTGTCGAGTTGTAGCAGTACTCCCCCAAATGCAACCATCTCAACCATGCTCGCTGTTGCCCACTAACATAGTTATGCAAGTAGCCCTCCAGCCACTTGTTAACTATCTCCGTCTATCCATCCGTCTGTGGGTGGTAACTGGTACTCGGTGTCAACTCCGTCCCCACTAATTGGAAAAGCTCCTGCCAAAATCCTCCCATGAAACGGCTGCCCCTGTCACTGATGATGGTCTTAGGAAGACCATGCAGCCTGAAAACCTCTCTGAAGAACAACTCGGCCACCTGTGCTGTTGTGTAATGTGCGGATATGGCGAAAAAGTGCGCATACTTTGTTAGTTGATCAACGACGACAAAGATACAATCCTTGCCCTGCACCATGGGCAACCCTGTGATGAAGTCCATCAAAATGCTCTCCCATTTCCCCTCCGGAATGGGAAGAGGCTGCAACAATCCTGCGGGATGGCTCATCTCCCCCTTATTCCTCTGACAAACATCGCACTCCCTGACGTGCTGGAGTACGTCCTCCTTAAGGCCCTTCCATGAGAATCTCTCTCTAATGGCCCTATAGGTTTTGGTAAACCCCTAATGGCCTGCCAATGGAGAATCGTGTGATGCCTGGAGTATCTTCTTCTTAAGCTGAGATCCCTCAGTCAAGAAGATCCTGTCCCTGTAATAGATGATCTCATCAACCACCTTGTACCTGTCATCTGCCACCTATCCATCTAGCACCTCACATGCAAATCTGTCCTTGGAGTACTCAACTAAAAGTCGAGCCCTCCAATCTGTATCCAAGCTCATAAGAGATAACGTGGCTGGTCTACGTGAAAGGGCATCTGCTACCACGTTATTCTTACCCTTGACATACTCAATGTCAAAGTCATATGCTTGGATCTTACTGATCCACTTCTGCTACCTCTCCTGTAGCTGCTTCTGCTCCAAAAAGAACCTGAGGCTGTTGTGATCAGTCCTCACCCTAAACCTGTTCCCTACCAGATACTGTCGGAATTTGGCCAAGGCATGCATGATGGCCAACATCTCCTTGTCGTATATAGGATACAACCTCTCGTGCGGAAGGAGCTTCCGGCTCTCAAAGGCTATAGGGTGTCCTCTCTACATCAATACTGCGCCGATCCCCTCTCCCGATGCATCACACTCCAAGACAAATAGCTGCGTAAAATTCGGCAATGCAAGCACTGGGCAGCTACTCATCACCTCCTTGAGCCTATCAAAGGCTCGCTGCGCTGTATTTGACCAACTGAATGCCCCCTTCTTAGTCAAATCTGTAAGGGGTGCAGCAAGCTGTGAGAAACCTCTGACGAACTTCCTGTAATAGGTACATATCCCAATGAACCCTCGAAGTTTCGTCACATTCCTCGGCTCCGGCCAATCTCTGATGGCTCTAATCTTCTCCTCATGGACTCTCACTCCGTCCACTCCAATAGTATGACCCAAATACAGCATCTCTGTCATCCCAAACTCACACTTGGAGAGCTTAGCATAAAACTGTTGCTCTTCCAAGATGCGTAGTACTGCCTCGATATGCTAGAGATGCTCCTCCCAAGTCCTGCTATATATGAGTATGTCATCGAAGAAAACCAATACAAACTTCCTCAGATGACTGTGGAAGATATGGTTCATGCAAAACTGAAAGGTGGCTGGTGCATTGGTCAGCCCAAAAGGCATAACCAAAAACTCAAAGTGCCCATAATGACACCTGAAGGCAGTCTTGGGAATATCCTGTTCCCTCACGCGAATCTGGTGGTACCCTGATCTCAAATCAATCTTCGAGAAGAACTTAGCTCCTCTCAGCTCATCGATCCTGGGTATAGGGTACTTGTTTTTCAGAGTCTTCTTGTTCAGGGCCCTGTAGTCAATGCACATCCTCAAGGTGTCGTCCTTCTTCTTCACCAACACTACAGAAGAAGCAAACGGACTCGTGCTCGGTCTGATGTGTCCAAGAGCCAACAACTCCTGGATGGCCCGCTCAATCTCATCCCGATAGGCTTTGGGATGCCTATAGGGGGTAGTGATCACCGCCTGAATCCCCTGCTCAAGCTCAATGGTGTGCTCAAACCCTCGATCTGGTGGCCGACCTGGTGGTATATCCCCAAACACTACCTCATGCCTGTTAAGGATGGCCTATATATCTGGATGAACTGCTCGACCGGTGGTCTTTGCCTCTGATGCCCGCAGCTCAACCGCCCACTCTATGTCTCATTTCTGGAAGTCTGCCTCCATCCGGTGAGCCGAAACTGTCTGAGGTGGGTAAGTATGCATCCCCTGGATCTTCTCATGCTTCCCGGTCTTCTTGTCATCCCATTCCATCTCTAAGGCCTCCCAATCTGTGGTGACCTTCCCCAGAGTAATCAACCATTGAACACCCAGCACCACATTGGTATCTGGTATGTTGACCACGAAAAAGTGATTGGTCACGGTGTAAGTACCCATCGTCATTTCCAACTCTGGAACATATCAGGTAACACTGCATCGTCTGGGCTCCTGGGACCAAGACTGAAAACCTGTCAAAGCTCTCGGTCGGTATACCCCTCCGCTCGACCATCTGTGCATCAATGAAGTTGTGGGTCGCCCCACTGTCAACCAAGACTGATACTAGTTGGCCACGTACTGTCCCTCGTACGCGCATCGTCAAATACTTAGGAACTCCTCGCAAAGCTGCAAGGGCCCCTCCTGTGGGTGCGAAAGCTGCACCTCCTGTCCTTGGAGGTGGAGGCAGCAACTGATCCTGGGCCGTCTGACTATCTAATGCCTCCTCATCATCCTCCTCATCCTCTTCCCCGCTGTCATCGGAGAAGACCTCAATGAAGTGTGCTTTGCCAGCAACACACCTATGCCCTGGTGCCCGCGGCTCCTGACAAGTGAAGCACAGCCGCTTCTTCCTCAACTCCCTCCTAGCATCATCATCTATCTGTGCCTGTCCCGGATTCCCCTTTGGAGGAGGAACCCTCACATCCCTCCCCTTGGGCTGGAAGCCCTGTCTCTGGGGGTAAGGTGTCCTTGTCCTAGGCAATGCATCCTGTAAGTCCCTGGTCCTGCTGATAGCATCCTGGAGTGTAGCTGGTCTAGTAGATCTAACTAGACCTCGAAGTGGCTCTGCCAATCCCTCCACAAACATATAGATCATCCGTGTCGCGGATAGATCTGGCACCATCACCGAGACCCTCAAGAAATCTGCAATGTATGCCTCTGGGTTCCCTGTCTGCTTAAGCTTTGTCAGTTCAACAAAATGTTGTTTCGGATCCCTCTGGTCAAAACGCTCCATCAACCTCCTGGTAAACTCGGCATATGTCGTCACTGTGGAATGCCCGAGTGTCACCATCCCATGGAACCACCAGTCCTGGGCCTCAACATCCAAATGTAAGGTTGCCACCTTGATGGCCTCTATCTCCGACATCTAATTAAGGTGGAAATAGATGTCCAGCTTCTCCACCCAAGACTTTGCCGAACTGTTTGATGACCCATCAAACGTAGGCAAATGAAATCTGCTAGAGGCACGGTGGGAATCTCCATAATGATAATGTTGGTGCCCTCTATGATGGTCGTGGGGTCTACTGTCTTGTTGGAGCTGCACAAAATCTCGGAATGTGAGAGCATCCCTGAACTCCTGCCCGTAGGCCTAATACTCTGCAAAATACTCGTCTAAGTGTCCAGGCTCTGCCTCCTGCTGGGCTCCTGCTCCTGTATTCGCCCCTAGGAAAGTGGGCATGGTAGAGCGGGTAGGTGCACGTGAAACCATTGGCTGAGGAGTATCATGTTGAGCAGCACCCTGCTCCAGCAAATGGTGGGATGTACTTGATCCCTCTCCGACCTAGAAAACCTGAGGGGTCTCACGCTGTCTAGCCTCTACAGCGTTGCACCTCTGACCCATCACCTCAACCTGTCTGGCTAACTCCTGCACTGATTTGTGGAGTTGCTCTGCAAATCTCTTCTCGTCCTCGTCTGCCATCGGAATTCCCAACTTTGAAACTAACGCAGGTTTCCTTTGTTTTGCGTCTGTCACAGGCTCCTCCTGTTCTTTGTTCACCACTCGAACATGGTCTCTGTACTTCTTGCTATAGAAAATAGATGGTCTTTTCCCCAGTGTCATAGACCACTAGCTCCACAGGCTGAGCCAGAACTATGCTATGATACCACTATAATATCCCGTTTCGGGGATATCTCTAAAACACGGCAAACTCCAACCAGAGATGAACTGGGAGGGCATTTACCAGATATTCTGCCTCTGAGAGAGGACGAGATCCGGAGGCTACCTGGCCCTTTCCAGACTCTGTCTAAGAGTGAAAGATAAACACACCAAGTGGTATAGAACTAGAATGCTCAGAAATATAAATAAATAACAGTGCAGCATACATATATTAACAGAGAACGAAATTACGGCAACTCATCCAGAAAACATAGAGAGGAAACGCTGAGCCATTTTATTAATCTGAGAAATATAATGAAGTACAATAGGTGATCAGAGTGATGGCACCTAATCTTGCTCAAGGCAAGTGAAGAAACACTTTCAGAAAATACAGGAAATGGTTGCTCTATGAACTGCGTCCCAGCTGCTGGAAAACTGCCGTGTAGCTGCTACTGCTGGAATGGAATGAAGACTAGGGGCTGATTCCCTTGCCGGAATGAGCTGAAAATCTGCAAACCTCTTCTTCTCACCAACCCGGACAAAACCCAGAAACCATATCAAAAATGGCCAACCCCCGAAAATCACCAGAAAATGCCTCCTCAGGGAATTACGCTGGCCTCCAAGGCTCTGCGCAGAGGCTAAATGGAAATAGCTGAAACACCGCCTCAAACTCAGCCAAAATCCTCTTGCAGGCAAAGGTTGACCCTCTGCTCAAAATCTCGACTGAATCACCTGCAGAAACCCCAATTTGAAGTGCCACCAAAAGGGACTGCGTCCTCTCTCCCAGTGACTATGCAGTCTCTATAAGCTCCCGCTCCACAAAAAGCCCAAACAACAAAACTACTCACAAAATACTGAAAAACTAACCTTGCCCGAGCAGGCAATCGAAGTCCTCCGGGGCTAAGGGCGAGATCTCCGACCGGAGACACTCAATGCACTAAACAGTGTTGCAGACAGGCTAAATAGCTAGCGTGCTCAAGAAGACAAATTTCTCACTCAAAATCATCAACTCCAGAATGAATCAAATGAGGAGGCTCCTCCATCTTTTATAACATTGGTTTCCCTCCAAAACCCCAACGTACCCTCTCTCTCCTCCACATGCTCATCCTCATCTGCGCAGAAGCTTCTAGAGTGTACGTGGGTCCCCTCCTCTATGTGGTGTGTGGCCCCCCTTGGCTCCCCTTAAGTCATAATGTTGCACTACTAGGAGGACGTTTTATTTCACTTAAGTGAGTTAGACCCTCTTTACTCACTTTTTATTTATTTACAAACTTTAGACGGCAAAACTATACAAAATTGAATATTCCAATTAGCTGTCACTAATTAGGAATATTACAGTGACTTGGAGGCCACCTCATCAAATAAGAGTTGCTATCAAATTCGAATTGCTCTTCTTTGTCACCAGATTCATTAGTTTTGAATGTCCTATATTTCAGTTCTATTTGTGTAACACAGTTTTAAGATATTTGGTGAAGAATTTGTATAAATACTTCATAATTTGAAGTAATAGATGTTGGGATTTGTAATGAGGAAGACTACCATTCATTGTAAAGTTGTTCACTGAATTCAAGTGACCTTTGTAGTAATACAAGACAAGTTGTTTCAGGATTCATGTGGTGTACGAATTGGTGATGTTTTTCTCTTTTTCATGTGTATATTCATTGTTTTCTTTTATTGTCATTTCTTAAAAGATTTATTACATTACAGAAACGGTGACATAGGATTTGTTGAAATGTGAACCCTATTATGGTTTTAGGTAATTTCTATGTTTTCTTCTGAAGTCAAATTGAAGATTTCTTAATTGCTCCTTAATTTCTACTGAGCCTTTCTTTTCTTCTGTTTCATATCATTTAAATTCTAAAAAGATCCAACTAGTGCAACCTAGCTTGCCCTGTGAAACTCCTTTAAAGTTTGATGCAGATCTAGTTAGCTCTTCTAACTCCATTGCCCAATGGCCTTCCCTTGTTGTTCCAACCAAAACAATTCAAAAACCAAACTCTGAGCTCATTAACTAGCGTAAAATTTCCCGAAAACAAAGCTAAATCTAACAGAGAGATCCCTCTCTGAGTTTAGAAGGGCTAGCTTCTAGACTTAAAAGCGGTTTTGATGTTACCTCCGCAGTTTTTTCTTCAGCCTTGAAATTACGGAGTGCTAACATCCTCCACAAAAGAAAACCCTAGTCACAAGAAAAACTCCAAACCAAGACACCCTATTTCCCATCCATAGCTTCTCTTGGGGCATCCTCACGAACTTGTGAATCGTAGCGAGTCTCTCCAAGTAGACAACTACAAAGAGAAGAGATATAATGATGATGATATGAATGAGAAGGAATCTCCCCTTCCTCTATATGTGGGCCCAAGCCCTTACAAGCAACCTACAATAAGCTCATGTAGGCCTACACAAGTAAAGCACTCCACTCCAAGGCTACACATGTCATGTTTTGAGGTGATATTGTCCACTCCCCTCCATCACAAGCCTCCTCATACTCCATTGATTCTCCTAAGCAATGTACTCCACTACGTTCATTGCCTCATGCAAGAACATTGTCATAGCCCAAGTGTCCTTAAGCCAAATCCAAGACGCCAAACAACAATCCAATCTATTCCATGTTATTTAGGCCCTAATGCCCTCCTTTAAGATGCAAAAGTTCCTCCCCCCAAGTAGGGCATTTCTCCAAGCAAGTGAATTTCCCATGTAGCCACAATGAAGGGTGTCCACCAACTTGTCGAGAGAAATCCAACACATAAGGGAAGAATACCAAACCAGTATATAACTGAGGTCAAACAAGCACTGAATAAGCTATCTCCACTATGCAAATCCATCAAGGACCATATCCCATATGTCAACCCATCTTGGACCATCTAAGGCTAAACATATACCATGCACCCCAAAGCTCATGAAGCACCCCAAGCATCGGGTAAAAAAAAAAAAAAAAAAAAAAACTAACACAACGAGTAACAAAAAAAAACTAACACAACTTTACAAGGAAAGTGTTTATATTGGTGCCTTTCAACTCCCTCAGCTAGTTTTCCAAAGCTATTTCTTGCAAATTTGTATTGGTTCTTGTATTGGTTGTGGTCCTAGAATCAAGCATTGTCATTTATATGGAACTTGTCACCCATGTTAGTATACTCTCTCAATCCAAAGAAAAATGACTACCTAAGTATATGAATGAGTATAACCATGGAACAAAGGCATCCTTCCAAATTCCAAAGTCCTCCAAATCAACAACACAAGCATGTTGAGAAATGCATCTTCAGTAGGGACTTCTTGAACAGGTTCAGTGTGAATGTGCATGAAGTGGTTCGAGACATTTCTTTGGTGACCACCTTGGAGAGGTGATCAATAATTCTATCTTGTAATTTCACTAGAAAAATAAAAAACATAAAAGTAAAATTCTAACGTCCTTAAGTTAACTAGTCTAAGGAATCTAAATGAAATTTTCTAGAAGTTTTAGAAGATTAGTGACTTAGATTAGGAATCTAGGATTTAATCGTAGTTGTGCATTTCATGATTGAGATAGGTGGTAGCTAGGATTGAAGAGAGTAGTTATCCTCTTTTAAAGCATAAATAATACAAAATAGAAGAGATCTCATAGATATGAGAAGAGAGTAAGAGAGTTGGAGGAAGTAAGAGTGCATCCTAAAGAGAAGAATAGTAGATATGCTAAATGTGAAAATTCCGCTACCCCGAATCCTACTGCCGTAACTGATTAAATTTCTTCTATTTGTTTAACTAAAATTATTCAATGTATGCTACGATAAATATCGAAATAAAATACACTGCAGTCTTCACAATAAAAATACAAGAAAAAAAATACTAACACAAGTATTCACACATTAACATCGTTATTTTTGGGCAATTGTCCCTTGGAAAATCCCAATGTGGGAAAATCGATACAGCAGCTAAGGGTTTGTAAATTATGCAATAGTTTTTGAGTACAAATCTATGATTTTCGAATCTGACAAATCATGTGGAGAAATCTCACAAACAATATCTCGTGAGACAAAACTCACTCTACCATGGGAATCAGACACTGACCTGCACCTGAAACGAGCTACTCTACGCTGCCTTTGCACAGTGATTGCATCACCCACGCAGTCTTTGCGTCACAACTGAAGCTGCTCTCTGTCTTTGCGTTGGATCTCTTTACTGGATGGAAATTGGAATCTTCTGCCCTCCGGGAACTGACACTGACCCTCTGTTGTCTCCTCAACAGAAAACGAAACTCCCTTTGCAGCTCTGCGCAGTACCAGTGTAGGCTCCGTGCAAGTACCTGTGGCTTCTGCTGCCTTCTCTCTATACACTCTCCAGATTCAGAATTCTTCCTTTTGGACATTATCCTTGCCCCTCTCTGTGAGAATCCTCTCGATCGATCTTCTCCCTCAGCTCGGTGAGAATCCTCTCAATCGATCTTCTCCCTGAGCACTACTCACTAAAGAATTTCGATCTCTGGATCTTTCTTTGTCTCGATGTCATTTCCAAATGACCCTTCAAGCCATTCTTATAGTCTTCCCATTAAAACTTCAACGACTCAGATTAGATCTCTTTTCAACGACTAAGATTAACTTTTGACTTGATCCGCTTTTTCTAGAACTTTCACACCCATATTGTGTTAAATCACTTTAATTAATTTATTTTCCTAAGTTTAGACTTAGGGTCCCTTTAAAAACAATTAATTATTTTAATAAAATACAATCCAGGTGGAATTTCCCCAAACGATTTCTGGGTTATCTAGAATACATGTGTTTAAGCCTCCCTGCAAATTTTGAGACTTAGAGAACATCCGATGCTAACCCAAATCAACACTCCCTCTTAGCAAGGATTGTACTCTAGCAATACACCCTCTAAGTACTACTCTGACTTGGTAACATCTCCCTATGCGCTGCTAATGTCTGACAATGGTGGCCATCAACATTGCGTTGATTCAACTGTGCTGCTGCTGACCCTGCATGCTGCTACCAACCGCCACTGCACTACAACTCTCCATTATTTGTTGTTGTTGTAACTGACGACCCATCTGCTACTGGAACAGGTTCTCAACCATACCCATTTGCTCCCTGAACTGAATGAACTTTGCTCTTCCTAGAGCCTTTGTGAGTACATCTGCTACTTGATTTCCTGTGGGCACACACTGCAGCTGTACTACCCCACGCTGGACACAGTCTCTAATAAAATGACATTTGATATTGATGTGTTTGGACCAATCATGAAATATTGGATTCTCAGAGAGCTTGATACAACTCTGATTGTCACAGTAAACACTAGTCGGCTCCATCCTCTTCCTGAACAGACTCACAAGAAGCTTCCTAAGCCATATGGCTTCGCACGTTGTTGTGTTGGATGCCATATATTCTGCTTCGGCTGAGCTCAATGCTACCGACTTCTGTTTCCTGCTGCACCAAGAGATCATTCCTGATCCAATGCTGAAACAGTACTCGGAGGTACTCTTTCGGTCTGCTAAACATCCTACCCAATCTGCATCTGTGAACCCGTTCAATCTGACATCATCACCTCGGGTATATTTCAACCCATATACGACTATTCCCTGCACATATTTGAGAATGTGCCTAGCTGCTGCCCAATGTACCCTTTTTGGTTCTACCATGAACTAACTAAGGGTGTTGGTAGCAAAACAAATGTCTGGCCTGGTGTTGACCAGATACACGAGTGACCCAATGAATTATTTGTACAAGTTGGGGTCCACTTCCTTATCTCCCGATGCATCTATCTTCTTCCAGTTGGTTATCATGGGCGTCTCCATGGATTGACAATCCTGCATCCTAAACCTCTTCAGGATTTTTGTGGCATATCTTCCTTGCCTTAGGAAGATCTCTCCATTCTTCTACCATACCTCCAACCCTAGAAAATAATGCATCAACCCCAAATCCTTCATGTCGAATTCTGCTTCCAAGTTCTTCTTGCAGTCCTTTATGAGCCTAGATGATCCTGTAAGGAACAGATCATCTACATATAGTACCAGAACTAGTGGCTCATTCTCCACCATCAAATAGTAGAGATTGGGATGTGCATAACTCTTGACAAATACCAACAACTGCAAGTAGCTATCAATCCGACCATACCAAGCTCTCAGTGCCTCTCGAGCCCATATAGGGTTTTCTTCAGTATGTGTTCATGATATTTCTTCTCATGGGTTTCAAAGCCTTCAGGTTGTTCTACGTACACCTCCTCTTCTATCACCCCGTTCAAGAACACTGTCTTGACATCCATTTGGTGAATCTCCCATCCCATTTGAGCTGCTAAGGATATAACAGATCTGATGGAGGTGTATCTAGCTAGAGGGGCAAAGGTCTCCTCATAGTCAATTCCTTCTTTCTGTGCATACACCTTTGCCACGAACCTGGCCTTGTACTTCTCCACGCTACCATCTGCATTGTACTTGATCTTGTAGATCCATCTTGATCCTACAACTAATCTATTCTCCGTTTTAGGCACAAATTCCATACATCACTTGTCATGATAGAACTATACTCTTCTACCATGACATCCACCCATACTTGGTGTTGTACGGGTTCCTGAAAACTAGGGGTCTTCTACCTACGCTACCAATGCATGGTACATGTCAGGTTGTCTACGCTGCCTCTTCTCAGTTTTGGGAGCTCCAATGAACTCCTATGCGTCCCTCAGTGTCTGTCATGCCTCCCGAGTCCCTACTAGTTCGACCACTGGTGGTAGGAGGTTCTCTCAATTCCTCCTCCTATAACTTGTTGTTCCATCTGCTGAAAATTTCCAGAATCTTCTCCTCCTGTGAAGATACTAGCACTGGTCATTGTACTTGATCCTAGTGTCTGTCCTCCATACTGCGCCTATTGTTGTTGGACTAAAGGAACTTTTGCTCACTGATCCTCTGTTGGCATCTCACGAGATCTCCAGAAGGCCCTATCTTCCATGAACTTAGCATCTCGTCTCACTACAATTTTCTTGCTACTAGGAATGTAGATTTTGTATGCTTTTGAGGTCTCGCTATATCCTACGAGGTGACCCTTTTCTGCAGTATGATCAAGTTTACTTCTCTTCTCATCTGACACGTGAAAATATGTCATACTTCCAAATATCTGGAGGTGTCCTACTTCTGGTTTCTTCCCTGTGAAAACTCCTTCAGGGATTTTCTTCCCCAATGCTCTATGAGGAGTTCTATTCTGGATATACAAAGTTGTGTCACATGCCTCTACCCATAAGAATCTAGGCAGATCTAGGTCGTATAACATGGCTTTTGTTGCCCCGACAATATTTATGTTCTTCCACTCCGCTACACCATTCTGTTTTGGATTGTATGGAGTTGTCCACTCTCTCTTGACACCCTCCTTTGCATAGAAATTTGTGAAGTCTCTCTCTATATATTCTCCAATGTTATTTGAGCGCAACACCTTTATTTTCTTACCTGTCATGTTCTCCACAAGAGCTTTAAACTCTTTGAACCGATCAAAGACCTCATCCTTGGTCTTTAGGAAGTAAATCGAAGTTTTCCTGGAGAAATCATCAATGAAGGTGGCAAAGTATTCGCCACCGCTGAGAGCTCTAGTGGACATGGGGCCACAAATGTCTGAGTGTATTAATCCTAATACGCCTTCTGCTCAGTTATCACTTTTGAGAAAGGCAGCCTTAGCGTACTTCCCTAGTACGCATCCTCCGCATACGTCATCATGCTCCGTACTGAGAACTGGTACTCCAGTAACAGTCTCTCTAAGCATCCTCAGTGCTCCATGATGCAGATGTCCCATTCTTCTATGCCACAATTCATTCAGGTTCCTCTCTCCATCAATATTGCTGCCTATCAGTGCCATTGGAGACTCGAGATGCAATCTGTAGAGTCTATTGCTTCGAGTTCCAATTCGCCTCTTCTTCTTCCAGCTCAGATGCTTAACATATGCCTTCTTTCCAATGAAGTATACATCATATCCCTTGTCCTGTAACTGGGACACTGAAATCAAATTCATCCCTAGCCCTGGCACATGCAACACATTGGTGGCTCTTATGCTGGTTCATGCTTCCGTCTGAAACACTATGGTGCCTCTCCTAATGGAGTGCATTTGGTTTTGTTTCCCATAGTGATCTGAAAGTCCATCTTCTCTTCCTGATAGGTCGAGAAATATTCTCGTACTCTAGTCATGTGAGTTGAAGCCCCGCTATCAATATACCAGACACCTGTAGATGCTGAACTTGACAAACTTGCAAAATATTCTTCCAATCTAGAAGATAATTCAGGGACATCTAAATTTTCCATACTTATTTGTGCTATTTTCCCTTCGGTTTCTGAAGCTTTTGCAGTCTAGCAAAATTGCGTCCCTCCAGAATACTGCTTACGCTGAACCTGCTGCGTAGCTCCCTGACTGGACTGTGCAATCCTTGAGGGAATTTGATTTACTGCCTGCGCAGTCTTCTCCCTCTTTGTTTAGTACTGGCTCTTTTGGATCTGTTTCCTTTGCTCTGATACCATGTGAAAATTTCGCTACTCGGAATCCTATTGTAGCAACTGAGTAAATTTCTTCTATTTGTTTAACTAAACAAATTATTCAACGTATGCTATGATAAATATCGAAAAAAATACACTGCAGTGTTCTAAAAAAAAATACAAGAAAAAAATACTAGCACAAGTATTCACACATTAACACCGTTATTTTTGGACAATTTTCCCCAGAAAAAACCAAATGTGGGAAAACTGGTGCAACAATTAAGGGTTTCTATATTATGCAGTAATTTTATGAGTACAAATCTATGATTTTCAAATCTGACAAATCATGTGGAGAAATCTGACAAACAATATCTCATGAGACAAAACTCACTTTGCCACGGGAATTCGGCATTGACCTGCACAATCCAATCAACAAAATAATATGGCCAAAATGTCTGTAAGGCAAATATCTCAACAACACCCCTAATCTAGCTCCGACAACTGGAAAATATAGTTGTTCATGCAACCTCTGTGTGAGCCTCTGTGCAGTGCTTGCGCAGGCCCTAACTCGCTATGCCCTAGAATTGCTGGAAAGATGACGTCTTGGTTGACTCTACCTCTAGAAGTGACTTGATTGGCCTCCTGGAGATTTTTCGGACCATTTGCAACTAAATCACCCTTCCTCTCAGCAAAATCAATCTCCCTCTGAAGCTATCTGCACTGGCTTTGCGCAACCTCTTTGGGAAATACAACCCTTCTACTCCAGACTTTCCGGAACTGGAAAAACTCCTCCAGATTCTATCGTTGCGTCCCCTCTCTGGCTCGAACTCTTCCGGCAAGATGTTGCTCTCTGGAAAATCAACTTGCCCAAGTAAACTCGTTCTCCAAGTGTGCTTCTCCATCTACCTATCGACCTCTACTTATAATCTCTAGTTGGGACTCCAACAACCACGATTAAAACTTTGTTGATGGTGAGATCATCTCCGAGTCGATCCTTGTGAGTTTCTAGAGAGTTCTCACCTTTCTCAATTAATTCCTATTAATGAACCACTTTTCCTAAGTTAGACTAAGGAAATTTTTTATTATGGTCAATTAATTTAATTGAGCCATCTCCAGGTGGAATTTCTAGAAACGATTTCTGGGCTTTGGAGAACTCATAGGTTTTAATCTCTCCATAAAGTCTCGAGACTAGAACACCATCTGATGCTACAAAAACCAACAAATATATGGTTGTACACCATAAAAGTTGGTCATATAGTGTACTATTGGAGTGAGTTTCAATGATTGAGACGGGGAAAGAGCAATTAGTTTTCCAGGAAAGGTAGTAATAGAAAAAGTTGTATTGTTATCACTATACCCTCTTTACACAAGTCAAAGATTATTGTTTGAAGATATTTTATTCATCATATAGTTTCTAGTTCAAAGCAGGTTGCAAAGGTCACCTTGTAAGCTTTGATCAAAGGAATGGAAAGCTAATTTGAAGGATGAATCCCTATTATATGTTTTTATTTCTTCCGCTTTTCATTTTTCAGCTATTTGTGTGATTGATGCAATGTTTAGAAATTGAATTTTCTACTATTAAATTAATTTTGTTTGAGTTATTTAGTGTGAGAACATTAGAACAATAGTCACCTAGGCATGACAAATTCATATGGTATCAAAGTTATTTTTCCGATTGAAATTCTATAGGATTTACAACAATAAATCAATTGTCGAAATGAAGGACCAACAATTAGCAGCTATTTTTTTAAAGACTAATTTTCAGATTTGGGAGTTTGTGCATTCGATCTCAAAGATGGCCTCACTTGGCCTCAGATTCGAGACAAATTGGATGTCGCCTCAAATTCCTTGTCATGGAAAGTGAGGGTTACATTCTTATTGTAAAAGAATGATCCCTGCGATATTGTCAAGGATGTTTTGCCTTTGCCTATAGATCTACAATTGTTGGAAACTCACAAGAAGGAAATGACAACCAAGCATATGATCATGGATGCCATAAAGGATCATTTGATCCCTCGTATATTTGAGAAGAAAACGACAAAGAAAATATTCCAAGCCCTAGTAATCCTCTAAAAGGGTAAGAATATAAAGAAAGATAAAATTGTGAAAAAATCTCAGATCCGTTGAGATGACTAGATTAAAATTAGTCACCAATTACCATATGCTGATTTTGCAGATATGTGATTAAATTGTAGTAGTTGGGGATAAGGTTATAGATGTAGAATTGGTGAACTTGACACTAAACAGATTCCCAACTTCATCAGAATTTGTCAAAGGTATTTGTGGTTGTGAGAACCTTCCTAACTTTGAGAGGCTATGGAATGGTTGTATCTATGAGGAGATTTGGATGGAGTCAAAGGCCAACAAGAAGAGTGGTGAAAAGGACCTAGTCCTATTTTTTGAAACAAATAATTGCAAAGGTAAAGGACCAAGCAAGGTTAAGGGAAAGAGTGAGGAGTCAGCCTCACAAAAAGGAAAGAAGGACTAGAGTCAACCAAGTGCTTCGTTAGTCATAAGCATAGTCATTATGCATTACAATTTCTAAATAAGAAGAAGCTTAAAGGGAAACAATAGTGGAAGCATGTAGCATCATTTGTAAAAACTTGTATGAACGAGTTTGTTGCCAACTTTGAGAAGGATTTCTCAATTGTGTCTTTCCTTGCTACCAACATAAAAATGCATGGTATGTGGACAATAGGTCATCTTTTCATATGACATTATCTCAACAATTATTTTCTAGTCTAGAAAGTATGACTTAGTTGTACAAGTTGAGTCGGTGATGATGCAAGTACCTAGTAGTAGGAGTTTATACTATTCCCTTCTAGCTCTAGTTAGGCAACATTTAGAATTTGATGATGTCAAGTTTGTTCTACGTCTTAGAAAGAATTTGGTTTCAATTTCCGTCATGGAAGATAAGGGCTATGCAATTGAGTTAAGAATCAGTAGGTCCTCATTAGATTGAAGGAATCTATACCAAATACAATTCAAGTAATAGGTGTTAGAGAAGGTAATCTTTATAGGTTGTAGGGTGAACCTGTTTGAGCCATAGTTCATCATAGTGACAACTTGTGCGAGTTTTGGCACAAGATAAGATAAGATAAGATACGATAATTATATTAATGTCTAACGAATGACCACAAAAGTAGGTAAATGGGACTGCTGAATACAATGATGTTGATATAAAGTACGAGTGCCAAAATGTCTCCTGTATAAATAAGAAGAGGTAAAGTAAAACATGAGTTCTATATGCTTAAACATGGGAAACCCTCAAATCCAAGCATGGGTGATCACAATTGTAGAGAGATGTACAAAGGGAAAGGATCTACGGATTGGGTCATGGTCCACTAGATCTATCTCTCCTAACATAGGAGGCTAGATGAAGAAGACTCAAGATAGAATGGTGCCCCAAAGAAGAGATGGGGGAAGATCCAGACCCTCTACTGCGTTGCTGTTTTGAACAAGTATTTCATTATTGATGTTTAAGTAATCTCGTTTTCCTATTGGTAAGGGATCTAGTTTGGCAATGTATCTAAGGTCTTTGGGGAGGGAGAATGGTCCCTCGGGTCCACACTGATTTGGAATTAGAGGCAATTCTATTATCAGTCTGTCTCTTGGTGCCCTTAGCTGATGGGAGCATCATAAAGAAGGAAGTAATCCATTGAATGAGATCAAGTCAAGGAGGAGGCAGGAGAACGTCGGCACAAAGTTTGAGGCACCCACATCACAAGGCATTGCCTATTCTAAGAGAGAGATTCACAAGTCTTCCAGAGTTCAGCTTTGATCAACATGGAGTATGTAAAGGTTGCATACTTGGAAAGCATGTGAATCTTGCTTTCTTAAGTAGCAAGCATAGGTCCAAGGGAATTCTAGATCGAGTGTATTCAAATGTTTGTGGAAAACAAATCTGAAAACACATATATACAATCTGAAAAAGCACACATATAATGATATACCTGAAAAACACATTCAGTGCATGGAGGCTAGTAATTGTTGTTCAAAGGACACAACTATTACAACCTACAGGATGTACTATACAACAACAATTACATCTCTAAGGTATATAGCAAAGACATTTAATAAAAAGACGTAACTTCAAGATCTCGAGTTACCAATTCAAAAAATCTAAGGTATCTAGCAAAGGCATTTAATAAAAAGTCTTAACTTCAAGATCTCGAGTTACCAATTCAAAATATCTTTAAAACACAAATTTTTTACATGTAGAAATTGACATCCTTTCAAAGTCCATTGTCAAAGGTCGAAATAGTGAGTTATCATCAAAGATGTGGGTTGTATGTCATATGTTATTATGAAATCTATGATACTACCCCATTTATCCTCCTCGTATATGTTATTTTCAATCCATTCTTGCATATTTGATGTCAATCTTCCTTTGCAAAATGCTCTGTGCAATGAATTGAATGCACATTTGAAAAAATAAGCCAAACGTTAATTGAAATTTGTTAAGCCATCGACCCGTCGGCCGTCGCTATGCGGCTGTTCCTGTGGGCCAAGGCTCAAGTTAAGAGCGTGCAATGAGAGATATAGGCTATGACCAAAACAGAACGCGGGCTTCCGGACTCAGAACGTAGGGTCGAGAGTCGAGACTCTGAGTGTGGACGCGTCACGCAAGCGGGAGGGCTCGAGTGTGGATGTAGGCAACACTCCGGCAGGAATCGAGAATCAAGTGTGAGCCCTTTTGACGCTCGCGCAAATTTAGGGTTTTAATTTTAATTTTTTATTATAATTAAACCGCCAAAACAACCCGAACTTGAACTTTTTGTTCAATGGTGTGAAGGTAAAGGTGAGTCATTTTTGCATGTTTGGCCATCCAATTTATATTTATGTATTGGTAGAGAAGAGGATTAAGTTAAAGCCTTATATTATGAATATTTTATTTGTAGGTTACAATGAGACTTCAAAGGCTTATGGGGTCTATATTATGGGGTAGAGGAAGACAATAGTGAGTAGGAATATAAAGTTTGAAGAAAATTTTGTTTCTAAGAAGTCGCATGAGTCTATTCTAGTGATGAGGATGAGGAGTATGAAGCTTCGAACGTTGAGCTAGGGTCACTGAAGACTTCTAAAGTAGTACAATAACCTTTAGGTGGAAAGGAGGAGATAGTTGTCCCTTCCACTTATGTCAGGATATCTCAAACATTGAGGGATGATCAAGGGTATGTTAAGGCTCCTAGGACCATAGTTCAAGAGAGAAAGCCTTCGAAGAAGTTTATAGACCACATTGCATTGATGAGAAATATCATAGATTTTGATCCTTCCAGCTTTTAAGAGGCAATAGATCAACGAATATGGAAATATGCCATAGTGAAGAAGTACACCTCCATCATCAAGAATATTGTCTAGAGCACAGTGCCACGATCGGTGGGGAAGTCAGTAGTGAGTTTCAAGTAGATCTACAGGATCAAGAATGCAACAAATGGAAACATTGAGAAGTTCAAGGAAAGGCTCATGGTAAGAGAGTTATTTGAGAAACATAGAGTGGGAAATATGGAGGTATTTTCTCTATTCTCTAGGTACACTTCGATTAGAGAAATTTTGTCCTTAGTTTTATTTTTATGGGATGAGGGATACATTAGATGGATGTGAAGGCAACTTTCCTTAAAGGGGTCATTGAGGAAGAAGCATACATAGGGAAACCTCAAGGATTTTACGTAAATGGGAAGGAATGCCATGTTTTCAGGTTTAAGAAAACCTTGTATGGACTCATCCTGGTAGCGGGAACAAGGTATTTCAAGAAAAAAGGCTATATACACAGTATGAGATTCACTAAAATAAATGTAGATCCTAACTTATATTATATATTTGTTGAGACTGATTTTTTATTTTGT
Source organism: Pinus albicaulis (assembly GCA_034641835.2). Lineage (NCBI taxonomy): Eukaryota > Viridiplantae > Streptophyta > Pinopsida > Pinales > Pinaceae > Pinus > Pinus albicaulis. The sequence goes on along the minus strand of CM076583.1, from coordinate 1,292,929,270 downwards.
TGTTATATATGACTTGTTTCTTATAGGTGCGGAGAAGCTCATTGCAGGGTGCATAGAAAACACGATAGTCAAGTTTGAGATGAAGGACATTGGCATGACACGTCACTTCTTAGGTTTGGAGGTTTGGTAGAGATGAGGGGAGATTTTCCTTGGGTAATTATGCAATTAAGATCCTAAATTAGTTTTAGATATAGGACTAGAAACCTATGGCCACACCCATGATCACTAATAAGAAGAAGGTGACGACTCTAGATTCAAAGTTGGTTGATCGCATATTGTATAGGTAGCTAATAGGTCCCTTGATGTCTTTGGTCAGTACTAAATTAGCTATATGTTTTGCAGTGAACATATTGAGTCAATTCATAGTGGAGCCAAGGCAAGAGAATTAGGTAGAAACAAAACATGGGCCTAGAGATTTGATGAGAAAAGTGGACTATGGTTTAAGATATCTTGGAGATAGTGAAGTGAAGTTGCAAGAGTATTCGAAATTAGATTGGATACGTAGTGCAATAGACAGGAAGAGACCTTAGGGTGTTGCTTTAGCTTGGGATCAACAATGATATCTTGGTTCATCAGGAAGTAACTTTTTTTGGCACTTAGCTCAGTAGAGGTAGAATACATGGCAACTTATACTGCTAGTTGTAAGGCCATTTGTCTTCACAAGTTTCTTGCATGATTGTTTGACCAAGAGTTGGACCCCACAGTCATTTATTACGATAATCAAAGTTGTATCAAACTTTGAGAATCCAATTTTTCATGACAAGTCCAAGCGCATAAAGATCAAATATCACTTCATATGAGATAGGGTTTAGAAGGGAGTAATGAAGCTTTTGTATATTCCCACAGATCAGTAGGTTACCAAAGCGAAGTTTGAATCATTCAACTATAAATTTGGATTGTCGCAGAATTCCTTCCTTAATAAGAGCGAGTGTTGAGAAATGTAGCTTGAGCAAGAAGTTCTTGCACAAGTTCAATGTGAATGTGTACAAATTGGTTTGAGACATTTACTTGGTGACCACCTTGGAAAGGTGATCACTAATTCTATCTTTTAATTTCACTTGAAAAATACAAAAAATCATTAGAGAAATTTTGAGGTAAAAAATGAGCCTCAAAACAAAAATGTACGACAAAAATCAACTTTATAAGAACCAATAGGATTCAATTTGATGATGTCAACTATGTGAGGTGATTCGCCATTTTTGGAGTAAAAAACTATTTTTCCAACTCATATTTTCAACTTATCTCTCTACGATTTTACTCAAATTTTGAGCGAGAGCACTCGTTGGATGCATAATTTAATTTTGCATCCAAGGAGTACCCATGTATTTTTCATGCATTTCATGTTTTTGTGTAGTAGGGTCCATCAGAAGTATGGGTACTCTCCTTGGATGCAAAATTAAATTCCACATCCAAAGAGTGCTCCTGCTCGAAATTTGAGTAAAATCATAAATAGATAAGTTGAAAATACGAGTTGAATTTTTTTTTTTTTTTACCCTCCAAAACTTGACGAGGTAATCTAATCTTATTTTATTATTTCCATAATTATTTTATAAGATTCCTTAGGAGACCCATTTTAGACCACAAAATTTCTCTAATGAAAAGTGAAAGTCTAATGTTTTGAAGTCAATTAGTCTCGGGAATTTAAATGAAATGTTCTAAAATTTTTATAACATTAATGACTTAGATTATTATTTAGTCATAACCATACATCTTGTGATTGAGATAGACAACAACTAGGATTGAAGAGATTAGTTGCTAGGATTGAGAAGAGTAATTATCCTCTCTCAAAGCAAAAATAAGACAAGATAGGATCTAGCTTCTCACATACAGGAGAGGAGAAAAAGAGAGTTGGAGGAAGGAAGAGTGCATTTGCAAGAAAATAAGAGCAAATATGCTGAAGATACTATTACTAGAAAGTACAAGAGGGCTTACAATCTATGTCACCTTTTGTAGCTATCTTTTCTTCATTCACAAGTCATACATCTTTAATTTTGGTTAGACACCTTTAGATTTTTCCATAGAGTGTTTTGTCGGAGTGTGCTTTAGTGATGAGAGGAAAAAGAGCAATTTGTTGTCCAAGAAAGGCATAAATAGAACAAGTTTTCCTGTTGTAGTCGTACTCTCTTTTCATAGCTCATATACTACTATTCGAGGTGATTTCGTTGACTATACAACTGCTAGTTCAAAGTAGCCTGTAGAGGTCACCTTGAAAGCTTTGATCAAAGAAACAAAACATTGATTTGAAGGAGTAATCCCTATGCATGTGTTTTTATTTCTTCCACCTTTCATGTTTCATCTATTTGTGTGGTTGATGCAATCTTTAGAAATTTAATATTTTTTTGTTAAATTTTTTTTTTCGAGTTATTTAACAAGAGAACATTAGGATCGTAATCACCTAGGCTTCAATAATTCATAGGGCCAACATCAATGGACACTACATCATGTGTTGTCCAAGACATCCTTCAAAGATAATCACCATATAAGATCAAGACACGTGGATCACATCTATCAACGTCACAAGGATACAACTCTACACAAATTGACTCCTCAATAATATAACACAAGGCTCATGATATGGGTGAAAATCCATGCAAGATTACCAACAAATTGTCAACATCAGAACCCCTCTCTCGTTCCTCAAATCCTCCCACATATGAACCACTCTACTAGGTCAACTCCTTCATTCTAAGAGAACCCTATCACAAGAGAAAAATCATGGGAAACTCCCTCTATCTAAGATAATTCACAAGAAACTTCCATTGTCTAAGAGAATCCACAAGAAACTCCCTTTGTTTGAGAGAATCCATCAACCCTATCGCTATACTATACAACATTACCATCAACTTCAAACTTGGAATCAATCTCAACATTATCCTCCGTCAAGGTATCACACCTCTCCTTTAATGAACAAGTAGAAGGCTTATGGGTGGAAGAAACTAATGCAACGTCACTAACATATCTCTTAGGAGGTGTACTCATCCTCATTAAATATTTGAGTGCTCTTATATGCTCTAGAGTGTTTTATAATGTCTGGGTAAGCCATCTCGGCTTCCTACGAGCCAGAGTTGGTGAGGGTATTTCCATACTTAAATCTTACCTCAATTCCCTTTGAATTTGACTTGTCACGAGTCTTTAAATCAATGTTCAAAACAACAACCTCCACATTTTCCTTAGTCACTGAAGGAAAACCCTATGAATTAGAATACCTCACATCCTTGTCAAAATCACATCTTTGCACACCACAATCTCCCATTGTGCTAGAATATTAACACTATAATTTGTAGAGGTATCACTATATCAATCAATATATGATGCTATCATAACATCCATAATAAATATTGAATCTTGGCATCCCACCATAATTGTGCCTTCTCAAAGCTAAAAGGATTTTTCAGCCTCCCACTAGAATATGTTAATGGTACTAGATCAACAGGTCAATTGTACAGGCTCACCCTCTCTCACTTCTCTTCCTAAGTCGTTGGACTAGCGAGACTACAATCACTAATGATACATTGTCATCATTCAAAAGTAACTAAACTATCCATAGTACATCTATCACTCCAAGTCATTGAAAGAAGATTCTTCTTCCACTTAAGAACAAACAAAACAGAACACAACTTAAAAACATCACTTGAAGGAATTTGAAAGGAAATGGAGCTAACTCCTCTCATAGGGTAAATGGAATCATCACCAAGCTCCACGTTCATGCCTCCCTCTCGCTCCTAAATCCTGCTGAATAAAGACATGTCATCTGTCATGTGTCTCTAAGCTCCATTGTACGCATACCATCCAACACTAGGCACGGTGTTTAAAGACAAGCAATAGACCAAAGCCATATCCATCTTGGGAAATATGCATATGATAAAGATCCTCCACCTGAAAATCAAATGGGCATATACCAAAACAAATTAATCACTATCTCACTTGCTAAAAATAAAACTATACTAGTCAATGATCACATAGATCTATCACCTATTACTAACAATTTCTGGAACAAATCAACCACCTATCATAGGTACTCACAAGCATCACACTTGAAAATACATCCATAATAGTCATTAATGTAGTAAATCCATCATTCAGATTGCATTAAAGCACAACCCCTTCTGGGTTCTCCACCTTTTGTGGTCATTTCCTGGTACATCCCACACACATTTTGCGTGGCCTCCTGCAAATTTTTCTCACCCTAGTTGATATAATTGTCCGAAACGGTGATCATTATTGGATGTAGGCACTTGCTCGGATAGCAATCACAAGCATTTTTTTTTCCTTCCTATATTCAAGCAGCTAGCATTGCAGGGATTTTACGGTTCTGGTTATCCTTTTTGCCTAGTCCCTATGCAGTCATCCCTATCCATCTTTCGATGGCTTCCTACGAGTTCTCAGCTCATAATACCCCCGCTCAGTTCCCCCTAAAAGACGTCCATGAAAAACACAATGATCCCCACTCTGCATTGCAGGTCAGAATTCTGTGCCTTGAATCTTAGGTGGAGCTTGTTTGGGATACAATTATCCAACACAGGCATTCAACTCAGTGCTTGAATAGTTAAGTGAACACAGGGTTCTCCATAGGCAGATTTCTCCAACACCTTCAGAGACATCATCATCTCCTACAATCAACCAGTTCCTTATCAACTTGAATGATCCAGCTATAGCAGTAAGATTTGTTTTTCAAATTATGAAGCGGCCCTCACAAATTCCAGGTCCATCTTATCGTAGTGTTTTTATATATTAGTATTAGGCGTTTTCTACAAAGATTATCGGGAAAATAGCTTTGATAAAAATGTATACCCCCATGCAGTAGTTAGGATCATAGTTCTCTCTTGGATAGATGTTTTGGATAGGATCTTAATGGTTGAACTCCTGGAATTTTGAATTTTATTTGTGTCATCTCGACACAGATTTTACTAATATAAAATCCCTAGTTACAGCAAAAAAAAATGTAGTAGATCTGTAATCTCTCATCATAAGAGAAACAAGGGCTTCACCTCTGACATGAGATGAAACAAGGGTTTCACCTCTGACAAGGTCAAGTGCTCATCTAAAACATAGTAAGGCTTCACACCCAACTACCTCAACAAGGTCAATCATCTCTCCTAAGAAACCTTCAGCTAAAATACAAAATCCCTTCTACTTTAGAGTGATCTGAACCAAACCAATCTCTTATACCATGTTGAAATTTCCCCCAAAATTTCCACATCCTGAATCCTATTGTATAAAGACTTGTTATATGTCATAGGTCTTGAAGCTTCACTGTCCACATACCATGTAGCACTAAATACAATGTTAGAAGACAAGAAGGAGAACAAAGCCATATCCATCCTAGAAAAAATTAGAAGACAAGAAGGAGAACAAAGCCATATCCATCCCAAAAAAATTAGAAGACAGGAAGGAGAAAAAAGCCATATCCATCCTAGAAAAATTGATCCTCCATCTATCATACGGGAAAAACAAACTGGAAAAAATCGGCCACCTATATCTCCTCTTAAATATCTCACCTATTGAAAAATAAAGCTATACTAGTCAATAATCACATAGATTTATCACCTATCACTATAAACTCCTAGAACAAATCAGCTACCTATCATACATCCTCGTAGGCATTACATCTGCTGAAAATACATCCATAATTTTCATTACATCTGCTGAAAATACATCCATAATTTTCATCAATATAGTAGATACATCATCTTTCATCAAAATAGAAACAAGGGTGGCATCTCTCTACAAGAAACAAGGGCTCATTTCAAGCACACTAAGGTTTCACACCCAACAACCTCAGCGATGTCAATCACCTCTCCTCGGCAATGTTCAGCTTAAATACAAACTCCCTCTTACTCTAAAGTGATCTCAGCCAAAACAGAATGTTGAAATTTCTTGCAAAATGTCTTTCTGACTTCTAATGCAGAGTAGAAAATTTTTAAATTTCACTTTTTAACTTGAGGTTTCCTAGATCTTAACCTTAGGAATTTTTAGCCTTAAGGATGTTATGATATAGAGAATAAAACTTATCTCTATGATAATTGCACTGCGCTGGCTTTGACAAAAAATATTCTTAACATGCAGGGAGTTGGAGAGTTGGTAGGTGCTGCAGTTCCTGATATTAAGCAGACTGGGTTAGTAGCATCTATTGTATTGCTTGTCTTCATGATCACTGGAGGATTTTACATTCAGGTTTGTTTCAAGCATAAATTTATTTTCCTTTTGTTTAATTTGGCACAATTTCTTCCTTGAGTCCATTTTTATAATATTTGTTTTAATTTAACTTGTTAACCAACTATGCTATGTTTTCGTAATTGATAACAGCACATGCCTGTCTTCATAAGATGGTTGAAATATGTCTCATTTGTCTTTTATGGATTTCGCTTCGCTGTGAAAATGCAATACTCTCCACATCAGCTATATGACTGCACTGGACCAGGTGGTTGTAAAAGCCTTCAAAGTTCACCCAGTTTTGAGACTATGGGCTTAGACGGTGGTATGCAGGAGGTGTGGATATTAATAATAATGGCTGTTGGCTACCGTGTAGTAGCCTACTTCTACCTAAACAAGATCAGGCTCCTGTAGAAGCACTCATTATACTAATGATCTGGTGAATAAAATGAACTGTGAAGATCAAAAGATTATATTAGATTGTATAAGAGGGAATCTTAATTAGAGTTTTATATCTAGCTTAATTAATGATACCGATATTGATTCCAGGATTAGCATAATTAAGAAAGATATAGATTGGCATCAAAGGAGGGGGGACTATCTGTCAGCCCCTTTGGCCTGATGTAATACTCTTGATGGACACTTTTGACTAATACTTAGATCCTTATCAGCTGGATTAACATATTTAGAAAAGATATGGATTGGCATCAAAGGAGGGAAGCTTATGTCAGCCCCTTTGGCCTGATGTAATATTTTTGATAGACACTTAGCTAATAATTAGATCTTATCAGTTGTTGTTTTGTTTATTTTCAGATAAATGCAATCTAATTTGTTAAGGGAATAATAAGTCTTAATACTTTGAGTATACTTTTGGTAAGTATGGTTATCTTATTGTTGACAAAAATAAGTTTTGAAGTTCTAATAGTTTTATCTTATCATCTTATCGTGTGTTAATTTTTATTTAAGATTTATGAATTTTTAAATTTTAGTTAGAAAAATTTTGAGGTCTAAAATAGGTCTCCTAAAAAACATTATAAAATAGTAGTGGAAATAATAAAATATGATTAGATTGTTTCATCATATTTTGGAGGGGAAGTAGAAAAAAACTATTTTTTCAACTCATATTTTCAATTTATCTCCCTATGATTTTACTCAAATTTCGAGTGGGAGCACTAATTGGATGTGGAATTTAATATTGAATCTAAAGAGTATCCATGTTGCATACTTTCAATGAACCATACTACACGAAAAATGTGAAATATATGAAAAAACATAATTGCATTCATGTTTTTTCATGTATTTCACATTTTTTGTATAGTAGGGTCCATAAAAAATATGCAACATGAGGACTCTTTGGATGCAAAATTAAATTCGGCATCCAACGAGTGCTCTCGTTCCAAATTTGAGTAACATCGTAGGGAGATAAATTGAAAATTTAAATCGAAAAGATAGTTTTTTATTTTTTTACCTTTTTACTCCTAAAATGGTGAATCATCCCCATACTTAACATAATCCTATTGATTGTTATAAAATTGATTTATGTTATACATTTTTATTTTGAGACTATTTTTTACCTTAAAATTTCTTTAATGAAAATATATTGAATTATAATCTAGTTATATCTTAGAAAAATTGTTATAACAATAATTGTGTGGCTTAAGTTGAGTCAAATTGTATACATAAGTTAACAACTATGACATTAAGAAATAATGCACATATACCATTCTTTTATCTCAAATGTCCTCGTTAATATCTAAACATGTCAATGTTATGGAATGTACTAAGCCAATTTATTGAGAATTGCCAATTGGTGTAAGGTTTATGTAGGTTGGACGGCTTGGCAAGGCCTTGCATATCGCTTTTGAAATAAAAGGTTGTTGGTTAACTTATAATTAAATAAGCTGATTTTCATTTGCTAAATTACTAATTAAAATAATGAATTAAATAAATGTACTTTCATTTGCTAAATTAGTAATTAAAATAATGAATTAAATAAGTTGACTTTCATTTAAGTTGATAATAATGAATTTAATGAATTTGTAATTTTTTTCTAGAATATTTTGTATGAATTTGTAATTTTCTTTTTAATATTTTGTTTGAATTTTCAGTGTGACAAGTGAAATTTTTTGATGATGCATTATTTATGCTAATATACTCATTTCCATTTTAGAAAAGAATGTTTATTATTTATGGATCGCAATCATAAGTTGTTAATGTTTTGCATTTCTAGATTTCTATGGACAAGGATACATGGATAATGAATTAGACTCTTTCAAATTTGAGGTTTTAGGTTGATGATTATAAAAGGAATGATTTTCTTTGGATTTGTAATTGAATAAGTTTTAAGTTGCTTCTTGTGAGTATATAGTTACATTTAATAATAAGTAAAATAAATAGTTGATTATATCAAATGTAAAAACACAAATGTCAGATAAACTAATTATTAACAATAACATAACAACATGCGCATGTAAATGACATACTATTTATACTTTGAAAAATCTTTATGAGAAAAATAAGTGAATAGATCTATTATTCTATTCACCAAATCTAGATAAGTGAACCTTCACCTCTTACCTCTAGGCACATTACAATAGAATATCCCCAAGCCTTTAAAATGGGTTATTACATGTAATCCACCAGCTCTAACAACAATGGCTATAAAAACTATGGATGTGAAAACCACCACTATTAATCTAACTTTATTGAATCAAATTTAACCTAACAATATTCAACAATATTCGACATGGTATAATAGTTACTCATTAACCTTGATTGATTCTAAAGAGGAGATTGTAATATTGGATGTGGTTATTTCAGTTTTGTCCGCTTAATAAATTCTTCTTTAAAATTTAAAAGTATTTGATTCTCATATTGAATTAGAACTTATAAAGATATCATGTAACATCCATATCATTGTTCATATATTTTATAATAGATATGTACATATGTATATTGGGTGTGAGGATGGGTTTCAAAGCTTAAAACATTTACTCAATGAAATCCTATTGGGATTTTTTAATATCAAGTTTATAGTAATGAGGCATCTAAGTGGCTAAAGTTTTTTTTTCTAAAACTCAACCCAGTTGAGTAATAGGAGACAATTATGGACACATATTACAACACATGGTGGTGTTCATGGCACTTTGGACGAGACAATTATGGACACATATTACAACACATGGTGGTATTCATGGCACTTTGAACATTGCATTTCTTCCATGAGAGCTTTTAGGTCTTGGTTGCATGCTCATATTTATAATACCAACACTTCTTAATTAATTTAGTCATATTTTTAATATTTATAACGATTACAAGATTTTAAATCAAAATTTTAAAAACAATTATTATTTTGGTTTATATTTAATTTTAAAATTATTATAATTAAAATTTTGATTAATAATTAAAATTTTATACAATAATATAAAAGACAAAAATAAAGCTATTTTATAATTTTAGTGTAGAAAACTTTAAATAATGAGAGGTATTGAATTTCATGTTCATCACTTATATTTATTTATTTGTTTTGAAGTTATAAAATCTATTATAATTTAGTGTTCAAGTGATATTAATGAAATTATTACTAATGAAAGTGATTGCTGGTTGCTTTCAATAATATATGTTCTCATTACATTATTCAAGAAAAACCACATCATTGTAAATGTAAGGGGTAGACTTCCACCTTTGTTAGATGCTTTTGGATTTGGGGCCTTTAACCCATTTTCTTATCTCTTTGTAAAACTAGTTTTTAGTCAACCAAAAGCAATTTTGCTTCTTACGCCCTAACACATAATGTGGTTTTAGCTTAAATAATATATGCAAAAAAGTCAATATCCCTTGTGATTGTCACTAAAGTTAGATCATGTATAGTGAAGTCAACTTTTAACCTTAGTTTCATATAAAAACTAGATATCACCTACTATTGCAATTTAAATTTTTTTTTTTGTGACTTCTTGTGTTTAATTTTTTAGTCACGACAAAAAATTTAAATAAGATGTATATAACACACACATATCATTTTTCTTATAATGTTTATTTTTTTTGTACATATATTTAAATGTATATAAATGACCATAATTGTAATAAAAAGGTTCAATTTTGGTAATTAATTTAAATTTCTAAATATTTTTTTTAAATGATAATATATATATATATATATGTGTGTGTACGTGTTTTAAAGATAATAAATATTTCAATAATATATTATTGATGATAAAAATAAAAAGAAATTAACATTTTTAGATTTGAATCTACAACATATATTTGTAATCATTAAACTCATTTAATATACACCATAAACTAATTAGTATATAAACATTAACATTATCCCTTAATATACAATATATTTTTAATAATTAAACTTACTCAATATACAACATGAACTAATTAGTATATAAACACTAACATTACTCCTTAATATACAATATAAAATAATATAAAATAATTAGTGTATAAACAATAACATTAAATTGAGTGAAAAAAAAAATGGATTAGTAAAAAAAAAAATAAGTTGGTGAGTTTTTACTAACTTACATAAGTTAATATTATTTTAAAATAATAAAAATCATATTTTATTTTATTATTTTAAAATCATAAAAATCATATTTTATTTTGACAATATTTATATTTATTAAAGTTATTTTTTTTTTAAATTTGATAATTTAAAAACGAATTTAAGTTAGTAATATGAGGCGGCAGTGGAGGGACTGGTGCGAAACCCTAGCCATGGTGGCCATGGGTTACTCGATACCATATGGTGTTGATGGTCATTTGGTTTACGGATAATACCTCACGGGGACTATATCGACCCCCAAGTCTCTGTTCTACCCGACGGGGGAGGATGTATCGTGTTTATCCTTTAACATGACTTGGGTTTTTGTCGGGTATTTCATTGTTTTATGTTATTAACCTACAACGAACTGTAACCTCCGCGGTCCTCGTGAAATTGACTGCCATTGATCAGCATCGGTTATACCACAAAGTTTTGTTACTTCCAACCTTTTTTCTTGACGTCGGTTTGTTTTGGTGGACTCGTATTGGCAGTCACGGGTTGCTTGGTGGGGTTTTTGCTCTGCTCTGAGCACATATTCTGTGGCGGTCTGGGCCCTGCTTCATAATGACAGAGGTATCTGACCCTAACCCACTGCTTCTGACTCAGTTTTCACTCCTACATGCTGCCCACTCCCTCTATTTTAGTGCACCTAGGCGACCTTGCGACAACTAGTTGGTTTCCTCACTATTGTTTGTGTTTTCATCGTGAAGTTTAAGGCATTGTACGGGTTTTGAGGCTTCCTCTGGCGGCACTAACTGAGGACTTTCACGCTTGCGCTCCGTGTTTTTTGGGCCTTTCTTCTCAGTCTGCGACGGTTACCATTACTTGTCCATCCATTGGTCATGAATATATACGAGGAGGAACTTGATTACACTGCTAACCCTCTGGAGGGTGTTGAGATTTGGGGAAAATGGACTGGTGATGATGTGGCTACCATGGCGGATATGGAGTCAGCACCATCTATGCACCGTCCAGAACAGTCTTTGCAGGTCACGCCTATGAATAGTACCGAAGCTATTGTTGGTCATTTGGACTCTCTATCTTTCACTATCTCGTCACCCTCTGTGCTGCGTCTCTGGGAGCTATAGGCACAAGACACCCTTGACTTGCCTGCATACAACATCACTGTTACGGGCTCATGTGCTGCTAAGGTATCAAAGAATATTTGTGCCAATACACTTTCATTTGCAGACCTCTTCATCGGTGGGGCAGAGACCTTGCAGCAACCTATTTCATCATTTGCTGCGATCGAGTTGATTGCAGCATCTGGGTGCTTTGTGGATATTCCCTTTGATGCACAGATTGTGGATGCGCAACTTTCATTCGATTCAAACGGACTTGGTGAACTAGGTGCTGCCTTTGGGGACTAGAATATTCACAGAGGAAGGGGGGAAAAAACGACTTACCAAAAACCAGAACAGTCACAACAAAAATTTTGGCTAGGATAGGGGCATGGCAAAGTTGATCACAGCTATGGTACTTGTGGGCAAGGTCTGGGGTCGCAAATACTCGACTGCGCGGCTAAAGCTTTGGACAGAGGATATTTGGGGTGGCCACATGGAGCATCTTCTGGGTGTTATGCTTATGAACAGGGGTTGGTTTGCCCCCACTTTTTTTCAACTTGCTTTGGTTGACTGGGTATTAACCAAACATTGGCATATTGAGATGCACCCAGTGTTTTTGAAGAGATGGTTCCCTCTTTTCAATCCCAGTAAGGAGAACTTAGGTGCTGGACCGATTTGGATGAGTCTGCCAGGTCTGTCACTTCAATTTTGGAATGAAGCCTCTCTACGCAGCATTGGGGAGGATTTTGGCCTTTATCTGGATCATGACAAATCATATTTGGAGTCGGGTATCATTTTTGTTACTCACATATTAGTTTTTTTGGCTACAAGGAATGGCCTCCATGATAATTATAACATGTTTTTCGAAGGGATGGTATGGCAGCAAATGCTGGACTATGAAGGGGTTCCATTTAGATGTCGGTGACGTCATTTGGTTGGGCATCTATACAAATAATGCCCTCTCATGGGTAGTGTGAATCCCCTATACAAGATGGCCGCACATATGGCTACTCAAACGGACCCGGTCACTATTGTATCGACACCAGAGGTGAACTCGATGGATGCAAATTCTCAGTCCGAGGAACTACTGCTATCATGGTTGAATACTTAAGCTCGCACTCACAACCAGTCTATCTACTCTTCTCAGAAGGATCCGACTTCGATTCTGGGTACTTCTATGCCCTCTCCTTCTATTTGTAATTTTTTATATCCTGCACCGTCAATTAATGTTCACCACACTTTTTGTTCACTGAACTCCATTAGTTGCTCTGTTGCATTGGCCCCCCTACTATCCTGCCTACCATATCCCACACATCTGCGGCGATATCATGCTTATCCCCTCATACTGCTTATGACTCCTTTTCTGTCGGGCACCATTACTGCCTGAGATCATCAGTTCAACAGCCCAACTTGTCAGATCTTGGCATTGGCTCGGTGCAGGGCCCCTCATCTACTAAGTCATGTGGTAGACCTTTTGTGATTTCAAAGGTTATCCGCAGGGCCAACATGGAGGTGGATGCGAGTATGCAAAAGTCCCTTCTTAGGGTTCTTAGAGCAAGAAAACCCAAGGACATGGTTCCATCATGATCTATCTCTCATTTAATTGCAGGGGCCTTGCCAACCCTATCAAGAAACTGGCACTTAGGAGACTTCTACTCACCACTCCCATTGATGCCCTTTTCCTTCAAAAAAATTTGGGGGAAGGTGCATCCATTTCCAAGACCTTAACAACACTCCTCCCAGATTGGACATTTGTGACAATTGATGCTCGTGGTCGATCCAGGGGCTGTGCTTTAGGCATAAAAAACAAGACCACTCGAATTATGAATTGCTGGGGTCGGGTGGGTGCCATCAGAATGGAAGTTATTACTTGTGATTTTGAACTTCGTTTCACCTTGATCAATGTCTATGGTCTGTGCATCAACAAAGAGTTTTTCTGGGACTCTTTACTCTGATGCTCTCTGCTTCAACATAATCACATCATTCTTGGCGGGGATTTAAATTTTTCTATTGGGATCTCAGAATCGTGGGGACCTCATGCCATCCTGGATCCTCTATCTGATTTCTTCGCCACTCAATTGGAATTGGCTGAATTTATTGATATTGACATGCAAAAGAAGCAACCTAATTGGAGGAATAGACGCACGGGGGAGGCTGCACTGACGCGTCGACTTAATAGATTCCTTATCAAGCAACATTTTCATAACCTTATGGTTAGATCCAGACGGTGGGTGGGTTCGAGCGGGGCCTTAGATCACTCTTCTGCTTATTTGGAATTTCTAGTAGGTGCACAGAAACCCCATGCACCATTCAAATTTAATGATAGTTGGCTACATGATCGAGAATTTCAATTGCTGGTCACTCAGGTGTGGCAGCACTGCAATCTTTTCCCGATAGAGAACCTGCACGGGTATTTAATGATAATCTCAAACGTATCAAAGCAAACACTATCCGTTGGTCACGACACAAAAGAAAGCTCAATGAGGAGGAGTCGAAAAGGATTGAATTGGAAATTACTCGGCTTACTGATTCAGACTACTTGGGCTTCCGTTCTGCGTCCTCAAAAGAGCAGCTGATTGCTCTGGAAACCACCAAGGCAAATATCCTCCGTCAAAAGGAAGAGGATTGGAGATTAAAAAGCAGGGCCATTTGGTTGAAAGTCGATGATGAAAATACAAATTTCTTTCAACAGTGTGCTAAAGGAAGGCAAATCATTAATACTATATGGGAACTATTAGATAATACTGGATATGTGGCCAAATCTCATGCTCAGCTTTTTGATCTGGGTATCCAACACTTCACTAATCAATATAGAGCGCCACATAACATCAATATGCCGGATATTATGAACATTGCTCAAACATTTCACAGGTTTGTTGATGATGAGAAAGCGGAGGATCTCAATGCATCGGTCTCCATGGGTGAGATCGAAGGTGAACTGAAATGGTTTAAGAAGGTCAAAAGCCCTGGACCAGATGGATGGCCCATTGAATTCTATCTTCATTTTTTTATCTCATTGGCAGAGATCTCCTCCAAGTCATAGAAGAAAGTAGAATATCTGGTCACATTTATGATGGTTTCAACTCTACTTTCATTGCTCTGATTCCCAAAAATGATCACCCTGCTACCTTCCACGACTACAGACCTATCTCCCTCTGTAACTACATTTACAAAATTATATCCAAAATCATTGCAAACTGTATAAAACCCTTTCTCTCTTCTCATATTTCCAAGGAACAATTTGCATTTCTCCACCACAGACAGATTCATGAAGCCATTGTCACTGCACAAGAGGTCCTGCACTCCATTAAAACTAAGAATCTCAAAAGCACCATCCTCAAAATTGACCTTGCCAAAGCCTTTGATCATGTAAATTGGAACTTCATTCATCTCATTCTTATCCATACGAGCTTCCCCCAATCTTTAACAAATTGGATTATGGGTTGTATTATGAATGCCACTTTCAGCATCCTCATCAATGGGGTAGCTACTGATTTCTTTCATGCTGGTAGAGGTCTCAGGAAAGGATGCCCTCTCTCGCCTCTTCTTTTTGTCCTTGTTATGGAAGGCCTCTCGTCTCTTATTAATAGGGAAAAGGATGTTGGTGACATCCATGGAATTAGATTAAATGAATTCTTACAGCTAACTCATTTATTATTTGTGGATGACGTGATTATATTTTTGGATGGCTCTTGTCAGGACAGTTCACAATTTGATAACATCTTAAATATTTTCTACAGACCTACGGGTATGGCCCCCAATAACAGTAAATCCACCATAATTTTGACTAGATGTTCGGTACATGAACAGGGGCTTGCTATACAGAACTTCCCTTACGGTGCGTAGTAACAATGGGAAAGGTTTAAAATATCTTGGTTTCCACCTTAAGCCAAATGACTATCAGATCAAGGATTGGAACTAGCTGATCGCCAAAGTGGAGCGCAGGATCAACATTTGGCATCATAGATGGCTCTCGCGGGCAGGCAGATTGGCATTACTCAAATCAGTCCTGGAAGCCATACCTGTCTACTGGATGTCCCTTGCTTGGCTCTCTAAAGGTGTCACCAACCGAATTCAGCAGATATGCAGACAATTTTCATGGATGAATTCTAGTAGAGAGCGCACCTTTGCTTGGGTGGCTTGGGACCAAATCAGCAGGCCAAAGGATTGGGGAGGTTGGGGTATTAAGGATCTCTCCTTATTTGCCACCGCCCTGGCAGCAAAATTGGGTTGGCACCTTGTATCCGACCATATCTTATGGAAAAAGTTACTGTCTCCAAATACATCGCTCCTCGGACTACTTTTGATTATATCCGTGACACCATTCAACTTAGTCCAGGATCCTCGATCATCTGGAAATCCATTGCAAAGTCTACTCACCTTATCCAGCAAGGTTTGACATGGCACATCGGATCTGGAACTATGGTCAGATTGGGTGAGGACTCATGGTCGAGCATTGGTCGGAATTATAAACTGCCTCAAAACATCATTCATCACTTTGCCCAAGCCAAATATTACTATCTATCACAAGTGGCTGATCCATTGAGGACTAATTGGCATGCCCAGGGCTAGCTTTCGACACAGGATCTTCGGATACCCAATGAGGGCCATCCCTACTGGGACCGGTACATCAGGGCACTTCAAGCATCTCACATTCGACTATCGGACCATGAGGACGACCTTTTGTGGGCTCTCTCACCCAACGGAAAATACTCCCCCAAGGATGGACATATCACACTTTGTGCGCCCAAGGAACCTTCTAATGAACTTTGGTGGTGGCACTTGATCTGGAAACTGCAGGCACCTCACAAAACTCGACTACTTATGTGGTGCATTCTCCATAATTGCATCCTACCATAGACAATCTTCGCAGGCGGGCTATCCAAGGCCCATCCAGATGTTGTTTCTGTTTCTCACATGAAGAATATGTCCAACATATTTTCCTTGAGTGCCCGATTATCAGGATTTCTGGCACTCGGTTAATCATGCATTGGGTTGTGCACTCACCTGACATGGCTCATCTATTTCTGAGGCCTGGTCTGAGTGGTGGCATGCTGCCACCTGCAACAAACTTCATAATCTCCCATTGCTGATTGCGTGGGGCATATGGACCTGTCGGAACCGTTTCACATTTGAAGGAATGCATGTGGTCTGGGACCACATTTTTTCTGCCATCGTCTCCACCTACAGTCTCATTCTTGATGAGGACCAACCCACCCGCAGAAAGCATATCACCCCTGAAATCATTGATCATACTCTCCCATGGGCATACTTTGACAGGGCGTCAAATAACCATGTGTGCAGAGGCGGTGCGGTATTATATCTAACAGCCACTCATTTCTTCCACCTCAAAATGGGGTTGGTCTTGGGACTAACAATTTTGCTGAACTCCTTAGCCTACAACTTCCACTACTATTTGCCCGTGAATAAGGATGCAACACACTGTAGATTTTTGGAGATTCACAAATTGACATTAATTGGTTCAATTCTCATTCACGGTGCTATACACATACACTTATATCATTATTGAGGGAGGTGCATCTACTGAAATCATATTTTGACAATATCTCTGCCACTCACATTTACAGGCAGAGGAATCAAGTGGCAGACAAGCTTTCCAAAGAAGCAGTGGAGTTAGATTGGGGTAGGTGGCTCATCACTGAACATGATGGGGAACATGTGTTCCAATATTATCACAGTATCGTTCCTGATGAGGATCAACCCACCCACAGAAAGGATATCACCCCTGAAATCAATGATCATACTCTCCCATGGGCATACTTTGACAGGGCATCAAATAACCATGGTTGCGGAGGTGGTGCAATATTATATATAACAACCACTCATTTCTTCCACCTCAAAATGGGGCTGGGTCTTGGGACTAACAATTTCGCTGAACTCCTTAGCCTACGGCTTCTACTACTATTTTCCCGTGAACAAGGATGCAACATACTGCTGATTTTTGGAGATTCACAAATTGTCATTAATTGGTTCAATTCTCATTCATTATGCCATACACACACACACACTTATATCATTATTGAGGGAGGTGCATCTACTGAAATAATATATTGACACTATCTCTGCCACTCGCATTTACAGGCAGAGGAACCAAGTGGCAGACAAGCTTTCCAAAGAAGCAGCGGAGTTATATTGGGGCAGGTGGCTCATCACTGAACATGATGGGGAACATGTGTTCCAATATTATCACAGACCATTCATAGATGACATTCAAGATATGAGAGCAGTCACTCCTTGACTGCAATTTTGACAAGATCATTATTTTTGGAGTTTTTATTATATTATGCTGATGTTTATTATCAGCTCTATTTATATCGGCTGCTACCATATATTTTCTATACTTAATGTGACTACTTTAGAGATATTATCACTGATACTTGCAGACTATCTGACTACTACTTCCCTCCTCGGAGATGATTTAGAATCATGAACATTGCTAGTTAGTATATGTAAAATGTAACATGCAATTTTTCTTTTATATAATGAGAAATTACGACTTTTTCCTGAGAAAAAATAGATAATTTAAAAATATATAACAATTAAAAAATTAATATAAAATTTAATTTAATAATAATAATAAATATTTATTTATTTTTCATATTAATTTAATAATAATAATAAATATCTATTTATTTTTCCTAAGACCGGTGGAAGAGGAGTCACATGGCGACAATCATCAATACTTTCTATTGGATTTTGAGAATAATACATAACAATAAAACCAGAGCAAATTCACTTGCACCAAACTCTCAATGTACAGGCCAAGAAAATCGTAGTGCCCAACAATTCTAGTTCTATGGAAATATAAATCCTCTATTACGCATTTCTAAATCCCTTAATCTCCAAATATGTTATAGGGTATATTTCTAAATCCCTTAATCCCCAATTATGTTATAGGGTATATTTCTAAATCCCCAACAATGTTACAGTGTTACTTTGGAGAAATGAAGCCCTTAATGTGGTTAGTCCCTTTCGAAAGGATGGACAGGATTTCGTGTTGCATTCAAATCACAATGATCAAAGTGTGATGTGTTCCCACTGGTCACCTATGATAATGATTTCAGGGATTTGAACTTTTGCCTTTTTAAGTTCTTTCCTTCCCTTTTTTCTTATAAATTTATGATTAGATTTTTATTTTACTTTGATAATAAGGAAGGGGTTAATAATTTTTTATTTTTTATTTTTTTAAATAATGTTTATTTAAAGTTTTAAATTGTAACTAAGTTTGTTCAATCTTTTCTTCTTGTTTTGATTTTTCTTTTTTATACATTCTTATTAATTATATTGAGAGTTTTTAAAATTTTATTTATTTATTTATTATTTTTTCTTTTTAAATTGTCTAGAATTTAGTAGGGATTTTTTGGAATTACAAGTTTGAGTTGTAAACTCTTTACAATCTGAGTGCGATTTGAAAAGGTCTTTTATGCAAAGCACTTCCCACTTGTATTCACTTGTTTGAAAACATAGGAATAACAGTTGTGGCTACCACTTCATGATTGTAAGTTGAGCGGATGAGTCATGGGTCAAGCTTCCACGTTGGGCA
Organism: Pinus albicaulis; assembly: GCA_034641835.2. Taxonomy (NCBI): domain Eukaryota; kingdom Viridiplantae; phylum Streptophyta; class Pinopsida; order Pinales; family Pinaceae; genus Pinus; species Pinus albicaulis. The sequence goes on along the minus strand of CM076583.1, from coordinate 1,292,909,937 downwards.
TGCCTTATGGCCAAAATTATAGAGAAAAAGGTTTCACCTCGAGGATCTGCCAATACTCACCAAAATTCCCCAATTACACGTCCACCCACTAAAGAAAATGCAAGGGGATGAAATTTTTTTAGGATGTTGAATCCATATATGCAGTCAAAAGCCCATTCTAAACAATAAAAATTAAGATTTGATAAAAAAAACTCCAAAAAATAACATGTTTAAATAACACCTTTTCCAAATACCAATAAAAACTAAATAATGTGATGTTAGTTGCCTTTGACATTTTGGGTTCATTTTTCTCTATTTAAATCCATCCAAAGGGAATGTGATAGGTCTTTGAATCTACGTTTATTAAAAAACAAACTATGTTTCTAAGCAACAAGTCCCTGCCAAGTAGGGAGTGTATATCGCTCAACACCAGTACAATAGTCGAAACTATAGAATTATCCCCTCCAAAGGTGCCTAAAAGACATGCCAGATGCAGCGGAGCGACCGAGAGAGGATTAGGGAAAAGAGACAGCCATATCGAAACAATTTGTGACCTACAAGCAACACCGGCGAGACCCAACACAAGGGAACGAAGTTGGGAGTCAGAGGATCCATAGTACTCGCCATAAAACTCGTGGATATAATGGAAAGGACCTGGCTGGCGAAGGGTAAGGGATGTATTCTCTGCAAAAGTGGTTGTCTGAAAAATCCTCCTAATGTATCTTTAAGGAACCCTAGTTTTATCATTTCAGCTAAGGGCATCAAAGAGTGTGAGGCTACATAATCATATATGTAGTTATGTAAACAGAGATATTCACGAAAGGACCTGGCTGGTGAAGGGTAAGGTATCTATTCTCTGCAACAGAGGCAATGTGGTATTCTCTACAAAAGAGGAAATGTGGTCTTTCATTTGAGTGGCAACGATAAGGGATTTTCTGCAGAAAAAGACAACCACATGGTGGTGAGGGAAAATGAAACTTATTTTCATAAGCCTCTGACAATGAAAAATGGTGAGGAGAAATGGAATTTTCGCCTGCCTACAATGCTTGTCCTGATGCCACTTTATGAAACATCCATGAAACATACATTGTTTCCTTCCCCTCAGCTTTGGTGCAGCAAGCAAGAAGCCGATACTACTACTTCATGTTGAGTAACCTTTTACAACCTTCTAAAGTGCTTCAACCTCCATTTTTCCTTGGTTCTATTGATTCTCCCTCAAGGGAAACAACACAAACTTGATGTTTGTACTTATCAACATTCTTTACTAACATGCATTCTTAAGTAGAGTTATGATCTACCTTAATGCCCACATGAAATGGATGTTTTCCCATATTTTACCAAGAAATATTAGTTTCCCCTTTGTGTGAAGACAATATCTCATACATATACCCCCAACTAGCTACCTCATTGATGTTGTTTGTATCAACATAAATCTATGGCTTGCAATGCATGGTGATCTAAATTCCATATCTTGCCTTATCCATCCTAGAGGATAAGCTTGAGTTTTTTTGCATTTATATTCCAAGATCTTCTAGTAGTTGAGATAATATTAAATTTAATAATGAATCAACATTGAAAATAAAATGAACCTTTGCTATTGAGCTGAATTTTTACATAGAATAATTTAGACATTTCCCTTTCCCCTTAAGGAATAAAAATATTCAAGGTTACCTTTTTGTCACTAGATGTATAGGGCTACATGGATATTCTTCCACATATGTATAATTTTCTCCCAATTTGGCTTCTAATGTCAATGGGTAACCAAGCCTTAATTTTTTTATTTCTTGTGGTGATTTGAGCGATATGATAGATGCAACTTCTAACATTTGTCCTCCCAGTGTCCATCACATCACAATGTTTACAAGGGGGTTAGAATCTATCCTTTGTTGGGCAATAGTTTCCATATTCTTTCCTTGATTATTTTTTTCTCCTTCCAATTTGGGTTGGACTCTTGTTGACAATTCTAAAAGCCACCAACAGTAGGGGGTCTCCCTAGTTTGAAGTCCCAATTAGGCCTCACACCATTTGGGATAGGAGCCCCATCCTGAATATGGACCCAACCACCATTACAATGATATTAATGATTCTCCTTGGCTACAATGAACAACATAAGAGATGATACACAACTTTGAGGTCAGCAAGTGAGTAACATTTGTGAAACACCAATTGTAATGTATATAAGGTACTTCCATGGAGGGGAAAAGAAGAGTGAGCCTCTAGAAGAAAATTAATAGTGTTATCATAATAGAGACATACACATGCATAGAAAGAATCGTTAGTTAACCTACAAAATAGTTCACAAGATAACAACGATCATGAAAGAAAATAACAACACAAATTCAACAAGATATATACCAAAGCCAATGAAATAGTTCATTTTATTTAGTCTGTATGAACACAAACATATACCGCAAACATTAAATAATAGTGTTACAACATCCACAATACATGCATGAAAGTGTACCGAATCTGAGAGCTTTTGATTATTAAGTGAAATTTCCAAGTACATACAATGACGTAACACTAGCCTGAATAGTGGAACATGAAGCTACCACTTTCTTCTCCAAATAATGATATTCTCTCCTATTCTAAACTAGAGAAGCAAAGCCTAACTCTCCAAAAGTCCTATTGCATGAGGCATGAGGGCCTATTTATAACAACTTGGGTGACCTGCCACCTCCCCATGTGAATATTGACCTTCCCCATGACTCTTGAGATACCAAGTGACAATCAGGCCCCCAAATGACTCTTGAGCTCCATAACTATTCACATTCCACAAGTGACTCTTGGACTTCCACACTCACAATTTTCATTTATTATTATTCTCAAATACAAAAATACATTGGAAAAAATGTGGCTATAGCCATAAGACAAAATAAATACATAATGCTCAAACTTGAGGAAACTGCAACTCGACAACTGTGACATGTAGCTCCATTGTAACATATTGGTACTAAGCTTTATATTCAGCTGTTATATTTCCAACCTTCACTAGAAGGTCTGGATTATATTTAGTCTTTCCCTCCAATGCATATGGATATATGGTCTTGGAACTTGTTTGTATGTTGCTCCACAATAAGAATAAATTCATATGCAACTTGGTTGGGTCAGCTACATATTGCAGAATAGATACCTTTGTTACTTCTACATTATCCTAAGTGGTCATCTATCTAATATCGCTTACGAACTCTTCATCTCTTTCCTAGTAGCATTTTTTCTCTTTGTTTTTACAAATGCACCAAAAAAAAGTAGTTTGTGCATTCTCACAAAGGCATCCAATCCATGGCACGACCGCGAATAGGCTAATATGGTGTTGGTTACAAAACTGCTAAGCTCCTCATATAAATGTATAAACATCTTGATCATTGCTCTGTCCATCTCAACATTCTACCTTCCTTTCCTAACCAACACTGCAAATGTGTTCCCATATTTGGTGCCCCATTCCTGGATTTCATTTATAGTTGCATAATTTGTCTTCAAAATTTTCACATTATCCTACAACCCTTTCTATACTGCATGCAAGGGCACCACTGTTTTATGTAGAGTGATCATTTATGTTAGAAATTAAATAAAAGAGAAATGGAACACATAAAATATTGTAGAAAAACAAACACAGAAAATCATAAATAAGAGAGACACAGATATATGCGGTTACCCAATCTGGGCTACGTCCATGGAGAAATAATCAGTCCTTCCTTTCCTTTTATCCAACAAATTGAAGGGATACAAACTACAACACATCCATTATAACTTCATCTTCACTCTCACATAGTCTTCTCTCTCTTTCTCACACAAAATAATAATACACAACCGCAATATAATTCCCTCATATAAACTAAGGGTTTCCTTCTATGGAAAACATCCCTAAGTTAACATAAATTCTACTGTCAGGTTTTCTGCCTAATGAATGATCGAGATTGACTACAAAAATACAATAATTTACAAGGCAATTTTTTATCTAATTTTTCTTAAGGGGTGTGGCCCCTAAACCCCCTCCAAGGGTGGGGGGGGCCTCCAAAGAATCATTGTTGCCCCCTAGTGATGCTCCTAGTGGGGGGGGGGGGGGGTGGAAAGCACCCCCACACACCCCCATCATGGACTCAGATCCAAATGCGACTGAAACAAGACCTCTAAACTAGGAAGATAATCACGCTCCACACCCAACAATCTCCCACTTGGAGATTGCTTATAGAAACTCCAACACTACTTCACTTGCTAGAAAATGCTTCCATTTAGACCTGGTTGTTTCTCATCTTTACTTGGAATACTTGAAGTCCGATTAAAACTTAGTAGAATCTCAGTTTCTCCCTGGATACAACCTTTGTTAATATATATAAGATTCTTTCTAGTGTGTCTTTTTTCCAGCTTCAACTGTCCATCTTCCAAAAATGGTCATATGAAATGGCACCTGAGTTGTATATGTTTAGTATTGGAATGAAATGTTGAGTTCTTTTCAAGATGAATGGCACTCTAGATGTCACTAAATAATTTTCCAATCTCCTACTTATTTACTAATCCACCCATAAACCTTTGTAACCAAATCATTTATTTACTAGCCTTTGAGTAGCAACATAATTTGCTTCCACTGTTGAAAGTGCAACAAAGTTTTTCATTTTCAAACCTAATTGATAGTTGTTCCACCTACAATAAACACATACTTTGTGGTGCTGCCCCTGTTATCTTTGTCACCTTCCATATCTTCATCGACATATCCATGTAGAGCAGTGTTTGAGATTCCAAACCATAATGCTTAATTAGTGGTACCTCTCAAATACCTGAAAATCCACTTCACTGCCATCCAATGATATTTTCCTATATTGTTCATATACCTTCTCACAAATCCCACTGCACGTGCAATATCAGGCCTTGTTCACACCATTGCATACATCAAGCTTCTAATTGTTGATGTGTATGGAAATTTAGACATATAATCCATCTCTTACTATGTCTTGGGACACATCTCCTGTAATATTCCCAAAATTTAGACCTCATCTAAATGGAATATTATAGTTGATTTTATCTTTAGATAAATGAATAAATGGGTAGGGAGGCCCATTGACAGGAAGAATAACACTCCTCATGTGAGAAGAGGAAGAATAAGCAGCTAAAAGGATCACATTTAGGTGTGAACAAGGAAGATATCATGTTGATTCAGTCATCTTTGACCAACTCAACACATGCTGTCTAGATACATTGCATCTTCTTGATGAACAACACAGATTTGGTGGAGGACAACTTGCATGAGCTTGGAGGAAAATGTGGATGGGACCCAATGAGAAGAGGTTCACTTGCTATATATGAAGAGGATGGAAGCCTTTGCCATTCATGTTTTATATTATTATTATTTGGTCTGTTTAGACTCTTGGCTTCCTCTTATTGTTTAGCAGGGTTGCAGTGCTGTTGAGCACCGAGTGTTCCCGAGCGGGAATCCCACCTCTTCCCTTGAGAGGCCTCTTGGGAGAGTATTGTAATTATTTTTTCCACATCCAGGCTTAAGGCCAAGCAAAAATCTTCAGACACAGCATTATTTCTGTAGCATTGTAGTGTTGTGTTGCAGTGGAAGATTGATCATTCCACTCCCGGGTCTGTTTCACAGTAGAGGGTGCCTTCCTCCTCTTGCGAGATTAGTAAAGGAGATGTATGAGCTCATTTCACATCTTGGCAGCAGGCCAAATCACCTCTGCTCTCCTACAGAGCAGTCCCTTGCAGGAACTGCATCATTTTCCAGAGAGTTGCTGCAGTAGGGTTTTAACCCTTGTTTTGGAGCTAGTTTCCTAGGGAAAGGACCAATCCTTCTCCTGGAAAGCTAGAGGAAGGGATATTTATCCCTCTTTGTATTATTCAGCCACATTCATGTCATGTTGTAGTGATACTGCATTATTTCTAAGCTGAATAAATCAAATCTACTCTTTCTTGTACATGTGTCTCAAGAAACCCTTGCCGAGTTATCTCTATAATGCAATAAGGAGGCCAGATCTCTATTTTCTTAGCATATTGTGCCATTAATCTCCAGATCTATTTTTTTCTATTGAAATGTTGTAGAAACCCTCATAAGATAACACTGTACATGCTTCAGTCTTTTCTGCATAATCGAAGTCATGGGATTTGGGTGTTTTTGAGGCATTGTAAGGCCAGGAGACCTGTTTAACATATCAAAAGGGATTTATTTCTGATCCCCTCTTGTATGTGAGGTCCTCAATCTATATGCTAAGGGACCAAACGTTATTTCCCTTTGTTATCATGCAGTCACCTGGGAATAACGTTTTTATGGTTCATTTTGCTGCTTTTCCCCACTAGGAGATAGTGTATAAAGGCATACTTTTGCTGATATGTCCATAATCTGATGGAAGAGTGTCTAAGACACATTTTATGAGATAATTTTCTGTAGTAATTCGTTTGTGATCATGTATTGTTGTAGCTCCACATTTGGAATATCTTAAGATATTCCCAATAGTGTAGATTTTCCCTATTTTGGGATACTACAGTGGTATCAAAGCTTCTTTCTTGGCACAGCCTGTGGATTTTCAACCATTATTCCATCTACATAAGGGGAGATGTATAGAAAAAGGAGACTCCATTATGTGGAGGAAGAAAGGAATATAGGCTTACAAATCTTCTTCCAAGATCTTTACAGAGCTTTCAAGAAGATCTGAAGAAAATAAGGATGGAGATGGAATCTCCATGAGAGTTTGGATCTAGAGCTAGATCTAGATTTGCACATGGTGAGTGTGAGCATGCAGCTACACTCCATGATGCACAACACAGTCAAATTCCCAAATCTATCATGAGATGGATGAAGGGAGGGAGAATGCCTAAGAGGGAAACACTTAGTGATTTGTTGCAGGAATATGAATCTCAAACTGAGAGGTTTAGAGATCATACCACTTTTCAAGAGTTTTGCAAGATCCAGGTGAAGAGAAGCAAGCAACAGAATATGGACATATTTTTTTTGTCTACCTTTGATGGTTCACCTACATGTTCAGTCAGGGCTTGGGTGGAAGAGCTAGACTCCTTTTTGCAACAGCATCAAATTTCTGAAAGTGAATCCATCAGAGTAGCAACGCTTCATTTTGGAGGTAAGGCTTATGCATGGTGGATTTTTGAATCTTGTTCTTTAAAAAATGAAAATACTTCCTCTTATGCAAGATTCATTAAAACATTGGTGGGAAGGTTTGATGGGAAACTTCCTGAAACACATGTATTGGAGCAAGAGAAACTTGAGAAAACAAAACCCTTGCATGTAATGGAGGAAACTATAGACCTCACTCCACTTCAGAAAACCATGGGAGAATCTGACATCTTGCATCATACATTGTTAGAGGCAAGACCTCTATCTCATATTCCTAAACAAGAGGGCATGGGGATCTATTTTTCACAAGAGGATCCAATTATTGGAGGGTTGCCCATACACATTGATGAAGATGAGGGCAACATCACTATCACATCTAGAGCACATCCAGTACGTCATGCAGAGGAAGGAGGGGCACATGCTCCAGCAGGAGGGATTCTTGTATCCTTGCAAGAAGTTCCCCAGGATCTCATACATGGAGGTCAAAGCACAATCAGTGAGCAGCATGATTGTGAAGCATTGCAGATGGAAGGAGAAGGTAGGAAGGAAGGGCAGCATCATTTGATGAGAGGCACACACCCTTCTCTATTTCAGAGAGCTAATAAAAAGAGGAGGCAGACTGTACTGCGCTATGAAGGCAAGGGCAAGGTTTCCCAACCATATGTACAGTCCACTCTTGACATTGATGTCTCACTACATGGAGGCATTCCACCTGGGAGGCCACCAGATCTAGCATTGATGAAAGACATCTTGTCTTTGGATTCACCGCTCTTGGATTTTGGAGAGGTGAAGAGTTTGGAGGAGAAATTTGGCATGGGGGATGTCAAAGTAGCAGGCAACAACATGAGGAGAGCTTCACATGACAGATCACTAGCGCTGTCTCTGGGAAGGATTGATCCATATTGGAGGTCTCAACTCTTGGTAGAGTACTCCAAGGATCTTGGTGCTTGCATGATTCTTGATGGCCCTGATGAAGATAACAAATATATGGTGGATGATATGGTCATCTATTCTTATGGCATAGTTGTCTTGACTAGAGCTTCTAAGCTCAAGGAGAAGCTGCTACATGCAGCACATGAGGACTTCCTTTCCATGCATTTTGATGCATATCTGTCCTTGGCAAAGGAGTTCATATGGGAGGGCATACAACATGACATATTTCAGCATATGGAGAGATGCATAGCCCAGATGGTGATAGAGAGGATGTCACAGCCACTTCCCTACTCTTTGGAGGTGAGGGAGAATTTCCGATTGAGCCATTTCAGCTCAAGATCTCAAGTACATGATGGAGGATGTACAATTTCATTTTATGTTTTGTATTTCTTTTCTCTATATGAGAAGAATATTGTACCAAGGAGGATCATTCCTTCTTGCATATTGTATAATAATGTACTTGTAGCCTTTTGTAGCATTGAGATTGGCTATCTCATTGGTGGTTTGTGGGGGAAGCCACATGATTTTTTCTGTGCACCATTGACACCACTTTGTACTTTCATGATGCTATCTTGTAAAATGACTGTGGCAGCTAACAAGTGGCTGGAAAAGCACTTGTTATTGTTTGGTTTGATGCAGGCAAAGGATGCACTATGCTGGTTCCATAAAAGGAACTATGATCCACTTTCCGGTTGTCATGTGACAACTTGTTTTCAATTATTTTTGCTTCCATATATTGTTGATGTTTCTATGTTCATGGGAAGCTTTGTTTGGAGAGTGGGATATGAGGTGGAGATGCCCATTGGGAGTATGATTCTTCCTACTATTCATGTTGTATGTTTCAGGAGGAGCAATGGGCAAACAATGACTGCCACATCACAACTCTTTTCTTCATATGGAGTAAGCCATTTGATGAACTTGAGTGCTTGGAGGAGGCACTTCATGGCTGAATTATTTGATGGGGCAGCTTGGGCCATACTTGGAGGCCATATTGTTTCAGCCCAAAGACATAAAAAACCCCACACTTATCACAAATGGAGAGAGAAACAAATGAAGGGAGGAAAACTAATCTCTCCATGCAGCCCCACTACATTGCACAAACAAGGGGTTGATGATTTTTTCATTTGCATGATAGCATGGGTGATGAAATCACTGGTTGGGAATAAGATTCCCCATGTTGGTCATCACTCCTGCATTGAGGAGGCCATTAAACAACAAGGATATTTCCACTTGCACCCTCCACTTTCTCATGTTCTTACACACTTGGGAGGATTTATTACTGAGCTATGGTGGGATCTATTGATGAGGAGGCCACAAGAAGAGGGAGGGAGAGATTTTTCTCTACCTTTGTAGTTGCTTGAGGAAAAGCAACATTTTGAAGGGGGAGGACTGTAATATTCCCAAAATTTAGACCTCATCTAAATGGAATATTATAGTTGATTTTATCTTTAGATAAATGAATAAATGGGTAGGGAGGCCCATTGACAGGAAGAATAACACTCCTCATGTGAGAAGAGGAAGAATAAGCAGCTAAAAGGAGCACATTTATGTGTGAACAAGGAAGATATCATGTTGATTCAGTCATATTTGACCAAGTCAACACATGTTGTCTAGATACATTGCATCTCCTTGATGAACAACGCAGATTTGGTGGAGGACAACTTGCATGAGCTTGGAGGCAAATGTGGAAGGGACCCAATGAGAAGAGGTTCACTTTGATATATATGAAGAGGATGGAAGCCTTTTCCATTCATGTTTTATTTTATTATTATTTGGTTTGTTTAGACTCTTGGCTTCCTCTTGTTGTTTAGAAGGGTTGCAATGTCGTTGAGCACTGGGTGTTCCCGAGCGAGAATCCCACCTCTTCCCTTGAGAGGCCTATTGGGAGAGTATTGTACTGATTTGTTCCACATCCAGGCTTAAGGCTAAGCAATGATATTTAGTCACATTTTTATTTCTGTAGTAGTGTAGTGCTGTGTTGCAGGGTGTTGCAGTGGAAGATTGATCATTCCACTCCCGGGTCTGTTTCTCAGTAGAGGGTGCCTTCCTTCTCTTGAGAGACCAGAAAAGGAGATTTATGAGCTCATTTCACATCTTGGCAGCAGGCCAAAGCACCTATGCTCTCCTACATTGCAGTCCCTTGCAGGAATTGCGTCATTTTCCAGAGAGTTGATGCAGCAGGGTTTTAACCCTTGTTTTGGAGCTAGTTTCCTAGGGAAAGGGCCAACCCTTCTCCCAAAAAGATAGAGGAAGGGATATTTATCCCTCTTTGTATTATTCAGCCACATTCATGTCATGTTGTAGTGAGACTGCATTATTTCTGAGCTGAATAAATCATATCTGCTCTTTCTTGTACATGTGTCTCAAGAAACCCTTGCCGGGTTATCTCTATAATGCAATAAGGAGGCCATATCTATGTTTTCTTAGCATATTGTGCCATTAATATCCAGATCTATGTTTTTCTATTGAAATGTTGCAGAAACCCTCATAAGATAATGTTGTACATGCTTTATTATTTTCTACATAATCGAAGTCATGGGATTTGGGTGTTTTTGAGGCATTGTAAGGCCGGGAGACCTGTTTAACATATCAAAAGGGATTTATTTCTGATCCCATTTTGAATGTGACGTCCTCAGTCTATATTCTAAGGGAACAAACCATTATTTCCCTTTGTTATCACGCAGTAACCTGGGAATAACGTTTTTATGGTCCATTTTGCTGCTTTTCCCCACTATGAGATAGTGTATAAAGGCATACTTTTGCTGATATGTCCATAATATGATGTAAGAGTGTCTAAGAAACATTTTATGAGATAATTTTCTGCAGTACTTCATTTGTGCTCATGTATTGCTGTAGCTCCACATTTGGAATATCTTAAGATATTCCCAATAGTGTAGATTTTCCCTATTTTGGGATACTACATCTCCTTACATAGTTTGAAATGTATATACAAAGATGTATTAACAGGTTTTTCATTCTGAATATTAAATCTTTCCAACACCTTTTCTATGTACTCACTCTAAGACAACGTTAATTTGTGATTTTTCTTGTATCTAGTTATTCTCATACCAAGGATTTTCTTTGCAACTCCCAAGTCCTTCATTGGAAATGAGTTAACCATTTTTCCTTTGAGAACATTTATTTCCTGCATGTTAGACCCTGCAACAAGAATTTCATCTACATACAATATAAATATAATATAGTTGTCCACATTTTGTTTCTTAAGATAAACACAATGGTTAGAATGGCATCTAGTATAACCTTGTTTAGACGTCATAAACAAGTCAAATTTTAGATACCACTTCCTTGGAGCATGTTTTAATCCATACAATATATTATTCAACTTGCACACTAATTTATTCTTCCATTTGACCTCATACCTCTGTGACTGGTGCATATAAATCTCTTCCTCCAGATCCCCATGGAGAAAGGTTTCCTTTACTTCTAACTGCTCAAGATGAAAATATCCTGCTGCCACTAGACTTAAAGTACTTTTGATTGAAGTCATTTTAACATCAGGAGAAAATATTTCATCAAAATATATACCTTTCTTTTGTGCAAACCCCTTCACACCAAGTTTAACCTTATACCTATGTTTTCCTCCATATTCTTCCTTCAACCTATAAACCCATTTATTCTGCAATGTTGTATTATCTGTACGCAACCTGGCTAAGTCCCAAGTCTAGTTATGTACGAAGGAGTCCATCTCTTCCTTCTTTGCTTGCTTCCACTTCTTTCTGGTTTCCACCTGCATTTCTTCTTCATATCCTTCTAATTCACCAGAATCAATAAAAAATACATAATATATTGAATGAGCGTATCGTTCAGGAGGTCTACTTAACCTAGTAGCTTTTCTAACAACATTAGTAGGAGTTTAGGTGCATGTTGTTGTTGCTCATTATGATTTCATGGCACCTTTTTCTTTATTTTTTCTATGATCTCATCAAGCACTGCGTATTATTTGTTTTCACTTTCCTATTTCTTTCCTTACAACTGCTATTTGTACAAGACCCTTTCATTGAATACCACATCTCTACTCCTGATGATTTTATGGTTTTCATAATCATATAAGAGATAAAAAAAATCATTAACACAATATCTAATGAAGGTACACTTATTTGATGTTTCCTCAATCTTTGTTCTATTTTCTTTATTAATGTGGGAAAATGCTTCATAACTGAAAGTCTTTAGAAATGAGTATTTTATCTTTTTAGCTATCCATGCCTCCTTTGGAATACCACCATCCAAGTAACTTGAAGGTCCTTTGTTTATTATATAAACAACAATATATATATCATCTACCCAAAATGGTAAGGGAAATCCTGCATGCAATCTCATTCACCTTGCATGCTCCATGATAGTCTTGTTCATCCCTTATCACACACCATTTTCTTATGGTGTTCTTGGAACTGTCTTTTGTCTATGAATTCCATGCTTTGAACAATAATTATCAAACTCCCTATTGTAGTATTCACCTCCATTATATGATCTAAGACACTTCAACTTCTTTTATATCTCATTATCAACCAAATATTTCCATTTCTTAAAAGTATCAAAGACATCATATTTATTTCGAATACAATAGACCTAGGTTTTCTAGTTGCATGAACAATAAAAGTAACATAATAAAGAGATCCACCGATAAATGACACCTAAGAAGGTCCCAATACATGTGTATGCACAAGCTATAATTTTCACTCTTCTTTTCTTTCCCAACTCTGAGAAACATGACTCTCTTCTGTTTTCCATAAATGTAATTCTCATAGAAATCCAAATTAACATGCTTCAAACCTGGCAACAAATTTCTTGAGTGAAGAATTTGCATTCCCTTCTCACTCATGTTCCCAAGCCTATGATTCCACAATGTCGTATGTGCTCCTGTGGAGCTTAAAGCATTAGCATAATTATAAATACCATTGCATAAATACAATGTACCAACCTTTTGTCCTTTTGTTATTACCAAGGCTCCATTAGTGACCTTCTAGGTTTTTTCTGTAAATGTAGTTACACAACCTTCACCTTCCAATTTCCATGTTTAAATTAGATACTTCTTTAGATATGGAACATGCCTTACCTCCTTTAATATCCATTGGTTTCCATTCAGTTTATTTATAAAAACCCTACCCATTCCAATGATTTACATGGTTTATCATCACCCAGACAAACCTGTTAAAAATATCCTTGAACATAGTCATGAAAATGTTTCCTATCAGGTGTGGCATGGAATGAAGCCCCTGAATCTACCACCCAGGCATAAATAATATTTTCTAATGAAATAATAAGAGCATCTTGCAACATATCACCTGTTACATTTGCTTCTTGATTGTTCTATTGATGTCCATTTGCTTCTTTTCCCTTCCTAGATTTACAATCTTTCTTCATGTGCCCTTTATTCTCACATTTCAAACACACTATCCCTAATTTGGATTTGGATATGCCTTTCCTTTCCTTATTGCAATGTATCACGCTCTTTCCTCTCTATAGTTTTATTCCCATAGTCCCTACAGTCAGAGCATTACATATTATATCACCCGAGTTTTTCCATCACATTTCCTTGTTAAGGATAACACCGACAACATTATCAAACTTTAAAGTACTAAATCCCTAGACTGAGTTGTTAATAGCCATGAATAATTCATTCCAACTTTCTTGTAATGAGCATAAAAATAATATAGCCCTAACTTCATCATCAAAATTTACCCCTACATATCTTAACTAGCTGGTAACCATGTTAAATTTATTTAAATGATCAACAATAGATCCACCTTATGACATATCCATATTAAACAAGTGCTTCATAAGAAATACCTTGTTTGAGGTTGATGGTTTTTCATATAGGATGGCCAATGCCTTCATTAGACCCTCTATTTTCGTTTCCTTTGAAATGTTTAAGGTCACCAACGCTACTAAGCAAAAATGTATTGTTCTTAGTGCCTTTCTATTGAGAATATCCCATTATTTGTCTGTCATACTTGTTAGCTTCTTTTCTTTTCTACTCAGTGGTAGGTAAAGATATTTATTATACAAATAATCCTCCGTTTTCATCTTCAATATCTAGTAGTTTTGGTCGTTGAATTTCTCAACCCTAAACCTACCATCTTCTTCCATTACTCCCACTTTAACCAGGAACCCTTATTTCCTACAAGTTTATAAGCCAATAGACCTTTGGTGCTGATACCAATTATTATAAATTAAATAATAGAACAATGGAACTCATAAAATATTGCAAAAAAACAAACATAGAAAATCATAAATAAGAGAGACACAAATATACTTGGTTCACCCAATTTGGGCTACGTCCACGGGGAAATAGCCAGTCCTTCATTTCTTATTATATAGAAAATTGAAGGGATACAACCTACAATACATCCATTATAAATTCATCTTCGCTCTCACACAGTATCCTCTCTCTTTCTCGCACATAATAATAATACGCAACCACGATAAAATTCCCTCATATAAACTAAGGTTTGTCTTCTAGGGAAAAAAACCCTAAATTAACATAACTTCTACCGTCTGATATTTCATGCACCCCCCCCCCAATTGGGGAATGGGATCTAAATCTGGTTGAAACAAGAACCCTGAATCAGGAAGACAAGAAAGCTCCACACCCAACAATTTCCTCATGTACCTACCTCATTGTGTCTCCCAACGATTGAAGCTTTTAAAATATAGTTGCTTGTAACTCTCTTTTGTTGAGGAGATGATCAATTTGTTTCCTTGAAAAATCTAATTCCTTTGCTAATTTTTCATTTTATTGCATTAATAAATAAATATTCTTCTTTGTGGCTTATGCAAACTCTACATTTGTTACAATGAATTCTCTTGGATTCTTCCTAATATTCGGCACAATCACTCTTTCTGTGTGAATGGAAACATTGTGATATAGATCATTCAGGAAATACCTTCATATTTCTTGTACTATTATGCTCTTCATCTAGTCGAAGGTGAAGTTATAAATATCAATGACCCTATCATCAAGTGGAGGAAATATTCCCATTTCACTAAATGGGATATGGCCACCAATAAGAGGAGGTGGGGCCGATAACTTATTTATTATAAGATCTGCATAATATCTACTTCTTCGTCATCCTCATCTTGTTCATCATATGTGTTCTAAGCCTGCAACTCTCCCTCCAAATATCTTGCAAATTCTTCCTCTTATTTCTTCTTTCTTCTTCTTCTAACAACTTTTTTCATTCTTCATCATTTTGTTTCTTCTTAGCTTCCTCTTCTTTTCTCTTTTTAATATCTACCCTTATTTTTTGCATGTATTCCCTCTTCTTCCTTTCTTGTTATTCCTTCTACTTGCATTCCTCCTCTTGTTTGCACCCTTCTTCTCATTGATGCTCCTCTTCTCGGCTCTTCTATGTTTCTTCTAATTCCTTTCTTTTCCTCTCTACTTCAATTGTGCCTTTGGTGTTTGTATTTTATTTGATTTTTTTTCTCCTCTCTTCTTCAGGATAATGTATAATATTCCTCTTTGAACTTACAACACTAACTGGAGTAAGCATTTCTTGTTGGTAACCTTCTTGAACAATATCAGTCACATGAGTTGTATTAGAAGGGCCTACCTCGTCACCTGGCCCATATTCCCTGGAAGCATTATACCAATGCATAATCATCTCCTCATCTTCCCAAGAGTCGGAAACATATGGGAAAGAAAAATGTAGCTTAGCACAATGTTATTTATGTTGGAAAATCAAGAATCTTGTATGTTATGTTTGACTTTCCTTACTTGATAATTTCTTTTGATTATTAGTTGGCTAGTTATTACTTCTATTTCTTGTTCATCAAGCAAATACCAAAACAATGAAGATCAAAAAGAGAAAAAGTACACAAGATATAGGCTCCAAGCCAAGGAAAAACCCCTCCAAGGGGAAAATATAGAATAAACACTTCTCTTCTTATAGAATCTATTCAAAATGAGACTTCCAAGACCCAAGACCAAAGCCAAAATTCCTCCCAAGCACCAAGCCAAGCCAAACCAAATTCTTCCAAATTCAGTGAAGATCAAAGAAGCTTCACCTTAAATTTTTAGCCCTGCAACAAGGTCTGCAATTTCAGCCTACAATTTTGGCCTAGATAACTCATCCAGAAACCCTAGACAACTTCACACATGTGGAAAAAAAAGATATTTTTCTTCTTCAATTTCTTCCTCTTCTTCTTGTCTTTCTCGCTCCTCCTTCTTCTTCGCTATTGCATATCAAACTTTACTGAGTGAGTGATCCAAATGAGTTGAATTCATTCTTACTTATAGCCTTTTGGAGGGGTCGAATAGGCCTCATTAGGATGACTTGTCCTTGATAGGCCTCATTAGGCTGAATTTTCCTGGTTGAGGTTGACTTGGTATTGGAGGAAAAAATTTCTTTCTTGACTAAAAAATAGTTATTTTCTTTTATTACAATGAGTCCAAATGGTACTATAATACATGACAAAATCCATTTATTTACCTAGAATACCCTAGAAGCACGAAGAACATGATCTATCCTAGACTTGAGCATGAAACTCGACCTTTGATAAACAAATAAAATTATATTTATTCTTTTCAATATACAGTGTCATGTCTTACAAAGGTAATTATGAAGACCGAACCTAGTTACATTCTCCAACATTTTACACACACCTCTAAGGTCACACCTCTAACGGTTTAATTTTTATAAAAAATTCTTCCCAACGGCTAATTTTTTCCTAAAAGGCTAATTAATATATTTTCTGTTTAAAGCTTACCAGCTCTCACATGTTTTCATTCAATATTATTTTTTCCTTGATGATGAGTGGAGTGTCCACCTGAAACGTTGGATAGGATAATGATCCTTTACATAGTTCCATCCAAAAATCTTCTACAAAAACTCATTTCACCAAACCTGAGGCGGTTAAGTTCTTCGACATCTACTGTTGAAGTTTGCAACAAGAAATAGTGAAATTGGCATCTAGAAGCAACATGACAACACCTACACTAGTCTGGGACCACAAGTCATGTAGTGATGGGTCCTAGCAATACATTAGTGTGAAATTCAATTTATTTGATAAATTGGATATGTGTCAAATTTAATTATCCCTTAATTAAATTGGAAAATAAAATGTAATCTTATCTCATAATCACTTGTAATAGTTTTCTTTTTTTGGTAATTGAGGCTAAACTATATTAGTTCGAAAATAAAATAGTACATATGCTACAAGCTGAGTTGGTAAGTTGCACTAAACCAATCCCAACCTTTGTTGTCTTTATAGATGTGCAAGTATGGGGTTGCCTCCTTGGAGAAAACCAACCTGAAAAAAAAACATCAAACAGAAAATTACAAAGTATGTCGTAGCACCATTCAAAATAGAGGTTCTGTGATAATAACAAGCATGACAAAAAACTAAGAATATTTGAGCTGCAATGCAGTCATGAGTCTTCTGCATCATCATCGCTATCTGGATCTTCCTCCACGATGGGATAGTCATACTCCTACGTAACGACTTCCTCTTCACCAGTAGGTTCACGGGGAGGCCTGGAAGCAGGTGCGTAGAGGATGGGAGCAACCGGGTACTCGAAATCTGGGACTCGCATCCAAGTGCCTTTCGAGTCCATTATCCAAAAGTCTGTGTCATCCCCTTCATCTTCCAGTGCTGGAAGAGGCTTAGTTTTGTGGGGCAAGGGGTGCTCTTGGTACAGAATGGTGGATTTCCTTGGTCCGCTTCTACCTCTCTGCATTACATGAGTGGGGGTCTTCTCCTCCTAGTCGAGCGCGAGACTCTCTAACGTGACTGCCCGAGGAGGAACCTTCAACGAATTCCAAGCGGTTGTTTGGTCCTCGGTGTTAGCGACTAGGGAGCGCACCTCTCTAGCCTCCTCTGATTGTTCTTTGGCACAGTCTAGGAGCCATGGTCAGATGAAGTAGGGAGTTGATGGGGGTCTGAGAGGTGGGGAGGAGCAACTCTAACCTGAGATGGGAAGTGCGCAACAAGGTGCTATTGTCCAGGGAGGTACGTTGATGGAGGATGCGCAGCAAGGGGTGCAGGATAATGGGAGCACTAGCAAGGCAGGTGGAGCTGAGGTGAAGCACGCATTCAAGGGGGTACGTAGCCTGAGGGATTCTGCGTAGTGCAGCACTGGGGGGAGACTTCGCGACAGACTGGGCATGCAGGATGGCTAGAACCGAAACAAAAAAACAAGAAGGAGCAGACTGTGAGTAGTTATGTGTTGTAGGTCCTCCCGATTTGTAGGCCTGTGACACATGCAAAGATGCTGAGAATTATTATGCCTCGCTCACAGCTGCATGTTGTAACTGTTTTCATGATTAGGCATGTGCATATATTTATGACCGAACGTCATATCCGTCGAGGAGATCATTCAAAAGATTGCAACAGAGAGGTGCCCTGGAGGGGATGTTGTTGTCTTTGCGTGTCTTCTTGATGCCTGGTCTTTGTCATATCATGCGAATTATTGCAGGAGTGTGGATCCACGTCGAGTGAAGGCCTGCGCTGCAAATATTCATCATCTCGAGCGTGGGAGAGACTGTTTTCATGCGTGCTTCTACTGTTGCCCACATCTGGGGCATAATCACTTGTAATAGTTAACTGAGTGTGATAAACTCAATTAGCTCATGAATTTCGAGTTGAGGGTAGTTGGTGAGGCATGCAGAGTGATTATATGTGTTTTAGAGTTCAAGTTGCAGTTAAGTGCATGAGTTTAATGCATGACTAATCAATTAACTCAGTTAGGTGAGTTAAAGTCAGTTGAACTAGTTGTAGCTGTTTGTTTCACTAGTGAGAGATCGAGTGAATTAAATTATATTTAATTCACAATCAGTGATCTCACATGAAAATGAGGATTTACTATTATTAGTTGCATGCATGTTAGTTACAGTGGAGACCCAGTTGAGATAAAGGTTAAAGGGAAGTTAACTATCAGTTGTGATATTAACAGACTACCCAGATGTAGTTAAAACACCACAGCATGCCCATGATACTCAGCGCAGTTGAGGAAGGCTGAAATTCCTAAAGGATAGGGATTGCATTCCTCATGAATTGCGTGAGCAAGGCAGGTTTAAGACAGGTTGAGAATTAGCTAAGTGTTGGCCCGATTTTGTTTGGATCAGTGTGAGACGATAGGCAGATTGCAGGAGACTCTTGTGAGAAGAGTGCATTGTAATTGTTTCATGATTCCTTGTGGAATATACAATATATGATAGAGGGGTTTTGAGCAGTAAGCTTTCCCCGGGAAATTATCCGTGTTGTGGTTTGATTGATTCTTCTTTGCTTCATGTGATTGGCGATTGTGTTTTTAATTCCACAATTGATTTGTAGAAGTGATTCAGTATCTAGCTTTAGTACATTGCTTGATCAGATTGAATCCATTAATATACATATGTTTGTATAATTTCTACATTAACTTCAACTCCATTCATATTCTTAAGTTCGTATGACCCTACTTGCAGGGGAAAGAGAGGCTAAGGTGACTTCTTCTTTTGCAATAGCTGGCACAATCGTGTGCAAAGTTGAAATCCAATATCTTGCATGAAAACCTTGTTAGTCACATACCTCATCATGACATGTGGAGGTCTTTGGGAACTAAAAACTTTGATGTATGTGCCTTGAGGAGAAGTGAACCAATCTGCTACTTCAACAACTGCATCTTTAGCCTCATTAGTCATGTAAGGCGCCTCGACTTCAAAGATCATCTAATATAGTACAGCAAAAAAGTGCTCAACCAATTTTTCATACACCCCTCTATAACTAACCTCTGAGAATATCTTACAATAGATGTAGACATGAAGTTGTCATGGTGTCCATTTCAACTCTATAACTGGGAACTCATTGTGAGCACAAATTCCATCGAGCAAGTAGGCAGACATATAGAATTGAGTTTACTTTCCCTGTGATGATTTCTTTGCCTTTGACACATTAATCTGCAGTTGTTGGGTGCTGCTACTTTGGTAATTTTATGATGAACTAAAAGAAATAAGATATAAAGAATCATAATAACAAGAAACATCACAAGTACTTATCAATAATAAGAAAATATTTCTGCCTTTATAATTAACACGGTTACCGATGAAATAGGTAACCTGACCTCAAAACGAGAACTCTAGCCCAAAAAGACTCAAAAAACATGAAAAAACACCCCAAAAACAAAAAAAGTGTATTCCAGAACGCACTTGGTTTTTTTTGAAGGTCAAATTTCAACATTTTATAAAATTGTGCTAAAAACAAAATCGTTTCTTGAAAAAAGGATTGAAAAAACACCCTCAAAACAAAACCAATTGATGTTGGAATAACAAAAAAAAAAAAATTGGCAATATATTTTTGACATTTTTAAAAAATAGAAATAACATTTTTAATTTTTAAAATGCAAACATTAAAAAAACCTAAAATTTAAGAAAAAAATAATTTTAAAAAATAAAAACATTTTGAAAGCTTAAAATTTAAAAATATATAGGAATAAAAATAGAAAATAAAACAAAATGAAAATTTTAATTCAAACATTAAAAAAAAACCTAAAATTTAAAAAAAATAAAAATAAAAATAAAATTAAAAGATTAAAATTTCAAAATATATAGAAATAAAAAAATAAAAATAAAAACAAAATAAAAATATTAAAAAAAAAAAGAAAAAAAGAAAAGAAAAAAAGGAAGAAATTATAAAAAATAAAATATAGAAATTAAATTTAAAAAAGAAAAAGAAATTGTTTATTAAATTAAAAATAAAAATAAAAATTTTAAAATAAAAAATTAAATTTAAAGAAATATATTAAATTTTGATAAATTTAAAACTTAAAAAAAAACATTATTTAAATTAAAAGTTAAAAAATGAAAAATTAATTAAAAATAAAAAATGAAAAATAAAATACAATAAAAATATTAAATTAAAAAAAATATTTATTAAAAAACAAATAAATTTTAAAAAATAAATTTAAATTATATATATATATATATATATATATATATAGATATCAAATTTTAATAAATAAATGAATAAACAAATAAATTTTGAAATAAAAAATAAATTTTAAATTAAAAAAAAAAAACAAAAAAAAAAGAAAGAAAGAAAGAAGAAGGTTAAAAAGCTTTAAAAATCAATAAAAATGAAAAATTGAAAAAAATAAATTAAATAAAAAATAAAATAAAAAACAAATTAATTTGAAAATATTAAGTTTAATTAAAAAAAAAATTCTGATTTTAAATACACAATTTTAATTGAAATAAAAAAAATATAAAAATTTTATGTAATTAAAAAAATAATAATAAAAAAATAAAAAAATAAAAAAAATATTAAATTCAAATAAATAAATAAATAAAAAAACAAAATTTATTAAATTTTAAAAAATTAAATGAAAAAACTAAACATAAAATTTGATAATAAAAAAAAAATATGAAAAAAAAAAAATCAATTAAAAAAAGAAAAAAATAAATAAAAAGAGAATTTTTTTTGATCTTGGTGTGTGTAATACATACAGGCGGTGGGCCGGGTGTGTATACCACGATTTTTATTTTTATTTATTTATTTATTTATTATTATTATTATTATTATTATTTTTAATTAATTTATTTTTATTTAAATTTATTTATTTAATTTATTTATTTTTTATTTTTAATATTTTTTAATTCGTAATTTCTTCTTCTTCTTTTTCTTTTTTTAAATATTTTTTGTTTTTAATTTGATTTTTTTTCTTTTTTCTTTTTAATATATATATATATATATATATATATATATATATATTTCAAAAAATTATTATTATTATTATTATTATTATTATTTATTATTTATTTTTATTTTAAATTTAATTTGTTTTTTATTTTTATTTTTTTTTTAAATTTAATATTTTAGATTAATTATTTTTTAAAATTTAAAATTTATTTATTAAATTTATTAAATTTTAATTTAATTTTTTTTTTTGATCTTTCAGTTTATTTAGTTTTTCATTTTTAAAATTTATAAATTGTTTCATTTAAAAAAAAAACAATAAATTTATGGATATTTGTTTTTTAATTATTTGCACGTGGTTTTTTTCATTTTTTGTTTTTGTTTTTTTTTTTCTTTTAAATTTTAATTTTCTTTTTCAATTTTAATTATTATTATTATTATTATTTTTTTTAAATTTTAAAATTTGTATTATTTTTTTCTTCTTATTATTATTTTTTTAATTTAAATTTTTAAATTTTTAAATTTAATTTTTTCTTTTTTGTATTTTATTTTTTTAATCTAAATTTTAATTTTGTAATTTTAATTATTTTTAAATTTTCTATTTTAAATATTTTTTTTTAATTATATGGTTTTTTTTAATAACTTAGAAAAAAATGTTTTTTTTTTCAAATTTTGTCATTTCTTTTGATATAATTTTTGAATATTTTTGTTTTTTTTTTGTTTTTTTAAATTTATTTTTGTTTAAATTTTTTTATTTTTACGAGTTAATTTTTTTTTTTTAAACATTTTTATTGTTTTTATATATATATATTTTATCTAAGTTTTGTGTTTTATTACTAACATGAAAATCACCACTCTAAAAAAAAAAGGTTGATGCTACATCAATATGTTTCAAAATTAGCATGAAAATCACCGCTCTAAAAAAGAAGAAGTCGATATTGCATCAATACGTTTCAAAATTAGCATGAAAATCACTAACATTTTAAAACAAATATTCATACTTCATAAATAAAAATATTAGAGTGTCAATAATAATATATATTTATCAAGTTTACCAGAGTTTTTACACTCCAAAAATTAGCATGAAAATCACTAACATTTTAAAACAAATATTCATACTTCATAAATAAAAATATTAGAGTGTCAAAAATGTGCACAAAAAAAAAGGGGTGATTCTGCATCACCACTTTTCAAAATCGGGTGCTTTTTATGCTACCAAAAAAAAGTAGGTAACAGTTCGGTTACCTATTTCATCGGTAACAGTGTTAATTTTCTAACATGGTATCATAGCTTTGGTGAAGAAGGAATAAAAAGGAAGTCTTCAACACTTGATAAAGGAACCATTCAAAGGATCATCTCAGGGAAGGAATCTACTACACTCTAGGAAGATGTATAACACAATCAAGGGAGAAAACAAACTTGAAGGAGCCTCAAACTACAGGTCCTGGAAAAAGAGATTGACCTCATCCTGGAAAAATGTAAAGAAGCCTATAAAGGATTCCAATGATGATGAAAAGTGAAATTTAGGGAATTAGAATTGGTGTCCATGACTCTAATGGTAGAAGGAATAAAGGAAAACCTTGTCCCATTCATAGCCAACATCGACCATGATTACGAAATGTATGAAGCCTTGTTGAAGTTATTCACTATTAAGAACATTGGTCAAGTATCAAGTTTGAAGAATGGCATAAGGACTACAAAGATGACTAAAGAAGACACAAAGGCCTCCTCCTTTATGAAGATAGCAAGAATCACGGATGAACTTTTGGCCATTGATGAATTGTTCCAGACAAAGAACTCGTGATCACTGTCCTATTAGGATTTCCACCTACTTGGGGTGCATTTGTTGCAGGACTTAACAGTTGAAAGGTAGCTCCCACCATTGAAGAACTATGGATTGCCCGCAGTCAGGAAGAATTAAGGATCTCATTAGCTGCCAATCCTCAAGGATTATCAAATTCCTACATTTCTCAACATAAAGGAAATAAATCAAAAGGACCAAGGAAGAAAGTTGACATGTCTAAGGTAGAATGCTATCAATGCCATAAGAAGGATCATAATAGGAATGATTGTCCTGAAAATCCAAGAAACAAGAAGAGAGAAAGAGATCAATCCAACACTGTTGAAGAAGGAGACTCAAAGAAAGTCTAGCCTGGAGAATTTGACATTAGGGACTTACACTACTAAGTCATTTGCTTGTATATTTAGATATCTTATTTCATATTTTTGATGTTTTAGAATTTATAGGTCTCTAACATATTTTTGGAAAAATATATTTTATTGTTTTTATAATTTTATAGGTATCCCTCAAGCTTTGGAGGGAGCCCTCAATAACTCCCAAAGATATGTATCTAAGCTCCTTTCAATTTTTGGTTTCATGTACTTATTCAAGTTTTGATTATATTAATACTAATCATGTCCCTCTATTTTCTTTATTAGGAAAACATCTGCTATATTCTTTAGGAGTATGAAGGAGGACCTCTCAAGACAAGATTTGTCTAGAAACAAAGGTATGCTTTAAAACATTAACTTCTTTATTATAAATGTTCATTAATTTGACAATATATTATAACATTATTATGTCCATCTATAGTGAATCACATTGATTCTTATTTTGGGTGATTCAACACTTGATAAATATGCCTACCCCACTTATATTCTTAAATGATTTTGTAGAACCCTAGACAGGTTATGGAAAAAACCCTAACCTAAAGGTATGCCAATGATGTGTGAAACCCTTGCCTTCTTAGGGTTATTGTGAAATGATATTTGATTTTTTTGTTGTTGATGATGTCTTGTTTATGATTTTGGTATGATAAGGAAAGCCTAACATGTTAGGGTTGAATGATAAGGTCTAAAATCCCAAATATTTGAAATTTTGGTAATTTTTGGGTTTTCTATGTTCCTATATTGAAACTCTAACTCTTTAGGGTTTGCTGGAATGTGTGAGCAAGACCCTTATAATATATTATAAATGATTTCCTTGATATGTGTGTGTTTGTCTGATCAAACGCTGGTCTAATCAAATTTATTGATATGTTGTGAAGTTGGGTTTGACTATGAAATGAAATACCTTTGCTTGATGATGTATACCTAGGTATGTGAATATATGTCCTTTTTGGTTGAAATCATAGCTTGGTATAGGTCTATGTATGTCTAATGTGTCAATGTTTTCAGACATATGATATGCCTTTGCATGATTATGAATTCCTAGATACATGTGTTGACCTAATTATTAATGGTCATAAGTCTTAGGATTTAGTATAAATCCTTGTCTGAGATGCTAGGATGATATTTGGAAATCTAGGGTTTTGCAGTTAAGCCCTAGTAGTAGTTAAATTCTCTAGTATGTGTGATATAACAATCTGAGATCTATTTATATAATGATTGTTGAGTTTGTGAGAATGAAATTCTAGGGTTTTGAAGTTGAACCTTAGTAGAAGTGAATATCTATGATGAATAATGGCAATATGATGATTTGAGATTTGTGTAAGATTGATGAAAATATTATTTTTTATTGGATTTGATGGTTGATTGAAAATATATGGCTCACAAATAACTATAGTGGAAATTGGTCATGTTAATGACGAAGCTGTGATTTAATTTGATTGATTCTCTTGTATGAAATCTAGGATTTGTATAAATCTCTGGTGGAAATTCTAACATACGAATTTTGAAATTTGTTAGATATCTTGCAGATCTATATTTAAATTGTTTCTATGGTTTTATATATGTTGTAATAGGGTTTGTTACACCTTTTGAAAGAAACATTGAAACCCTAGATAGAATGAAAGTTGTTATGTAGTCTAGGGTTTATGACAAAGTCCTTAGAAAAATGTTGAAGAACATATGTCTCTTGTTTGTAATTAAGTTTGGGTATCTGATATTTATAAATTTGAAATTATTTCGTGATTCCAATATGGCTAACTTCATGTTTCTATAGATTTGGTTGTGCTTGCTATGTAAGTTGTGTGGTTGCACAATCTTCAATATGGTGAAGATGCTCGTTGACATGATAAGCATGATGAGGTGTTGATAACTCTGATGAAATTGTTGAAAGCCATGAATGATTCTCTGATGATGAAAAGAAGAAGTTGATCTCCCTGAGGAAGCCTGAATAGAAGAGATCTTCTTAATATTTAGAGGGAGTTTGGATAAAGATGCCCCCTAGTTGAGAGGGAGGGAATAACCTGGTTTTGATTGAAGAATCAATTTCAGAGGATATGTTGTTGCATGAAAAGTGGGAGAAGGAAAGTTTATGATGAAGGAATTTTCTAACAAATAATTTTTTGATAGTCCTACTATGAAAATTTGAGAAGAAATAACAAGTTATCTGAAAGACCCCTGAGGTTTGTATTTGTTTATGTACATGTGAAAGTATATTATTGATTGGGGTTGCGTTTGTACAGGAACATATTTCGAAGGATTTGATAGCATGTTGGTTACCAATAAGTTTGATTGGGAGAGATTTTTCATACATGATTTTCTCGATCAATGGATGTTGAGGCTTTATGAGTGAAGCATTGCTTGGGAGTACATTTGACTGACACTTTGTGTTGATTTCTAGGCCCCGAAGTTGGAAAGGTTTTGTTGATCAAAGAGCTTTAACTTTTGGATACACACCTACATCCCTAGGTTGATGGTTAGCAAGTAAGCCTGATGGTACCTAAATGGGCTGAAAGCTTGAGTCCATCTTAGTCCCACATGGACATATTTCCCTGGTCACGAATCTAGTCTGTGGAATTGCGATGCCTAAATTGTTAAGAGACAAATGGATAGATTTCCTGGTTCAGGAACCTAGTCCATGGCATTTTGGTGCCTAAAGTTCTTCATTGTTCATACAATATGAGATCTTCCATTGTATTTGTATATGATGAATCCCCCCCTATTTTAGAGGGAGTGTTGGAAAATGTAACTAGGTTCGGTCTTAATTTATTGTACTTGAGTCATCTTGTAATGTACTTTTCAAAAGAATAAAGAAAATAATTTTATTATTATTATTGCGACTTATTAAAGTATGGGTTTCATGCTTAGGTCACCATGTTTTAGGTCAAAGTTCTCGTTGAGGACTTCTAGGATTTATTCTGAGTTAATAGAGTCATTGTACATTTAAAGAGACCCTTCTTGGGTTTTTGAATCATGTAAAAAGGTTTAATATTGAGTCAAATATTAATTATGTGACCTACACACCAAGTCGGCCTAAGAGACACCTATTTGACCTAACTTGGAGCCTATAAAAGGAAGGAAATTGAATTCATTTGGAGCACACTCTCTCACAGCAAGTTCAATATCTCTTGTAGCTGGGAAAAGTTTGAATTATGTTGCCGAGAAGCCGAAAGAAGTGCAAGTTTGGGGAAGTTTAAGGAGAAGAAGAAAACAAAATTTTGGTGCCTCTCTCTCCCTATTTTTTTCCCTAGATTCGGAGATCGAAGTCTTCCAAGTTTTGTTGTTGCCACAAGCTGTTTGTTGCTGGAAGTTTTTGCCTAGTCGGAGTTGTTAGAAAGGGGTCAAAGATATGGGAGGCTCACTTGGTGTGGAGGGAAAGTTTGGCATATGTCTAGGGTGAAGAGTCTCAAAGAATACTATTGAAAGGAATAATTATCTTGACTGGGTTTTCCCCTCAGTGGGGGTTTTTCCCTCACATAGTGCCTACATATAGTGTCTATTGTTTTATGTTTTGCTGCTTTGGTAATTTCTTGATGAGCTAAAAGGAAGAAGATATAAATAATCGTAATAACAAGAAACATCACAAGTAATTATCAAGAATAAGAAAATATTTCTTCCTTTATGATTTTCTAATAGGTTCTAATGTCTGTTGGTAAGCATGCTTACATACTTGTTTCTTTTAGGCCATGTTTAAATGTCAAACTGCCAGTGAGGAATGAGAGAGTCGTCCTTGGGAAGCATTAATGTTCTGAGTGATGTCATGCACCAGGAAGAGTTGGGAAATTCCTTATAGGTACCTTATAACTCTAATTCAATCCATCCCAATTCACAATATGTATGACATAAGCTTGGGTCGAATGGTCTTGTTAAACCTGAATAAAACCAAGAAATTATATAACGGCAGGGAGCCTTGTTAGTCCTCGTGATTAACCATTAATCACATGGTTAATTGGTCATGTAATCATTATCTCAAACTATAATGAACGCCACCTAGGCCACACGCATGGTTATCTAGGATCCTACCAGAGGAAAATGTTATAGATGGGATACGCAAGGCATGATAAGAAGTCTTCTAGTTATCAAATGAGAATGTAAGTCTTGGGGGGACTGGAACGAAGAATTCACATTCGAGGAAATTGTAATGTAAGTCTTGGGGGATGAGAACATATGTGCCAAGGTTAGGATTTTATGTCCCAGGGAACAAAAAATTATGTATCCCATAGGTTGGGGAATAGGAAAGTACTAAAACATGTAGAGGATATAACTTCCCCCAAACCATTATAATGTGAAAATTTTGACAAACATGAGAAGGGTCGAGCCTGATGGGACTCAAAAACTTGAGTTGCGTTGGTCAAGGACATGTAGGCTATATAAGGTGACATGGGATTCCACGTAAGAGATTTTGATGATGTGGTTCGGTGACATGGTAAGGGCATTCATTTGGCACGTTAATTGTATGACGCATTGCAGTGAGAATTGGTGTTTTGGGGACTGAAAACGTGGAATCCACCTGACACGTGGAAATATTTGAAGGCACCATGTGGTAGTGTGTGCCATGTGGTATTGAAATAGGGTCCACATTATTGAGGGCCACATCATTGTGGATCATAGATTCGTAAAGTTTATTTATGGTGTATCATGTGGAGTGGGGCCATAGTGTCGTGATTGACGGAAGCCGCAGTGTTGCTGTTGACAAAAGTTGCAGTGTTGCAGTCGACAAAAGTTGTGGAATGGGTAATTCACCATAAATTATTGCATAAATTTCACATTGCACAGTGCTTGGCTTGCCATAAGGCCAAGGCCTTCCTTGTCATTGGGTCGTAGAGATAATGTGTTGCAGTAATGGGATAAAAAAATATTTGTCCCAGGAGATAGAGACTGAGGTGGCATATGACAAGAATTCTCGTGACCATCGTATTTTCGATTGAACGATTATAACATAAAATAATAGAAAAATAAGTTATGAGCCAGAAAGAAAGAAAGTCTTTTTAACGTCCACAACGCTAAAAATAGCCTATGGGACATATTGCTTCCCCATCTGGCTCTTGTATTCGACCCTTTTCCTGTGGAGTTTTACAATAAACACTCCTAGCTTCTCGACAAACTCTGCGTTGAATAGATTATCCCAAGAGCTAGCTGCCAGAATACCTGCATAATTTTCCCTGTTGTCTTTGAAGGCCTCACATTCTCAAAATGAAATGTTTTTCTGTTTCCACTTTTCTGGAAGAGGAAAAAATACATACTATTTCCTCCCACATTTTTTTTGGCCTTTTCCAACGCCCTATTTCACAACGGAGTTGATGAGAATTAGTCCTTAATTGAGCAATAATAATTCTAGATCTCCAGGAAATATTGACCCCTATGTACGATTTTTGTTGATGATTATGAGTTGGATTCAACTCTTCAATGTAGTACTTCTTCTTTCTCCCCAGCTCTTTCTCCCAAGTAATTTTGTGGAACTTATCCATAACAAAAGTTTTTATCTCTTTACTGTTTGTAGGACACATGCTCAAGCAAATACCTCATTTACTAAACCATGTGTTATTTTTCCGCATCCAAGTCTTCTTTCTTTTGCACAATTTGTCGTTAAACACAACCTTAGGCCATCTACCCTCTTCCATTTGCTCATTTTTTTTCAAATACCTTATGACTCGCACGATAACAATTGATTCAATAGGAGCAACCCCTATTTCACTTAAAAAGATAGCATAAGGAACTGCACTTTTAATTTTGAATTTGTTTGTAATCAAACGCTTTCGAATTTTCTCAATTTGTTTCCACTTCATCTCAGTTGTGCCGCTGGCCCACAGTTCACAACTATAGAGAATCATCGGAATCACCAAAAGCCCAAAAAGAGTCAGAGTAGTTTTCCAATCCCATAACTCTGCCTCTCTACAACTGTTTTGAAGAGCAGAAAATTCTTTCCAAAACCCCATAGTTCTTTCCTTTCTTCAACCATCCCAACTTAAATTTTTGTTGAAGTCAATTCTGAGGTATTTGTAGTCTGAAACTTCTTCTAGAATGTTGCCTTCAAAGTATAACTTATGTTGTTTATGCTTTATTTTGTTAGAGAAAACCACTACTTTTGTTTTGCTAATATTGACTTGCATCCCCACCCTTCTACAAAAATTCTCAAGGGAATGTAGGTGATCTTGCAAACCAAGAGCCGATTTAGCAATCAGTATAAGGTCATTTGCATAAAAAATAATCCTTATAACGAACTTGCCCAAATGGATATCGTCACCCCCTTGCGAATTTAGCCACTCTTCAAGCTTGTCAATATATAAACCAAAAAGGGTAGGAAACAATGGGAAAACTTGCTTGACCCCGATATCGCTTGTAAAACTTTCAAAAATGCCCGCTGAAGTTCTAATTTTGACTTTTACCTCTTCATACAGCCTATGCACAGTTTCTCTCAAATGCTGTGTCAAAGGATTTTCTAAAATCAACAAATCAACAAAAAACTTCTTCCTTTTTTTCCTAAACTTTTTCAATGATGTGCCTTAAAGTTATACAATGATCAACTGTGGAATGTTTAGGTCTAAAACCTGCTTTCCCTTTAGCACATTTATCTTTTTCTTCTTCCCACTTTCTGATTTGCTTTTTTATCATGCTTCTAAATAACTTTGCAAACAAGGGTTTTATCATTATGGTTATATAATTGGAGGGATTATTGACGTCACCACTCTTGAAAAGAGGTATTTCCATACTAGTTGTTCAATCTATGGGGAACCCCTGCTGTATGATGTTGTTGAAAATTTTTGTGATGTGAGGTGAAATAATTTTTAAGCCCCACTTTATATACTTTTCTTGGAGTTCAACTAAGTATTTTTCTTTTCCAGCACCCAACTTCTTGATACCCATCTCTAGCTCTTGCACGGTGAAGAGTTTTGTGTCTGTGTTGACCAAGGTACGAGGGTCAACCTTGGGATCGTGCTCATAAATTTGTCTTGCATAGTCGAACCATTTAGAAGCTGTAATGTTGTTTTTAGTTTGCACCTTTTTCGGTTGGAGCTCCTTCCAGAATAATTTGGGGTTATTTTTCCAAAGGAAGATTAGTTCTTCTCTCCTCAAAACCATGAAATCAACCTTTTTATTTCTTAATATCCACTTGTAAGGTTTGAGATTTATGTTATCCTTGTCTGATTCCCTCCACATTCTCCTTGCCTTTTTGTATTCCTCGTCAAACCAAGCATTAAAAGGAAAGCAATTTGATTAAGAATTCTTCATTTTTTTCTCTTTTTCACTCAGCAAGTGCGCTTTGAATTAAATGTGTTAATTTGTGACTATGAAGCCCATGAAATGATATTTCCTCCTTCTCGAAGAGTCTCTCTAGTGTTATTTGAAGGTATTACAATTCTCTGGAGTCAAAATAATTCTTCCCTTTGGGGGATTTTGTTGAACACACTGAGTTTTTGACCCTACTTGCTTCCTTCCGGTCCAAGAGAAACTTAAATAGATTGCCTTGTGATATGATTTTAAGTCCCAAATTTGATCTCCAATCAACACTTCATTTTCTCACACAACCTATGCGAGCAAATTACATAATCTAATACACTTGCTCCATTGTAAGTATTGCAAGTGAGATTACCAGACTTTTCCCATCTAGTAAAACCATTACAAATGACTAGATCAAAAGCCCCACATAGCGTAAGCAACTGTTCTCCAAAGAGATTGCAACCTTTATCCTTTGAAATTATTTCCCATTGATGATTACACTCTTCTGTAAGCCAGATAGGGTCACAGTCTTATTTTACAACAAAGAATGTGTTAGTGTCAGTATTTGCATATTTCCACCAGGGATCAAAACACATTTGCATGTGCATCTTAGGTGTCCCATTCTGAATAATTTTTTCATCATCCCATTAGGTCATGATATATTGTTCACTGGTGGTTGTCTTGGTCAAATAAGTTTCCTTCTCCCTCCGAAGATCATATTGGTTGAATCATTCTCATGTATCCTTGAGCATAATAACACCTATGGAAATGCTCTGTTCACTTGGAAGTCTTTAAAGTCAAAATTCAAAGTCTCATTCAAAAGTCAGGTCAAAAAGTAGTCCCATTAGGTCATAGGGTCAAAATCATGAAAATTGGTCATTTCACCATCAAATTCATTTTTTTAAGGAATAGTAATAGTCAAATGTATTCAATAATTTCAGGTTCTAAACTATGATTTCCGAGTAATTGTCTTCGTGTTTACCATACTTGTCTCTCAGTTGTGCTTGGAAAGCTCATTTCCCTCTCCTAGGGTTTTCAGGGTATTTTTCTTGGTCTCATGACTTCCATGGTTAAATAATCAACAAGACTTGTATCCCGATGCTCTTACACTTTCCCCTATCCTTAATATACATTCCTAAACACTTTCCATCACTCCTATCCCTCAAAATCATCATTTTTCGACAAACCCTATCTTATTGCTACAATTTGACACTTTTTGAGACTAGGCATGTGTTTTTCCCTTTTGGACACCTTCCCCTCACTCAATCCTTGAAATTACACTTTCCCCTACTCTCTAACATCAATCCCTATCCCCAAAAATTTCCCCAAGAATTTGGACAGGCCCTAACCCCTTCATTCCTCTCCCTTTACAAGGTAGTCCTAAAATTCCCTGTTTTGCTTACACCAAACCCTAAATTCCTCTCCTAGTGAGCTAGGGTTTGCTATGGAATCAGAGACATCTGAATAGAGGAGGCATAAGGGAGGTAATTTTAGAAAGTATGAAGCCATCCCAAATCATAAACATCATTTCTCCATCATTTTCCAAGAAATCATTGTAAGGGACAATCATTTGCCACACACAGGGCCAAGTTTCGCTTCAAACTATGTTTCCGACCAAACAGAGATGAATTTGATAAAAGTGAGAGAGGGTTTTGTCCATAATAGGACAAGAAAGAAAAATCCTTCATTTTTTACATAGGTATCATGGTTTTTGAGAAATGTTAAAAATACAGGTGCTACACGAGGTTTGCTGCATTTCTGGAGTGACCTTGAGAAAATCAAGTTTTCTCCTAGATGTAGTGTCCAAATGACTTTCTTGATGAGTCAAATGATAACTAAAAAGAGATATATTTCCAATGAGCTATCATGGGCTCAATTTGGAGTTTCTGAAGTCCTTCAAAAGTTTCCTGCACCAACACTTTACATTTCTGCGCCCTCATTCAACACGTTTTGACTAGTATTGGGAGAATGCAGTTTTGAGGGGTCAAATAAACTCTAATCAGAAAACCAAACGTATATTTGGGAAAAAGACTTGAAGGTATTTCCAACAAGCTATCCTGGGCCCAATTTGGACACTGGGAAGGCATTCAAAAACATCCTGTAATTTGGGGGTAAAATGGTGTTGCGCATAGGAGCAGTGCGCTGCGCATAGAGCAATTTTGGAAAAACACAGGAAATTATGCCCTGTGCGCAGTGCCTTGGCGCTGTGCTTCTTCTTGGAGCATCCAATGGACAAAAGGAAAGCATCAGTGTGTTCATACTGATGATTACATGCCCCCTGTACGTTTTCTAAGCATTTGGAGAAAAACTGGTCAAGAAAAAGGGCAAAAAACACCCAAAAAATCATGTTTGTGCCTCTTTTTCAGGATGGCGTTGTGCATGGAGGTAGTCTTGGGAGAATGTAGTTTTTAGGGGTCAAATAAAATCCAAATCAGAAACCAAAAGAATATCTGGAAATTAGATAGGATAGGCTTTCTAATGAGCTATCATGAGCTCAATTTGGACATCGGGAACTCAGTCAAAAGTGACCTGCAAGAAGATCTAATCTTTTTCCTCCTTGGCGTTGCGCATAGGACAAATTTTCTCTGTTTTAAATTTTCCTCTATTTTTCATGTAATTTTTGAGTTTTACCTCACTAGTTGGGGTTTTCACTGATGTAATTGGTAAATATAAATGTAATTATGATGAGGATTAGTTTACTATGGTTAAATTCACTAGCTTGAGTCCTCTAAAGGTCAAATGAATTAGTTTCCTCTCTTTTAGAGGCAAGTTGTTGGATCTTCCTAGTCTTCAGATTCTTGTTTGGGAGTAGGTGAAACTGATCCTTATCTCATGGATTCGACTCCTTGAGGCTAGGGAGAGTGGTTTTGAGGTCTATATGATGTATATTTTCAGTCATTGTAATGGTTGGATTCACTTGGAGCTTTGGCATCTCAAGAGACACATTTTGTATCAGTTCTGGCTTGGACATTAATCAAATTTGCAAAATTTTTATGTTTGAATGTTTTGTTACTTCATCCATCATTTCATTGCTAATAAGTGAATATTTTCAAGTAGATGACCATAATCCATAATTGTTATGCTCTATTTTGGGTTAATATTCATATTTTGTAATTTCTTCAGTTTAGAAAGAAATAATGAGTTCACCATGCTCTTTCTACCTCCTCACTTGTCTTGATCATCCCATCATCAAAACCCTAAAGTGCTAAACATCATACATACCTTTCCCCATAGATCACCCTGCAAATCTTGACCTAATTTCCTTGCCCTATCTGTGTGACTCCTCCTGATCCAGCAAAACCCTACAAATCAAAAATAAAAAAACCCTGAGCTACTATACCTAGCCTAATATCTTCTTTCCTCGGTCATTTTGACTGGATCCATACGGAGAGAGCCCTCTCCTGGCCTAGTAGGGATAGCTACTTAGCTAAGCGTGGTTTGAGGTTACCTTAGAATTGCCTCTCTCAACTTGAGGTTCAATTTGAGTGATAACATTTTGGCGACCATACTCTGGGGAAACGAAAGATCAGATCTTCCATGGAAAGAACGACAAAGATTTAGATATAATTGTTGATGGTGAATAGCAGTTGGACACATATGAAGGCTAAACCATTCACCTGTCGACTCCATTCACTGAAATATCCATAAAACCAACACCTCATGGCGACTCCAGTGGATGAAGATCAGTAGCTTCAAGCATTTTCAAGATGGAAACTGTTGCAAGAAGGTATGCTCCCATGAGCCGGGATCACATTCTAGGTTTCCCAAATAAAATGCCTAAGGTAGATTGGCAAAGGAATTTGCCTATGTTTAAAGATGATGATAGGAATGATGCTGCTTTACATCTGGTTAAATTTCACATGCATACACGCAAGTTGAAGTTTGAATTTCCTGAAGATTGTATCATAAAGATGTTCATGGCTTCTCTTGAAGGAAAAGCACGATCTTGGTATGAAGGTTTGCCACCTGCCATTATTTGTTCTCTTAGAGTTTTCCATTCAATATTTTATGAAGAATACAAGGATTCCTATCCTTGTTTATCTCTGGTTAATAATTGTTGTGATCAATTTGAGGTTTTCATTCAAAACCTAGAAGATTATTATGATCATAGTGAGTTCATGGATGAAGAGATCTTGGAGGATTTGCATAAAAATCCTTTTCATCACCAAAAAGAGAAAGTGTTTTCTCTCATGCAAGAAAAAGATGATGTATATTGTCTTGATGTTCATAAAGACGTCCCACAGGAGACAATTCTTTTAGCAGTAGAACAAGTTGATATGCCAAAGGTTAAAGAAGATATTCAACATCCTTGTGAATCTTTAGGAGAGAAAGAAGACAATTATTGTGTTATCAAAATAATACAAAAATTTCTTTCTCCTCTATTTGAAGATGAGATAGATCAGCCCTTAAACAGTCATATTACAACTCAAGCTAATGCAGGTTTTCTGAGTTCACATAATCAAGAAAGTATTGGTAAAACTTCTTCCATTTTTGAAAATGAAAATCTAAGTTTAAATGAGGACAATCCTAGAATTGATTTATAGATCATCATGAAGAAAGACAATCTCATTTTTCAATGTTCATATTTGATGAAGTTTCTCCTCAAACTGATTTGCCTAAGTATGATGAAACTAAAGATAATTTTGATGAGGAGCTTGATGAAACTATACAGGAAATTGTTGTGAGTAAACCAATTGATGATGATGATTCCCTGAAAGGAGATCAGCTAGTAGATATTTTTTTCTTTCATGAAGATGATAAGGTTGTCATGTTTGATAATCCCGAAGAATTTTCCTTGTTTAAGGATGACTTAGACTATGAATTTGAGGAATGTGAACCAGAGGGAGACAGTATGCAAGAGATAGAATCAGAGTTACCCATGCTTGAGGAATTTTTAGCCAACACTCAGATAGCAGAATGTTATACTTCCCTATGCCTTTCTATGGAACAACAAACAAGTGTTCTTTTAGATCAAAATGAAGGGAGTACTTGTATTTTTGCTGCTGGATCTCAAGACAAGGTAATGCTTTAGGATTTTCAAAATCCCTTCAGTAGTCTTTTGCAAGCATTGGAGAAGATGAATGTTGTTTTGTTTGTCAGCATAAGCCTTGGTTTCAACTTTTATTGTGAGTTGCCTACATGTACATCATTCTGCCTTCTCGAGGAAAGTAAGAGAAGAAATTTAGTAAGTAGCCATCTCCTGGATTGGTTACACTAGATGGATCATTTCACCTAATTGGAAATTGTACAACAGATTAGAGTAGGTTGGTATCATTTCAGATTGATTTTATTTCATTTTCAGCAAGTGTTGACAAAATTCATCAAGGTTTGAAGCCCGAGGTGAAGGCCTTAAGGCTTTGATGATCTGTTAGTGTGGATTGAAGTTTGTAGTATTTTTTCAGCTTCCATTTTAGTTTTAGTTTACAGATTTGACTCCATGCCCAATGAATAGGCACTTGGTCTACGGTGTTCTTGGTACCTCCAAGGAGCTACCATCCCCAGCTGGAGCCAATATTAGTGTAATTATTTGCATACTTCCACCAGGGATCAAAACACATTTGCATGTACATCTTAGGTGTCCCATTCTGAATAATTGTTTCATCATTCCATTAGGTCATGATATAAAATTGTTCCACTGGTGGTTGTCCTGGTCAAATAAGCTTCCTTCTCCCTCAGAATATCATATTGGTTGACTCATTCTCATGTCTCCTTGAGCATAATAACACCTACGGAAATGCTCTGTTCACTTGGAAGTCTTTAAAGTCAAAATTCAAAGTCTCATTCAAAAGTCAGGTAAAAAATTAGTCCCATTAGGTCATAGGGTCAAAATCATGAAAATTGGTCATTTCACCATCAAATTCATTTTTTGAAGGAATAGTAATAGTCAAATGTATTCAAAAATTTCAGGTTCTAAACTATCATTTCTGAGTAAGTGGCTTTGTGTTTACCATATTTGTCTCTCAGTTGTACTTGGAAAGCTCATTTCCCTCTCCTAGGGTTTTGAGGGCATTTTTCTTGGTCTCTTGACTTCCATGGTTAAATAATCAACAAGACTTGTATCCCGATGCTCTTACACTTTCCCCTATCATTAATATACCTTCCTAAACACTTCCCATCACTCTTATCCCTCAAAATAATCATTTTCCCACAAACCCTAGCCTATTGCTACAATTTGACACTTTTCGAGACTAGGCATGTGTTTTTCCCTTTTGGACCCCTTCCCCTCACTCAATCCTTGAAATTCCACTTTCCCCTACTCTCTAACATCTATACTTATCCCCAAAAATTTCCCCAAGAATTTAGACAGCCCCTAACCTCTTCATTCCCCTTCCTCTACAAGGCAGTCCTAAAATCCCCTGTTTTGCTTACACCAAACCTTAAATTCCTCTCCTACTGAGCTAGGGTTTACTATGGAATCAGAGAAATATGAGTAGAGTGGAGTGTAAAACCCAGATTAATAGGAAAAGTATATATTATTATTGATAAAAAGATAATATGATTGCAATTGGGAGAGACCGCTTTAAATACAGCCTTATGGTGTCCCTTGGTGAAGGGGCATGATCTTTGATCATGCCCTTTTACTTAAATAAACCTAAGACAACCTAGGATAATTACAATAAATAATAATTAATAAATTATACATAGCATTACCCCTCTCTTAAAATATTCTTTGTCCTCAAATCACATGCAACGCCAGATGTTGTTGACAAAATGCTTCAGTTTCCCAAGAGGCTTCTTCTTCGGGCAAATCCTTCCACTTGATCAAGTATTCCGCGATAACACGAGATCGTAGCTTCTTTTCTCGAGTAGATAGGATACCTTCAGGTTCCAAAAGGATCCTTCCTTCATCATCTAAAAATGGAAGTGTCGTTTGGGCTAACTGATGGTCACCAAGTGCTTTTTTTAAGCAGGACACATGGAAGATGTTGTGAACACGAATTGTATCAGGAAGGCTCAAAGCATAAGCAACTTGACTGATCTTTTTGTTGATTTGATACGGTCCATAGAACTTTGGGGCTAATTTATGTTTCCCTTTTTGTTTCAAGGACAATTGCTTGTAAGGTTGGAGCTTGAAAAACACCCAGTCTCCAACTTCAAATGATCGCTCAGTTCTATTGCGGTCAGCCTATTGCTTCATACAGTTTCGTGCAATATTCAGATTTTCTTTTAGGACTTGGACGATATTTTGGTTTTCTTCTAGCTGGTTTTTAACTGCTAGTAGGTTTGACTGGACTGAAGCGAGATCTTTCCATTTTGGGGACTCGTATCCATACAATGCTTGGAATGGAGTCATTTTTGCCTATGTATGGTAAGTAGAATTATACCACCATTCAGCGAGATGCAACCATTGAACCCACTTATTTTGTTTTTCTGTAGCATAACAACGTAGGTAAGCTTCCAAACATTTATTGACAACCTCTGTTTGTCCATCTATTTGTGGGTGGTAAGCTGACCTCATGTTTAGGTAGGTTCCTATATGTTTGAACAATTCTTTCCAAAAATTTCCCTTAAATTTGGCATTTCTGTTGCTCACAATGACTTTCGGGAATCCATGTAGTTTATAAATATGTTTGTAGAATATCTTAGAAATTTTCTTTGCAGAGATTGTTTTCTTTATAGCAATAAAGTGAGCATATTTAGTGAGTCTATCGACTACTACGAAGATCTTATCCTTTCCATCAGATATAGGTAACCCTTCAATAAAATCCATTGATATTTCTTCCCATTTCTGATTCGGAATATTTAAGGGATGAAGTAACCCAGGTGTCATAATATTTTCACTTTTATTTATTTGACATTTGTCACATTCTGCTACATAATTTTGAATATCATGACTCATACCCTTCCAAAAGAATGACTGACGTGCATTCTAGTAGGTTTTAAAATATCCTACATGCCCGGATGACATGGAATCATGTGATTCCTTGTGTATTTTTTATATAAACTTGGAATTGGGGTTTAGATAAATTATTCCTTTGTACCATAAGATATCGTTCTTCCATTCAAATTTTGAGTTTCCTAGGAGATTATTGATTATAACCGACATTTCTGGATCTTTGGCGTACTCACTTTAAATCTCATTAAGCCATTCAGGAACAACAACCGATACTGCAAGTAGTGTAGGTTCTTCGTCCTTCCTAGACATGGCATTTGCTACGACATTGTCTTTCCCCTTCTTGTGTAATATCTCCATGTCGAAGGTGAAAATTTTTTCAATCTACTTTTGTTGTTATTCAGAGAGTGTTTTTTGTTGGAGGAGATACTGAAGACTATTATGATCTGTTCGGATGGAAAATTTACTCCCTAACAGATATTGTCTCCATTTGGCCAATGCGTGCATAATTTCGAGCATTTCCTTGTTGTATGTGGATTTGAGAAGCTCTCTCTTATTGAGCTTCCTGCTTTCAAAAGAGATAGGGTGCCTTCCTCCATTAGTGCTGCACCTATACCGAATCCAAAGGCATCACATTCGATGATAAATGGTTTAGAGAAATTGGGAGTTTCCAATACCGGTGCATTAGACATTACTTCGTTCAATTCTTCAAAACACTTTCCTGCTTCTTCATTCCATTGAAATGAATTTTTCTTTAAAAGATCTGTAAGAGGTGAAGTTCTGTGTGCATAGCCTTCAATAAATCTTTGATAGTATCTCATTAATCCTAAGAATCCTCTTAGCTTGGATATATTCACTGGTTTATTCCATTCCCTTATAGCCTTGATTTTAGAAGGGTCCAGTTTTACCCCTTCATGGGATATTATGGGTCCCAGATATTTGATTTCTTCTTTTCCAAAGGTGCATTTGGATTTCTTAGCATAAAACTGATGATATTCCAATAACGTAAGAACTTTATCCAAGTGTTGCAAGTTCTCTTTCCAATTTTTACTATAAATTAAAATAACATCAAAAAATACTAGTACAAATTTCCTAAGATATGGACAAAATAATTCTTTCATAGTAGCTTGGAACGTAGCTGGTGCATTTGTTAACCCAAACGACATTACTTTAAACTCGTAGTGAACTTCGTGTGTTTGGAATGTAGTTTTTGGTATATCTTCCAACCTGATTATGATATGGTAATAGCATGACCTTAAGTCTAACTTAAAGAAGTATTTTGCGCTATGTAGCTCATCTAGCATTTCATCGATAAAGGGGATTGGAAACTTATTTTTAATTGTTATCTTATTTAATCCTCTATAGTCAATGCATAGCCGCAACAATCCATCCTTCTTTCTTACCAATATAACTGGGGCAGCATATGGACTCTTTCTTTTTGAGATGACCCCACATTTTAAAAGGTCTTGGATTATCTTTTCAATTTCAGTCTTTTGGTGATGTGGGGAGCGATAAGGTTTTATGTTGACAGGGTCTGATCCTGCCTTGACTTCTATTGTATGTTCGATTTCCCTGTTAGGAGGCATTTTCATTGGCAGGTCTTGGAATAATTTTTTGTGTTTTTGAATTAGTCCTTGTACTTCTGGTGACCCTTCACTGATCATTTTTGTAGATAATATCTCTAACTGATGACATTGTACTATATAGGCTGGCGCTCCTTTTCAAATCATCTTCATCATCTGGGATGACGATACGATTTGATTTTATGGTGCTTGGAATCCATATAACTTGTGCTTTTGCCCTTCCCACTTAAATCTTATAAACTTCTTTTGATGGTTGGCAGAATAAGTACCTAAGGTTTGTAGCCATTGAATTCCTAAGACCACATCTACTCCTCCTAGTGGTACGGTATAGAATGGAGATTCTAAACTAAAATATTTAATCTGTAATTTGACCTTATGGAATTTCCCTACCTGCTCAATCTTCTTACCATTGGCCACCATTACCTTCATATTAGGCATGGGAAAAGTAAATATATTGAGTCTTTTGGCCATGGTTGAATATAGAAAATTGTGGGTGCTGCCAGTGTTGATGAGAACCATTATGTTGTTCTTCTTAATATGTCCTTTTAATTTTAGTGTCTGAGGTTGTGATATACTTGTCATAGCTGATAATGACGATTTCGGAATTCTTTCGTCATCTACTTCTAGAGAGAACTCTAGGGTGTCTTTCATTCCTTCTACATCTGAATCATCATTGTTAAGAGTCATTAGTTGCTTCACAATTATACAGATTTTTTTCTTTTCCATTAGCACACCTGTGCTTAGGGTCCCACTTTTCGCCACAAAGTTTTCACTTGCCCTCTCTCATCCTTTGTATTTCCATGTTAGATTTGTCCCCTTCACGAAGATGTGGTGGGACATATTTTATGTTATCTACATTTGTAGATTGAGGAAACCTTCGTCTCCAATATACTCTTTCCGGTTTTGACCAAAATAACTTTTCAAATTTCTTTTCAGCAGCTTTTGCTTTTTGTCTTGCTAGTTCTATTGATGTAATGTCATGAAGCTCGAGCTCTACTTGTATATGGGTTTTAAGTCCTGAAATGAAAGACTGGACTAAAAGAGATTCTAACAATCCAGGTACTCGTGTCGCTAAGGTCTCCCATTCTCAAGTGTACTCATCCACATCTCCTTTTTGGCGTAATTTGATGAATGTTGAAAAAAACTCTTCTTCCTTTATACCTTGGAATCTTTTAAAGAACACATCCTTAAATTTTCTCCAACTAATAGCAAGCGTCGTCTTTTTCCACCACATATACCAGTTATATGCTTCTCCTTCCATTTTCATGGAAGCATGCTTAATTTTTTCTTCATCACTGTCAATGTCGTAAATCTCAAAATATTCTTCAGCTTAATTAAGCCACACAACGCTATTTTTTTCATTACCTTCGAACTTGGGTAGCTCAATTTTTGCTCTTCGTTGATATGCTGTTAACGACGGAGCGAAAAAGGGATATTGATTAGTGCATGCATTCCAGAGCTGCTTATTTTGAGAATTTGTATTACTATCTTTGTGATGGTGTGGGGAGTCTGTTTTTTCATAATGATCTTCTGAATTCCCTGAATCCGCTGAATTGTTTTGTTGATTATGTTAAATATTCGGGAATATTGGTCCTTGTGTCTAATTTATCTTGTCGCAGATGTCGGTTAGCTCTTGCATTGCTTGGCTATGATTTTCCGTGGACTCGCTATGGTTTAGCCAAATTTGTCTTTCTATCCGATTTTTCGTATCTTGAAGCTTTTTGATGTTGTTGGAATGTCCCATAACTTTACCCTCGAGATCGACTAATATTTTGGAGAAGTCATCATAATTATTATTGATCTTACTCTC
Source organism: Pinus albicaulis (assembly GCA_034641835.2). Classification (NCBI taxonomy): domain Eukaryota; kingdom Viridiplantae; phylum Streptophyta; class Pinopsida; order Pinales; family Pinaceae; genus Pinus; species Pinus albicaulis. The sequence continues at coordinate 1,292,867,713 of CM076583.1, read as the reverse complement.
AAGATCAGTCAATTTTTTTTGGAATTCGGCCATCGACATTGATGAAGACATCGAGCGTGTATGAGGTGGTGAATATTTATCTGCCAGTTCTTTTATTTTTTTACTTTTATTTTTTTGATTTATTTTTAAATAATAATAATAATAATAATAATTATTTTATTTTATTATATATATATATATTAATTGTAAATTATATGATATATATATTATAACTATTAATAAAAAAAAAATCGTTCGCTTAATACCTGTCCCTGATTTAACGTCACCTGGTTTACCATGAATACAATGTTGGATACACCGGAAGATTTTAATGGCATCTGGTGGTTGGTAGCGTCGCACAGGTAAGTGGAAATTGGGGTAGACGGAATATGGAAGGTGTCGAACAGAATCCTGCCGAAAATCGCTGTGTGGAAGAATTAACGACCGGGCAGTGCCGACGATGGGTTGACGATGGCGATTGTGAACTCAGGGACGGGACGATTGTTAGAGGCCAATGGTGGTGGATGGTGGAAGGCAATGAGGAGACGGGGAGATGGTAGTTAGAGTAGCGATGGGGAGAGTGGGCGGGGAGGAGCGACAACGGGGAAGAAGCAGCCGTTGGGAGAGGGGGCGGGGAAGTGGGTGGGAAGAGGGGGAGAGGAAGTGGGGAGAGGGGCCAGTGGGAAGAGGGCCGAGGAAGAAGTGGAAAATTGAAGAGACGATAGACAACGGAGGAAGATGATGGCGGGGGGAAATGACGGAGAGGGAAAGCAGGGAGAATTGGCAGCGAAAGAGGGGGCGGAAGGGAAGCAGCAGCGGGGAGAGGGTGGGAAAACTCGGGGGAAACAACCGCGGTGTGGGAAGAGCGGTGTCAAGCAGTAGCGTTTTAAGGAAGTGCTAAATGCGGCAGCAACACCACCGTGGTGGCAACAGCTCTGCTGGTAACAGCTGAAGGTAGCCAGCAGCAGTGGAAAGCGGTCACAACCAAACTCGCTCTGATAACAATGGAGTGTAAAACCCAGATTAACAGGAAAAATTATATATTATTATTGAAAAAAAGATAATATGATTACAATTGGGAGAGACCAAGGCTTAAAATATAGCCTTATGGTGTCCCTTGGTGAAGGGGCATGATCTTTTATCATGCCCTTTTACTTAAATAAACCTAAGACAACCTAGGATAATTACACTAAATAATAATTAATAAATTATACATAACATAGAGGAGGCATAAGGGAGGTCATTTTAGCAAGTATGAAGCCATCCCAAGTCATAAACATCACGCCTCCATCATTTTCCAAGAAATAATTCTAAGGGACAAATCATTTGCCACACACAGGGCCAAGTTTCGCTTCAAATTATGTTTCCGACCAAACATAAATGAATTTGACAAAAGTGAAAGAGGTTTTGTCCATAATAGGCCAAGTAAGAAAAAAATTATTCAATTTTTACACAAGTATCATGGTTTTTGAGAAATGTGAAAAATACAGGTGTTACACGAGGTTTGCTGCATTTCTAGAGTGACCTTGGGAAAATCTTCTCCTAGCTGGAGTGTCCAAATGACTTTCTTGATGAGTCAAATGATAACTAGCCAGAGATATATTTCCAATGAGCTATCATGGTCTCAATTTGGAGTTGAGGAAGGCCTTCAAAAGCTGCATGCACCAACACTCTACATTTATGCACCCTCATTCAGCACTTTTTGACCAGTATTGGGAGAATGCATTTTTGAGGGGTCAAATCAACTCTAATCAGAAAAAAAATGTATATTTGGAAAGTATACTTGAAGGGATTTCCAACGAGCTATCCTGGGCCAAATTTGGACACCAGGAAGGTAGTAAAAAATAGCCTGCAAGTTTGGGGTAAAATGGCGCTGTGCATAGGAGTAGTGAGCTGCACATAGAGCAATTTTAGAAAAACATAGGAAATTATGCCCTATGCGCAGTGCCTTGGCGCTGTGCTTCTTCTTGGAGCATCCAATGGAAAAAAGGAAAGCATCAGTGTGTTCATAATGATGATTACATGCGCCCTGTAATTTTTCTAAGAATTTGGAGCAAAAATGGTCAGGCAAAAGGGCCAAAAACACCCAAAAAATCATGTTTCTGCCTCTTTTTCAAGATGGCGTTGCGCATAGAGGTATTCTTGGGAGAATGTAGTTTTGAGGGGTTAAATAAAATCTAAATTATAAACCAAAAGAAGATCTGAAAAGTAGACATGACATTCTTTCTAATGAGATATCATGAGCTCAATTTGGACATCGAGAAGTCAGCCAAAAGTGACTTGCACAAAGACCTATTTTTTTTCCTCCTTGGCATTGCGCATAGGACAAATTTTCTCTGTTTTAAAGTTTCCTCTGTTTTTCATGTAATTTTTGAGTTTTACCTAACTATTTGGGTTTTTAATTGATATAATTGGTAAATATGAATGTAATTATGATGATGATTAGTTTAATATGGGTAAATTCACTAGCTTGAGTCCTCTAAAGGTCAAATGAATCAGTTTCCTCTCTTTTAGAGGCAAGTTGTTAGGTCTTCCTAGTCTTCAGATTCTTGTTTGGGAGTAGGTGAAACTGATCCTTATCTCATGGATTCGACTCCCTAAGGCTAGGGAGAGTGGTTTTTAGGTATATATGATTATTTTCTCAGTCATTGTAATGGTTGGATTCACTTGGAGCTTTGGCATCTCAAGGGACACATTTTGTATTAGTTCTGGCTTGGACATTAATCAAATTTGAAGCTATTTTTATGGGATCCATGTGGTATTGTGTTTAGTTTCAGTTTCTTCTTCTCTGCTCATATTTTTGAATTTTTTTTTACTTCATCCATCATTTCATTGCTAATAAGTGAATGTTTTCAAGTAGGTGAACATAATCCATAATTTTTATGCTATGTTTTGGGTTAATATTCATTGTTTGTAATTTCTTCAGTTTAGAAAGAAATCATGAGTTCACCATGCTCTTTCTAGCTCCTCACCTGTCTTGATCATCCCATCATCGAAACCCTAAAGTGCTAAACATCATACCTACCTTTCACCAGAGAACACCCTGCAAAACTTGACCTAATTTCCTTGCCTTAGCTGTGTGACTCCTCCTGATCCGGAAAAACCCTACAAATCAAAAATAAAAAAACCTAAAGCTACTATACCTAGCCTAATATCTTCTTTCCTCAGTAATTTTGACTTTGATCCACACATAGAGAGCCCTCTCCTGGCCTAGTAGGGCTAGCTACTTGGCTAAGCATGGTTTGAGGTTACCTCGGAATTGCCTCTCTCGGCCTGAGGTTCAATCTGAGTGGTAACATAATGATATCTTGTTTACCTGTAGTTCTAGCGTTGAAATCCCCCACTATAAGGACTTCACCTAGTTGAGAATATATTGAAATATCTTATTTTAGGGATGCAAAGGGATATTTGTGGTCAAGCCCTCTACTTTTGTATATTTTTGAAACTTGCGGCGCAAAATAGCATGTTGCAATTCTAATGTGATTTCCATTTTCTGATTTTTTAAGCAGGAAAATTGCTTATTTGGGTCTTATTTTTCTAGCTGAATGAAACGACCTTCTTTTTCTCTCACTAGTACCATGATACCCCCATGCCCTGTGCCATTTCCTGCTGCCTTGTTCCACACTGCTATCTTCCAATACCCTTCAAACAAAGGTGTCTTGCACCCTTCATGCTCATGTGTTTCTATGATACAAATTATGTCTCTAGCTTCCACAATAGGCCCTAACCTAGGTCCTCGTCTCCATGGGTAACCCCTGCAGTTCCAAAAAACTAATATTAAGGAAACCTGGTTACGACTTGATTGCTATTTGTTTTGACATGCAAGACTCATAGTTGAGTCTTTGTCCCTACTTTCCCATACTGACCTTGCTTCCTCATTTCTTGTTGAAGAGTTTGCTTCCTCTTCTTTGTTATCATTTTGTTGCCTTGTTTTGGAAGGAGGTCCAAATTTCACTATCACAGCTTTACCTTTATAAATCCATGCTCTCTTTCCCTCATCTTTTTCTTTCCTAACTTTTGTCATTTCGTCCCTCCTTTCCTCTTGTTGTCTAACAGTTAAATCTTCTTCTAGAAAAAACTGAGAACCCCTCAAGAGTTGCTTCTTGCTTAGAATGATATCTTTATCACGCAAGCTAGGCATGATGACTTTTATGGGCCTATATCTCTCACCATTAAGCTTAGCTACTCTCCATGCTTGGCCTATTTTTCCTTGCCATTGTAGCTTATCTTTCAAGAAGTCTCTTGCAAGGTCAAGAGTACATTCATTTTTCCCATTATCTTTCACCCCTTCAATAATTATGTTTGTTTCTCTATCTTTTATTTCCTTGCTTTCTCTATCTTGAATGTTGTCAATCTGAATGTTTGTTTCTCCTTCCCTCTTAGCAGAATTGCTAATAACTTGAGCCCAGGTTTTGGAGAGTTTTGTGGAATCTCCTTTACTTTCTTCTCTTAATGTCTCTTCATGGTCGTCTATTTGAGAAAATACTTTCCCCTTATCCCGGGATGGTTTAGCATTCATCACCTCTATATTATCCACTGGAAATTTCTTCATGTTTTGAACCTCTGCCTTCATGTGTTGCTATTCTGTCTTCCCTATCAGGAGAGCTTCTTGTAGCAATGCCACTTTCTCCTTCAGAACTTTTTTTCTTTTTTCTAAAGCTTGGATTTTAGCTGTTATTATATGGATTGTACCATCTCTTTCCTACGCTTTATCTTCTACTGCCTCCAACCTCTTTTTTACATTTAACAGTTCTTTCACATAAATATCATATGACCAAGTGAGAGATGTGGATGTGGGACTATATAAGGCAGAATCATCAATGAATTTTCCTTTTCCTTTTCCTTTGGACTTGTTGTTGCCACATGCTTGCAAAGAGGACTTGTTTAAATGTTGTTTCTTACGAAGGAATTGAGTACTTTCCCTTTGAGACCTTTTTTTCCTTGTCTGCTCCAATTTAAGACGAGCTACTCTTCATTTTAAAATGCCATGATACTGCTTGGAATTGACCCAAACCCACTTCCCAGCTTTGGCTGATGAGGAAATTTTCACTTGCCCTATATCATTTGTTTCCATGGGTTATGAGGTTTCATGTCCCATTATCATGATGATATTAAGGTAAATCAAAGCCTCTGCAAAAAAATGACCCTAATTTCAACACTGAACTCTTGCGCTAAACTTTATTCTCCACGTGAAACTTCTTCAGATGTTAAGTTTTTGTTGCACGGTGCACCTAGACCTAGGGGACCTAGAAAGTGCCATCAGGTCTAAGCCCTAGCCACATCGGTACCTGGGGTGATGTGGAGCTGCCTGGGTAGGGTGCCACAAATATTCCATGCAGGTGTCACATGGTATGTCCTTGCTTATGTGGCGTGGATTAAATAATAAAACTTCAAATGGGCATAAATTTTGATCTGTGCATCGAATCAAGATAAAATTTATATTGCTAGAAAGCTCTCGACGAGATGAATGTGATGGTACTGTCCAAAGTTAATTCAACTAATTTTGGGGAAGGAGGGATTTTGTAACCCCATTTCCATGATGAGACAATGGAGATTGGGTTAAATAAAAGTAACACATCCCATTCAACTTGGAAGTATAAGGGGGTGGGAGAGAGATTTACAGTGCTTGTTTTAAATAATACCGAATTTTTAAAAATAATAGTACATGTTTAAGAATGCAAACTTCAACACTTTAAGAAAGTGACAATAAGGTTTATATAATCTCGAACCTTGTCAATTTGATAATGGGGAGGTGATATTAAGTTCATTGGGAATTAAATTCTGACAATTTTCTAAGGGAAAGTATTCCAGATTGAAATCAAGTTCATTGGGAATCAAAATGAAATAATGAAGACACTGACCTATGTTCATGGTAATGCATTGTCTTCCTTTTCAAATATTTTATCATAGTTGCAATAGAGTCATTTATGTCTCTACATAATACTCTCCTTTTGAGGGTTGTTTTGGCTTTCAACTTCTTTCTCCTAATGAGATTCTAATTACTCTCCCAACGTCAAATACATTCGAGCTATAAGAGGGATTAAGACAAAGCTTCTTCTTTTATCTATAACTCCACCAAAACATAGTACAAAGTTCATGGTTGCTTTTAAAAAATGCATGCCAAGTGTATGACACTTCATGATTAACATCAATTTTCTTAACATGTTTAGGTTAGTGACCAAAATTGGTTACATTCAAACAAACATCACATTACACTACAAGGAAAAGACCCTCTAGCGGATGTTTTTGAGGAACCCCTTATAAAAATACCCCAGAAATTCGTTTCTAGCGAAGGTTGGCGGGCAGAGGTGTTTGCGGATGTATTTCATACGGTGCGCTTATCACCGTAAAATGCACCAGTGCGTTCAACACGAGAAAGCATCGGTGCGCACAAAATATTGGCACACTGGACACCGTGCGTTCCATACACACCTGCCTGGTGCGTCTCATTTTTTTAGCGCATCGGTCCTTTACAACACATCTTCACCGGTGCCTCATAAAAAGCTCGTGAAAACAGAAACCGACTGGTGCGGAATGAAGAAAACGCACCGGTGCACCCATAAACACTACGTGTCGGAACAGGGTTAAAAAAAAAATTACGGCCAAAAAACCGCACAAAACATTGGCACACCGAACACTGTGCGCTCTGTACACACCCGCCCGGTGCATTTTATTATTGTAGTGCCCCGGTGCTTTACAGAGAATCCGCACCGGTGCCTCATAAAAAATGCGTGAAAACAAAAATTGCCTGGCGCAGAATAATGAAAACGCATCGGTGCGCCCATAAACCCCTCACACCAGAACGGGGTTAAATAAAAAAAAAAAATTACGGCAAAAAAATGGCACAAAACATTGGCATATCGGACACCGTGCGCTCCGTACACACTCGCCTGGTGCGTTTTATTACTGTAGCGCCTCGGTGCTTTACAGAGAATCCGCACCGGTGCCTCTTAAAAAACGTGCAAAAATAGAAACCGCCCAGCACAGAATAACGAAAACAGATCGGTGCGCCCATAAACACCACGTACGGTAACGAGGTTAAATAAAAAAAAAAAATTATGGCCAAAAAACTGCATAAAACATTGGCACACTGGACACTGTGCATTCCGTACACACTTGCCCGATGTGTTTTATTACTGTAGTGCCCTAGTGCGTTATAGATCATCCGCACCGGTGCCTCATAAAAAACGTGCAAAAACAGAAACTGCCCGGCGCGGAATGACGAAAATGCACTGGTACGTCCATAAAATCCCGCGCACTGGAAGGGGGTTAAATAAAAAAAATTACAGGCAAAAAACTACACAAAAAATTGGCACACCGAACACTGTGCGCTCCGTACACACCCTCCTGGTGTGTTGTATTTTTGTAGAGACCAGTGCTTTACAAACCGTTTGCACTGGTGCCTCATAAAAGGCACGCCAAAACAGAAACCACCTGGTGCGGAATGAAGAAAACACATCGGTGTGTCTATAAAACCCCATGCACCGGAACATGGTTAAATAAAAAAAAAAAATTACGGCCAAAAAACCACATTTTTCACTTTTGTTAGTGCTACAGAGCTCTCAAGCACTAGTGAAATTTATCCTTGTTTGAGCCGCCCTGACATTGGTGCTCCCATTGCACTCATTACATGCATTGTTGTTGTGCATTGCCCACCAATCTCCATCTTGAATTTTGCAAAACGGTGGAAAATTTTTCTTTTGCAAATTCTACGGCCAATATGCCTCCTCGACGAGCAAATGTACAGGTATTTTTCTTGTTTTTCCATAATTAAGCTTTTTAGCAGATTAGAATTTCAAATAATTTTAAAATTAACCATTTAAAAGGAATTTTTTTAATTTATTTTTTATTTTTTTATTTATTTTTTTTAATTTTAATTTTAATTTATTTATTTATTTTGTCGCGTGGTGCGCTTGTGCCGTTCGGCTCGCACCGGTTTGCGGTGTTACCTGTAAATTTACAGGCTGCACCGCAGCTGGTGCTACCGGTATCCGCACCGGTTCCGGGGTGGTACCGATAGGCGCACTGTGTTATTTTAATTTTTTTTTAAAAGTGCGGTGCGGTCGTTTACTAGGCCACATCGTTGACAATGTGGAATAGAAAAAACATGGTGCGTTGACTAAATTATCCACCTCAGGGATGGTAATGTTATCAACGCACTGTGTTTCCACTATTCCACATTGTCAATGTTGTGGCCTGGTAAACCGATGCTAACGGTATCTGCACCGGTTCCGGGGCAGTACCGAAGGCGCATCGTGTTATTTTTATTTTTTATTTTTTAAAGTTCGGTGGGGTCGGTTATTCGGCTGCACCGTTGACCTAGTGGAATAGCTGCGATGCGGTGCGTTGACCAAAATAGCAGCCCCAAGGCAGTTATTTTTATCAGCGCACGGTTTTCCATATTTCACTTGGGTTAACGGTGCAACCTTGTAAAAGGCCACACTGTTTACTATGTCACGATGGCAAGAGGTGGGTCCGTTGACTAAACTATACGCCCCAGGGCATAGAGTTTCATCAGTGCACCGCCCTCCTGACACCATACATAGTCAACGGTGTGCTATAAATTATTCTGGAGCACCTTCCTCGGCGCGCTTAATATTATTAGGTGCACTGAGGCTGGTGCGCTCCATATAAAGACGCACCAAGACCGGTGCATGAATGTGTTTGTGGCGCACCGACTGTTTTTTTATTTTGTTTAAAAATAATAATTATATATCTATGTTTCTAAATACATGTCTCATTTAATAAAAAAATTGTGTTTAATATGGCAATCATTCAGAGACATGAAAGGAGAGAAGAGGGGGAACAACAACAACAACAGGTGGGGCAGTATAACATGGTTCTCCTATGGGAGGCATGAGAGAGGGAGAGAGATGCGTACCCTCACCCTATTACAGCAGCTACGCAGTGGCTCCTAAGGTAGGTAGGCCTCCTCAAGTTCTATGAGGAGGCTACTTCCCTAAAGGGCCATAGTTTGTTTTTGAGACATCTTATCCGAAGGTGGAATGCCCAACAACAGGCTTTCCAAGTTGGTATCAACCTGTGGTACATGCCCACTGAGGAGGATATATACTTCATTACAGGGCTATCGAGGATAGGGGTGTATTTTCCCTCATTCCCAGAGGTTCCGGCTGGATGTGTAGCAGGGAGTCAGTTAGTTTACTCCCAGAGATACATTGGAGAAAATGTACTGTCTCCTGCAGAGTTTCGGGTTGCTGGTGGTCAGTTACGTATTGGTGCATTTGGTAGGGAGGAGGTGCAGTGTCTGTCACTTATCATTTCGAACATTTCGCACAACACCAGTGACAGGCAACACATTAGTTTCCCACTTCTATATTATGTTGATTCTTTAGTACAAGAACTACGACTTGTCAGGTGGTCTGCCATTTTTTTGCAGCAGTTCTGTACATCCTTAAATAGATGTCATGCTCATGCACAAGGGAGGGTGAACTGCCATTTTTCTTTAGAGATTTTTTGTTTATTTTTTTAGAGGTTTCCAGAGACGAGGCCTACTTTTATTTGGCAGCCTCGTAGGACGACGTTTGAGGCACATATGCACATGTGGGGGCTGATGATGCCCAAGAGGGGAGACACTGAGTTTTTCCCGAGGATAATGCAGGATACACTGGAGTTACTAGCTAGTGAGCATCCCTTCGTTATGGTCCCTTGTCCTTAGGCGGGTTTGGATTGGCGAGGGTGTGCCAACATCCTCTTCACAGCTGATGAGCCGCCAGATGATAGAGGTAATATTACTGTTTTATATATTTAAATTTATTCTAGCATGTTTTTTAACTTGTTTTTATTAAATTGTGTAATGAATTTGTCTAATTATTGTTGTGTACTTGTATATATTTTGCAGACATTGGCTCTTTTGATGGCAAGGAGATGCTGGCACCAGTACCACATGATCCAGGTGTGGATCCTGATGATGATCAGGGCATGCCAGATGCTGAGGATCATCAGGAGGTTGGTGCTAGGTGCAGTCGAATTGATGCTAGATACCAGATGGAGTTGGGAGACCAACTCAGTGCATTGATTGTTGAGGCGGGCATCAGGCCCGCTCATTACAGAGACACAAAGGCTGATGATAGGTTATTACATATGTGGAGAGGCATGCCACGTGACATGTACAACTTGATGTGGCATGTTGTAGGAGTTATGATAGCTTTTACGTGACTGACAAGGACTATTGAACATTATAGGCGTGGTCGAGACGCAACAGGTGATGGACAGTCCACGAGAAGCGACTCTTCATCTCATCATTGTTCACCTCACGGCGCATCAGATGAGCATGAGCCTCCACTAGTATCCAGTAGCAATCATCATGGAGATAAGGCTGGACCATCGACCACGTCCAGTCAACAACCTGCAGTATCCATCAGTACTCATGATCATGAGCAGGCTAGACCATCGAATGTCAAGGTTGCACCATTGACTGAGCAGGCCTCCACTAGTACTGATATTGATGTTGTACTACCACAAGCTAATCCATGACATTTATATTACAGTTGTATATTTTTAATATTATTCAGTTATATATATATATATATATATATATATATGGTCCATGTATTTTATGTTCATGTTGCAGTTGTACTTAATTTACATGTTGGTGATCATCATGATGTGTATATTGTTAGGTCATGTTAGATATATTCATTTAATGTGCAGCTTGCAGATAGATGTGTATGTGATAGCATGAGTTATTTGACATGAGATGTATATTTGATGTTTGTGTTGTGATGATGTTAATATATAATGTTAATTGTGTTTTTTTAGATGATCATGATCACGATGATGCAATTAGTGATTTTGAATGTGTTTTTTAGTCAAATATGATGTTTGTACGATGGTTATCATGAACGTGATGTTTATTAATTAATTTAATACTAAATGATCATGATATTGTAAAATTGTAATATTTGTAATTCTAATTGTATGTAAAATTCGAAAATTGTAATTTTAATTGTAATTTTTTAATTTGTAAAATTGTAATTGTATATATGTAATTGTAATTGTACGTGAAATTTAACAAATTGTATTCTAGTAAAATTGTAATTGTAAGTCTAATGGTATGTAAAATATTTGTAAATTTTAATTGTATTACTATGAATTGATTGTAATTGTAAAATTGTAATTGTATGTAAAATTCTAAAATTATAATTGTAATTGTATGTGAAATTGTAAAATTGTAATTGAATTCTAATTCTAATTCTAATTTTAATTGTAATTGTATGTAAAATATTTGTAAAATTTTAATTGTATTAATGTAAAATGAATTTATTAAAAATTTTAAATTTGTAAATTTGTAAATTTTAAATAATTGTAAAATAATAAATCTAGAATAATATGAATTATTGTAACATAATAAAGTTTAGAAAATAATGCAAATAAATTCATGTACTTTAGAATTATCATTTTTTTACTTTTATCTTACATACAAAGAAAAGAACTTTATACAGTACGCCATTATTTTTGAGATCAACATAATTGAAAATTATCAGGTGAAATATTGTTTTTAACATTAACACAATAGAAAATTGCAATTAATTCAAATATATTTATAAATATTTAGCAACCATCTTAAAGTATAAATATTGATGAAATAACATGTTTATATCGGTCTGCGTTCTCATGATCACCCCTCATTATCTTCAGGCTACGCATGTGTAAATGCCTATTGTTCTCAAAAGTATGTTTAGATCTAGGGTGTATCATCTGAGGTCACAGTCCCTATCATACATACGGGTAAAAACAACAGTTGCGGTGTTGAGGAAAACATAGGGGCTCTGCCTTCATCCATATTTCAGGGTTGGTACATATCGATATACTATCTGATCTTCCTTTTTACCTTGTCCAAGTCAGGAGTAATGATTAAGCTAAAAAATAACACATTGGAAAGGAGAGAATTCCACTTCAATGATATCTTGTATCTTTTCGACGTAACCTAACGTCCCTCGTACTAGGTTTTGATCACGGTGGCTAGATCGACTAGATTGATCGAACTCGACTTCCACTCAGTAGTCTTGTGTGATGTTTCCAGTATCGACATTTTCTGTGCGAAAATGGTGTCCATATGCCCACATAGATAGGCAAAAATGCACCTATTATAAAAAAGTTAAAAAATCATAGTGTCATGTGTCTTATAATAACCCAACAGTTAAAATATGAAATGTAGATGTCTTAATATAAGTTTCAAATCTACATATAAATTAAAAACATTATTACCGAGTTGCTGCACCTAATCCCTACATTTAGCGCATCCTCTTCAGCACATGGGTAACGACCGGTAGCACCGTATTTCTCTCTGACTTGGTCAGCAACCCAACTGTTGGGGCAATTTTTGGCATATTTTATTTTAAATGATCGGGATAAGGCACACTTATACCATTCAACCGTCTGAATTCTTTCCTGTCACTATCCCATTTCATCCTCTTTTGTTCGTACAAGGCAACCCACGGTTGTGTCACTTCAGAATTGTAAAGAATGAATTTATTGATTGCTTCAATTTCTGCATTCATTGATGAAATCAAACCAACATTATATAGTACTTAGAGATTAAAATATACATTATATAGAAGTTCAACATGAATATTAATTACTTTTTGTAAATTTGAAAAATTATAAGTCGCTTACTCTTTACCGAGCGCTTTTTTCCACTTGTTTGGAGCAACTCCCCTTCTCTTTTGTCTTCATCCCTTTCATCGTCCCAAATCACCACAGCTGGTTTGTTGTCGATCTTCTTGATGTACTCACTGGCATAATAGAAAGACTCATACGATATGTACTGCTCTGCCATAGACCCCAAGGGTTTTTCCCTTTGTCGAACAAAACCTTTCAATTTCTTCATGTACCTCTTTAAGAAGAACATCCAACGACAAGAAACCACCCCAACTAATTCAACCTCATCTACTAGGTGGATTAGAAGATGAACCTATAAGTCCATGAAAATCGTCGGCAGTTCCTTCTCAGACATACAAACAATCTCAACTATCTCTTGATGCCACCGTGGAATGCTAGCCACATGAATCTCCTTTGACGTGATCCAACACACAAATGTAGATAATTTAGATATGGCACATCCTAGGTCTCGAGGGAATTCATGTTTCACACACCCACGCACGAACAAAGGATAATGACACTGAAAGTTATAAACACGTGCAATAATATACAAAATTAGTTATGTTTTATGATCCCCAAATGGGTTAAAATTTATTAATATAACAAATAATAAAATCATGCTTTTGACATTATACGTACTCTTAGAATATTCAAATGGTCATGCGATTTCAACCTCGAAAAATGGTCGTCCATGGTGAAGCAGTGCCGTAGTGATGACCCGTATGAAGTTGCCACCCTCACATCCATTATAAATTCCTTTGCTAAAGATATATCATCTTTTTTTTAAAATCCATGGGACATCACCTTCTTTGAAAAACCATGAATTAGAGGGACCAGCGCCTGCCTCTGATGCTGTAATTTCTAATCATCTTGACCAATGTTTCTTTTTATTTTTTGAAGTAATAAGATCTTTCCTAACAGCCAATGTGTCACTTTGTTTCGATGATATGTGCCTCCATAAAGAAGATGAAACATTTTTAAATATATGCATGGGATCTAATAAGTGGTTAATATTAAGATGCTCCCAATATGGGAGGTCATAAAAGATATATTTCCTTTTCATCCCAATGGGAAATTTCTCAACATAGGTGTCAAAGAAATCTGGATCATCGAACATAGGCTCCCCATTTGAATCGAACATTTCTATGAACTCCTTCTCCTTCTCTCTCTCAAATGCTCTAAGTCATTCAGCTGGTGTCATTATTGGAGGCCTTTGTGTTCTCTCTTGTTTACCATTGAAATCGGATGATGCTCTTCTGTAAGGGTGTTCTTCTGGTAGGAATACCCTGGAGCAATCATACACTGGGTTTCGTAGGTCCTTGGACCATCTAGCTTTCAGAGAAGGTCCACAACATTTATATCTAAAATACCGTTTTGTTACAAGACCTACGAGATTATATTTGTATACATTAATTAATATGCATGGCACGTTAAAGAATATCATGAAGACCATAACAAATATTACAACGAATTAAATAACTAATATGTGAAAGAATATTATTACGTATATAAACAAATCAATAAATTAAACATGTAATTTACCAGAGCAAACTCCTAAGCATGGATAATCATGTGTCGTGTAAGCACATATGCCATACAATGTAAAACTCCTCTCTGCTGCGATGGGTCTTGATACATCATGTACATTTATCCCATCCCATAATTCCTTCAATTCATCTACCAGTGGTTGTAAGTAGACATCCATATTCTTCACTTGTCTTCTACCAGGGACTATGAGAGCCAACATAAGATGTTCATTCTTCACGGACAACCATGGGGGGATATTGTTATTGATCACTACTACAGGCCAAATAGAATATTTGGTGTTCTAGAGGGAATATGGGTTGACGCCATCCATGGATATTCTGAGTCATAGACTTCGTACTTCATCCTTGAATTTTTCGGCCATGTATCCTCTATATGCTTCATGGCTATTGAATCAGTTGGGATTCACATAACTCCCAACTCACTTCTGTGTGAGGCATGCCATCCCTTCAACATAACTAATTCTTTGCAACGAAAGAGCCTTTGAATCCTTGGGATTATAGGCATGTGCTTCAATGTATTAAAAGGAGGACCAATACATGATTTACCCTTCTTTTTTGATTTATCATACCTGTCATGCCCACATTTTGGACACATCTCTTTGTCTACATATTCTCCTCTGTATAGAATACAATCATTTGGACATGCATGATATGATATGTACTCAACACCCAATATTTTCAACAATTTCTTTGCCTCTTCGCAGCTACCGGGCAAGACATTATCACTCGAAAGAACCTTATCTTTGAATAACCTGTAGTTGGTGATCATGGAAAAATATATTAATAAATGTACATTAATGTCGATATAATTATTAACGTTCATAAAATTTACCATTTGTAATATTCATTGCAGTGTAATGATTATATTTTAAATTTATATAAGGGAGTACTTTATGGTAACTTACCTCAAAAGTTCCGAGAAACATGCATTCGACAAGCCAAACTTTTCTTTCAAGTTGTACAGTAACATCGTTGTCCCCAATTGGGTAGACTTTGATTGACCGCCAGGTCCAAAGAGAGGGGTGGTGGAAGCAAATTTAAGGATTTCGAAAAATGTGTCAGCGATATGAGCATCATCCCCTAGTTGATCATTGTTTTGGAATGCATCTAACAACATTTTCTCCATGGCAGTCGTATCCTTTAAGTAATCATCCATACCAACCTCTATTTGATTGCCTCCATTGCTAGCTTGTGAAGAACTACTATTGTTGTAGTCATTCATAATTGGTGAATATGGACATAGCAGGAATTGAATCGGTGTTTTATTCAACCATTCTTGGTATCGTTCCTCTCTGATTTTTTCTCTTAATTTAGTATTCTCTCGATTTGACATTTTCATGGGGTGCAACAGAAGATGGTATGTAGGTCGTTCGTCATCACTAGAATCCTAAAAAAGAAGAAAAAAAAGAAAAAAAAAATTGAACATGATTTTTACAAAATATATGATATCAATTAGGAATCACGTTGACAATATTGCATGATTATAAATTGGTTTGACATTGAAATAATTACATATTAATCAATATATATACCAAACAATTATAATTATAATTACCATCATTGTCCTGGGATTGTGGCTAGAAGATGCAATATTGTTACAATTGGCAGGTTGAAGTGGCTGTCCATTTTCATTTACCAAATGCACCTTGCGATATGCAGCTCCTGATAAGAACTTCCGACGTTTTGGAGCAGATGACGTTTGAATACTTTGTGCATCTGAACTCGATGCTGAATCTACATGAACCTGCAAATTTTATAAATTATAAATTTAATTAAGCTGTGCATGATTGACTGCATGGATAAATAACATAAATTCAATTAGATAGTGAAAATATAAATAAAATATGAAGTAAATATTACGTCTCAAGATGGATAGGGAGAACTTTGCGATGGAATTTGAGAAATATTATGGAACGAGCTGGATTTTGAAGAATTGTCCATTCCATATAATTATGATATTTTCTCCCTGCATTTGAGAAAAACAACAATAAATTTTGGTGCACACACCTAAATGTAATTTCGGTGTGTAATGTACATATCACCGCACTTGTGCATTTTTGGTAATGCGCACCGGTGCCGTTTTATACCCAGGCGCATTGGTGCGGTTAGAATAAGGGACACACTAGTGACGAATAACTACAAACAAAAAAAATGCAACTCTATTTTCTTTAAGTGAAAAAAAAACGGTAAATTGAAAAATGGGCGGCAAAATATTTTCAAAAATCTAATTCGTTAAAACATTTCTTTAAATACTAAACACTTTTCATTATTTCACTATTTTTGTGAAAATTTTTAGCCAGAGATTTGCAGGATACATACCTGGAGCAAACAGAGCACGAGAGCATTGTGGAGCAGTGAAATACATTCGAACAGAAGTATTCAGACAATCATAATTCCAAACCTATGGTGATTCAAACCCTGTACCATAGAATTTCAAATGATGTGAGTAAATTTTATTGTTTATTTTTAACTTTTTATGTAGTTTTTTTAATGCAGCAAAAGAAAAAATTAAAGTTTATTATTTATTTTTTTTTGCCGTAAAAGAACACAATCAAATTTTATTGTTTTCTTACTTTTTTCTACAGTTTTTTTTACATTTTCTATAGTTTTCAGGAGAGAGAGAGAGAGAAAAAAAAAAAAAAAATCCATTTTTAGAAACAAAAACCCTAGATTCTTTTTGTTTCTTCCCTTTCTTCTCCCTCTTTCTGTAATTTCAGAATTAGGGTTTTTAAATTTAGATTTATAGGGTTTGTATATTCATAAGACATCCAACCCATGGGACGACTTGCATAGTCGAATCCCAATCCATGTTGGCCCTTGTGTGAATTTAAAAAATAATATATTTTTTTCCTTAGTGTGCCCTGCGTAACATAGCGCACCAGTGCGCTCTGTTATAATAGCGCACCGCGAAAGTACAGTGGAAAAAAAAAGTTTTTATCAGTGCGCCATATGTAACATATGGCACCGGTGCACTATTTCATTATGGCGCACCGCGGACGTGCTGTTTCGCCAAAAAAAGTCCATTTTAGAAAGAAACCGTACATTCTTTTTGTTTCTGCCCTTTCTTCTCCCTCTTTCTGTGATTTCAGAATTAGGGCTTTTCAATTTATATTTATAGGGTTTGTATTTCTAAATATAAACCTAAGACATCCAAGCCATTGGACGACTTGCATAGTCGTATCCCAATAAATGTCGGCCCTTGCGTAAATTTATAATTATAATAATAATAATAATAATTATTATTATTATTATTTTTCATTTGGTGTGCCTTGTGTACCTGAGTGCACTGGTGCACTCTATTATCCCAATGCATGTGAAAGTACTATGATAAAAAATTAAAAAAACAAAATATTTTTTCTCAGTGCGCCATTTGTAAAATATGCAGTCGGTGCGGTATTTCATTATGGCGCACCACGAACGGTCTATTTCGAAAAAAAAAAAAATGTTGTTATCAGTGCGCCATATGTAACATATGGCACCGGTGCACTATTTCATTATGGCATACTGCGAACGTGCTGTTTCTCCAAAAAAAATCCATTTTAGAAACAAACTGTACATTCTTTTTTGTTTCTGCCATTTCTTCTCCCTCTTTCTGTGATTTCAGAATTAGGGCTTTTCAATTTATATTTATAGGGTTTGTATTTCTAAATATAAACCTAAGACATCCAAACCACTAGACGACTTGCATATTCGGATCCCAATCCATGTCGGCCCTTGGGTAAATTTAAATTTTTAATTTAATTTTTATTATTTTTATATTTTTTTGGTGCGCCCTGTGTACCTAAGTGCACTGGTACACTCTATTATCCAAGCGTATTGTGAAATTACTATGATAATATATATATATATATATATATAGTGCGCCATTTGTAAAATATGCATCCGGTGTGTTATTTCATTATGGCGCACCGCCAGCGTTCTGTTTTAAAAAAAAAAAAAAACTTTCAAAAAATACAAACCCTACCCTACATTCTTTTTGTTTCTGTCATTTCTTCTCCCTTTTTCTGTGATTTCAGAATTAAGGCTTTTCAATTAAGATTTATAGGGTTTTTATTGCTAAATATAGACCTAAGACATCCAACCGACGGGACGATTTACATAGTCGAATCCCAATCCATGTCGGCCCTTGCGTGAATTTAAAAAAAAACAAATATTTTTTTTCATCGGTGCGCCCGGCGTAACCTAGCGCACCGGTGCTCTGTATTGTACAAGCGCACCATGAAAGTAATGTGATAAAAAATTAAAAAACATTTTTCTTTTAATCGGTGCACCATATGTAAAATATGGCACCGGTTTATGCTACAAAAACTAACATTGGATGATTTTTATTATTTTATTATGGTTAATCGGTGCGGTGATTGACATGTAAGGCACCGGTGCTCCTTTTTGACATAGAGCACCGTACGGTCTATTATACTGTTTGTGCGGTGCGTTTCTAAGACACCCACGCACTGATGTCGGTGTGTAAACCATGAATGGTGCACCGGTTCTTGAGATTTTTTTTTTTACTTGAAAAATTTACAATTTAATTATAAATATATTAATCAATGATATGGTATAGGTTTGAGATTGATAAAGAAATGACTAATAGGAGATCAAGTAACAAAAATACTGATAACACATCAAGAAAAACAAAAAAAGAAAGTTCTTTGTAAATTCTTTACAAAAAATATTATTTTTGAACTATATGTAAGTTTAACTAATATGTATTGTTTACTGTGTATCATGTAGAGCTACAAAATGATGAAGCTCAATAAGATTATTTCTGATCTAAGACTAGAAGAGCGTAAAAGCTTGAAGGAAAAATTGCAAAAGGATGAATCAGGTGAATGAAAAAATACTATCGATCCAATATGAGTTTTTTTTTCTAATTTTCATTAATAATATAATTAACATTATTAGATAACATGTGTCAAACAATCTATTAATTCACATTTGTTTAATGTTCTACAGGGACCAACAACTCAGAAAATAAATGTTGTTCTAAGAAAAAGAAAAAAAATAGAACATGAAAATGAAAATGAATTTCTCCTTAGCTCATCTGGAGTGATGCTGGAGGTTAACAAAAGGGGGAAAATCTTTTACAAAAGTTTGAGGGATCTAGTGGAACGAATGTATAGATGTTATTTCCACTTACAACACAAAAACCAATCCAATGATTCTAAGAACCAAATTTTATCTAAACTACAAGAAGAGTTTCCAGAGAATTGGTCAATGAGACATGTTAGACTTTTAATAGAAAAAACGTACAACAACAAAAAAGAAGGTATGAAAAAGTAATATTCCTTTAAATATTTGTCTAGAATTATTTATAAGTATCACTTTTGTTATATTTATTTTTCATATATCAATATAAAAATTAAATAGTTTATTGCCATGTTACATTTTCAGGAAGATTATGAAAATCTCAAAAGATGAATGAGTTGATATCAAAAATATGCCAATAGGAATGTCTAAAAAGGTGTACAAGGAGATAGTCAAAGAAATGGACAAAATTGCATCGCGGGAGGAGCCATCTCAACAACAACGTGCTTCAAATGTAATATGTAATCATTGAATTTTTCGATCATTAGGTACAATAAAAAATGTAGCATTAAATATTAATTTTCAAGTATTTTATTGCAGAAAAGAAAAGAAAATGGAACCCATTCAGCATATATAAAAACAGGACGACAAGGAAGAAAATGGTTGATATCTAAGTTTGTGAGTAATTGTTACTTTCTTATAACAACTTAACTAGATTTCATTTTTGTATTTTTTAAGTTGTTTTACAAAAATCATCATTGAATGTCTTCAAACAGGTGCTAACATACAAAGAAGAACCATCAGAGGCATTGATTGAAATTGGATTAAATATGCGTTGTGAGTATATGTTGGCATATCATAACTTAATTGTGGAATTTGTAAGCATCTATCGATCTTGTTTTACTTAGCTCCGTCTATAATTAATAGAAAAAATAAAATAAAAAATCTTTTATATTAAATATATGATTTGTTATGGGGTATAAAACTTTCAGGAAACAAAGTATGGAATTGCGCCAACAGATGAAATCTTGAAAGATGGCATGTTACATAGTTTTGAAAGAATGTGTATAGTTTATGAGTCGATTGTTGCAATGGTACGTCATTTGTTTTCGATTTACATTGATGTATATTATTTAATATTGCAATTTCCATTATTCTCACCAATGTATATACACTCATTACAGTTTATTTTTATGTTTGTAGATGGAAGGTGAAGAAGAAGAAAGCAATCAACACCGTGAACAAAACATTCCTGAAAATAACCCAAGTCATGGAAGTAGCTCTAGCAGTGACAACAGTTCAAGCGAATAATGATGATCACTATGTTTGGATATCAAAGCAAGGCGTTGTATTTTTTGAAATATGTCTGTGAAATCAGGAATTTTCTTTAATGTAATGGACATATTGTCCCAATTGAAAGACAAAGGGATACCAATAATAGTCCCATTTTGTATGACAAAGAATGTCTTATTCATATATATATAATAAAATATGTTTTAATTTATTCTATTGTGTTCTCCATTGTCGCTATTGTGTTCTCCATTGTCGTTCTCAAATGCACTAATAAAAACTTAATTCATATGAATATTGTTATAAGATATATATGTGTTGACTTTTGATGAATAATGAATTTTAAAAAACCACAATAATTATGATATGATATAACAAATTAACACAAACATCACATTCAAATGCATTAATAAAAATTTAATTAATATGAATATTGTTATAATATGTGTCGAATTTTGATGAATAATGAATTTAAAACAATCACAATAATTTCACTGTCACAGGTCGATATTTCTAAAAAGTACAAAATGAAAACCGATGCGTGTCAGTTACTGTACACCGGTGCGTTTGTATTCTTAAGCGCACCGGTGCATTTTTACGACCTATGGGCACTGCACAAATACCAAAACCAAATCAAAATATCGAGGCGTTTGTGCGGTACGGTGCACCAGTGCGTTTATGTGTCTATACGCACCGGTGTCGTTGTACGACCTATGGGCACCGCACGAATACTGATACCAATTATAAATTTCGGTGCGTTTGTGTGATACTACACACCGGGGCGTTTATGTTTCTATACACACTGGTGCATTTTTATGACCTATGGGCACTGCACGAATACCGATACCAGTTATAAATCTCAGTGCATTTGTACGACCAATGGGCATTGCACAAATACCAATACCAGTTATAAATCTTGGTGCATTTGTGAGATACTGCGCACCAGGGCATTTATGTGTCTATACGCACCAGTGCATTTGTACGACCTATGTATACTGCACGAATACCGATACCAATTATAAATCTTGGTGCATTTGTGTGATACTGCGCATTGGTGCTTTCTATAAGTCTACGCGCCAATACGTTGATACAATCTATGGGCACCGCACAAATCCCAAGACCAATTAGAACGGCCCCATGCATTGTATCACCAACACTATGCCCGGTGCGGTTTTATACCTTAACAGCCCATTACATTCTCCTTCAACCGCACCAGGGTGCCTGCTACATGTATGTACTGGTGCATTAAATCCTGAGTAGCGCACCGATGAAAAAAACATCCGTAATAACCTTCGGCTACCTATTTTTTTTTCGTTGTGTTGAATTTCTGTTAAAAGCTCCGCCAAAACCTTCGTAACCATAAACAAATGTTTTTGACAATTTTGGCCAATTTTATAACACTAAAAACCTCCTTTATAACCTTCGCTAGAGGGTCTTTTCCTTGTAGTGTTAAAAATCTACAATGTCAAGCCCATATAATATGGTCATTACACCATCATATAAAAAATGTATAGACCTAATGACTTCCAGTTAAGCCCCCACATCAACTTAATATCCATAATGTGGTAAGAGTCCATTCATTAAAGTTTGGAGGAATCCATTTTAAACATAGATATAAATTCCATAATTCCATCTTTTCAAATTCCCCTTCTCGAAGATACTCTTCTTTGATGTTCTTACCAAGTCTACTACACAATGTCACATCACCACTTTCTTAGGTGGATTGCAAATACACCTTTCCCACTTATGTTAAGTGGTTGTCCCAATTAGCATTTAAGTAGCATTTCCCATTATCTAAAAGAAATAATGCACAATTTCCTTACAACATTTAGTTATTGATAAGACTTAGTTTAATAAACATGTATGAAGATGTATTATATTCATATTTTTTTATGTTGTAATTTAAAATGTACTACCTTTATCTCTTTAAAGTACTTAGTCTATGCTGATGGCCCACCCAAGTTACTGTATTTTATTATTATTATTTTTATCTCTAAGAGTGGAGATTTCCACAATTATTCATATTGTAGATTTTTTCTGGAATCAAACTATGTATTGGATTAACCCTATTCCACGTTTATGGTGGATACTCCACCCGTCATCAAGGACCATAAAACTAAAATATGATGAGAGTGAGTACTGATTGGTCCTTAAATAGGTCAAGAGATAGCAGTTAAGAATATAATAAATTATTATATAAATTGACAAAGAGTAAAAAATATAAATTTTATAAAACGGTTAAGAAATAACAATATAGGGTAAAGATAAAGTGAAATATTAATAAGAATACATAATTAAAATGATCAAAATAAAACTTAATATGGTGAAGAATATACTTAATCATTAGATGGTAAAGAGGGATTTGATTAAAGATCAAATAAGTTAATAAATGAATTAATAAGGGGCACAAAACAAAGCAAAGATTGAAAGAAAAGGAGGAAAGAAAAATGGGAAAGGGAAGGGAAGAGAAGGGAGGTGGACAAAGAGGGGAGAGGTAATTGAGGGGTTATAGAGTGAGGTGATGGATAATGGACTTCCACGATGGGCTAAGTTTATAGCCATATTCTTTGTTATAAACTTCAAGAGAGAAGATGGTTATAAAATTTTCTCCTCATGGAAACCCACTATCCATCAACTCACTCTATAACCCCTCAATTACCTCTCGTACCCCCTTCCCTTCCCTTACCTTCCCTCCCCATTTTTCTTTGTTGCTTTTCTTTCATTCTTCGCTTTGTTTTATGCCCCTTATTAATTCATTTATTAAATCATTTGATCTTTAATCAAATCCCTCTTGACCCTCTAAAGATTGAGTATATTCTTACCCATATTACGTTTTCTTTTTATCATTTTAATATTTATCATTACCTTATATTGTTATTTCTTTATCATTTATTATTTTATATAATACTTATTTTTCACTATTTATCAATTTATTATATTATTAATTGTTATTTTAATCCCTTAACCTATTTAAGGACTAATCAACACTCATTCTCATCATCTATTAGCTTTCTGGTCCTAATGATAAGTGGAAGGTCTACCAAAAATATCAAACAAAATTAATTCGATACATAAATTACTTCCAAAAAAAAATTCTACAATTTTGATTTCTCTTAATACTTTTATATATTATATATAATAATACAAATTAAATAAATATCTCTCACACATTATTTTTTTTATGAAACTTAAATTTAATATAAATTTTTAATAACTTAAAAAATTTAAATTAATTTTAAATAATTTTGACATATATAACCATCCTTATCATTCATATATATATATATAACCCAAATTACATAAACACAGATATAAAAATCCCTAACACTATCAGAAAAGTCCCAAATAGGTAATATAAAATCCCATCTGAAAACACCCAAATAGATCAAAACAATTATAAAAATCCGAACTAAAATCATTCTG
The DNA here is from genome assembly GCA_034641835.2 of Pinus albicaulis. NCBI lineage: Eukaryota > Viridiplantae > Streptophyta > Pinopsida > Pinales > Pinaceae > Pinus > Pinus albicaulis. Next base: position 1,292,843,828 of record CM076583.1, on the reverse strand, counting down.
GAATAAGTCCCTGATATGTCTCCTGGAAGATTCCATTGCATAATTTTCTTCTACCAAACATACATTTCAATTTCCAAGAAAGTCTCCATATCAATTTCCCAGAAAGTCTCCATAGTGTCTCCAAACATATATATGTGGATGGTTAGAATAAAAACAAATTTATGACCCTACATTGTATTTATATTTGTTGTAGATTGAATCTCTAATTAAATCAATGCATGTGTTCATCTGTGTTTAAAAAATTAACAACTCCTTTCATATTGAGGTCAACTCTTAATTCTTCCATATGATTTCCACATAAATATTATCACCTTTTTAAAATTCTAGATACTCTTATGTGTTTGGGGGCATGATCTTTTATAAATATATAAATCTAAAACTTGTCTCCCACCTTCCTCCAACTACTCTCTCTTGCTCTTGCATGAACACATGGCGCTCTTGGAATATTTGAGGAAAGTTTAAATTCAAACATCACATTTATATATTAACATTTAAAGGTTAACGTTTAAATGTTAGATGCATTTAATGTCAAGGTCTTTTGGATTTAACATTACATGGTCAAAGTAGGTTAAAAAGACTTGGCCTCCCTTATCTTACTTCAATTTCTCAATGGATCATTTCAATTGATTTTTAAGGATTTATTTTTATTTTTTATTTTTAAGATAGCTATTTTAATTATTATTTTCAGATTTTTGTTTATTTTATTAATTGATATCAAGTCTTATAAAATATAAATAAATTGAAAATATAGTTAGATATCTAGTATTTTATACTTTATATTTATTAATTCAATTTAGTCTGGATTGAATTGAGATCATCTTTTAATTGAATCAAGGTTACTATGTTGTGATTCTCTTAATTTCATTTTTAATTACTTTAGTACTATCTTTATAGCTCTTACATTGCCAATTAATTATCAAAGCTAACAACAAGACCATTCACCACTAAAATTAACATTAAATAGAGTATTAACCATTGTGCTAACATGACGTAAAAGATAAAAAATCCTAACACATGAACTTACATGTTGTATTCAAAAAATTGCTTAAGTTACATGCTTAACATTAAAATAATAGAGGTTATTATGATCTATTATGAAAGATTACCAAGTAATATACAATTAAAATATGTTATAATCTTGTTTACGTTAACGTAGGTGTTAGGATATTTTGACACAGGAAATAGTTAAATATAACATGGTCTAGAGTAGAGTTATGTAAAGTGTGTTTTTTTATTATGTGCATTTGTAACTTATAATCTGACAGTCATGATATGTAGTAATACGACGGTTCACTCTCTCTTCGGTATTACCGACACTTAATCAGTGGCTTAACACCTGATTGGTTTGATCCAGATTTATGCAGGAATGCAACAAAATACAAAAATAACCATAAACATAGAAATACTATTGAAATAAGGCTTCATTTCATTAATATCAAATCACAGAAATATGCTTACAAACATGATAGAAATAAAATAGCTAGGGTGCTGGTAGCGAATCTCTGAGAAGAGATGTGGCGGCTAAAGACCTCTGAATTGTGTTACAATGAGGCTTGAGGGCCTATTTATTATGGAGAAACAATGGAGAACTCTAAACATCCAAAAACATAACCCTAGGAGATAAAGCGCCAAAACTATGGGCCCCGTTTGGGTAAATTGGTGTTTCAATTTCCCGGGGATGTAACTTTGGCATACTATCTTCGTTTGGGGCTTCAAAATGGCTCCGGAAGTTCAGGACCCGAAAAACTGCTAAAAATAGTAAGTTGTGAAAAAACTGAAAGAGACAATGGTGGGGCCCCAAGTGGAATAGGCAGGTGGCCACCAATATCCACTTGGATCATTCCTCCCGCCTAGGAAGCAATGGTCCCCATTGTGTTGAGCTCCTCCATGAGATGAGGAAACGTCTGTTGAACTTGGTCCCTAGTGAACCACTTGCCTTGGTGCAGGAGCTAGCCAGCTTTGACAACCCGATACAGTTGGATCTTCTGTCGGCGAGTGTTCTTGATTTGCATGTCCATGATACAGTCTGTGGTGTCTTGTTCCATGTAGTCTAGGTTTAACTCTTTGGTGTGAGTTCTTTTGCAATGTTAGAGGTGTCCAATAGAGGGGGGAAGTAGGGACGAAGGTGGTCTACATTGAATATTGGGTGAAAACCAAGGAATGGTGGAATACTGAGCTCGAAGGCATTATTCCCTACAACCTTGGTGATGGTGTACGACCCATATCGGAGCGGGCGAATATTGCGGTGGGGTCCAGTGAAGTGCTCCTTCTGCAAATGTAGCCACACTTTTTCGCCCACCTGGAAGTTGTGTGGCACCCGATGTTGATCATGTCGTTGCTTGTACTTAGCATTGGCTATATCCAATATGTCATGAACCTGTTGGCAGATGTGCTGAATGCGCTTGATGAAGTTGTTTTTCTTTGTCAGCTTCAGACTGGACATGAGCCGAATTGGCCTGAGTAGCTGCAAATGGCATGGCTACGTCAACGGGACATAGTGGCTGGAATCCCAAGCCCACCTAAAAGGGGCTATGGCCGGTTGAGCTGTGGAGAGAACAATTATAACTGTGTTGTACATAGGGAAGGCTCTCATCCCATGTGCGTGGATGCTTTGAATTGTACATGCGTAGAATGTGTACAATCATCCTATTGACGACCTCTGTCTAGCCATCAGTTTGGGGATGGAAAGCTGTGGACTTGGTGAGCTTGGTGTCCAACATTGACCAGAGGCTGGACCAGAATGTGCTGAGGAACCTGCTATCGCGATCTAATATGATAGACTGTGGGATCCCAAAGTGCACCCACACTCATTCAAAGAAGAGTTTAGCAGTGGCTTCTGCTGTGATATTCTTCTTGCAGGCCGTCATAATGGCCATCTTTGAGAATCTGTCGATGACCACGAAAACACAGTCGTTTCCATGCTTAGTAGAAGGAATGCCTGACATGTAATCCATGGAGATGGATTCCCAAGGTCGACTAGGGGTAGGTAGCGGAGTATAGAGCCCTTGCTTCTTGATGGTCGGTTTGGCAATGGTGCAAGCAGTGCAGGATCTGATGTACTTCCCGACATCCTGTCGAATTTTCTACCAATATAAATACTTCTGCAGTACTGCCACTATTTTCTCGACCCCAAAATGCCTAGCGACTTGACTGTAGTGCACTTCCCATATCATCTTGGCATGCTCGCTTGAAGGAACACAATGGTGTCCCAGGTGACATAATAGTGCATCTTGGAGGTGAAAATTTGGAACTTGCATACCCCCCAAGAGTGCCTTGTACGTGTAGCTGAATTCTGAGAAGCAGCCAATCAGAAGTTTCATGCCCACAAGAATTGAGAACGGTGGTTACGGCCACGATCGGTGGTCGACTGAGGCAGTCTGCAACATTATTGGTGCTACCCTTCTTGTACTTGATGTTCAAATGAAATTGTTGCAGATATGTGGACCACTTCTGATGGCGATCATTTTGCAACTTCCCTTGTGTCTGTATGAACTGCAGGGGTCGGTAGTCTGTGTGGATGATTGTCTCCTTCCCCAAAATGTAATGCTTCCATTTTCAACAAGCCTGCACAATGGAATACATTTCTTTGTCATAAGTGGGATACTTTCGAACTGTGTCGGACAATGTCTCACTGTGATATGCCATTGGATGCCCCTGTTGAGTAAGAACTTCCCCAATAGCATAGTCAGAGGCATATGTCTCGATCTCAAATGGTTGTTGCAAGTCTGGTAATGTGAGCACTGGGGCAGAACATAGGCGATGTTTCAATTCTACGAACACCTTATGTTGAGATTCCGACCAACAGAATTTTGCTTTCGCTCCTCCCTTGGTGACTTGACTCAAGGGCCAAGTGATATGAGAGAATCCCAACACGAACCTGTGGTAGAAATTAGCAAGACCCAGAAAGCTACGAAGCTCTGTTAGGGTGGTTGGGGCTGGCCAATCCTGAATGACTTGGATCTTGGCTAGATCCACATGCACCCCCCTTTCATCAATAATGTATCCCAGATATTGAACCTGGGTCATGCCAAAAGTGCACTTCTCGAAATTGGCACACAACTTGTGTTGCCGCAGTGTTTGGAGGACTTCTCGGATGTGGTGGAGGTGCTCTTCCTAAGTCTGGCTGAAGATCATAATGTCATCCAAGTATACCACTACAAATGAGTTGGTGAATGGACGCAAGATGTCATCCATCAACCTCATGAAGGTTGCGGGAGCATTTGTCAATCCGAAAGGCATGACGAGCCATTCGAAAAGGCCCTCCTTGGCTTTGAAGGCAATCTTCCACACATCAGAGGGTTCGATTGGTACCTGGTGATACCCAGACTTCAAGTCAATCTTGCTGAAATATTTTTCCCCTTTGAGTTGGTCTAGAAGGTCATCAATCCGTGAGATTGGGTACCTATTCCAGACAGTGATATTTTTCAGCGCCCGATAATCAATATAGAGTCTCCAAGTCCCATCCTTCTTCTGTACCAACACGATCGGGCTCCCACAGGGTGATGAACTTGGCCGGATGTGGCCTTTCTGCAACAGCTCCTGAATCTGCCTCTTGATTTCATCATTCTCCAGAACAGAGCACCTATAGATCGGTCCATTGGGTAGCGGCACACCTGGGTTCAGGTCAATGGGGTGCTTGACCTGACAATGTAGAGGCACCCCTGTGGGTGAGGTGAAGATGTCCCCGTAATCCTCCACAACCTTGTCCATTTGTTGTCGTGTAGAGGTACCATGTCTGGAGGTCGTGGCCATAGTCTTCTTCTTGCCTTGGGGGTGGATCATCAGGAAAAAAAAATTCCTGGTTTGGTAAATGAACTTACTGCATTATTTTGCAGTAACCAAAGAGATAGTGGGAGGCGGTGGTACCTCTGGTATCCTATACAATTTATTTCCCAAAGTAACAATAACAGTGCGAGGCCAGGACTCATACACAACATGTCGCTTCCACAAGTATGGTTGGCCTAATAATACATCAAAAACATCAATAGGAGCAATGTCACACAATACCTCATCTGTGAAGGGCTTGATGCTATAGGGAAGGCGACACTGCTGGCTGACGCGGAGATCCCGTCCTTGCTGAAGCCACCCGATGGTGTATGGTTGTGAGTGCGCTGTGGTCAGAAAGGCTAACCACTTCACGACATCTGCTGAAATGAGGTTCTTTTGGTTTCCATTGTCGACAATGAACCGTAGCAGGGAACCCTTTACCCACATCTAGGAGTGGAAGAGATGCTCTGCCTCCTCTAGATCTTCTGGTTCCTCCTTCTGGATCTTCGTAGTGGCAACACTGGCATTGGGCTCCGCATCAATAATCTGCTTCCCTTTGTCATTCACCTTGTCAGGTTCTGATTTAGAGTTGGAGCATGCATTTGATTCAGAAGCCCTCATATCGACCACCAATGACTACTTGGCCTGACACTCACTTGTGTTGTGAGTGGAGCTCTTATGTAACTCACACCACTTTCCCGTGTCCTTCTTTGGCTTCGCTTTGTTTTTCTTTGCTTGTGTCTTTGGCAGGTTTTCTTGGGCCGCCATGCCCTGGCTTTGTCCTTTGTTCTGCGGTTTGGGGGCACCTTTCCCTTGCTTTTGATTCGCAGATCCAAAGTCTCGCTTCTTATTTTTGAATTTCTACTCAATCTTGGCAGCACACCGGTATGCTGTACCAAGTGAGGAGATGTCGAGGAACTCCATTTCCTCCTGAATGTATCTGTGTAGACAACCGCAATACTTTAGCACCAAATGTTGCTCTGAATATTTGATGCCCAACTTTGTGCGCAGGGTATAGAACAGATTCGTTAGCTCATGCACATCTTGATCCCTTTGTTTCCGCAGCGTGGTCCATTGTATGTACTTGTCCTCATAGCTCCCCACAGGATAGTATTTTTCCTTGATGGCATATCAAAAAGAATTCCAAGTGGGTACGACTGAGAACAGAGAGGGTTTTGTCTCGTCCTTTTTCTCACAGTAGGTTTCCCACCAGTCCTGGACATGGGGGGTAGCTTTGAGGAGTGCAAAAATAATCTTCTCCAAGTCGGAAAAGTCATGAACTGAGAAATATCCTTCTAATAGATTCAACCATCTATCTATGACATCTGCATCTATTTGACCCTCAAATATGGGAATGTAAAAGTTTACTTGTACCTTAAAGGGAGTCGCGCCTCCAGAGTGGCTGCTGGATGCAGATGCATTGCCCGTGGGCAGTCATTGAAGGATCTGGGCAAAGTTATCCATCATTGTGTTCCTTTTTTTTAGAGGGCCTCCTCGAGAAATATTTTGATAGGATCTCTTGCTCCCTCATCTTTCTTTTCATCCCCCATGGGCGTCCGTCGGGGTTTGCGAGGCTGATCTTGCAAAGGTTCCACCAGATCGAGCCCTAACTATTTATACCCCGACCTCGTTGGGGACATGCAAAGAAGGATCAAGAAAAAGAAAACCGCACTGATACCACTGATTCGGATTTATGCAGGAACACAACAGAATACAGAAATAACCATAGACATAGAAATACAACAAAAATAAGGCTTCATTTCATTAATATCAAATCACATAAATATGCTTACAAACATGATGGAAATAAAATAGCTAGGGTGTTGGTTGTGAATCTCTGAGAAGAGATGTGGTGGCTACAGACCTCTGAATTGTGTTACAATGAGGCTCGAGGGCCTATTTATTATGGAGAAATAATTGAGAACTCTAAACGTCCAAAAACCTAACCCTAGGAGATGAAGCGCCAAAACTATGGGCCCTGTTTGGGTAAATTGGTGTTTCAACTTCCTGGGGATGGACTCATATTGAGTCTCCTCCTCTGCTTTCTTTCAGGTCTCAACTGAGCCTGAAACAGATCCAAAAATCAAGAAAATAGGAAAGCTGGGAGGCCTGAGGCAGAGCATTGTGGGCCCCACAGCTACCAATATCCACCTGGATCATGGTCCATGATCTCTATTTAAAGAGCATGGAGATTCATTTGTCCGGTAACCATTTTATGAGAGAAACTTATGTAAATTTTCTTTCTTTATATTAATAAATTGTCTAAAGTGGCCGCGTTGGCTCAAGTTATGGACTGTTTCCCTCTTCGATGATTTTAACCACATCAAATATTGGTGTAATGATCTGTGATCTGTTTGTGAGTGGTGACCTTTGGTGTTTGATCTAAGGAACTTACCCTATAGATTCCTACATGGTATCAAAGTTGTTTTGAGGGCCACATCCGTTATTGATCCAAATCTGAAGCCAGTTTGACTGCATACGACTGTCGCTTTCTAGATCTATTGTTTCTGCCGTCTTTCGAGCCGGGAGAACTGCTCTGTTGTGTCTGAAGCATCTGTTACAATGAGTAACCCCATTCGTTTCATGCGAAAAAGGTTTCTGGTTGCCCAAGTTATGTCATTTTAGATCTGGAGGTATAAAATATTTTTTTGCAGTTATATTTAATAATCGCTCTATTTATTTCGGTTTATAGTTTTTTTTATATTACCGGATCTATAACCTCTTCTATGCGTATGCTCTTTGCTCTATGTTGTGTGCGACCTGGCAAATTAGAAACATGAAGACGTGATTTTTCGGGTGCGTATGATCTTTCCCAGCGACTTTGTGCAATCTCGAGAAATCAGATATAGCAGGAAAATAGATAGTTGTCGGTAAGACTAACCGGAAATATAACTTTTTGCCACAAGGCTTGTAATTTTTTTGTTTGCAAGATTGTTATTTTTATAGGAAAAAACACACAAACCGAAGAGCAAAAAAAAAAAAACCTTCCTTCTTTTAAACAATTATAGAACCCTTTTACTAGCTCACTTGGTGTAAAGTTACTTTATGAGAACAGAGGTCTTGGGTTCAAGTCTCTTTGTCAAGCTTCTTTTTCTAAAAAGATTTTCGTTAAGTTACTTTTTCATAAAAAATTTTTTGGCACATTGTCTTTTAAAAAAAAAGGTTTTATTTAAAAAGCACATGTAAAAGTAACATTGTAAAAGTGACTCTCACTTATTTACAAAAGTGGGTCACATAAAATAGTGTTTTTTTATTTTTATTTAAGTGAGCTTATTATATTAAGTTTAGAAGGGAGGGTGGAGGGGAACTTTTTTTTTTTTAAGTACAACTTCATCATCAACTTTCAACCTATCACGTAACTACTTGGCATCTACTGCAACTTTTTTTCAAAAAGACATAACTTCTTCATCTGGAAGTCCGGCCTAATTTTTCAAATTCTTCCCATTGGAGTAGTTAGTTTCAACTTTTGCAGCTTCAATTTCTAAAAATAGAAAGTGCATGCCCGATTATTCTTAACAGCACCAATTATTTCCAATGGCTATCCTACATGGTAGACTTACTTAAAAGTAAAGAGATTTATAAAATAACCACAAGACAAGAATCTAAACCTATTGATGGAGACAAAGCAGCTAAATGGGAAAATAAACAAGATCAAGCACGAGGGTTGATAGGAATTTCCATTGCTCAAGATCTTAGATTTCATATCCAAGAAATTGACTCCCCTGCTGAAGCTATGAAAAATCTAAATATTGTTTTCGGCATTAAAAATGAAATCAAAGCTCACCCACTTGAAAATAAGTTTCTTACTTTGGACCCCAATAATTTCTCCTCTATTGAGGATTCTTTGTCTAAATTCAAGACCCTTAGACTTCTTTTAGAAGGTTTTAAGGTAAAAAAGGAAGATGGTAGCCTTATCCATTCCATTCTTACTAAGCTATGCCCTGCATACTCTGTATTTTTTTCCACCTTCCATTCCACTAGAGAAGCCCTCATTTCTCAAGGAACAACCTACAAGTCCCCCTCTTTTGATGCCTTTTGCAATTATTTGATAAGAGAACAAGAAAAACTCTTACACCTTAGTCTTATTAATACTGGAAGCTCTTCTAAGAAAGCCTTAGTAGCCCAGCAACAACCATATCCAAAGAATCCTAAGAAGAAACATCCTAAAAAGAATGGTCCTAAACCACACAAGGGTCTTAAGCAATTTTAGCTGCAAACTGAAAATTAAACTCAACAAACTGATGAGGCAAATAAAAACAAAGTGAAGAAGATAGATAAACATTGCAGGTTTTGTAATCGTGATGGTCACGCAGAGTCAAAATGTTTTAAGAAGATGGAAGCCTTGGAAGCAGCAATGAAGAAGCACAACATCAATTTGGAGAAATCTTCAACTTCATCTTCGGGAATGACACTTTCTGCTTGTGGTTGTCAAACATCAAGATTTGGTTATGCATTGAATGTATCTTCTTCTTCTCATTCTCATGAGTGGCTCATTCATTCTGGAGCCTCTTACCACATGGAAAAAAATAAAGCCATATTTTCTTCTTTAAATGATTGTAACACCAAAAACATTTATGTTGGTGATGATAGGTCTCTTACTGTTGTAGGCTCTGGAACTATTCATCTAGATAATAGTCAGTTTAATGATGTATTATGTGTTCCTACCTTGTCCTGCAACCTTTTATCTGTTTATTAGATAACTCATTCAGGTGAAGGGAAAACAGTAGAATTCTCACCTCATGATGTTGTAATTAAGGACCTAAGAGATCCTAGACATATTCTAGCTACTGGCATTGATGATGATTCCATAGGATTGTATAAGTTTGAAAAATTTGGTTCATCATGTATTCCCTCTGTTTTTGTTTCTCATAATGATTAAGTGAACAAAATTTGGCATGGGCGATTTGGTCACTTAAACTATCGCTCTCTTCAAAATCTATGTAAAGAAAATATGGTGACATGTCTTCCTATGGTATCTTTACGAGATGGTGTTTGTTCCAAATGTGTACTCGGAAAACATCATCGGGATAGTTTTGACAAACCTGCCTCTTGGCACACTTCAACCCCTTTGCAGCTTGTGCATAGTGATTTATGTGGTCCACTTCGAGTTGTTTCTTTCTCAAGCTACAAGTACTTCTAAACTTTCATTGATGATTTTTCTAGAGGCACTTGGGTATACTTCTTAAAACTCAAGAGTTAATTTTTTAACATGTTCTTAGCCTTTAAGGCCTTTGTTGAGAAACAATCTAGACATCACATTCTTAATTTAAGGTCTGACAATGGAGGAGAATATGTTAACAACAAATTTATCCACTTTTTCACTGAGCATGACATTCAATTGCAACATACTGTTCGAAATAATCCACAACAAAATGGTGTAGTTTAAAGGAAGAATCACACTATAAAAGAAATGGCTAATTGTATGCTTCAATCTAAAGGACTTAGTCTTAATTTTTGGGCAGAAGCAATTAATTGTGCAAATTACATAGTAAATCACACTCCTACTAAGTTTTTAAGGAATATAACTCTAGAAGAAGCCTGGAGCTCAATCAAACCAGATGTAAGTCAATTTCTTGTTTTTGGATGTGAAGCTTGGGCCCATATTCCAGATGCGAAACATAAAGCCTTAGAACCTAAGAGTGAAAAATTATTTTTTGTTGGATATTATGAAGACGTCAAAGGATATAGACTTCTTTAAGCCAAATCCAAAAATGTAATCATTAGAAGATATGTAAAATTTGATGAAAATATATCGTCCTGCAAGCCTAGTTCGGCGGGTATGCCACATTTGGCCTACGAGCCTGATTCGGCATATGTGCCACCTCTCTCTATCTCTTCTATTTTTAACAGCATTCCTTCTAGTTTGGATGATGACAACAAGGATGGCAATCCTCCTCCACCTCCTCAAGATCTTCCTTCAGCTCCACAACTTCCAAAATGGCTCCTCTCTGCTCGAGATGCAACAGGTTCTCTTGCAGGTGACCCTGCAGATCAACGTCGTACACGTTCTCAGTTCGAAAGAGCCTCTTCCTTATTGGCTCAAGTTCAAGAAAATCCTGATCTAGACACCTTTAAAGAAGCTTCAAGTCATCCATATTGGGATGCAACTATGAATGAAAAATATCATTCCTTATTGGAAAAAGATACTTGGGATCTTGTTCCTCTTCCAAAGGTAAGAAAAATTGTCAGATGCAAATGGGTTTACAAAACAAAGTTTGGACCAGATGGAAAAGTGGATAAACATAAAGCTCGTCTTATTGCTAAAGGATTTTTATAATTTGAAGGCATTGACTATACTGAAACCTTCTCCCATATTGCCAAAATGAATTCTATCCACCTTGTTCTTTCCCTTGCTGCCTCATTTAAATGGGAAGTCCATAAAATTCATGTTAAATATGCCTTCTTACATGGGGATTTGCATGAAGAAATCTACATGGAACAACCCCCTAGCTTTATCCAAAACTACTCTAGCCTTGTTTGTCACCTTAGGAAGTCTTTTTATGGTCTCAAATAAGCCCCTCAGGCTTGGTATGCCAAAATGGATAAATTTCTCTTAGATAATGGATTTTCTAGATGTCATTCCGATAACACTATCTACACCAAGAAAGTGGGTAATTCCTCAATCATCCTTGTTCTTTATGTTGATGATCTTATCCTTACTAGTGATGATCCCAACTGTATAAACCATGTGAAGTCTAGCCTCAAAAAGATGTTTGAAATGACAGACTTAGGAAACTTGCATTATTTCCTTGGTCTTCAAGTCTTGCAATCCAAAGAAGGTATTACCTTTTCTTAGTCCAAGTATGTTTGTGACATTCTATGCCACTTTCACATGGAAGACTGTAAGCCAGTCCCTTCTCCCTTTTAGTCCGGAGTCAAGCTTTCATTCACTTGTACTTCCCCTGAAGTTGATGCTACCTTATACTATCAACTTGTTGGAAAAATTATGTATCTAACCCATACCCGTCCTAACCTTTCCTTTGTCATTAATCTCGTTGCTCGGTTTATGCACAAACCTCATGAAAGTCACTGGAAAGAAGATAAAAGAATACTTCGATATATTCGAGGTACAGTTCAATTCCAGATTCATTACAGTGCAGGAGCATCTCCATTGTTGATTGATTTCACTGATTTTGATTGGTCTAGTGACCCTAATGACCGAAATTCTATTGCAGGCTATGTATTCTCTCTTGGTTCAGGACCCATTTCATGGTCTTGTAAGAAAAAATTTTCCATCTCTCTTTCTTCGGCAGAAGTAGAGTATCATGGTATAGTTGAAGCCAACAAGGAAGCCCTATGGCTTCGTTAGATCCTGACCGAAATTGGTCTTCATCATCATCATCCAACTAACTTTGATGTGATAATCAAAGTGCCATTCAGCTATGAAAAGGTCCAATTTAGCATCAACGCATGAAACACATTGAGCTACACGTACACTTCATCATAAAGCTCATTCATGATCGTGTTCTTGAAGTGCAGTATTGTTCAACCAATGATAAAGTTGCTGATATATTTACAAAGGCTCTCACAAAAGTGAAGTTTACCAAACTTCGATCTATGCTTGGAGTTCAGGAAAGTTATCATTAAGGGGGGATAGCCTCTAATGCCTCTTTCCTTCTCCTATTGTGTCACCTTTATAAATCCTTCAATCCTACCCCAAGTTTCTCTTAAGGGGGGATGTTAGGATATTTCGACACATAGGAAATAGTCTCCTCATATGTCACCTTTGTAAATCCTTCAATCCTATCCCAAGTTGTTCTTAAGGGAGGATGTTAGGATATTCCCACAAATATGAAATAGTTAAGTATAACTTGGTCTAGCGTAGAGTTAGGCAAAGTGTGTTTCTTTACTATGTACATTTGTAACTTATAATCCAACGATCATGATATGTAGTGATCCGATGGTTCACTCTCTCCTCGGTATGACCGACACTTGATTCGTGGCTTAGCACCTGATTGGTCCATCATCTTTATTTAAAGAGCATGGAGGGTCATTTTTCCAGTAACCGTTTTATGAGATAAGCTTATGTAAATTTTATTTCTTTATATTAATAAATTTCATGAAGTGGTCACATTAGCTCAGGCCATGGACTGTTTCCCTCTTCGAGGGTGTTAACCATGTCAAGTACTGGTGTACTTATTTGTGATATGTTTGTGAGTGGTGACCTTTGGTGTTCGATCTAAGGAACTTACCTTGTAAATTCCTACAGTAGGCCCAAGTTGAATTACATCTTCCTAATCTTATTTGTAAATAAAGATATATGCAATGCATTTGAGAGAGGGTCAAATATGACATTAAATTACTCATAAATTGTGGTAGGTACCTTGCTAAACACCCTATCACAATGGATATTTGAATATTTTTATGTTATTATTTAATAAAACTAGTATAGGTATTTTTTTCTATCTAATTATGGAAAAATAAATAACATAAATATGAAATACACTGCCAATCAAAACAAATCACAAAAAGGTTTTCCCTAGAGAAACCCATTTTGAGAAAAATCCAATAATGAAATGATGTCAATTGTGGTTTATTGATTATTTCAATAGAATAAGAACTACATATTATAATGGCACTAATCAAGCAAAGAAGGCTATGCATGGGACTCCAAAATGCTACTTTATTTTATTCATGTCTCAACTTGTAATCTCCATTTAGAGTAGGAATGTGCTATTGAACTCTAAACTAGCTTCAATCCCCTTCAGATATGTCTCCACGTGATACCAGTATATGAAAGAATTCATGGGTTATGGCTCTTTCAATTCCTTTTGAGCTATACAAATGTCAAATTGTGTGGCCTTCCATATTCCCAAACATTGTATCCACCCAAGATGGTAGTTATTCATCTTTCCATTAAATCACATCAATTGTGAATAAGATCATCCTTCGTCTCCATAAGTGCGATCATCTTCATCTTTGCAAGGGCGTACACCTTCATCTTCGCAAGCATGATCACCTTCATATCCACAAGTGTGATCACTCTTCCTCTTTATGACTTATTTCACCTTCATCTCCATTAACACAATCACACTTCATATCCAATAGAAATGACTAGCCTTCATCTCCAAAACCATGAATGCTTTTATTTCCTTGGGCACGATCATCCTATGTCTCTCCAATTATTATTGTCTTAGTCTCCATGCATATGATTAGCCTTTGTTTGGATTGATGTGATTTCATTCCCTCCAAATGTTGTGATTGCTCATTCCTTCAACTTGTGTTACTAGTCTTCACTCTCCATTGATTCCCTCAACCAAATGCCTTTGTATTTTAACACTTCAATTCACAATTTTAAATGCAAGTTAATCACCAATCCAATTAAGCACATACATTTTTTCCTTGCCATTCCATTTCCATGACCCTTTTCAGACCACCCCTCCTTCATTTGGATGTTGTTGGGTCCCAAAAACCATTGAAAGAGAAGACGAGGGACAAGTCATTGACTTTGTTACTCTTGTACCATTTTTTCTTCCTTAGAAAATGTCATTCTAGTACAATTTATGAAATTTCATATTTCCCTTTTCTTCTATTTTGAACCTTCACTTGAAAATTTGAATCTGCCTCCAACTTTGCAAGAGCACCCAATGTGAAATCATCCAACAATAGAAGTATTGGCCCTTCCTCCTTCTTTTCCAACAAACAAGGTTTGAAAAGGCGCATATTTTTCACATTCAGTACTAAAAACATCTACATACGTGGTGCTATACTCAATTGAAAATAATTTTTTCTAACTTGTTCAACAATGTAAAAGTTCCATACCTTGGTGGATTTAGCTTCTTAGTTGTATCCTATAATATTTTTAGGTTAAGTTACAACCAAACATAGTCTCCAACTTGGAACGTTTGATCAATATTATTTTCATATTAATTGTGGGCGTATCCAATTTTTGTTGGGATGGATGTTGTACCTAGCTTGATTTTGTTTCAAATGCTCCGATACTTACCAATGGATTTTCCTAGCTTTGTTAATTAACCTTTTTTTTTTTTTTTGAATCAGAAAGAAAAAAAAAAAACACTTTCTATTATATATATAAACAATATATTTTGAAACATCATATCAAATATGCTGGAAATACATCACAACAATGAGATGTATCAACATTGTATACATCCATCCATAGACAGATTTTAGCAAATGCGTAAGTTTATAGCAATAAAACTCCATCATTCATCATATCAATGTTCGTTGATCCATGTGTCATAACAAAAAGGATATACATTTAAGTTTAACAAAATTTCAAACAGACATGACATGTCTATTCTTCCACTCTAAAACTGTGAATGAATACTCAATGAACACATAACCTCTTGTTCAATTTTACTCAAGCTCGCTTGCAGCAGTATTAGCATCCTGATAGAAACTGTATACACAGAGCATCATGGGGATACAGGCTCACTTGTTTCAACTCGTCAGTAGCCCACATCCATGTGATTTCTCATGGGATGGGGATATCAGAATCCCTGACTTGTTGTCCATTTCTGTAGTGAGAAACCTGAAAAAAACCAAAATTAATATTGATACCCTTTTTTGAAAGTCCATCTGCCCTGGTATTATTCTCTTTGAATATGTGATTCAGGGGAGGCTTGTGCATCTTAATCCATAAATTCTTGGTTCTCATGAGCCAACCCTGAAATCCCGAAGAGGATAGAACTGATTTTCTAGAAATGGCATAAATTATGATTCTAGAGTCTCCATAAATATAAACCTCACTCAAACATAGGTTGTGGGCCACCAACAATCCACTCCATAGTGCCATCAGCTCCGCCATGTTATTAGTACCCTTTCCACCATTCCAGTATAAATGAATCCTTTTTTCCTGAGAGATTTTTATCCAAGCCCTACACCCCAACATACCATCCTGACATGCCCCATCAAAGAAAATCGCTAGGAGGGAGATGGGGTGAGGCCTAATCCTTTGACAGAAATCACTTATTTTTTCCTTAGCTGGTTCCCAGTCATTGATCCAATTCATTATTGCAGCATGTATATGGGGGATGGAAATTGACTTAGCATAAAAAATAAACTTGTTTATGGCAAGCCATACTTCCTAGATGAAGAAAAAAGGTAAAGATTGGAATTTTCCCGAGATCTTGTCCCATCTGTGTACAGAATCCATGAAATCCCTTGGTGTCCACGAAGGATCCAAATGACAGTGGCTGAAAGTTTCCATATAATAATTACAATTGGGCAGGAGAAGAAAAGGTGATCCACTGTTTCCTCATGTAGAAGGCAAAGGGCACATCTTCTCGGGCTAGAGAAACCCTGTTTGATGAGCGAATCCCACGTAAGAATTTTCTTCTGCTATACAAGCCAACCAAAAAGGGTAATCTTGGTTGGAATTCTTCTGTGCCAAAAGTTCCAAAAATCCGGGGACGTGTAGTCATGAAATGATTGCAGATTGATGTAGGAATATATGTCCCACATCACCAATGAGTCACCCTTCATTGCCCCTTCCCATGCAATTCTTTCGCCCTCAGCCATGTAGCACAACCCAGCCGCCTATATTTTCTTCACAAACCTATTCCAAAATACAACATCCAAGCTGATAAGGCGAAGTTGTGCAGTGGATTTCAGAATAGGAGCCCCATGAGCCCAATAATGTATCACCTGAAAGAGATATAAGATGCCTCTGTGAGCTAGTCGATGTACAATATGTTGTTCCAATAGAGAATCTCTTGTCATCCCATAAATTTTGTCACTACTCAATAAGATCCTTTGCCCATTTCCAAATCTCCATGACAGCCTTTTCGAAAATGGTTGCATTACTTTCCTGAAGCCCTGCCATATTGCAGATATGACCCGTGGAAAAGAGAATTGATCACAATATATTTTGTGAAGGGAGTCTCCTGTTAAATATTTGCATTTGATGATCTCAGACCATATTCCATTACCATTGATGGCCCTCCTCAAGGATTTAATGAGAAGAGCATAATTGAATGCTCTTCTATTTAAGATGTCCCATCCCCCTTATCGTTTTGGACAAAATAATAAATCGATATTGCACAGATGATGTCTCTTCCCCATAGAAGCACCACCCCATAAGAACTACGATAAAATTGCATTGATTTGAGATACAATTTTCTCTGGAATAAAAAAGAGATGTCCCCAGTACACAATAATTTGGGATAGAACCGCTTGTATCATTATGAATATACCTCCCAGAGTCAACCATTTATGAGTCCATTTTGTGATTTTTAATTTGAACTTATCATCTAGCCACATCCAATCCCTCACCTTATATCCACATGGCTTAATTATGTATCCCAAATATAAAAATTCTTCATTTGCATTCTTAGTCTGTATACCAAGAAAACCAACAATGAAGTTTATCTCGCCAACATCTCCATATTCACATAGAAGGAAATATTTTTCATTGTTGATGCATAGTCCGGAGGCGGCACCAAAGCGAGTAAGCAAGTAATGAATTTAGAACCAATGATTTATGATGAACCAACCAAATATAAGAAGATCGTCAACAAAAAGTGAGTGGGAAATACTTACATTATTTGAGAAGGAAAAACCAGTAATAAAGCCCGCCCGCATAGCCATATTCATAAGGTTGATAAATCCATCCATGATTAATATGAAGATGAGAGGGGACAAGGCGCATCCCTGTCTTAAGCCTCGTTCAACCCAAACAAAATTAGTTGGCATCCCATTTATAATCACTGCATATCTGACAGTTGTAATGCAGGTCATAATCCATATAATGGACCCCATAGGAAGCCCAATCTTCATTAAAACTAGTCGAATGAACGACCAGTCTACTCTATCATAAGCTTTAAGAAGATCAATCTTCATAATGAGAGCATCCTGTTTCCCTGCGTTCATGGTGTGCAATGCCTCCTGTGTAATGGCTATGGCATCATGTATAGAACAACCCCTTAGGAACTCGTATTGCTTAGGAGAGATGAAATTAGATAAAATCTCCTTGATCATTTTTGCAATAATTTTTGATGAAATTTTATATATTAAATTGCATAAAGCTATTGGCCTGAAATCCGAGAAAGCCTTGGGTTCAAAAGATTTGGTATGAGCACCAAGAAAGTGGCATTCATGTTCGCAAGTATGTGCCCCATAATCCGTCCTTGTTCCACAACTGTTGTGATATCCTTGACCATCATATCAAAGAAATGGGTATAAAATTCCACCGGCCAACCATCCGGTCCCAGACACTTATCATGGGCGAAAGATTTTAACGTTTACTCTACTTCCTCCTTAGTAATTTCCGAATTCAATACACTGATAGCCTCTGCATCAAACATTTTCGGAATATGCTCAAGAACCCATGTCTGACAGGATGGGTCAATGCTTTGGTCCGCTTGGTAGAAGGTCGAGAAGTGCCTGAAGGCTTCCTCTTGTATCTCAGATGTGGAGATGGCACCACTCCCATCATTTCTTTGAATGTACCATATGGAGTTCTTGTTTTTCCTTTCGTTGGCACTTTATGAAAAAAAATTGTATTTTGGTCTCCTTCCCTGAGCCAATTTATCCTACTTTTTAGCTTCCAAGTGAGCTCTTCAATCTTAAGGATATCCATCTTCCTTTTCTGTAGCTTGTCGATCAATTTGTATATCTCTTAATTAGGGGCCTTGTTTACAAAATCAATATGTATACTGCTAATTTTGTTCGATATTTCCTTCATTTCTGCCCTGATCATTTCCTTTTTCTTAATTTCCCATTCCTTTGTGATGCATTTGATCCTTTGGAGTTTTTCATGTAATCTTTCCCATCCAAATATACCCTCATATGGTATATTTTTGTTCCAGCACTCCTTTACCAGCTGGTTATATTCGAAATCATCCAGGCATGTGCAGTTGAATTTGAAGGGCACCCCAGACCTCTTACTCTCAGCGCACCAAGAAAGAATAATGGCCATATGGTCCAACAAGTTCGACACCATCACCCTGGACCTAAGATTTCCCAAGTGACTAAACAAAGTTTTTCCCACCATAGATCTATCTAACCTTTTCCCGATATAATCCCCATCTGCTCTTCGATTTGTCCATGTTGGGATTAGAGGAAAAGGTCGTATATCTTTAAGGTGGAATTTTTCAAATATCCTCCCTATGTGACCCGCCATTGGATCAAGTCTGGCTTTGAGCCCCCATGATTCATCAGAGTGGAGAGTAGAATTTAAGTCCCCGATGACAATTAGATTATCAATTTTTAGGATGCCAGACTTATACAGTCGGGTCCAGAAAGTTGTTCTATTTTGACATGGTGCATATAAATTTAAAATATTGAATTTACCATGGAATCCCTATAATCTCCCAGACAGAATAATACCTCCGAAAAAACTATATGCTTGAAATTTTCATATGATGGATCCCATATAGCAAGTAAACCTCCCACATGGCCAACCGCATCAATGGCTATCGCATGCCATTCCAGTCTAATAGTTAATAGAGTGCCAATAGCTTTTGATCTATTACACAGAGTCTCCTGAAAGAGAGCAATAAATGGGTCCGCTTCATTAAGCATATCTCTTAGGCAAGAGTGTTTGGAGGAGTTTCCCATACCCCTCATGTTCAGAGATAAGATGGAGGTCATTTGGTAACCCCAGAAGGGTAGCTTGCTCTAAGCGCCCTGAGGTCATCGGAGGCAGAGATGGGAACATCCATTAAGTTCTAAAAGTCATCCTGGAAAAGAGATTTGGTTTTTAATCTACCCCTGAAGTGCCTTGACCCAGATTTAGATTTTTTACGCACATTGATGTTGTTTCTAGAGACAGGAGAAATGACTAGGTCAAGCTCCTGTGGTACCCTATTAAAAATGGTTAAGTCTGCAAGGTCGAGTTCGAATTACCTAGGAGGGAATATTGGTCACTACCAACAGTGTTCCTGGGCGAATCCGACATGTATAAAGTTTCGTTATGCCACGGGGATTGTGGAGAAGACCATTCAAGAGGTGGCATGGAGGGAGATACATGCAGAGGTACAACCGGGGTGGTGGATTGTGGTGGTTCATCAAATGATTCAGATACAAGGGAGATTTTTTTCTCAATCCTACCATCCTTATGATTAGAGCAGTTTTCAACCACCTTTTCATTAATAATCGCATAGGGTCTAGGATCATTGGATGGAGCAGCATCATTGATAGGAGGAAAGGATTTATCACTAAGTGCACTAGCAAAAGCATATATCTCATCATCAGAAGATGGTGGAAGAGACTTACCTGATGGGAGGTCATCCTGAGTTCTGGTTGCACCCTTGTCCTTCCAAGAGCCATCAGTACTCAACTTTCCACGTTGATCATTTATTAACCTGATAAGGCAGCTTCCCTTCAAGTGCCCAGTGCGATGACATATTAAACGTCTAAATGGTACGCCCTAGTAATCAAATCTTTGCCTATGTCGTCTTTGTCCCTAGACCAAATCAACATCCCCTGGCAGACCACCCGAGAAGCATACCTCCACCAATAACCAAACTATTTTTTTGTCACTGGATCCAAGAATGCGGGGGTCGATATACTTCGTACACCCAATGGAGTTTCCAATGGATCTTAAAGCCTTTAATGTCTAGAATTCGAGCGGGAGTCTGGGTAAATTCACCCACACAACTTTTCTTTTGGGCACCTCCAATACAAGATTAAATCCAAGATACCAGGGTAAAAGTTGCATGAAAATTTTCCCTCGAACCCAAGTCCTCTGAAGAATCTTCTCAACATCCTTTTCATGTATAAAATGAATACTAAACTAGATGTTTATCAGTAAAATCACCTTTGGGGTGTATCCAACAATGGGGTTCCAATACTTCTTCGCCCAGTCCATCATATCCACTTCACTCCCATATGCAAACATCCAACGACCAATTAGCGCACGCTTTTGAAGGCTGGGCACCTGCCCCCACAAATCATCATACTCCAGCGCAACTTCCTTCACGTCCATGGCCGGTTTGTGATAGGTATTCAACTTCTGTCCACAACCTCTACATCGAAATGCACCCTTATTACCAGCATTCGGATTGCCCTCAGCACGATCATATTTCATACCATCAATGAAACCATGAGGCTTAACAATGGACTGAGCAATCGAACGAGCGTCCACCTCCAAATCCTTCAGACGTCTTTTTTCCGCTTCAATCATGGCAACAATCAAAGCTTCATGAGCGGACGTGTCGGAAGATAGGATGTCATTAATCTCGGCCATCAGTTTTGATATGTTGTTGACGTAAAATGAGGCGAAGATGTGAGGTTTCCAGGTTAGGTGTGTGTCAAATCACACGAAGTTGATAGAATGTCGTGAAGGTATGACGTCGTTTATAAATGGGCTAAAAGGGGAAAAATCAGGATAAATTGGCTCAGGGAAGGAGACCAAAATACAAAAACAACAACAAAAAACATAAACAACAAAAACATTGCTTTTGGAAAAAAACCAATACAACCTTCAAAAAGGTAATTTCAGGTGGAAGAATATATTTCCCAATTATAAACATGTTGTATATAAACCAACTTCCCATCCCAAGGCTTCGATCAAATCCTTATGAATGTAGCCTCTCAATTACTACACGTAGTTTTGTTCAATGTTTCTAACTACCCATATATAATGTTGTATATTACTTTAGTTTTGAGTATATCCTTTCCCATAATGTTGTCCAAAAATTACCCAAAATTTTGGAGTCTTGATTAGATACAATTGATGTGCGTAGTAAAAAATGTGTCTGTTTATTTGGAAAGATTAATTCATCTACTTCATTATATTATTAGTTGTTCTTGCCCAGAATAATAACCCATGTATGTTGATATGTCCATCACTAAAAACAAGTAATCATGTATGATTTGGGTCTTGATTAGATAAAATCGATGTAGGTCATAAAAAATGTAATCATTTGTTTTCTTAGATTAATTCATCTACTTCATGATCTTATGATATCTTCTTGCACAAAATAAGCACTCACATTTTGTTGATTTTTCCATAAGTAAAAATAATTAATCATGTCCTTGCCTTGTCATTGGTACCCCTCCAACTAAATCCATAGAGATTCTCTCCCTTGGTTTTTTGGGGACTGGAAAAAGCATATAAAATCCAATATTTGTATTGCCAAGTTTACTAGTACTTCACATAACATTATTTCATATAAACTCATTAGCACACTCTTGTGTCTTTGGCCAATATACATACATTTGTAGATATGTTATGCCTTTAGTAGGTCCAAAATGTCCATTGGTTCTCAAAAGTATGAGCTTCATGCATGAGTTGAATCCTTCCATTAAATGGGATGCAAAGCTTTCCTGATTGATACAATCTCTTGTCTTGGAGATGGTATTAATTTTCCTTAAGGTTAGTTGCTATTTTATTCTTAAGCTACCAATATACCTCTCCAAAATCATCATCACTCATATAGCTTTTCTCATAAAATGCATTAATGAATGGTTCAAATTGCATTATCATGCCTAATTTTGAAATATTTTTCATGAATGGCCTAGACAACATATTTGATATCTTGTTATTTGTGCCCTTCTTATACTTAATTAGAATAGGGAATTGTTGTGGGAATCCCATCTACTTGTAATTATTTCCTTACTACAATTTGGTTTGGCTCTACAAATATTGAAGAGGTCAATGATTAAAATGCATCATAGTCTCTCTTTTTTTTCTATGTGGTTCATGGACCCTCGAGATCAGTGATCGCTACATCAATGGAATATTTGTACCATGAAAATCTACCTGAATGGATCACTTATTGCCAGCTCAACCACGAAGCTTAACCCCAAGAGTGTCGAGAGAATTGAACTTGTGACCTCTCAATAACAAACATATTTTAATGATTGGGACTTGACCAATTGAGCTAACCCTCGCGGCCTTTTTAATATTTGTACAGAGAAAATCCACCCAAAGGGATCACTTCCTATAGACTCAACCATGGAACCAGACCTCGAGAGTGTCGATAAAATTGAACCGGTGACCTCTTAATAACAAAGGTGCTTTAATGACGAGACTCGACCAATTGAGTTAACCCTTTGGGCTCATATTATCCTTTATTCACAAATTTCACTAACACATTCATTCTTGACCATATGTGGGATATTTCAAAGCAATTCCATGAAATAATTCAGAGTTATAGTTAATGGATCTTCTTCTTTTCCTAGTGAAAATACCCATGGCATACCCACTCTCATTAGTCTCAATTTCAAAAGACTATTGAAAATTAGGTATTTCTAAATCCAATGCCTTATTGATATTTACTTTCAATCCTTTGAAAGACCACTATTGTTGTTTTCCCTAGTGAAATTTTTACCCAATTATGGTGACTATGTGAAGTGGAGTAATAATTGTAAAAAATAATGCAATGAATTTCCTCAAGTACTATGCTTCCCTAATGAAGCTTCTCACCTTGATTACATTGTTAGGTGTGGGCCATTGGTTGATGGCCTCAATCCTCATTAGATCAATATTTAATTCACCTCCACCAATCACATATCCAAGGTAAACAATAATTATTTAGTAAATTGACATTTATTGAGGTTTTCTAACAATCATTTCTTCTTCTATTCCTCTAACTTCTACTTCAAATGACAAAATTTCTCTTCCAAAGTGGTATTAAATATAAAAATACCATAGATACATACAATTACTAAAGAATTGATAAATGAATTAAGTACATTATTCATTAACCAAATAAGAGTTGGCGCATTACAAAAACTGAAATGCATAACTAAACATTCATAGAGACGTTATCAGCCTTTGAAAGTAGTCTTCCAGGTGTCTCATTATTTCCTTTGCACTTGGTGGTATATAGAGTTCAATTCCAACTTGGTGAAGCATTGTGCCTCTCACAGTTGGTCTAAAAATTCATCAATCCATGGCAACAAGCTATGGTTCTTGAAGCTAGTCATGTTCAATGCATCATAATCAATGCACCTTTCCAAATTCCATCTTTCTTGGGCACAACAATTATTGGTAAACCACAAGGTGAAGTGTTTGGAACTGTGACTCCCTAATTCAATAACTAACACAACTGTCTATTTATTTGATGTACTCCCAACAATGATTGATGATACAATCCAATGTTAGGTAATAGAGAAATGGATAGCAACTAATTTTCACATTCAACCTCCCTCTTTCATGGTAGTCCTTTGGGTTCTTGAAAAATATTCTTTTATTCTTCCAGATGTTGTTCTATTTGTTAATTTTGTAGCCTTTTACAACCTTCTAAAAATGATTCAAAATCCATTTTACCTTCATTCTATTGGTTCTCCCTTAGTAGTTAGAACACAAACTTCTTGTTTGTAGTTATCAGCATTCTTTCCTAGCACACATTTATTGAGAGTTTTGATCTACCTTTATGAGCATTGATAATGGAAATTTCCCCATTTTTTACTAAGAAATATTGGTTCTCCCTTTGTGTGAAGACTGTAGATATAAACATAGATTCAACTCATCTTGTAATATGCTAAAACAAAATACTTGAATCTATTCTACAAATTACAAAAACCAATTACGATCGCACAATCACATGAACAAGAAAGAGAAAGAATTTCAGTCACACAACACAAAGATGTATCTAGGGAAAGCCTCAGCTAAAAAACTTCGTTATTCGTATATTACATTAATTCAAGAATATGAAATAATGCAATGCTTCTCTCAGTCTTGAGAACTCTTTTCACTATCTTTGACTGTCTCACTCTGATCTGAGCAGGTTTGGTCCAAATTTAACCAATTCCTTGCCCTTGTATGACCAGCCTTGATCATGCATTCCTGAGGGAATTGAGTCCCTATTAATTAGGAAATTCCAACTAATTTATTGCACAATACATCCAACACATCCTGATAGCCTCATTCATGACCTATACAATTTTCTAATTATAAAACTGATAGTCTACTTCCCTTTAACTCCAATCTCAGTTGGGTCTTCCTTAGAAATGAAATGAAACAACTATTTAGAGTGATTTTTCAATTATTTGATTGATCATTGCATGTGAATTAAAATGATTTAATTCATTGGACCTCTCACTAGCTCATCTATCAGTTAGAACTAGTTAAATTAATTTTAACTCAAATAATTAAGTTAAACAATTACAACTAAAAATAAATTGCAATTGGACCCCCTAAAACTTAGAGTGAACTCTACATGCCTCCAGTTTCACCCCCAACTCGAATTGACTGAGATAACTAAGCATTCCCAACTTAGTTAAATCGTACAAGCTGTCATATGATGTGGAATTACAATTTCTTTCTAATTTAATTAAGGGGAAATTAAATTAGAAGCATCTTCTTGTTTCCAATTTCAACACTTGCTCTCAATAAGAAATGGATTGTCTGCTACTATGATCCTGCCTCTATGGAAATCAATTTTTTTTCTTGATAGTTCCTTCATAAAGATGTCTGCATCCTGCTCCTCCATGGGAATGTACTCTAATGACATAATCCACCTCTACACACAATCTTTGAGATGATGATACCATATATCAATATGCTTGGACCTATCATGAAAAACTGGATTAACCGAGAGTTTGATGCAACTATAGTTAGCAAAATAAATCATCGTCAGATCTATCTATCGACAAAAAAAACCAACAATATCTTCATCATCCATATGACATCATATGCTTCCTGATTGGAAACCATGTTCTCTGACTTTGCTGAACTGAGTGCAATTGATCTCTGTTTCTTTCTGTACTTAGACACTGTTGCTAATCCAATGTTGAAGATGCCCCCTGATGTGTTCTTCCTGTCGGATGGAATCCCTACCCAACCTGCATCTGTGAAGGCTTGAAGCTTCACTCCCTCTATACGTATGTACCATAGCCCAAACTTTGTAGTGCCTCTAAGGTATCTCAACACATGCATGCCTACCTTCCCAAAGATCTTGGTAGGCTTAACCATAGCTTGACTAAGTTGTGTAATCGCATAGCATATGTATGGTCGCGTGTTCACCAAATAAATGAGTGAACCCACAAGCTTCCTGTCGATGGTAGCATCTACTACTTCACCTGAAGTAGCATCCTCCTTCCTCCAGTTTTCTACTAGAGGAGTCTCCATGGGTTTTTTTCCCTCCATGTGGAACATCCCGAGAATCTCGTTGGCATACTTTCCTTGAGATACAAATATCCCTCCATCTCCTTGCCAAATTTCCAATCCCATTAAATAGTGCAAGAGCCCCATGTCCTTCATCTCAAATTCTCTTGCAAGATCCTCTTTGCAAGACTTGATGAGCTGCTCATCACCTGTCAGTATCAAATAATTGACATAAAGTACAATTATCAAAATTTTACCTTCTACCACAATATGGTAAAGGTTCACATATGCTTCACTCTTATTGAAGCCCAACCCAGTGAAGTAGTTGTCAATCCTAGTGTACCAAGCACGAAGTTCTTGTTTCAACCCATACAACACTCTCTTGAGTATGCACACATGCGACTATCTATTGAAGGTCTAAAAACTTCACACCTCTTCCTCAATCACTCCGTTGAAAAAGGTTGTCCTTACATCCATTTGATGTATATTCCATCCCATCTACGCTGAAATGGAAAGGATGGATATGATTGATGAGTACCTTGTGACTGGTGCAAAGGTCTCATCATAATAAATCTCGTCCACCTGTGAGAACCCTCTGTCTACACATCTTGCCTTGCACTTCTCCACACTCCCATTTTCTTCTTGATTCACCTTGTAGATCCATTCTGATCCTACAATTGACTTCCCTTCCAGTCTTCTTCCCATGCACTGTTTCTAATAAGGGAGTCATACTCCTCAACCATGGCATCAAACCAAATTGGTTGTTTCAATTTTTCCTTGAAAGAGGACGACTCTATCTCTACACTCTCGCTTATAAGATCCATGTAAAAAATGTACCATTATGGGGACCTTCTATTCATGCGTTGTGATGTGGGTTCTCTCACATTCTCTCTAGCATCAAGCACCAACTTTTTAGTCTCTCTGGTAAGCTTCCTTCCATCTCGAGATGTCTCTACATGAGTGGGTGCTTCCACTCTCACTTCCTCTGCTTGTGGCTTCTCCACATCTTGAGGTTATTATTTTGGAGCTAAGAGATCCTCAAATGTATGAAATTGAAACTACCTCTCAAGGGAAATTCACATGGCCTTCTCTTCATCGAATTTCACATATCTTCTGACGACTGTCATCCTATGTGTTGAAAATTACACCCTATAGTTGTGAGGTGCATCATTTTACCCCCAAAATATTCTCAACTCAGTTGTTGGCTCTAGCTTCTTCATAGCATCTTTGGTCACATGGCAATAAAATTATGAACAATTTTTTTTGAAATGCGCCACATCTTGTTTCTTACCTGAAAAAAATTCCTCTAGTTTAGTCATCCCAAGTATTTGATGAGAACTTCTGTTCTACAAAAAAATTGTTGTGTTGCATGCTTCCACCCATAGATGTAACGGTAGGCCTTGATCATTCAACATCGCTCTTGATGATCCCACAATAGTTTTGTTCTTCCTTTCTGCAACCCCATTTTTTTATGGGTTATGAGGTGCTATAAATTCCCATCGAATTCCTTCTGAAGCACAGAAGTTCTTTAATTCATTCGAGACATATTCCCCACCATTGTCAGTTCTTAGAGTATTCACCTTCTTCCTTGTATTTTTCTCGACAAGTGGTTTGAACTCGCAAAACTTTAAGAACATATGATCTTTATTTTGCATGAAGAAAATTCAACACTTGCGTGAAAAATCATCTACAAAAATCACATAATACTTATGTTTTGTTGTGGAGGCTATCGAGAATGGTCCACACTCATATAAGTAAACTCTCTCAAGGATCCCCTTTGCTCATATTTCCTTATCATGAAAGGTGGATTTGGTGTACTTCCCCAATGTACACCCTTTGCATGTATCTCACTACTCAAGTGCACCTTTGGGAATTCCTGTAGAAATATTTTGCATGATCTTCAAAGTGCCATGGTGTAGATGGCCCAACCTTCTGTGTCATAACTCACCATTGTCTCGGCTCTCCACCTTCTCTGATTTCATGCTCAAGGAAGCACAATATTGTACATCCAATTTGTAGATGTTCTTTACTTGAACCCCAATCTTCTTCACATGTCCTGTGGCTTTGTGAGGAAGGAACACCTTTCCTTTTATAAATATCACATCATAGCTGTCGCGATCTTCCAACATAACAAAAAAAACGAAATTCTTCTTTAAACCATGAACATACATGACATATTTTAATGTGAGAGGAGTCTTAGACTCCCTCCGAAAGGTAACTTTACCTATTCCAATAGCGTTATACTTCCCAACATATCCCATCGCAATGTGCATCTGGAGATCCTTCTCCTCCAAGTTACTGAAGAATTATTTGTTGTCGTTCATATGGAATGAAGCTCCATTATCCAAGTACCACACAGAACCCATCACCGATGACACCATGCATGCAATGAGGGTGAAATCCAACTTGAAATATCAAGCAAGTGCTTCACCTATCGCTCCTCCTGAGGGCTTCTTTCTGGTCTTCTTGTGTGGACACGTTGTAGCATAGTGTCCAAGCTCATGACAGTGAAAATGTAACACCCTCTTCCAACATCTACCCAAGTAACCAACCAACCGGGGTAAACATATGACGAGAGGCTACTAATATGAGATTCAACCTCACAAACATCAACAACATCCCGAGGAGGTAACCTAACCTTATAGACCCCTAACCCTTGAGGGAGACTGAATTTTTGACCCTTTTGGACCATATCTGTAGGCATGACAAGGAAAGTTAGTGACTGAGAGCCTATAGCCGCAGGAAAAACACAGAAAGCATGCATCCAGGGCCCCAATTGGTCAATTATGTGCCTGAAACTTTAGGATTTGTTCCACCTTTTCAGCCCCAGAGCCTAGGTTACTGCCCAGAACTTCATGAAACTTTACGAGATGATAAATAACATTGAAAAAGAGGTACATAATCAATCAAATCATTAGGAACTCATTTGAAACCATCCTATCCATGACATGCATTTCATCAAACATATCAAAAACATCGAATCTAAAGGTGTAAACAACAAATTTAAGAATATGGGTTTCATACTTATATGAGAATCACTAAGAAGCGTTGTTCCCTTACATAATTAGCTACAATACAATCTATTTGATCATAGATACAATGTGCATTCATTTACAATTAAAAACGTGGAGAGAGCCATACTTCATCACTGATAAATTACATGCTTATAACCAACATAATAACAACATAAATACATTAGATACAACAACAATAGAATCCACATAATAAACAGTACAATTATACATCAAATACCAAAGGAATGAATTTCTCATTAATGAATATAGAAACCAACCAGGGATTAGACTACCACATTCCACCTGACCATATATTGGCTGAGAAAAATCTCTCTTCAGCCAATCGCCCCTATTCCATATTCCAAGCATGAATGTGGCACTGATAACCAACCAAAAAGAACCAAAAAAGCATGAATGATACACAGGTTCTCTGCCTACACCGTGAGGAATTTGAGTGCCTCCTAGTCTCTCAGGATTTAACGTAATCCATAGTCTGAATCAGGGATCACTAGGCCCTAAACCGAGACATACTCTCCAAGATTTATCGTACATCCCATCCTGGGACTATTAGGCCCAATGGAGAGCAATCCACCTCTTGGCTTTATCGTATATCTTGCCATTCACCGGAAAGGATTCTTAGGCCCACTAAGGCACACAATTTGGATTTATCACAACCCACAGTCTGGAACAGGGGTTGCTAGGCCAGTGGATTTACCTTGATCCACAGTCAGGTTCAGGGACCACTAATCAATGTGTTTGTCATTTTGGAGATCCACCCCACTCAACTTCAAATCCATCGGACAATCCAGCTCAACCGAAGTATGAGAAACCTATCTCATCAATTTTATACAGAAATTGAAAGGCTAGGCTGAAAAAATTGTCACACTTGTGTTGGCTTGAGGGGTCCTGGTCCAGGTTCAGAGTGTTCTGTGCAAGTAAAAAGGCCCTCCAATTATTGGCCCTTTCAGTAGTGATCTGTTTGGGCAGACCAAAGTCTCACCTGAATCAGTATGGGGGGGCATTGGAACCAGGTTTCCTCACCCTTAGGGAGCGTATGATGTGGACCTTAACCCTACTTATACAATCTAATGCTTATCGTCCTGCGCGAGACTTCATAGAAACCCAGATCTAATTGCAGATTGTTGTGTAACCAGCTTCAAAAATAGAAGAAAAGATATATCAACGCCTTAGAAATAAGCCACTTCAAGGGGAAACCTCCAATACATTACATAAATGAAAAATTCTTGGATGATACAATTTACAAAACCTCCTTTCTATATATAGGAGTCCATGGGGCCATAATGTAATCCTAGTGGGCCACAATGTAATCCTAGCCGACCTAACAATAATAATTTAAGGGCACAATAATAACAATATGGGGGTTACAGGGGTACAATAATAACAATAAGGGGGGTTACACTAACAACAATAAGAGACTATACTAGTAATGTAGGGACCTAACATGCCCCTCTTTTTCAAAAAAGTGTTGTCCTCAACGCTTGAGTAGCTTTGGGTGCTTTTGTATAAAATTCTCATCCTCCCATGTAGAATCTTCAGTGGGTAAGTTCTTCCACTTGATGAGATACTCTGAAATTGATCGATTCTGTAGCTGTCGAGTTCTTGTTTCCATGACCGCTTCGGGTTCCAATATGATTTTTCCTTCCTCATCAAGTTCTGGCAATATTGTTTGAACTGGAAGATTTTCACCTATAACCTTCTTTAAGCATGAAACATGGAAAACTGGATGTACTCGCGAAGAAGCGGGAAGCTCCAATTTGTATGCCATAGTACCTGGTGATCATGTCAGCATTCTATTCAAATTTTGACAAACAATCTCGCTTAATCCTTTCAAACCCCCTCTTTTTTGCCCTGAGAAATTCATTTTCTGCTCATCTCCCAGCCTCAAAATTGCATAAATGGGCTGAAATCCCACACAATAACATATTTAAGGCCTAGCACCTTTCGACCCTAGCCCCTGCACCTTTTTCTCCACATGACCGAAAATCGAAACCAAGCGCTAGCCCTGAAGGCACTTATCACATATATATATCGGGCGCGTTTATAACCGTCGATCTGTACAGATCTGACGACATTCACAAGTCTTCATTGCGCCCGTGGCCCACTCTGTTCATCGCCCAAATCACCTGTCCGCTCTCCGTTTAAACCGTAGATCAACGGTTCGCAGCTCACTCGCCCTTGTGGTCCCCGCTCCGTGCACTGTACAAAACCGGTGGTTTATATCGCACCGCCTTTCGGAAGCGGGTTGTATTTCTCATTTCAGAGCGATGCCATTCATCGCACGATGCGTTCCTCGCACACTATTTCAAAACCGCCTGATCATCACGCGTTATAGTTCGGTAGCAGACGTGGCGCGATATGCACGTGAGCCATCCGATCTAGATCGGCCCATCCGACGGCGATCGCTCCTCGAAGCTGTGCGGAAGTTAACACGAGGGAACCGTACCCCTGGCCCACAGTCCATCACCCTCCGACGCATTTTCAGCCGTCGATCTCCTCCAGAGATCGGACGGTCCAGATTAATTACTCGTCCACCATGTGTTTTCTCGACACATCATCATTCCATGCGTTCTTGTCCCGTTTTTCTCCGTCTCCCTTATGCATTTCATTCAAAGGCCCAAGTGTCATGTTTTAGTATTCCGCCAACTTTCACCATGACTATCTTCTACAGTCACGCTGCATTTTCCGCCACCCTGCATTGTTCCACCATTTCGCCACATCCGCCATTCTCATGCTTGGTTTTCCTAACAAGTTTGCGGATTTTGCAGGGTTACAGTGGCTGAAAACTGCCGTGATTTATAGTCTCTATTGCTGTAATAGAGAGCACATATAAATACCATTTTTCAGAGGCTGTAATTATGGAGAAAGGCCTGGGAAGGTATGTCGACAAGACTTCCATTAAAGAAACAGGGTCAAAATCTGTCAAACCCTCCAGAGTCATTCAAAGCACAAATTGCGCAGATGGAGACATTAATGGAGCAGCAGAGAAATATCAGTGACTGATCAAGGAATTCTACTTTCAGCATTGAAGATCTTAAACCGTAATTCAGGGTTTAGAAGGCAGAGGGTACCATTCGCAAAAAACAATACCCTAAAGTTTTCTTTTCAGCACCATTTTCTTTCAGGAAAGGACATAATGTTTATGTGATTTTAATTCTTTGCCGTGCTCCTGAAGAGACTCCTACCCAGTGCATTTATTTCAGAAAACAGGCAGCAGAGTACATACAATGCTACAAAGTCATTCAACAATATGGGTGTGCAAGTTTCCACCATCTTGTCTTAATGAGGGAAATTAAATGCTCATCACCTACTCCCTTTTTTAGCTTCCTTCTTCTCTTATAAAACTCCCGAATAACAGATGATTTAGGGTTCCAGATTTTATCAGAAAATTATGCAGTAAGAGGATTTTTGTATGCATTTTGTAAAAGCTCCCATATGAGCGTACAGAGCCCATGGGGTCTCAGTGAAGAGGAGTTCTGTCTTTAAAGAGGATTCTAGTCTTTGATTTCTTACAGTGTGTAACTTTCTCTCATATGTGCTATTTTAATAGATCATTTCATTTCATCCACCTTTCTTGTATCATGTTTCTGGAATGCGAGTGGCTCACTGATTCTTGGTATGGATTTATCCTAGTTGATACCCATGCTCGGATTAGTCAAGCGCTTTAAATATGGCTCAGGCATGATATTCTGTTTCACTATTCACTCAAACCATATTTATGCTATATTAGTTTCTTTGAGAGGGTATTTTTAAAACGCTATTATCATGTATGGATTCTTAAATTGGTAAGCCCATTGCATGGTGGTATTGTGTATCTGGATATCAGCTCAATGACAACTAGTATTCTCTCAAACTTTCATTCACCGCATACACTTTCTGATAATCTATTTCTGTGAGGTATTTTTGAATTGGCCCTCTTTACAGTAAGTTGTTTCTGAATTGTCTGTTGCTTTTATATTGGAGTTTTGCACATTGCCTCTGCAATATTCCTTTCTCTATGTCAGTTTCTGAAGGTCTCGGTCCCATTCAGATTAATATTCCTTGTTTTTCAGGAAATAGCATGAGAGCTCTTTGTGGATAACTTTCCCTGTTATATCATATGCTCGTTGCTATATAAGATGTCCTAGGCACTGGTCTTTCACAACTCAAGGCTGTCTCTAGGAACGAAAACATCTTTTTGGCACCGTTGCCGGGGATACGAAGTTGCGAAAATTTAAATCCCTGGGCCTCGACAAAATCTAATTCACTCTTCAAGTAGGTGAGTATGAAGAGTTGAGAGTTGTAGATCCCTCACCTTGGCGACTCCACATTTGTTTATTAGATAAATTCATTTGCAGTCTTGGCTCCTCGTAAGCCACACCTGAGGTCAGATATGTCTTAGCCAAAGACACCTTCAGTGTCTGACCCTGAAAAGATCATACATAGAAGAAATTGGAGGGAAAGAAAATCAGTCCACTCTGAAATCCCAGAATTGTCTATAGAAAAATTCCCATCCTCTTCTTCTCAAGTCCCAGCTCCCGACTCCACTGTGGGAGATACCGATTACTATTCAGATAGTCCACCCTGAGAAGGTGTCAGAAATAAAGATAATTTTCACCCTACTCCTGAGGTCGAAGAGGTCAAGGAAGTCACTGAAGTATTTGCTATCAATAGATCGTTGTTCCCCTCAACACCTCAAGCTGTTGTTCATTACATTCCTATTGTTATTCATACTCCACTACCACCTCCTATTACTCATCAAACTATTGCACTTCCTCCACCCCCTCCAATGGCCAATGTTCCAGGGTTCTTGCTAAATAAATATGCCCCTCTGGCACTACCCCAAGTGTTGAATGATATGCCACAAGATTACCTGAAGATTTTACCCCGATTCAATGGGGAAAATGAGATTGATGCTCAAAATCATCTTGAGGTCTTCTCTTCTTTTGCAGAGAATTTTAATGTGGAACATTTAGATGTGGTCTTAAGGCTGTTTTTCCAATCTCTTGATGGTGAAGCTCGAAAATGGTTTAAGACATTGGCAGACCGTTCTGTTACCACTTGGGAAATAATGGAAGATACTTTTCTCAGGAAATGGGGAGAGAAGAAAGACCATGGAAATTGTCTTACTAAGTTTAATACACTCAAGAAAAGACATAATGAAGGGGTGTTAGAATTTATCAAGAGATTTAATAAATTGTATTTGAGTCTTCCTACTGATATGAAACCTCATCAAACTGCTGCTAAAGTTGTTTTTGTAGCAGCCTTTGATTCATAATTTGGTTTCTCTCTCAGAGAAAGAAAGCCTGCTACTCTGGATGATGCACAGACAGATGCACTAGAGTTGGAAGCAAACTTTGCCTCCACTAGAAAATCGAGGGGAAAATCTGAACAAGATACTAGAAGAAGGGGCAAAGAGGAGGTATCAACCTTTAACCAAGACAGAGACTCAGCTAATGACAGAATTGAAGAAATGAGCAAAATGATTAAGAACATTTTTGGTAAACTGGTTAAGCTTCAACTGGAGGCCAAGAATTCAACCTTCAAGAATTTCCACAATACTCCAAACAGAGGTTACAATCCTCAGTATAGGAAGCCACCCCTGCAAATATTTCCAAGGGAAACAAAGAAGCAACAAGATCAGGTACCACACCCATTGTACTTGGAAGGGCCAGTAGATGATCCTACTAAAGACACTGCCTATGGACTGGAAGATGCAAATATTTCTTTTTCAAATAGTGATGGAGAAGAGTGCTCATTGCAAGAAGAAGAAAAGGCCCGAGACACAGAAGACGCAGAAATTGATCATTATTGTAAACAATTTGTTGATTTCATGCAGGCACAGTTCAATAGAAGATATGATCTCAGATCTTCTAGGAAGAGGACTCGTACTCAAGATCAAGAAGAAGAGCTACCCCAGAAGGAAGCACCTGCTCAGAAGGAGTCTACAATGCAGAAAGTCACAGACAAAGGTAAGGGCCCTCTAAACAAACCTTTGCAGTCTAATGATTATGATCCAAATTCCTTCCCTATTAAAGTAGTCATTCCCTAATACCAGAGTGCCGTGACAAGAAAAGTCAAATTTTTTTTGGTAGAAATAAAAAAAAAAAAGTAAAAAAAAGAGGGTTACAATATCAGAAAAATCTTCTCCTATTTTCGTTACGCAAAGGAACTTGAAGTCAAAATCCCAGTTCTATGGCCCATTCTTAAATGCTGCATATAGTCCTGAATCCCTCTGCGCAGTCCCTGGGCTGGCCTCTGGGTATTCTCAGCTGAGAAGAAAGATGCAGGTATCTGCTGATCCCTGTGGGAGTCAGTCACTCTCTCTCCCTTTGTTGTCTCCCGTAGTTGTGACAACAATACATCGCCTTATGTGGGTCAGAACATATAATCTATTGCCTCATATAGTCATGGTCCCCTTGTCTCCCAATCACCGTCCCTCTGAACCTCTATTCATTTGATTCCAAAAGAGTTAAATGCTTGGGGATGATCAAAGATTTGGTAGTCAATTTGGCCCAAATCCCAGCAAAAAGTGTGGTAATGGACATCGTGGTGGCTGACATTCCAGCTCGTTTTGGTATGTTGCTGTCAAGGTCCCGGGGAACAAAAATTGGTGGATCAATTAAGATGGATTTAACATATGCCACTATCCCAGTTTTTGGTGGCCAAGAGAGGAGACTATACAGGGAGACTAGATTTTTCAAGATGGTGACTAAGGCTGACAATTCTGTAAATTCACCAGTTTACAGTAAGGAAGGAGATTTTTCATGCTTGATGCTAGAAGAAGATCAAATATTATCATGGTAAAATATTCATGGATAAAAAATTTGAGGCCATAGAAACCATGAAAGATAAGACACTGTTTTGGATGAACTAAATTCAAGAGAAGAGAGTAGATATTTTGGAATATTATTGAATTTGCTCCTACGAAGATGGAACAAATTATTCAGCTGGTATGAGTCTTTATTAAATATGTGGCTTGAATATGAGCTTATGATAGGATTACGAATGACGGGAGGGGCATGAACCTTACAAGGATTTAAACAAGCGGAGATTAGTAGGTAGTTAGACAAGTCGGGAATCGAGTGTCAGCAAAGCATCCTCGCTCGGGGCTTACTAGGAATGAGTTTGGGACATAGTGGGGTATATGCTTTGTATCAGTTCCTTTTAGAAACGAAATGGATAGTTGATTCTTTCCTTTATTTGCTCATGCATTTAATTACATATCGACCCTCTTTTAAGATATGAATTTGAGGTGCGCTATTGGCCGTCAATCCCAGATAACATCAAACACTAGCAGGTATTTGAGGATGAAGAACAGATGAAGAGATTCCTGGAAACAGTAGGGGAATTCTCCAATATGGAAATTGATGATGGTGAAGAAGGAGAGACTAAAGACACTTCAAAAAGAAATTGGGAAAATAAAATGGCAGGTAATAAAGTGTTGCAATTGAAGGGAAACATTATACCTAGAGGGTTGGTGCCTCTAGAAATATTATTTAACAAGAATGATGTCCCACTGCAGCCAAGCAAAGTGGTAGAAGAAAATCAGGTTGAGGACCTGAATTTGGGTACTGATGCTGACCCCAAAAATGTGAAGCTATCCAAGAAGATCCCAGAAGAATATAAAAAGCTATACCAAAAGTTATTTCAGTCTTACAGAGATGTGTTTGCATGGTATTATCAGGACTTCAAAACTTTTGAAATCAATATAATGCAGCACAAAATTCCACTAAAGGGAGATGCAAAACCACATAAGCAGAAGCTCAAACAGATAAATCCCCTACTGCTTCCTTCTATTGAGAAGGAAATTAAGAAGCTGTTAAAGGCCAAAATAATTGTGCCATTGAGGTACTCTGAATGGGTGGAAAACCTAGTCCCTGTCAGAAAGAAGAATGGAGAAATAAGGCTGTGTGTGGATTTTCTAAATTTAAATAGAGCATCCTTAAAGGATAATTATCCACTGCCTAAGATGGATCACATCCTGCAGAAGGTAGTTGGAGCTTCTACGATGTCAATGATGGATGGATTCTCTGGTTATAATCAGGTGGCTGTACTGCCAGAAGATCAAAAGAAGACCGCTTTCACCACACCATGGGGTACATTTATGTATGCTAGGATGCCTTTTGGGTTGATTAATGAAGGGGCCACTTTTCAAAGGGCCATGGACATTGCTTTGGTCAAGGAGCAAGATAAATTTTTGGTGGTCTACCTCGATGATATCACTGTATTCTCAAAGAATGATACTGAGCACATTGAGCATCTGTCTAGAACCTTTGAGAAATGCAGAAGGTATGGTCTCTCTCTAAACCCTCAGAAGTCTTTATTTGCATTAGAAGAGGGTAAAATTTTGGGACACATTGTAACAAAATATGGGGTGAAGATAGATCCTAAGAGGGTAGAGGTTATAAATGGTATTTCTCTTCCCAGAAATAAGAAGGAAGTACAAGTGTTCCTAGGGCGCATTAATTTTCTGAGAAGGTTTATTCCTAACTATGCTGAAATAGTTAGACATATAACCGATATGCTGAAAAAAAATAATGAGGTCAAATGGTCCCAGGAATCACGAGAGGCCTTTACCAGAATAAAAAATGATTTTGCAGAAGCTCCTGTGCTAGCTGGACCAGATTATGATAAACCTTTCATGATATTTTCTTTTGCATCACCTCATACAATAGCAAGAGTTTTATTACAGAAAAATGAAGAAGGGTACGAGCAGCCCATCGCCTTCTTTAGTCAGGTGCTCCGTGATGCAGAATTAAAGTATAACATATTAGAAAAGCAAGCATACGCCCTAGTGAAATCCCTCAAATCATTCCACATGTATATCTTACAGTCCCATATCACTGCATTTGTGCCTGCAGCTGCTGTAAAAGATATTCTTATTTAGGGGGATAGTGAAGGAAAAAGGGGGAAGTGGATTGCCAAGATACAAGAGTATGAATTAGACATCCACCCTACTAAGTTGATCAAAGGACAAGGGCTAGCCAAGATCTTATCTGAATCAAACTATCAGGCTCTGGGTATAAATTTGTCCACAATAACATGTGAGGAATCTGAAGAGAAACAAGAGCGACATGGAATTGGGGTAGCTACTCCGGAAACACATATAAAGTACCTCACCAGTCAGTGGTACACAGAGATAGTAGAATATCTCCTCACACTCAGCTGCCCTCCAAGCTGTGATAAAGCTAAATACAGAATGCTAAGATTGAAATCACAGAAGTACATAGTCACCAATGGATGACTATACTGGCGGGATCCCTCAGGCATCCTACTCCTGTGTCTCACGGAGGATGAGGTAGAGAGTATAATGGCTGAATTTCATGAAGGAATCTGTGGGGGTCATTACAGCTGGAGGGTCACTGCTCACAAAATTCTGAAAGCTGGTTTCTATTGGCCCAAGCTTTTTGGAGATGTTTTTGCCCGGGTAAGAGCTTGTGAGAAGTGTCAGAAATTTGCTGAAAGACAGAAGTTGGCACCTCTGCCCATGATTCCCGTGCACGTGGACGAACCATTCCGACAATGGGGAATTGATTTTATAGGTGAGATACATCCCCCATCAAGTGGTCAGCATAAGTGGATTTTAACTGCCACTGATTATTTCACAAAATGGGTGGAAGCCATACCTGCGAGGAACACAACAGACACTGTGATAATAAAGTTCATGGAAGAAAACATCATATCCAGGTTTGGTTTCCCTACCAGAATAGTAACTGATAATGCCTAGGCTTTCAAGTCTGCAAATTTTGTGAGTTTCTGTCAACAGTATAACATCACACTAAGTCACTCTACAGCCTATTACCCACAAGGAAATGGCTTGGCGGAATCTTAAAACACTTAAATAAACCTTGATAGGAAGCCTTTGAAGAGGCTATAAATAAATCGGAAAAATTGGGATTCCGGTTGAAATTCGCTCTGTGGACGATAAATTGCAATGAGAGAGCAGGCGAAATCCCATATGAGCTCAAAGTATATGGGAGGGCAGAAGTATTCCATATACAATTAGCCCCTACGGATTAGTGATTCTGTCACCGGGAAAGTCAAGAGGCATTGATATGACCATGAGAATAAATCAGTTGGTGGAATTGGAAGA
The DNA here is from genome assembly GCA_034641835.2 of Pinus albicaulis. Lineage (NCBI taxonomy): Eukaryota > Viridiplantae > Streptophyta > Pinopsida > Pinales > Pinaceae > Pinus > Pinus albicaulis. The sequence goes on along the minus strand of CM076583.1, from coordinate 1,292,804,992 downwards.
AACACGCAACCAAGTAAGTCAAAGGCTGACGGAATATCAAGAAAAGATGAAATACCTTTTTGATCAGCATGCCAAGGACAGGAATTTGCAGATTGGTGATTTAGTACTCAGGTGGGATATCCGGAGGGCTAAAAAAGGAAAACATGGAAAATTCGACCCACTCTGGTTCGGTCCTTTCAAAATCATGGAACGAGGAGGTAACAACACTTTCAAGTTGGAAAATTTACAGGGTGACTTACTGGACACCCCTGTAAATGGTCAGTTTCTTAAACCCTACTTCCAGTTCTAATTCAGGCAGAGATAGCCTGATGTATTATACTGTATATTAGTTTCCTGCTTTCTCCCTTGTTTGAATAATGTGGGTGTCGTGATGAATTATGAAAAGAAAGGTAGAAGTGCTGAATAGCAGAGTTCGCACAGAAGATTATCAGGTGGTCTGCGAAGTTCTCGACACACTCAGGGATGAATGTGCCGTCCCCAGGTGGAGCCAATTTTGATCATGTCAGCATTCTATTCAAATTTTGACAAACAATCTCGCTTAATCCTTTCAAACCCCCTCTTTTTTGCCCTGAGAAATTCATTTTCTGCTCATCTCCCAGCCTCAAAATTGCATAAATGGGCTGAAATCCCACACAATAACATATTTAAGGCCTAGCACCTTTCGACCCTAGCCCCTGCACCTTTTTCTCCACATGACCGAAAATCGAAACCAAGCGCTAGCCCTGAAGGCACTTATCACATATATATATCGGGCGCGTTTATAACCGTCGATCTGTACAGATCTGACGACATTCACAAGTCTTCATTGCGCCCGTGGCCCACTCTGTTCATCGCCCAAATCACCTGTCCGCTCTCCGTTTAAACCGTAGATCAACGGTTCGCAGCTCACTCGCCCTTGTGGTCCCCGCTCCGTGCACTGTACAAAACCGGTGGTTTATATCGCACCGCCTTTCGGAAGCGGGTTGTATTTCTCATTTCAGAGCGATGCCATTCATCGCACGATGCGTTCCTCGCACACTATTTCAAAACCGCCTGATCATCACGCGTTATAGTTCGGTAGCAGACGTGGCGCGATATGCACGTGAGCCATCCGATCTAGATCGGCCCATCCGACGGCGATCGCTCCTCGAAGCTGTGCGGAAGTTAACACGAGGGAACCGTACCCCTGGCCCACAGTCCATCACCCTCCGACGCATTTTCAGCCGTCGATCTCCTCCAGAGATCGGACGGTCCAGATTAATTACTCGTCCACCATGTGTTTTCTCGACACATCATCATTCCATGCGTTCTTGTCCCGTTTTTCTCCGTCTCCCTTATGCATTTCATTCAAAGGCCCAAGTGTCATGTTTTAGTATTCCGCCAACTTTCACCATGACTATCTTCTACAGTCACGCTGCATTTTCCGCCACCCTGCATTGTTCCACCATTTCGCCACATCCGCCATTCTCATGCTTGGTTTTCCTAACAAGTTTGCGGATTTTGCAGGGTTACAGTGGCTGAAAACTGCCGTGATTTATAGTCTCTATTGCTGTAATAGAGAGCACATATAAATACCATTTTTCAGAGGCTGTAATTATGGAGAAAGGCCTGGGAAGGTATGTCGACAAGACTTCCATTAAAGAAACAGGGTCAAAATCTGTCAAACCCTCCAGAGTCATTCAAAGCACAAATTGCGCAGATGGAGACATTAATGGAGCAGCAGAGAAATATCAGTGACTGATCAAGGAATTCTACTTTCAGCATTGAAGATCTTAAACCGTAATTCAGGGTTTAGAAGGCAGAGGGTACCATTCGCAAAAAACAATACCCTAAAGTTTTCTTTTCAGCACCATTTTCTTTCAAGAAAGGACATAATGTTTATGTGATTTTACTTCTTTGCCGTGCTCTTGAAGAGACTCCTACCCAGTGCATTTATTTCAGAAAACAGGTAGCAAAGTACATACAGCACTACAAAGTCATTCAGCAATATGGGCGTGCACGTTTCCGCCATCTTGTCTTAATGAGGCAAATTAAATGCTCATCACCTACTCCCTTTTTGAGCTTCCTCCTTCTCCTATAAAGCTCCCGAAGAACAAATGATTTAGGGTTCCAGATTTTATCAGAAAATTATGCAGCAAGAGGATTTTTGTATGCATTTTGTAAAAGCTCCCATATGAGCATACAGAGCCCATGGGGTCTCAGTGAAGAGGAGTTCCGTCTTTAAAGAGGATTCTGGTCTTTGATTTCTTACAGTGTGTAACTTTCTCTCATATGTGCTATTTTAATAGATCATTTCATTTCATCCACCTTTCTTGTATCATGTTTCTGGAATGCGAGTGGCTCACTGTTTCTTGGTATGGATTTATCCTAGTTGATACCCATGCTCGGATTAGTCAAGCGCTTTAAATATGGCTCAGGCATGATATTCTGTTTCACTATTCACTCAAACCATATTTCTGCTATATTAGTTTCTTTGAGAGGGTATTTTTAAAATGCTATTATCATGTATGGATTCTTAAATTGGTAAGCCCATTGCATGGTGGTATTGTGTATCTAGATATTAGCTCAATGACAACTAGTATTCTCTCAAACTTTCATTCATCGCAGACACTTTCTGATAATCTATTTTTGTGAGGTATTTTTGAATTGGCCCTCTTTACAGTAAGCTGTCTCTGAATTGTCTGTTGCTTTTATATTGGAGTTTTGCACATTGCCTTTTCAGTATTCCTTTCTCTGTGTCAGTTTCTGAAGGTCTCAGTCCCATTCAGATTAATATTCCTTGTTTTTCAGGAAATAGCATGAGAGCTCTTTGTGGATAACTTTCCCTGTTATATCATATTCTCCTTGCTATATAAGATGTCCTAGGCACTGGTCTTTCACAACTCAAGGATCGACAACAATACCAATCTTTTGCAACACCTTGTAAGGACCATAGTACTTTGGCGATAATTTATTATCCTTCTTAGCTTGATTGAGGGACATTTGTTTGTATGGTTGTAGTCATAAAAATACCCAATCTCCTACATCAAAACTTTTCTCGCTGCGATGTTGATCTGCCTGTTGTTTCATTCGATTTTGTGCCAAATTCAGGTTATCCTTTGAGAGTTGGAGAACTTCTTGCTGATGCTCGATGTGATATTCCATTGCTTGAACCTTCGAATTTTCCCTTAAAGATGATGTGATGGATGGTGGATGATATCCATAAAGTGCCATAAATGGGGCCATTTTTGCTGCAGTATGGAAGGAAGTTTTATACCACCATTCAGCAAGAGGTAACCACTTGACCCATTGTGTTTGTTTATCAGATACAAAACAACGAAGATATCCTTCCAAACATTTATTTACTATCTCAGTTTGACCATCAGATTGAGGATGATAAGATGAGCTATGAGCTAATTGAGTACCCAAACAAGAAAATAACTCCGTCCAAAAATTTCCAGTAAAAATGGGATCTCTGTCGCTCACAATAACCCTTGGCTTCCATGTAGCTTTTGAATTCTGTCCATAAATGTAGTAGCAACTGTACTTGCTTTAAATGGATGAGATAATGCACAAAAGTGTGCATACTTGGTAAGTCTATCAACTACCACCATGATGACACTCTTTCCTTCGGACTTAGGTAAACCCGTGATAAAATCCATTGAAATCTCCTCCCAACGTTGACTTGGAATGGATAAAGGTTGTAGAAGTCCTGGGGTCTTAATTGTTTCCACTTTATTCTGCTGGCAAACCAAACATTCCGCCAAAAACTTTTGAATATCAGATTTAAGGCCATCCCAAAAAAATTCTTTCTTCACCCTGTGGTAAGTTTTTAAAAATCCTGAGTGTCCTCCTAAAGGAGAAGTGTGCAATTCCAGAAGAATCTTTTGTTTTAGTTGGGAATTCTTACATAGATATAAGCGATCTTTGTACCATAAGGAATCATTTTTCCAACTAAATGTATCAGATGTACTAGGATCTTGCTGCAACTTTTGAATGTGTGTCCATACATCTTTGTCCTTATTCCATTCATCTCTTGCTTCGGTTATCCAATCTGGTTGGATAATAGAAATGGCACAAAGCAATGCTTCCACCTCTTCATTCTTTCTTGAGAGTGCATCTGCAACAACATTAAGCTTTCCTTTTTTGTAGATTATTTTAAAGTCATAACCCAACATCTTTGTGACCCATTTTTGCTGCTCTTCTGAAGATAGTCTTTGTTCCAAAAAGTGTTTAAGACTATCATGATCAGTTTTTACCTTGAAGTGTCTTTCCATTAGGTAAGTTCGCCATTTATTTAGTGCATGCAATATTGCTAACATTTCCTTCTCATAAATAGGTTTCTGTAAATACTTTCCTTTGAATGGAAGACTTTCAAAAGCAATGGGTCTTCCTTCCTGCATTAAAACAACACCAATTCCATTTCCTGAGGCATCACATTCCACAATAAAGGTTTTTTTTAAGTCTGGCGTAGCTAAGACCGGTGCTAGGCACATTGCCTCTTTAAGATGTTCAAAGGCCTTAGTTGCTTCAGGAGTCCATGAAAATGCATCTTTCTTCAATAATTTTGTTAGAGGTGCTGCTATTCTCCCATAATTCTTAACAAGATTGCGATAATACCCTATTAACCCAAGAAATCCTCGCAACTGCTTTATGGTTGTGGGGACTTTCCATTCCTTAATGGATTTAATTTTGTTAGGGTCTACTTTGACACCCTCGTGAGATACAATATGACCTAGATATTCCACCTCTTGTACTCCAAAGAAACATTTGGATGTTTTTGCATATAATTGTTTCTCCTGCAATAGTTTGAGCACCCTGTCAACATGTTCAACATGATCCTTCCAAGACCTGTTGTAGATTAGTATATCATCAAAAAATACTAACACAAATTTTCTAATGAAGGGTTTGAAAATGGAATTCAGCAACCCTTGAAATATAGAAGGTGCATTGGTAAGGCCAAAAGGCATGAACAAAAATTCATAATGACCCTCATGAGTTCGAAATGTTGTTTTTGGAATATCTTCAGTCTTCATTCTAATTTGATGATATCCTGAACGAAGATCCAACTTGGTAAAATAAATTTCTCCATGTAATTCATCCAATAATTCATCAATCACAGGAATGGGAAATTTATCTTTAATGGTAAGCTTATTGAGCTCCCTATAATCCGGACACATTCGCCATGATCCATCCTTCTTGTGTACCAATACTACAGGAGCAGAGAAAGAACTTTGACTAGGTTGAATTATACCCGCCTCTAACATTTCTGCAATCATACGTTCAATTTTTCTCTTTTGGACGTAAGGATATATATAAGGCCTGATGTTTGGAGGAACACTTCCTGGAATCAAATGAATAGCATGATCATGATCACGAATAGGTGGGATTCCTTTGGGAGTTTCAAACACCTTGGAATGATTGTCCAAGACTAGTTGGAGATCTGCAGAAATAGATGATTTTGATGTTGGAACTTCTAGTGAGCATAATTGTGCAATTACTCCTCGTTGTTATTTCTTTAGAAGCTTTTTCATGACATTAGAGCTTATTATCCCTCCTGGCTTCACTGCAATACCTCGTAATTCGACTTCCTTTCCTTCTGAAAAAAATTTCAAGAAAAGTTCTTGAAAATTAAAAGCTACCATCCCCAAAGATTGTAATAATTACACTTCTAGTACAACATCAACACCTCCCATAGGAATGGAAATCATTTGACTAGTCAATACATATTCCCCCATGGTTAGCTTCATATTATGGAATTTTCTAGAGAAATTTATAGTTCCTCCATTTGCAACCATCACTTGACATTCTGGTGCTGGGTATAGGAAACAATTTAATTCCTTGGCTACCTCACAATGAATAAAATTATGGGTGCTACCTGAATCAATCAACACTATTACCTTTTTCTTCTTGATATGTCCTTCTATCTTGAGAGTTTGAGGAGTGGTAATTCCTGCCAGTGCATTACACGATATGGTCGGATTCATTTCTTCCTCTTCTAGGGCTAGTTCTTGGTGTATATCCTCTTCTTGTTCATTTTCTTCTTCTTCTTCACAATCTATGTAAAATAATTTCTTCTCAGCACACTTATGACCTTTAGTGTATTTGCTATCACAACTGTAGCAAAGCCCTTTTGCTCTTTTTTCTTCCAATTGTTGTGGTGTCAACCTTGTAGGCTGTGGAAATATAGGCGTAGCAACACTTCCTTCTTTATAGAATTGAGTGGTAGGCTTCCTTGTCGCCATAATTTTACATTCAAATTTTCTTGCCAACCTGAATGCCTTCTCCAATGAATCAGGTTCCAAAACGCGAACTTCATGTTGGATGTTATCCTTTAAAGTGCTTATGAAGAGATCAATCCTGTGTTCCTGTGGAATATCAGTTACCCTTATATTCAATTTTTGAAAGTCCTCAATGTGCTTCCCCACTAAACCCTTTTGTTTGAGATTTATCAATTGGCTAAAGAAGGTGTTTCTCTTTGTATCCTCATAATGTGCTATCATTTCCTCTGTAAAAATTGACCAAGTGACAATATTTTTACGGGGGCAAAGCCATCGATACCATACAAATGTATTTTGTTCTAAATGTAAAGTTTCAATGCGTACCTTTTGTGTGTTTTGCACGTTATGGAGATCAAAATATTGCTCCATCTGTAGTATCCATGTTATAGGATCCTTTCCATCAAAATTCCTCATATCCATTTTTGGAATATGGTGGTTCTTCTCGCCAACATTAGAGCTTATGAAATCACGATTAACATTTATTTTTTTCTCATCATTAGGTTCTTCTACTATCTTTTCACCATTCAGAAACATTTCTTGTATCAACTTTGTCAGACCTTCCATGTCTGCTTTTAGAACATTCTTCATGTTTTCCATTTTCTCATCGATCTTAGCTTCCATGTCATCCATCTTAGATTCCATGCCAGCCTCCATGCCATCTATCTTAGATTCCATTCCTTTCTTCAAACCATCCATCTTAGTTTCCACACCTTTCTTCAAAACTTCCATGTCATTTTTTGTTGCTCTTTGCGAGAGTGAAATTTGTTGCACTTGCTCTTGTAATTTTGATATGTCATGTTGCCATTCTTTGTCTTCATGAGTCATAGTAGAGCTTTCCAAAGGATTAATGGGTGTTGAATTCTTTTTAGGGGCCATTTTAGAATCCAATACTGATATCTATTCTACAATATGCCCTTGCAATCAATTCAACTTGATTCTTCAAACAAGACTTATGCAATTCGGAACAAAATACACACCTTTTACTTGCTTTTGAGGAGCTCGATATTGAAATTGAATTATCTCTATAATTGTGAAACCTCAATATATGAAATTCAGCTCTATAGTATCTCTCTAAAGCTTCTTTCCAATTCCACAAGTCTGATATGATTTGGATTCTTCAAGACCAAGTTATGTCCAATCTCCCACAATGACCCAATTTTGGACTGGTTCAGTAGAGAAAACTTGTATGGCTTGCCACGTGTCACTGTTTCATCCTTTGGCTCTGAAATTTATAGTGAAGAAACTACAGTCCATGTACTTGCAACAACTTTTTACGGCACTCCAATCCGATGCTCAGAGAGAGAGTTATGAAGATTTTCCCACGATCACCTCTTTGAGATGAAATTCAGGAGCCTGAAAAAGCACTACCTTCCAAAGATCATATCTCCGAAAATATTACGAACCAAGCTCTAAAATGTTTTGACGATGTTCCTTAGGATTTCGGGTTTGCACCATAAAAATTTCAGCTTCTGAAACTTCGTAGAAAAAAAGTTATAGCGCAAATGCCACTATGACCTGTTTATGAGCCTAAAAAAAGACATAACTTCCACAGATCATATCTCCAAAAATATTGTGAACCAACCTCTGAAATTTTGTGACGATGTTCCTCAGGATTTCGGCTTTGCACCCTAAAAATTTCAACTTCTGAAACTTTGTAGAAAAAAATTTATAGCGAAAATTCCACGATGACCTGTTTGGAGCAGCAAAACCCTAGAATCCAAAGCTTTGATACCAAATGTTGTGTAACCAGCTTCAAAAATAGAATAAAAGAGATATCAACGCCTTAGAAATAAGCCACTTCGAGGGGGAAACCTCAAATACATTACATAAATGAACAATTCTTGGATGATACAATTTACAAAACCTCCTTTCTATATATAGGAGGCCATGGGGCCATAATGTAATCCTAGTGGGCCACAATGTAATCCTAGCCGACCTAACAATAATAATTTAAGGGCACAATAATAACAAAATGGGGGTTACAAGGGTACAATAATAACAATAAGGGGGTTACACTAACAACAATAAGGGACTATACTAGTGATATAGGGACCTAACATAGATAAAACCCTTAACAAATATGCATAAAACAGATTATTATACTTCAGCCAGATCTAGCTTATCAGAGTGGAAATAACACTTGCACAATCACATAGATAGTTCTTCTATAAAATCCTTAACACAGATGCAACCCTTGCACGAATACAAAGATATTTAACATATAATTAACTTAGAACAATGCGCATTCAACCAAGAATAAAAACAAATCTATAACTTGTAGAAATCAACACAGATCACAATGGAACAAAGTTCACAAATCTTCTTCTTTATTAATAGATATTCAATTCAGTACAATAATTTCCACCTTCGCACACAGAAGCAGGGTCCTTGAACACATATTAGGAATAGGTCTCCGTGCACATAGCCAACATGAGCCTTTCTACCTAGACTTACCCAAAACTTAGATCAAAACCTTAATAATAAGAAAACATATCATGCATGAATTTTTGATATTCTTACTCGACTCAACACTTACATATTTATATGACTCGGACATGCACATACCATGGTCTCAAACCATGGTTTGAGACTCATGGTTTCCCTTTTCACCCATTGCAATCATTAAGGAGCTTTGACCTGCCCTAAAGCCCCTTCACTTTTGCTCGTAGCGCGTATTGACAAAATTTACCCAAAATTGTACCCAAAAATTTGTTGGAAATACTGAAGGGGGGGGTGAATCAGTATTCCTTTCAATTACATTAATCTTCAATTATTATCAGTGTTTGTACAATGATAGCAGTAAACAAGAGGAACACAAATGCACACAGTTTTTAAGGTGGAAACCCACTCCGGGACAAAAACCACCTAATGCTTTTCTAATAATTCTTTAATTTTCAACTCAAATTGAAAATAAAGCTCCAACTTCCTAGAATCTAGAAAATCATTCTTCTCCATCTCCCACCAGATGGACGCTCCAACTCCCGAGATTATTCAATAGTCAACTGAACGGATGCCCCAACACCCAATGAGCTACAACTCACCCTAGCACCACCCTAGCACCCTATAGAAGAATAAAAGAAGAATGGACTCCCGTACCAAGGAAAATGGTCCACTTTACAATGATATAAAATGATGTAGAAGAAGAAGATATACTAGACCATAACCCCAACTTTGACACAACCACCTAATGATGAGCCTAGACCTCCCAACACTACCTCTTCAACCCTTGGCAGATAGATACTAGTACAATTTGTACAATAATGTATTTACAATGACTAAGTACAATGATACCTTTACAATGATTTTATGCAGTGCTGCCCACTTGAAGACTTCATATGATGAACTTCTTACTGCTGTTATGCACCTTGGTTTCTGCTCTTGTCATGCTACCCTTTGCTGCACCTTGTTTTTTTTTTTGCTGTAGAAAGTCTGGTCCTTTGCAACCCTTGACAACACATGATCTAGTTTTTTCTTGCCTTCTAGGAGCTCGATATTGAATCTGGTGTATCTCTGTCATTTCAGATCCTCAATATCTGATTTTTGGTCCTATAGTATTTCTCCGAGTCATCTTTCCAATGCCACAGGTCTGACCCAATTCGGATTCTTCAAGAGAGAGTTATACCTAATCTCTCACAATGACCTAATTATGGATTGTTTCAGCAGAGCGCACTTGTACGGCGTGCCACGTGTCATTGTTTCTTCATTTGTTTCTAAAATTGATAGAGAGAAAATTAAAGACTGTGCACTATCCATCACTTTTTATGACATTCCAATCTGATACTTAGAGAGAGAGTTATGACGAATTTACCAAGGTCACTTCTTTGAGATGAATTTCAGGAGCCTGCAAAAACCCTGAATTACACAGATCATATCTCCAAAAATATTGCGCATATTGATCTAAAGTTTTTTCTGTAGCTTTCTCAGGATTTCAGCTTCGCCTCATAAAAATTTCAGCTTCTGAACCTTCGTAGAAAAAAATTTAGAGCGAAAATTCCAAGATGACCTATTTCAGATGGTCGAATCCTTTGCATAAGGAGGAAATGAAGATCACAATTTATATGAATGCTTAATTTGAGAGGGGCCTCAACAAGTGAACGTGGGAGGGATTTTAGGAGCATAAAAAATATTAATTATGACTTTTCAATGACCCATGCCCTAACCCCATGGGGTTTTAGCCCACTAACTGGGGGTACAAACTTCAAACATGAATATCTCTCAAACCGTGAAGAATTACATGGCGTGCCATATATCAACGGAAACATCTCGACAAGAAGAAACCATCAAAAGCATTATTGACCCAGAATATATTAATTTGGTAGGTAAAAATTCCCATGCAATATTGGGTTAGCCCCTGGTGCTGCTTGGGTTGACATCAATGACAACCACTGTTCAACAATATCCCCCTTTGGCATTGATGGCAACACAAGTACTCCCCCTGCGATCATGACACCTCTTCCTACAACATTCTCTCCCCCTTTGACATCAATGGCAAAGGGTAACTCCCCTTGAAACATAACCATCCTGTGGACCTATACACACTTCCACTCCCGCTGACACATAATCGTCCTGTAGACCTGTACACACTTCCACTCCCGCTTTATATTCTTGAAAAAGGAAAATATAATGAGAACTTGGTAGAATCCCAAGCTTTTGACGAAGATATTCAAATGCTTCACGAGGTAAAGGTTTAGTGAAGATATCAGCAATTTTTTCTTTTGTACAAACATACTCAAGTTTTATATTCTTTTCAGTGACTTGTTCTCTAACAAAATGATATTTGATTGGAATGTGTTTTGTTTTTGAATGCATGATAGGATTCTTGGAGATGCTGATGGCACTAGTTTTGTCACAGAATATGGGAATAGGCTCACTGAATTGTACTTGAAGATCTTGCAAATTTTGTTTCATCCAAAGGACTTGAGTACAACATGATGTTGCTGCAATGTATTCTGCTTCCGCTGTAGATAACGAGATTGAAGTTTGCTTTTTTCTCAACCATGATATGAGACAACCACCTAGATAGAATGTTGCTCCACTAGTACTCTTACGATCATCAACGCTTCCTGCCCAATCTGCACCTATAAAGGCTTGAATAATGAGATTGTTACCCTTGGGATACCACAATCCATATTCTTCTGTGCCCTTTAGATATCGAAGAATTCTTTTGACGGAAATAATATGTGATTCTTTTGGTGCTGCTTGGAATCTTGCTACTTGTCCAACTGCTTGCATAACATCTGGCTGAGAGGTTGTTACATATAGAAGACTACCAATCATAGATCTGTACAAATTCTGATCCACATCCTCAGATGAGTCATCTATGCTCAATTTTCAACCTGTTACCATTGGAGTAAGGACGGGTTTACAATCTTCCATTTTGAATTTCTTGAGCATTTCCTTGATGTACTTGGCTTGACATATAAATATTCCTTTCTCTTGCTGAGATATTTGAAGCCCTAAGAAGTATGTCAGCTCACCAAGTAAATACATCTCAAACTCACTTTGCATCTTTGTAGAAAATTTCTTACTTAGTCGATCATCATTGCTACCAAATATTATATCATCCACATATACCTCAACAATTGTTAAATTATCTTTATCTATTTGTACATAAATATTGCTATCAACGGTACCTTTCTTGAACCCTTGTTGACGTAGATATCCATCAAGACGAGCATACCATGCTCTGGGAGCCTGCTTGAGACCATATAGAGCCTTCTTTAACCTGCAGACATAGTCTTCTTTTTGTGATAGTAGAAAACTTTCAGGTTGTTCGATGTTAACTTCTTCTTCTAATTCTCCATTCAGAAATGCTGACTTAACATCCATTTGGTAGACTTTGATTTTTCTTGAACATGCATAGGCAAGAAACATTCGGATGGCTTCCATTCTGGCAACTGGTGCAAATGTTTCGTCGAAATCAATTCCTTCCACTTGTGCATAGCCTTTGCAAACCAATCTTGCTTTGTTTCTGGTAACCTGCCCATCTTCATTCAATTTGTTCCTAAACACCCATTTAGTCCCAATGACATTTTTATCTTTTGGTCGTGGAACTAATTCCCATGTGTTATTCTTCTCAATTTGATCCAATTCTTCATTCATAGCTGCTACCCAATGTTCATTTTGGTTGGCTTCCTCAAAACTACTAGGCTCAAAGGTTGCTAGAAAAGCAACGTGAGCTTGTTGTGATGAACGAAGTTGTCAACCTTCATTTATGTCACCAATGATTTGATTTGATGGATGGTTCTTTTGAATCCACTCTTTTGTTCTCCTTGGAGGAGCTTCTTGTTGTTGTTCTGGTATATCTTGATGATAATTGTTTACTTCTTCCTCGTTGATAGTTGCTTCTTGTTCTACAATTTTATCTGTGTCTTTTTCAGCCTCTGTCTCAAGTTTCAAAGATTCTATATCCTCATCATTACTCACTAGAACACCATCTTCGTCAAATGTAACATTTATGCTCTCCACTATCTGTTTTCGTCTTAGATTATAGCATTTATAGGCCTTTCTTTTGCGTGAGTAACCAACAAAGATACCTTCATCAACACGTGATTCAAACTTACCCAAATTTTGATCTTCTCTTTTTATATAACATTTGCTTCCGAAGATTCTGAAATATTTTACATTAGCTGGTTTTCCTTTCCATAATTCATATGGAGTCTTGTTGCAATTATTTTTGAGAAGACTTTGGTTGATAATGAAGACTGCCGTATCAATTGCTTGAACCCAAAATTTTTCATCCAATTTTGAGTCCTTCAACATTGTTCTACCCATTTCCTATACAGTTCTATTCTTTCTTTCAGCAACTCCATTTTCTTGAGGTGTTCGTGCTGTTGAAAATTGCCTTTTTATTCCATTTTCGTCACAGTATTGTTGAAATAATGTGGAAGTGAATTCTCCACCATTATCTGATATTAAACACTTTATTTTCAAATCAGTTTCATTTTCAACCAACTCCTTGTAGATCTTAAAGCACTCAAATGCTTCAGATTTTTTCTTTAGGAAATTGACGGTTGTCATCCTGGCATAGTCATCTATCATCAACATGAAATATAATTCTCTGTCTAAGCCTTTTTTTCTCACAGGACCACATAGATCAGTATGTATGAATTCTAATGGATGTGATGAAAAGTCTTATTTTGTTTTAAATTGAACTTTTGTCTGCTTTCCATGCAGACATGCCTCACATAGTGTGTTGGAAGTGTTGGCGAGTAGTCAGGTCTCGCGGACAAGACCTAGGTTCAGGATTTGTGGCCAACAAAGGGGTCCGATGTAGTCTAGGATCACGCCGGCATTTTCACCCTGCTCCGGAGAGCAGTGAGTCTCACCCGAGGCGTGCCGCAACCACATGCAGAAGGGGATGAGATCAATGGCAAGGAACAAAGTCGCAACTCATGATGGACAGTGCATCGATTATATAGACAGAGTTATATACGCAAGAGCACTTAATAAGCATTCAGACATTTGCAAATAAAATTTTAAACCAGCATAAACACATTACAGGCATGTAAACTTCTTATTGAGACAACAACCTTCCATTGTATTAATCTCTTGGCCAAACACATGATTACATGGCATTCTCAATGATAGCTTACAAATCTGATACAGATGGTTTTCGGAACAGAAAGGTAGAATAGAGAAGATGAGGAACCATAGGAAGGTCATGCATGATTCTTCCGCAGTCGCTCTGTGCGTCTTCCCCTGTCACAAGCCTCGCAACCTCTTCAGCCTTCTCTTTTCTTCTAGCCGGGTGACTGTTATTTATTCGCCCGCTCTCGCGACTATCAGTTCCTCTGTGTCTTTTCTTCAGCTGCTCCCAGATTCTCTCTTGTTATCTGCGTGTTCCGCTTTCTGTCTTCTGCTGTGTGTTTTCTTCATCTGTACTTGTGCGTGTTCTATCTTCAACTATCTCATGCTTCTGCGCCACCTTGATAGCTCCGTGACTCCTGGTAGTTGCGACGCGGGGCGATTGCCATGTGTCTTCATGCCACAACTCAAAAGGTCAAAATTCAAAATGTTCTAACCAAGATTTCAAAAACAATAAAAAACAAGGGCCCCAACAAGCCCCGACCACAATTCCTTGACTCGTCCCCGAGTCAATCACAAATAACAGTCTCCACTTCCATTGCCTCGCTGGCTCCCATGCCCTGTTCTGCTGTGCCTTCGTCCCGTGCCCTTTCCTGCTGTGCTCCTCCAAGCGGTTGTTCAAACAAGGGCCCCAATTCCAGGACCCTGCGGAGCGCTGTATCTTTAAGCCCGGTGAAGTCCGACACCGCTTGCTGCCATTCCTGCATTAGCGATTCTGCTTCTTCAGTGATCCTGGTGGCAGCGGCCTCCTCTATAGTCGTCGGGACAGCCCCAAACATCGTGGTAAGCTGGGTCTCGGCCTTGGCATCCATCTGTTGTATGGATTTGGCACTGGTTTGAATGGGCGGACGGATTTCCCGAATGACTAGCTTGGCCGCTGCCGAGTTGGCCTCAGTCTGTTGCATTTGAATTTCAAGCTCGTCCGCCTGGGCATAGAGTTGATCTAACCATGCTGGGTCTGCAGTCTCCTAAATTTCCCTGGAAATCTGTTGCAGCTGGGCAGAGATGAGATGCGTTTTGACAGTGAGGGCGAGTGAACACTCCTGCAGACTTCGCAGGAGGGCGTAAGCCTCACCCGCTGTGGAGTGAAGAGTCGCCTGCATACGAGCTGCCTGAGTCTACTTGGCAGCCACCTGTTCTGAGTAGACAATCTGTGGATCGGGAAGGGTGGGTCGTGCGGCTAACGCCGCTTGGAGTTCCTAATTCTCCCTGCATAAACCAGTGAAAGCAGTTAGAATGTGGTAAGCCTGGACTGCTACGTTGTCCTCTGTTATATTGTCAGGAAGCGGGGCATGGTGAGCCCTTACAGCGGGCCATAGGTTGGAGAATTCCTGAGCAGCAATGGTGACCTGCTCCTGTAGGTAGGTCTTCTCCTTGGTCAGCTGATCGCGTTGTTCAGTAAGCGCTGTGATCTGGTGGTGCTGCTCAGTGCACCGCTGCTGCAGCTCTGAATGAATCTGTTCGGCCTTTAGGGCCGCCCGCTGAATGAGTAGGTACAACTGGCCTGTGCCCCAGGTTTCTACGTTGGGGTTTCCGGGGGCGCCCTGCTCCGGCATTCGCTCCTGCATAGGTTGCCCACTGGCCATTGATCGGTTGGAGTTCTCAGGAGGAGAGACCGGTGTCTGCTGCTGCATTGAGGTGCCCATATCGGAATCTGGCCGGTCTTGCTGAGTGGTCTGGTCTGGGAGAGGGTCAGCATGCTCAGACGGAGCCTCGACCGAGTCAGCCCCAACATTGGCCAGCCGGGTAGATATAGTAGAGACAGGATCCTGGGGTGTGGCCACGGGGTCAACCGGCGGTACTACGGCCTCAGTATTGGAGGTGACTTCAACCCTATGGTCTCCTCCAAAAATTTCCCGGATGAGAGGGTCTGATACAGTGGCCGATGAGTTTGATGGAGCGAAGGAGGTGGTAGGTGGACGGCCGGTGGAGGGAGCGGTGGACGGGGTGAAAGAGGTATGGGGGAGGCGAATGTTGAGGAATTCTGATGGATCGATCAGGGGTTCCTCCGGAATCAATGTCCCTGTGAGTGGAGTGGATGGTGGATCATCATCGGTAAGGTCCACCACCGGATCAGTGACAGCAGTGCGGGCCCTCTTGGATAGAGGGGGGTCTCATGGATCAGGTCCCGGGCCCGTTTCGCCCATCGGGGTGATGATAGGGCTGGTAGAAGTGAATAAGTTGGTGGGGATGGGAGAAGTGAGAGGGGAAGTATGGGATGGAGCAAGAGACTGACCGAGCTGGAATTCCGAAAATAAGGGAAACAAAGGGGCACCACTTGAAACAACTTGGGTTGCCACGTTAAGACTTCGTACCTGGGCATTGAAGTGTTGTACGACGGGGACCAGTGATTCGGGCAGTTCCTGTGCGATCCCGGCTGCATCCTGAGAAGGTCCCACCGCGACCTATGAGGACCCTGTTGCGCCTGTCTCGGCAGGCCGCTGCGTCGGCAGCATCCGCTCAAAGTTATATCGGGGGATCCCGTCGTGGATGTGCTTTATGACCCCCGGCCACGCAGAGACCTCACGGTGAAAGGTATCATCGTCCAACTGGAATCTGAGTGGCGCCATGTGGAAGGTGGCTTCTGGAATGCAATTTGGGCGGAGGTAAGTGTGCCTGTGGCTTACCCCGAACCATACCTGCTTACTATACTCGTCCAACAGGTGCCTGGGCACCCGTTGCTGGTTAGCCACCACATCTCTCATTAACTCGTACCAAGCCTGAAATGCTTCCGCGTTCACCTGTTTAGTGCTGGGTTCAGAGGACATTTACCATGGGGTGAATTTCATCGCGAGAGGCTGGCTCGCGGTAGTTTTTGCCGGCATCCGGACAGGAGGAATGTGCCATTTCCACATGGCGAAAGCTACAATAAGGTAACCATAGATGAAACTAGTGGTGCGCTTATAATTCTCTTCGCAGGCCGCGAACAGTTTTTTGAGCACGAAAGAACACCAATTCAGCCTGGTGCCTTGGATACAGTGCTCCGCAATGGATATTGTATCCAAGGTGCACTCTCCTTTAGTATAATTTCGCATCGTCTTGCTAGCAATGAGGTAGCAAGCGAACCGAATCTCCGGCTTATTAATCAAATCAATTTTGGCACCCAGGGAGAACTGTACCGTCCAGCTATGCCAACCGAACGGCTCCTGAGTCGTGGATCTCGATGAAAAAGTAGGGTCCCAACCAGTGCATCTGGAGCTTGCCTGGAAACTTCTGGAACCGGCTATCATATAAGAGAACTTTGCCGCCAACTTGGAAGGCTTTGGTCTTGATGTGGCGGTCGTGCCACGCTTTCTGCCTGGCCTTCTGAACCTTCTGGTGGAATTTCGCCAGGAATCGGGCCTCATCCAGCTCTTGTAGCTCCTGGAGGCGTTCCCGAAATGACTCCTCTTTTGAGAACTGAAGAGACGTAGCGATCAGAAGACTGGGTACAGTGAACTCGGCGGGAATCACAGCTTCCCGGCCATACACCAATTGGAATGGTGTCTGATTGGTCAAGCGTTTCACCGTGGTCCGGTAGGCCCACAATGCCGCTGGGAGATGCTCATCCCAATCGTCGCGCTGAGCATTGAAAATTTTAGTCAAGCCTTTTTCAAGAATCTTGTTTAATGCTTCCACAGTACCATTGACCTGCGGGTGGTATGGGCTGCTTTTATGATGCTGAATCATAAATGTGTCCAGTAGTGACTTGACCGTGGCACTAATGAAATGCGTACCCTGATCGCTGGTTAAGCTCCGTGGGCAGCCAAACCGGCTGATGATGTGTTAAAAAATGAACTGGGTAGCGGTCTCTACCGAGCAGTCGCGTACCGCCGCTGCCTCAGCCCACCGGGTGAGGTAGTCCGTGGCAGTGATGATGTACCGGGCCTTGGAGTGTCTGGCGACCGGGGCGATGGGTCCTACGAAATCGACAGCCCACTTTTCGAACGGCCGCAACACATGCACTGGGTGTAGCGAAAGCTCGTCCCGGTGCGAAGGCCTTCCCGTCCACTGGAAAACATCGCAGCGCTTCACATAGGCCTTACAGTCAGCATGTACCGTCGGCCACCACAGGCCAGCTTGGAGCACCTTTCTTGCGGTGGGTTTCGCACCCACATGCCCTCCCGCAACACCGCTGTGACATTCCCACATCACCGCTTCCCGTTCGTGGTCAAGAACGCATCTACGTAACACCTCATCGAGGCCCAGTTTGTATAGCTTCCCCGCGATCAATTGGTAGTCAGCCGCCCGGACAACCAGGTGGCATTTCTGGAGCGGGGTGTAATCCTGAGGGCATTGTCCCGTGGTCAGATAAGTGGCAATGTCAGCCAGGTAATCTGGTACTGCTTCGACTCGGAAGAGGTCGGCATCCGGCAGTTGATCGTCCAACAAGCCCTCATTCTCTCCCGTCTCCAACCTGGATAAATGATCGGGACCGACATTCAACCTACCGGGCTTGACAATCACCTCAAACGTGAATTCCTGGAAGAGTAGAAGCCAGCGACAGATCCGTCCTTCCAACACAGGCTTATTCACCAGATACTTCAATGCAGAGTGGTCCGTAAAGAATGTGAATTTTCCGCCCAGAAGATAGTGGCGGAACTTCTGGAGGGAGTACACCATCACCAATGCCTCCCGCTCAGTCGTGGTGTAATTATTCTCCGCATTCGATAACCAGCGGCTGGCGAAGTATACGGGGTGGTCAACTTTCGTCTCCCCAGGTTGCGCCAAGACAGCCCCAAGTGTAATACCGGACACATCAATATGCACATGGAACTGCTTATCCCAGTCGGGATGAACAAGTATGGGTGCCGTCGCCAACTTCTCCTTCAAGGTGTCAAGTGCCTTCCTACACTCCGCCATCCACTGGAATACTTCTGACTTCTGCAACAGTTTCTCCAAAGGGGTCGTAATCTTTGCGTAGTTGCGAATAAACCGCCTGTAATATCCTGTGTGCCCGAGCAGTGCCCGCAACTGCTTCACGGTCTCGGGGGCTTTCATGTGAATGATGACCGCGACCTTGGCGGGATCGAAACAGACCCCTTGCTTGCACACCACGTGGCCTAAGAGTGTGCCGAATGGAACTGCAAAAATACATTTCTTCAAGTTCAAGGAAATCTGCAGCTGACGACACCGGTCAAACATAATACGCAACAGGGAGGCGTGTTTCTTCAACAGGCTGTAGATGGTCCAGTCATCCATGTAGACCTCCAGGAACTTGTGAATGTACTCCCGGAAAGCAGCAATGACAATCCGGGAAAACACAGCCGGTGTGTTCTTCAGACCAAACGGCATAACGTGGTATGCGAATGATCCCCACGCGGTGGTGAATTTCGTCTTTGCTTTGTCTTCCTCGGCGATGCGCACCTGATGGTAACCCGAAAACCCATCAGTGAAGGAATAAGCTTCGTTTCCCGCAACGTGATCTAGAACTTCATCGCTGAAAGGAGTGGGAAACGGATCGTGGATGCAGGCATTGTTCAGGCTCCGGTAGTCTACACAGACACGAATCTCCTCTTTGTCCTTCTTGTTCTGGATGACAATGGGACTCACCCACTCTGCTTCTTCTACTGGAAAGATAAGACCTGCAGCCAGCATCTTGTCGATCTCCATCTTGACCTTTTCTTTGATACGTGGGTTCAGCCGGTAGGGTCGGTGCTTCACCGGCCTGGCCCCCGGTTTCAGCGCGATGCGCATTTCGCCCAGGTCCCCCTTGATCCCCTTCAGGTCCGCAATCGAGGATGGGAACAAGTCTTCATATTCCCGGAGGAGGCTGAAAATTTCTTTTTTCGTTTCCTCGTCCCAGTAGTCTCCCACCGTTGCGAGCTTGGGTTTCTCGTCCGTTCCAATGTTCAGCTTCTTTGTCTTTAGCGGATGTAAATGGACTCCTTCAGTCATCGGCTCTTCACTGATGTTTCGCTCGCCTTCCCTTTCGTCAAAATAGAGATGCCTGAGGTCCTCCAGACTATCGTCATTCGGATCACCGTCAATCCGGTGGCAAACCAACTCGCGCCTGACCTCAGGTCGTGACATAACCGGGCCCCCGTCGGGCTCGGGGTGGCGGAAAAACAAGACCTCCTTGATTGCCTGTAGGGCCTGAGACTCCTGCGCCGTCTCCCCTTCGAACAAGAAGCACCGAACGAACTTGTCCATAACTGCCTGCCAAGAGCGGGTTCCCCGTTTCCGCTCTTTCTCCAGGTACCAGGCCTGGGGAATTGTACCCAGGGAGTGGATAAACCTGTGGACCCACAGCTCCTCAGGGTATCGGGTGCTACACCACTATTCCTCGCAGGCCCGCAAATGGTGTCGCGGGTCGGAAGTTCCATGATACTTAAGCGTACTGCAAGGTCCTTCGTCCTCTTTAAAGCGTGCCCGCAGAGCATCCGCCACGCACTCCCATCGCAACAGAGTGTTGCGGTGATTTTTCCACCACCGGGCCGACGTGGATTGCAAGGCCACATCCAAAAGTGGCATCCGGATTTCAGCTGGGACCAGGTCTTCCACCTTGGTAATAAAAGTATTGACTGCCTGCATGTTCGTCAAGGTGGGATATCCGCGAATCTCAGTCCCTACCCACCGAACTTGGGCAATGGAAGCACATCTCTGTGTGGTGGTCTCATACCCCCCTTGCTGCCAGTCTTCCCAAGCGAGTTCGGATCCGAGCTTCGAGCTCTGCACACTCCGCCAACTGACAGAGCCAGTCGCGGTCGGGTTAATATAGTTGTCCCGCTTTCCTGCAGTCATCTGATAAAGGTGGTCCATTACCTGAGCATCCTCCCGATTGTCCACTGTTTCCGTATATCGCGGGCCCTAATATGGGTCGAGGGGCTGGGTGACCCGTACCTCCCCATCCTCAAAGATCATTAGCTCCTTTTTAAGGTCGATGATGGCGTAATTCTCAAAATCCCAATCAATGCCGAGTAAGGCGGGATAGGGATCCTTGTCACCCATGATATCAATAACCTCAAAATCGGTGTATGTCTTCACCCCCGCAACGTCAACCTCGACACCCTCGAGCCGGCCGATTGGCAGAATACAGTACTGGTTCGCCATCCTGAGTTAGATTGGTGAGTAGGCTAGCCGTGGCCTTCCAAGAGCCTCCCATTTCTTCCGTGGCAGAATGTTGACGTCGAACCCCAAGTCCAGCATGGTGTCGCTGATTTGGAATCCCGCGACCTGCGTGTTAAGCCGAAATTCTTTACCTGTTCGTTGCTTGTTCCGCTTGACGCGCTGCACGTATTGAGGGCCAGCGTTCGCCGGGTCTCTAAGTCCTGTGCGCCCCTACAGTGCTCCTTCCAAAGCATGCTTGAGCTATTGCCGCAGCGCAGCGTTGTCAACAATCCTGAGGAATAGCCAGTGCCAATCCTCGACCACAGTACCTGCGACGTTTTGCTCCCCAGATTCCGGTAGCATGGGCTCCTCCAGACCTCCCTCGTCCCGCAGCTGGGCGAACGCCTCCACTGCCTCCTGGAAATACTTCTTCTGGACTTCAGGCCTGATCACCATCTTCGGGGATGCCGGCCGAACCACTCGTGCTGGCTCCTTCCCGTGGGCATCCTCTCCAGTCTTCTTTTCGCCCCTCGTCACGGTCGTGACGTTCTGCATGTCTGGGGTTGTGGTCCCTCATGGCTCCGAGTTTATCAGATTCGCTCCCCTCTGCCTCGCTCGTTCTTCCCACTTCTTGATGAGCTCCGGACAGTCCTCTGTGGCGTGGGCGTTTACCCGGCACTGGGAACACCAGGGTCGTCGCGGGAGGGGACATTCTCGAGCCACGTGACCCTCTTGGTCACAGTTGTAACATTTTACCAGACCGCGTCCGCCTGTGCGGCCTCCCCGCATGCCACCGCCCCTTCCCCTTGGAGCCTCGTTCACCCTGTAGGAGGGACGATCCAATCTATCCGCAAGTGCGTCAAGCGCCCTGCACTACTCAGTGTTGTGAGTCGTGGAAACACAAAACTCGCAGTACACATTATTTGGGACCGTGGAGTACTTCTGTAGGATCGGGCACATCCGAGGTGGATGCCCCAGCGTCCGGAAAATCTCACAATACTCTGTGGTGGAGGAACCCGGTTGAGGTGGGAACCCCACGTAATTCTGTTGCGGCTGGTAGACTCCCTGCGAGTTCATCGCTGCACCGCCACCAGGTGGTGGACCCCCCTGGATTGCTGCGACTGAGAGTCCTGCCCCTGCACCGCGCAACCGAGGACACTCGGTTGCGACGTGGCCCTCGACCAGGCAATGAGTACACCAAACATTCGGTCACGCTGGTCTCGCCGGCTGAAGCTCCTTGAGCTTCTCAGTCAAGCTGGAAATCTGGTGTTGCAACCCTATCAAAGAAGGATCTTGCGGGGTCGGCCCCCCTGATATTCCTGGGGGTAGCCCGCCATGGCTTCAATCTTCATGGCCTGCTCCAAAGCATCCTGCAGATTATCAATCTTCTGCTGAGTGAGAGGGGTTCGTCTCAAGGGAAGTAGAGCCTTGATGAACCAGTCCCTCTGGTGGTTTGGATCGATCGGGTAGCTGAGTTTCCCGATCGCGTCCTTGAATCGCCGCATCAACTCCCACGCGGTCTCACCTTCCTTCTGCTTAATTTCCCACAGCTCTGACAGGCCCTGCTGGTCTATCTGGGGAAGCTTGAATTCGCGGACAAAATCTCGCTTCACGTCCGCAATTACGGGGTTAGGATGAGCCTCGGACCACTTGATAAACCATCGCAGAGCCCTCTCTCTGAGCGTGGTTTGGAATTCTATTAACTTCCCTGCATCTGGCGTTTGGCGAGCCCTCCAGATGGCTTCGCACAGATACCAGTGTTGCTCTACATCATCATTGCCCCGGCCAGAGAACTCTGGATACCGGGTCAAAGATCCAGCCATGTGTGCTTGCGGAGAATTGACCAGGATAAATCCTCCAGGTCTTGGTTGCGTAACGGTTCCACTAGGAAAAATACCACTACTAGTAACGCTGCTATTACCGGACGTTACCGACGCTGATGAACTATTGTATGACTGACGCAATGCTTGCAACTGAATAAAAATATTACTTAAAGGTTGATACAGTACCAGGGGAAGGTCGGGATCCTGGCCATGCAGAATGTGGGAAGTAGGGCTGCCTGGAGGGGTGGGTGCCGTCTAATCTTGAAACATCCGCTGCATCACGCTGTGCCATTCGTCATCGGAACTCTCTTCGGGCTGCATCTTTCCATCATCTTCGCTGGTCATTATCTCTCTTTCTCGCGTCGCTGGGCTCCCATGCACCCACTGCACTTCCACCGCTGTCCCGTCTTCGTCCCGGGTATCCAAACCCATAATTCCTGTCCTCTGAGGCACCTCCTTCTGATTTTTCCTCTCGATCTCCCTTCTCTTTAAATCTCGCATTACCCTTCTTCGCCACCTATCGGCGATCTGTGCCTGCCGATGCGCACGTCGCTCCCGCAACTTGCATGCGGCCTCAACATCCATTCCCCGCTTCCCACTTTCACGTTCTACACAGCATCGGTCCCCTCAACCCTTCCCCCAGCACGGGTGGTTTACGCTTCCATACTCGTTTTGTGGAATTCAATCAACCCTTCATCCACCATCAAAGCTTTGATCCACAGCGGAATCTCCTTAAGCAGCTTCCCTCTTAGCCCTGAGTGGAAAATAGCCTCGACTTTCGAGAAGGATTGGTAGCACTCAGCAGCAAACTCCACAGTGTATCCTTCCAACGTGGTCCTTACCCAAAAATCCACCGCGCGGGTCAGTTCAGTGTCCACCCGGTGCAGTGCCACCAGATCTTCGTGCGCCCACCTGCGGTTTATCTTCCGCAAGCCTTCTTGGGGCACCGTCGCTCGTAATCTCCGCAACCAATTGTAAAGGTCGGTAGGGAACCTTCCCCAGAAAATTTCGTACGTATCACTGGCTGAGTCAGAGAAAAGGACGAGCTCCTTGATCGCCGCCTCCTTCTTCTTGGTCGGCTCTGCTTGCTGAGCAATGAACTGGTCGAGATGATTATCCCACCATCGCCGTATCTCTCCTTCAAAAATCCTCGATACCATGATCTAGGTCCCCTCAGAACATGCAGGTCCCGGCAACGGAACCATTTGTTGGCGAGAAGTCAGGTCTCGCGGACAAGACCCAGGTTCAGGAGTTGTGGCCAACAAAGGGGTCCGATGTAGTCTAGGATCACGCCGGCATTTTCACCCTGCTCCGGAGAGCAGTGAGTCTCACCCGAGGCATGCCGCAACCACATGCAGAAGGGGATGAGATCAATGGCAAGGAACAAAGTCGCAACTCATGATGGACAGTGCATAGATTATATAGACAGAGTTATATACGCAAGAGCACTTAATAAGCATTCAGACATTTGCAAATAAAATTTTAAACCAGCATAAACACATTACAGGCATGTAAACATCTTATTGAGACAGCAACCTTCCATTGTATTAATCTCTTGGCCAAAAACATGATTACATGGAATTCTCAATGATAGCTTACAAATCTGATACAGATGGTTTTCAGAACAGAAAGGTAGAATAGAGAAGATGAGGAACCATAGGAAGGTCATGCATGATTCTTCCGCAGTCGCTCTGTGCGTCTTCCCCTGTCACAAGCCTCGCAACCTCTTCAGCCTTCTCTTTTCTTCCAGCCGAGTGACTGTTATTTATTCGCCCGCTCTCGCGACTATCAGTTCCTCTGTGTCTTTTCTTCAGCTGCTCCTAGCTTCTCTCCTGTTATCTCCGTGTTCCGTTTTCTGTCTTCTGATGTGTGTTTTCTTCATCTGTACTTGTGCGTGTTCTATCTTCAGCTATCTCATGCTTCCGCACCACCTTGATAGCTCCGCGACTCCTGGTAGTTGCGACGCAGGGCGATTGCCATGTGTCTTCATGCCGCAACTCAAAAGGTCAAAATTCAAAATGTTCTAACCAAGATTTCAAAAACAATAAAAAACAAGGGCCCCAACAGGAAGGTTTTGATATTTTTGGCATTTCTTGTACTGCTTCATTTTTGCTTATCCTGACAATATTGTCAAAGTTTATGTGACCCATTCGTTTGTGCCATAACCATCTCTCATCTTCTTTAGCTAGTAGACATGCTTTAGTTGCTTCATCCAGAACATATATGTCATTTGGAGCTCGACTTGCTGTAGCCACAATTTTACCATACCTACCTTTCCCGATTTCACATTTTGTGGAGTTGAATAGCATTGTGTGTCCTTGATCACACATTTTTCCAACACTTAGTAGATTGTGATTCATGTTTTCGACCAATAGAACATTCTTGGCTATAACATCTTTGCTTTCGAGAGTGATGGTACCTGATCCTATAACATTTGAAGATCCATCATTTCCAAAGGATATGGTTCCATCCTTCTTCTCTTTCAGAGATGCAAATTTCCTTCTATCTCCAGTCATATGCGTTGAGCAACTGTTGTCAACATACCACACATATTTCTTTTTTTGAGCCTTGAGAGCGAGAGCACAATTATCAGTCTTCTTCTTCTTCCATGTTCGTTCATTCTGTGGCTTTGAAGATTCTTCTGGAGGATTTTCAAGTCTGTAGTCTCTAGCTATGTGTCCAAAGTTTTGACATTTGTAACATTCCATGTTATTTCTTAAATTTTCAAATCTATTGATGTTTTGTTGAGCCCTGGGAGGTTCATATTTTAAGAATCTCTTGGAATTGTATTGGTTCATAGGGTACGTGCGACATTCCATAGCTTTATGACCAAATTTTCCACATGAATAACAATAGCCATGAAAAATATGTTGGTACCTAGATGAAAATCTTCGTCGAGGAATCGTCTTCCAAGGATGTGCTTGCGAATCTTGTCCAATGAAGTCTTCATGTATGTCAGATCTCATATGTTCATTGTATTTTGTTGTAGAAGGTCCTGCTTCTTCTTCTTTGTAACCGAGGCCAGTTCTGTCGTTGTAAGATCGTTGATTATTGATGAGTTATTCGAATGCCCTTGAGCTAATGGCATAGTTTTGGACAGTTTTTCCCTTCTTCACTTCCTTACACAGCGAGACTACTTCGGCTTCTAATGCTTCCCTTTCTTGGTTGCTTTCTTCCAACTTCTTTTGAAGTGACTCTTCAATACATTTGTGTTCTTCAACCTCAATTTTGAGACCTTAAACTTGTTCTTCAAGAGTGTTGGAACGGATCTTCTCAGCATTGAGCTCTTTTATAAGCTTGATTGCCTCCTCATAAAATTCTTCTATGGTCAACCCTTCTTCTTCATTGTTTGATACTTCTTGTTTATTATGCTTGGCCATAAACAATACTTTTTCATTGGCTTCTTCTTTGCTATCACTTTCTTCATCGGATGAGGAGCTATCTTCTTTAGAGAGAAAGTTCCTTTTGGATCCTTTATTTTTGCCTTGCTTGTTGAATTTCTTAAATCCTTTCTTTCCTTTTGAGTTGCCATCACTTTTATTTGGACATTTTGCTACGAAATGCCCAACCTCACCACAACCAAAACATATCAATGGAAGTTTACCTTTGAATTTTCCCTTACCAGGTTTTAGTTTTCTTGTAAAGTAGGCATATTCTTCATCTGAAAGACCTTCTCCATCATCTCCCTTTTCTTCACACTTGCAGGTGCATGTCATTTCAATTGAAGGTTGTTTGTCCTTATTGTTTTGCTTAGATGCAATGAACACAGTTTCTAGATTTGAAGTACCCTTTTCTTCATCAAGTTTCATTTCATATGCTATGAGAACTCCATGTAATTCTTCCTTGCTGAGTTTGTCTAGATTTGCACTGTATTCTAAGACCGATACCTTTGGGTTGAATCTCCCTGGTAACGTTCTAAGAATATTCCGTATAATATTCTTCTCGTCAACTGGCTCTCCCAATCCTTCCAAAGTATTGATTATTTCATCAACGTATTGGAAGTATGTAGCAATGTTGCAATCTTCTTTCATTCTGAGTTGCTCAAATTTTGCTCTATAGATTTGAAGCTTTGCTTCTTTGACATTTGAGTCACCTACATATATATTCTCAAGCTTGTCCCATACATTTTTGGTAGTTTTACAACCCAACACCTTATGATAAGCAGATTCAATAAGTCCACTGATAATAATATTCTTTGCTTTTGCATCATTTACCAAATTCTTCTTACCTTGTTCATCCGCGGTTGATGTAAATCCATTTTGAGCAGTGTCCCATACTTCGTAACCTTGCGCCAAGAGATAGACCTCCATTCTTCCTTTCCAGAGTGCATAATTATTTTCATTGAATAGAGGTACACCATTCTTGGTATGCTCCATGACCTCCTTCCAGCTGTTAAACTGCTATTGAAGGAACCAAGCTCCGAAACCAATTGTTGGAAATACTGAGAGGGGGGGGGGGGGGGTGAATCAGTATTCATTTCAATTAGAGCATTAGTTAATCTTCAATTATTATCAGTGTTTGTACAATGATAGAAGTAAAAAACAGGAACACAAATGCACACATTTTTTAAGGTGGAAACCCACTCCGGGACAAAAACCACCTAATGCTTTTCTAATAATTCTTTAATATTCAACTCCAATTGAAAATAAAGCTCCAACTTCCTAGAATCTAGAAAAGCATTCTTCTCCAGCTCCCACTGGATGGACGCTCCAACGCTCGAGATTCTTCAGTAGTCAACTGAACGGATGCCCCAACACCCAATGAGCTACAACTCACCCTACCACCACCCTACCACCCTATAGAAGAATAAAATAAGAATGGACTCCCGTACCAGGGAAAATGGTCCACTTTACAATGATATAGAATGATGTAGAAGAAGAAGATATACTAGACCATAACCCCAACTTTGACACAACCACCTAATGATGATCCTAGACCTCCCAACACCGCCTCTTCAACCCTTGGCAGATAGATACTAGTACAATTTGTACAATAATGTATTTACAATGACTAAGTACAATGATACCTTTACAATGATTGTATGCAGTGCTACCCACTTGAAGACTTCATATGATGAACTTCTTGCTGCTGTTATGCACCTTGGTTGCTACTCTTGTCATGCTACCCTTTTCTACACCTTGGTTTTCTTTTCTGCCGTAGAAAGTCTGGTCCTTTGCAACCCTTGACAACACATGATCTAGCTTTTTCTTGCCTTCTAGGAGCTCGATATTGAATCTGGTGTATATCTGTCATTTCAGATCCTCAATATCTGATTTTCGGTCCTATAGTAGTTCTTTGAGTCATCTTTCCAATTCCACAGGTCTGACCCAATTTGGATTCTTGAAGAGAGAGTTATACCCAATCTCTCACAATGCCCTAATTATGGACTGTTTCAGCAGAGCGCACTTGTATGGCGTGCCAAGTGTCACTGTTTCTTCATTTGTTGATGAAATTGATAGATAAAAAATTAAAGACTGTGCACTATCCATCAATTTTTATGGCATTCCAATCCGATACTCAGAGAGAGAGTTATGATGAATTTACCAAGGTCACTTCTTTGAGATTAATTTCAAGAGCCTGCAAACATCCTGACTTACACAGATCATATCTCCAAAAATATTGTGCATATTGATCTAAAATTTTTACTGTAGCTTCCTCAAGATTTCAGCTTCACCTCATAAAAATTTCAGCTTTTTAACCTTCGCAGAAAATAAGTTAGCGCGAAAATTCCAAGATGACCTGTTTCCGATGGCCAAATCCTTTGCATAAGGAGGAAATGAAGATCACAATTTATATGAATGCTTAAGTTGAGAGGGGCTTAAACAAGTGAACGTGCGAGGGATTTTAGGAGCATAAAAAATATTAATTATGAATTTTCAATGACCCATGCCCCAACCCCATGCGGTTTTAGCCCACTAACTAGGGGTACAAACTTTAAACATGAATATCTCTCAAACCGTGAAGAATTACATGGCGTGCCATATATCAACGGAAACATCTCGACAAGAAGAAACCATCAAAAGAATTATTGACCTAGAATATATTAATTTGGTAGGTAAAAATTCCCATGCATTATTGGGTTAGCCCCTGGTGCTGCTTGGGTTGACATCAATGACAACCACTGATCAACAAAATTGAACCCTAGGGGACCCTATCCTAACAGGCCCCCAACACAATCTAGTGACTCATCCCGAGTCACTTTAGTCTAGGTTCCTGCATCTTGTCTTTCAGCGCCTGAATGGTTGAATGACGTCTGTTGTGGAGGTAAATCCCCTCTGCGGACTGGGTCTAGCAACAATCGTTCACGCTATAGTGCAGGTTCCTAATTGCAAATAAACCAACTAGCGATGAAGGCTTACCTGGAATCCAACGTTGTTGCTTGTAGAAGAGGTAGCGCTCCCGTTCCTTAGCCCTGGAAGATCACGATCTTCATGATCTCCGTGATAGGACACCTGCACAAGAGAGAAACAAAAAAAACACAAGCGTAAAATCCAGTAGATGCAACTATATGTCAGTCAGAAAGGACATAACTCATCATCATAAACCATAACAAGAGTGGAACCATAACCAATAGTCGTTTATTATTAATCAATCAAAGGAAGAATACAACCATAGTCTGACGCTGAATTCTCCTTCGGAGGGTCGCCAGAAGAACACGTCTCGAAAATCCTGTCAAGGATGGGACAAACCTCTCTCTTCGGATCTTGAAAATAGTCTCCTTGCTTAGATTCGACCTTAAGGGAATTATGGAGGCTCTTGCAGCATAAGGCTCTTGGGAATTTGGGAACTTGAAGACTAGCTTGCCATGGAGATGGGCAAGTTTTTATAGATGGAGGAAGGGGAGTTGGGATCCCTATAATCATGGGATTGGCCCTATCATCAAGGAAGCTTCCATGAGAGGTGGAAAACCACTTCCTCTCTATGGAGATCCGTAGCCAAACCTCCCAACTCAAGATAGATATCAGTTTCTGGATCAGTTAGGACGAAACTTCCGCCATTTATTTTTAAAAAACACTCCTTAAATTGGCTGGTGCGAGTGTGACTCTGGGACAGAGCGCCAATTGGCGCGACCTCTTTGAAGGATTTTCCCCATTGGCGCGGGTGCTGAACTGTCTGCCCGTGCCAATGCAAAAAGGGCCATTTTTAGGATTTTTCACAAGGAGATGTCTTCAGGGCAATGATAGCTCTTGTTTAGAGGGATGTCATGAAAGTGATTTCAAGGCATGTCACTGCTCACAGGTCACGGAATGAGCCCTCCAATGTGCAGGACAGGGATTGCAGGGACGGTGACAAATTACTGTGTAACAGATGCCCCCTAAAGCATGAGGCCCGAGAAAGAGAGAGGGGTGAAATGCTTTACGAGAACGTGTCCAACTGAAAACTCCACCGTCGAAAAACCTGCGTAGAGAAGTACAACTGATATCTCAGATACATGATATATATGTGGTATGGGCACAACCATCCATAACAGAGTATACAATAATCTAGATCCAAGGCATGGACGCAGCCATCCAACGAGGATTGATAAATAGACTCAGGTATGGTCACATCCATCCAGTAAGTGAGTCATGTAATTAATCATAATAATCCACAAAATCGCAACCTGGATTACAACAGACACAATCCAGGGTCTTGCGCTCCATCTCGACCCGAAAAAGTTCAAGCATGCGAATATGTGAGCTGAAGTCGAACATGCAAGAACATCGCCTGATTACCAGCCAATGATGAAAGATGTTAACAGACACGAGAGGTACCACCATTAATGACAATGGTCCTCAAGGTACTACAGGTACAGTCTACGGCATGTGAATCAATGAGATGGCGTCGAACACCCACAGAATCACTCGATCAGAGGTCAATGATGGAAACCTCACGTCGAATGCGAAGAACCTACCATTGAGGCATGCAGGCTCCAAGGTACCAGAAGGGAGTCTCTAGATCAGCTTCCTGGATAATGAGCTGAAGTCGATAGGAAGTGATCTTGATCAAAGGTGGGCCATAATGTTTCCCACATCATCGACATGAGACAGAGGAACATAATGTTTTTTGTGAATCAGGATCAGATGAGAATCAGAGGGAGGTTGATACTTGCAAAGGTCAACTTCTCTTGAACATATAAACGGCACGACAGTGGACTTGACAGTATTTGACATCAAAATATCAGAGGTCATAGTGACAAGGCAAAGAGCAGATGAGAGGCCAAAAAGGATCACCCAAACCCACGGAGACAAGTGAAAACGAGATGAGATGTCCCCAACCCGACACGAATGCAGACAAGTGCCATGTTCAAGAGTGACATACTGCCGACACGACAATGGTTTGGTTCCATTTTTCCCCACCATTTCTGGCGAGTACCCCAGTTATTTTTTATAACAAGCTTGAAGGGGATAACATATGCTTGTAATATAAGTCCATCCTTTGGACGAACCCATCCTAGTAAATTTAACGAGCCCTAGGAAGGAGAGACTCAAGCAGCGTCATTATGACTGAATCCGATGTCATCAGGGTTTAATGAGTCTAAAAAAGGAAGAACTCGACGTCTTTTCATGTTTAGAGAGTTTGAAAAGATAGCTGAAAAGTAAACTCCAATGGTCCCTTTTCGTAAATAGTTCCTCAGATCTGAAAAGGTAGAAAACTATGTCTAAGAAAACCTCCTAGTCGCGATAGGCTAGGGTATTCCTTTTTCATAAATAATCTATCCCAGCCCGAAAAAGGGGTTAACGTATACTGGGTAGATGTTGTTTTGCAGCCACTTTAACGAGATCGAAACGACAAGGGCCTCGGCAATCTTTTCATGTTTAGAGAGTCAAAAAAGAGCTAAAAGATGACTCCAAAATGAATTTTTCGTGTTTTTACCGAGTCCGAAAAAGTATAAAATACAACTCGTTTCACCGTTGAAGTAGCGTAAAAACCTGTTGCTGGACACAGAGGAAAGTGTAAAATCCATTTTCGACAAAATATATCAGAATATTAATAAAAATGACTTTTAAAACCTAATGATATTTCAAAAGTTATAAATAAGTCTCAAATGGTAAAAACAAAATTACTTTTACTATTTACCTCACAGGAGAGCAACAGTGGTCTGTTTGTGTGCGAAATTCTGACGGCGATTGCGACTGATCCGGGTTACCATTCAGATTCCCGTTCGTTCCAGGTAATAGGCGCTTCCCTGTACTCCATTTTAATCCATTTTTTATAGTTTTCCATTGCTTATTAGACTTATGTGGAGAATTTTTAAAATTTTTGGGCTTCGCCCATTGGCGTGGTATTAGGCACGGACCCGCGCCAATGGCCTTTTGCATACAAAGGGCCCGCACCAACTGGCACGAATGTTAGGAAAATAGTCGCGCCAATGGCGCAATTTAGTTTTCCGCCTTAAATTTCCAATTCGTGAGTGATTCAAATGGATTTCCAAGCATAACAGAGATCTAATCAAGGGTTTTTTACCATGTTGATGCAGGCAACCAAGCAAAATGGCTATCGAATGGAAAGAGAGGGAGCATGGGGAAGAGGATGAACAGGCTATGGAGAATGAAACTTGTATGAACGCCCTCAAGAAGCTCAATTGGAGCTCCTACAATACTTGATCAGCATATGGGACGAAAACGAACAAGTGTTCAAGCTGCGAGACCAACTATTAGAACTTGAGGTTTCTGATGTATATTTCATAACCGGACTGTCGCACAGAGGTCCGGTGCCCGTTCTGACAGGCAGCAGACCTTCTGGAGAGAAGATGGAGCAGGTGATGGCAAGAGTGTGTCGAGGGGCACGACTGGGATCGGGAAGCGGCAAGGTAGATATCCATACTATCCCCGATCTAGCACAGAGAGTGGTGCTACATACCATCACGCGGGCTGCGGGGTCGGAGGCACCGCACGAGGCGACCAAGGCCCAACTCCTCCTAGCCGTTGAGTGTATGAATCCAACACTATTTGATTGGGCTACTGCAGTGACAACAAATATGAAAAGACAGCTCACAAAGTGTAAGCAGGCCAAAATAAAACAGTTTGGCTACGGTTCCATCCTGGTATCGTTCATTTGGGAATGACTACCTATCTTTCAGGGCCAAGGGGCCATAGTAGCTGAGCCAGTACCACGAGAGCCGAGGATGGCTCACTGGGCAGCACTAATGCCCAGATCAGGGGGAGGCCAACAGATGTCCTGGAGGCCAGAGTTTTTTGGATGGTTGCGGTATCAGTTGATTGTGGTCGAGGATTGGCCATATGCAGGGACCGATTTCACTGGAGACCCAGAACTTCCACTCTCGGAGGGAGATGACTGGGACGAGGAGTTGGGTATGATCTCTCTTTTTGATTTTTGTGTTTTATGATTTTTTGGTAATACATGCTGGTCCTAACAACAGTTTTATGTGCATGTAGATGTCGGCCCAGAAAGGCCTGCCAATATGTCTCCCATTTCACGGAGAACTCATCCCGCAGCTGACCCTCAGGCGGAGGGTGCCGAGGGAGGAGAGTTGGTCCAGAACCTCGAGGGGATCTCCCGCGGGATTCCAGACTACGCCTGGCTGGCAGATGTTCCACTAGCATACCGGAGACATACGGTGGGAGTGCCTAGTCGCCTCCACCGTCTTCTGAGACGCTTAGTGCGTGCGGTGGCTTTTTATCATGAGCACCACGCAGATTAGACATCTAGGGCTTTGTTTCATGCATATTTTTTGAGAGAAATGTCATCTCTGGATGTATTAAGATGAACATGTATATTTTTTATTTTATGCGACGCACACTATGTAAACATTTCGATATATATATATATATATA
This sequence comes from Pinus albicaulis, assembly GCA_034641835.2. Lineage (NCBI taxonomy): Eukaryota > Viridiplantae > Streptophyta > Pinopsida > Pinales > Pinaceae > Pinus > Pinus albicaulis. The sequence continues at coordinate 1,292,771,536 of CM076583.1, read as the reverse complement.
TACCTATTTCTGGATGGATCTTTCTTTTACATGTGATGTTGTTTTACAAATTGCACAAATGTCTATCTAGCACCAAATTGGCTACTGCATCCGTTAATGTATTCATATGTCTGGGTATGTGTTGATATGTAATATAGTAAAAATTCCTTTCCAGCAGACGAATACGCAGATACAGACGTAAAATGGATGGGTTTCTTGACTGAATAATGACCATTAAGTTGTGATACTACAAGTTGTGAGTCTAGATACACAAGTAATTCATGGATACCAAGGTTTACAGCCTCAGTTAATAATTCTAACACAAAACTATATTCCGCGATGTTATTTGTAGCACGTCCCAGACACACACCTTGCAGGTCGACCAACTCACCAGCAGGATCGTAGATTACCCAGGCTGCCGAAGACAGATTCCTGGTACTGCGGGAGGCACCATCCACGAAACCAAAAAACGGATTGATGGACATCTGCACAATCAGGAAGACCCGATCAGCAGAAAGATGTTTACATCGCACACCACACCACACATGCACACAAATGAAAATACACACCTATGTACACACACCACACCAAAAATCACTTCAAGCGTAGTATTTTTTGAGGTACAACCTATTTCTGGGCTGCGCGAACGGAACTCCTTCATAATCAATGAGCTCATAAGCCCCATTTTTCAAAACGCGTTTTACTATGTAGGGCCCATGCCACATAGAATGGAACTTACCGGCCCCAAGCTTGTCATGCGCTTGATCGTATAAGAGGACGAGGTCCCCTTCAACAAAGGAACATGGAGAAACTGATTGATCAAAGTGAGTTTTGACCCGCTTATTTTGTGCTTCAATGAATAAAGCAGCCAAACGGCGGGTTTCATCTAACCGTTCCAGATACAAAAGGCACTCTTCCTCAGGGGAAGTGTCGGGCAAAATTTCCATAGCTAACTTCAAAGAAGGAATTTCGCATTCAACCGACAGAGTTGCTTCCAGACCATACACCAATTGGAAGGGTGTGAATCCAGTTGCATTCTTTGCTGACGTCTGGTAGGCCCAAAGAGCTGAGAACAGTTGGAGATGCCAATTGGATTTATGGATACCAACTGTCCGTTGAAGCATTGTGACCAAAAACTTGTTCACAGCCTCAACCTGGCCATTTGCCTGGGGGTAATACGGCGTTGAGCTATCATGGCGTAAGCCCAATCTTGATGTTAGCTTGGCCATCATATAATCTCGAAAGTGAGTACCAAGGTCGGTCATAATGGCCTGAGGGACCCCGAAACGTGCAATAATATGGTTGCAGATAAATTGGGCAGCTGTCTTACCGTCGGCAGCTAGTGTAGGCATCGCTTCGGCCCACTTCGTAAATTAGTCTACGGCGACAATTATATACGCATGCCCCCCAGCCGAATGAGGGTTACATGTCATAAAATCTACACCCCATTTCGCAAAAGGGCCGACGGTAATAACAGGATGCAAAGGGAGAGGCGGCGCGCGCATCTTGCGCTGAAAGACCTGGCACGGGTGACATTTACGGACTGCGACGATATAGTCTTTGAATATTAACGACCAGAAGTAACCTGCTCACAGAATTCTCTGGGCAGTGGCATATCTGAACATATGACTGCCACAGGCACCACTGTGGCAGTCATTTAGGACCCTTTCAGCCTCTTCCAGGGTGAGGCACCGGCGGAGCACCGAATCTACTCCAACACGGTATAAAGTATCTCCTACTATACGGTAGGGTTTAGACTGATGCCGAATCCGACGTCGGGCATCTTTAGTCAACTCAGACCGAAACGTCGAGGTCTGAAGATACACAATAATATCGCCGTACCATGGGTCGCGAGTGCTGATAAGGAAAAGAGTTTCGTCCGGGATATGATCCTCAGAATAAGATGGGGTGGAGTCCGTCGGGAGCGAGCAAATAAGATCCGAAAAAACCAGTGATTTGGTTGACTTAGCAGTGGTGAACTCTAAGTCGAACTCTTAAAGGATAACAATCCATTTAGAGTATTTTCCCCCCAGTAATTGTCGAGAAATAATATATTTCATGGGGTTGCAATCCGAAACCACGGTTGTTGTGCGCAACAGGATGTAATGGCGAAAGCGCTGCACAGTGTGTACTACAGCTAACGCCAGCTTCTCGACATGAGAATAACATGTTTCTGTGTCGAGAAGGTTCCGTGACAGATAATAAACGACATGTTCATTTCCATCATCGTCATCCTACACCAGAAACATAGCTATGGTGCTAAACGCGGCGGCGAGATACAAAGTGAAATCACGGTGATAATTAGGAGGACGAAGCAAAGGAGCATTAACTAGTAACATCTTAAGATTATCAAAGGATTTTTAAGCAATTTCATCCCAATGGAAGGGAACGTTCTGCTTTAAGAGACGCGTGAATCCTTTGGCCACCTCCGCGTAGTTTAGGATAAAGCATCGAAGGAAGTTAGCTTTTCCCTGCAGACTCTGCAACTGATATAACGAGGAGGGTGATGGGAGATTGATGATAGCCTAGACCTTTAAAGGGTCAAGGAGAATTCTGTATTTGGAGACTATGAATCCCAAAATACGGCCATAATCCACGCAAAAGACGCATTTATGAGGATTAAGCCTAATATTGTAGCGCCTACAACAAAGGAAAATCTGGCGGAGGTGTTCAGGGTGGTCCTCTCGCCTAGCTGAGTGAGCTGGAAAGTCGTCCAGATAAGGCTGAATGATATGGCATATGTCGTGGAAAGCGTAATACATCGCACGCTGGAAAGTGGCTCCAGCATTCTTCAAGCCGAACGGGAGCTTCTTATAAGTGAAAGTACCCCACGGACAGATGAATGCAGTCTTGTGTTAGTCTGTAGGTAGAGTGTTTATCTTATTATACCCAGAGAAGCCGTCCATCAAGGAATAAATCTCACTCCCATCACATTCGTCGATGATTTGGTCTATGAAAGGAGTGGGATAGTTGTCTTTAGGACAGGCGCGATTAATATCACGATAATCAACACAAACTCTGATAGTCCCCTACTTATTATCTACAGGGACAATATTGGAGACCCATTCTGTGAGGGGAATCGGGTAAATGAAGCCCGCGTTCAGAAGTTTTTCAACTTTTGCTTTGATGGCAGCGGCTTTGCGAGGGTGCACCGGGCGTAGGTGTTGGCGCACGGGTTTCGCACCAGGATAGGTAGGAATCTCGTGCACTACTATGCTAGGATCAATCCCGGGCATTTCCTCATAGGACCATGTGAACACGTCTCTGAATTCTCGAAAAAGACCGGTATAGACTCGTATCTCATCAGGAGAACAAGTCACTCCCACGTGTATATTCTCAACTATCCCCGGTTTAACGGAGATGTCGATTGGAATGGTTTGAGTGATGTTGCTCAGGTTTCCCTCTGAAAGCACCTCATGTGTCAATATGGGCGTCTGGAGAGGTGGAGTGGGAACCTGAGATGCAAAACGCTCTAGAAAATCTGACATTGCCCCCAAGCTAGGCATGAACGAGGAACGATGATGTCCATCACTCCAAGGCAGCTCCTCAAGAGACATTGTTTCTACAATGGCTTCATCAGAAGGAAAAATCTCTTTGAGAGGATCAGGCGAATCGGCCTGACCGAGCCAGGGGGATTGAGAATAGATGTCTAAGGCCATGCTCAAAGGAGCATGCTGAGGAGGGGGAGGATCGGATGCGGCGACGATTTCACAGTAGCTAATATCTACTGGAGTTAAGGGCATCGATTCTCCAAACTCAGTCACCTGCTCAGGCGTAGGGATGAGCCATGGATCGTCAGACCTAGAGATCATGTTAACTTGAGCGGTGTGCGGTGGTGGTGCGGGAAAAATACCCATGAGGACGGGGTCTTTCAAGAGACCGGGCCCTACATTGTCAGGGGGATTTGGGATCTGATCCACGTACGGAACGTTGTTCTTGGAGATGGAGGTGAAGAAGGACAACTGATCCACCGTAACGATTTTTCCCTCGTGAGGGAACTTAATAAGTCGAAAGAGGGTGGACGGCACGTATAACATGGCATGAGTCCAGCTGCGGCCAAGAAGTATATTTTAGTTGAGCTTGGCATCAACCACTTATACTTCTATGTTGATTGTCTTCCCCTGTAAAGTAATCGCTAGACTCTCGAGAACACCCAGGGGTTTGGATTCCCGACCATCGCATGCCTCTAGGGAATTGGGAGATGATGAAAGGGCCGGAGCTTGGGGATCCTCTCCAGCTTTTCCCTCAAACTTAGGGCAATCACCGGGCACCTTGGTAGGAACCGGAGGCCAATAAGGATTATGCAAAATTGGATCATTCGTTAACATCGAAACATCCGGTAACTCCAAGGTAGCCAGAAACGGAAATGGCGGATTGGACAGCATGCCTGGTCCTGGATAAGGACCAGTACCTGTACTCCACGCTGGTTGGGAATATCCTTGCCCCCATGGGTTCTGTTCGGCAGGATTCTGACCGTAGGGGGTGTAGGTGGTGTAACCAGCCTGATTCGGTTGCTGGTAACCAGCGTACGGGGGTTGATAACCAGAGTATGGACCCTGATTATGAGTCGGCCCTGTGTAAGCAGCATTTGGATTCGGCTGCTGAGTATAGGTGTAGCCAGGTTGTTGAGGACGATAGTTAAAACCTTGGGGCTAGCTATAATTCGGTCGGTATTGACCATGAGAATAGTAGCCGCCTTGAGGTCGAGTGGGCTGCTGATAGGTGGGACCCTGCTGAACCTGATAATTAGGGTGCAATGATTGATTTGGCTGCGGCATCGAATAAGTCGGCTGTTGGGCAGGGTTGATAGGATGTGCAGGCTGGCCTGGTTGAGCAGGCTGACCTAGCTGAGCGGGCCGCCCTGGGTTAACAGGTTGACCCGGGTGAACAGGTTGTGCCGGTTGCACAGGTTGACCTGGCTGTTGAGAAGCACCAGGTTGTACCGGATGAACCGGTTGGCTTGGGGGTGGAATGGAGCCAGGTGATGGCTGGTAACCGGTTTGACCTACAGCAGGACCATAAGATGGTCCTGGCTGGTGTGAAACGTTTGGATTAATAGAATACTGAGGTTGCATGGGTTGGGAAGGTTGGACATGCCCCCAGGACCATATACCGGCCCCGGTTGGTACCCCGGCTGAGGCTGCACAGGTTGACCGGAAGGGTTGTAATACTGTCCTTGCAGACCGTACGATGGCCCTTGTTGGCCTGTAGGATAGCCTTGTAAAGGCTGCCCTTGCAGGTCATAAGGATAGCCAGGCTGGCCCGAAGGTTGGCCTTGAAAATGTTGCCCTTGCGGTTTATAAGGATGTCCAGCCTAGTTATAGGGTAAACCTTGAGCATGAAGGTGAGCCTCAGGAGCGGGTAAACGTAAAATGTCCCCGTGCTCATCATATTGATATGGAAAAGCATACACGGGCGTACCATCCCGTGCATAATGTGAGAAATACGGGGGGTTTGGGTCTTGAGAGGTTTGTCCAACCTCGGGGTTCGGCTGTTGTAGGGACAACCGATACTCCTCTGGAGAAATGTTCTCCGGCATAGCAGTCGCTATGTAGACGTCTTCAGGAGGCGGCACAACCCTCACGGAGTGTGCCGCGACAGCGGGTGCAGATGCGGCCACACAAACAGTGGGCATGGAGGGTACAAAAGTAACCTGAGGGGATGATGTAACAGGCGTCCGTGGAGACATCCCCAACGAAGGAACAACCGGCCTCGTAGAAGGAGTTGATACTCCCATAGAGGCAGCGGTGGCAATGATCTGACCCAAGGATCTATACCCGGTTGGTAATGAGGGACAGGGTGATGACATAACAGCTGGTTCAAGGTTGTCTCCTGGAAATAATCTCCGAGGAAATAACTGGTAATCCTCACCGGACGGGGGGATTTCCTCGCTGGATTCACTCATGTTTGAGCCTGCCACTAGATCTCGTAATAGACGGCGAGGACTAGGAGGAAAAACAACAACTATAAAAGGCGAACCCGATGTAAGAGAAAGGAAATTTGCCCCTACTCTTAATTCAGACCAAGGGTCGGAAAAGGGCCAATTGAACTCAACTGGTCCCCCAAAGGGTTGCCCAGCAAGAACCGGTCCCCCGTCAGGAAACTCGGAAACAATGGGCTACTAAGGTTCAATAGAGGGTTGGGAAGCCTCTGATGAATCGTCCGTATACGGACTACGAGTAGACGAAACAGAAGGTTCCGTCACTGTGGTAGCAACGACAAGAGAAAAATACCAAACACACACACGGGCTGAAAAAGAGTCAAGACACACAATCAAATGGCCAACAAGCAGAATCTAATAGGGCGTGTGATCGCGGGTGTTTTGTTTTACCACATTGAAACTTTAGAAACTTTACCGTTTCATGTTTTAAGAGTCAAGAAACGGCTAAAAGGTGACTCTATCTCTTTCAGTTTTGAAGAAAGCGTGAAAGGACAAGCGCTTGGTGATCCTTTCAAATTTAAAGAGTCAGAAAAGATCAAATGACTACTCAGGAATACTAGGCAAAGGGTGTACCAAATAACCATGAACTGCAATATACACCTTGGTTTCGAAATGAAAGAGAAATCAACCAAGGACTTAACGTACGCGCAGGAAATCTCCCCGAATGTTGTGTCCAGTGTATCACGGGTATAGGGCGGCAGACTCGGCTTCCTATGGATAAAGGATAGAAACCTAGTGGGGTCTCGCTTTATATACACGACGGTACGGGGAGCACAAGTCTGTACTAGCGCTGTCTAAAGCCAAGAGGCGAACGACAGCTACTAGGTTTTAAGACGCCAGAACACATCTCTAGCCTAGACCTCTAAATGTGTTTCGTTAGATTTCAATGCTGCCTTAGTGTAAATTGAGTAAATTTTAAAGTTTATCTTCAATTATGTTTCAGTTTTCAGGCCCTAGCGAATGTAATGTCTCAAGATCTCCTAAATGCAAAACTACATGCCACAGTATATCATTTCATTTGATGAAAGCTATTTATGAGAGAGTCGAGAACTTTTCACACAATAACGAAATGAACAGAAAACAACCATGGATGTCTCTAATGCAGCTAATGAAAACTAAAAGGCTTTTCGTTCAAAGTTACCAATCACTAATAACACCGAAAAGATCTAATTCACATTAACTAATGAATAGAAAAAGAGATTTTTTTTTATTTTTTTATTTTCAATATTTCAGAGAAAAATGCGCTAAAAAATGAAAACTAATGCAAGAGAAATTTGAGAAATGATGACAAGAGAGCAAAAACAATCAAATTTCACTCAATGCAAACGTACAATCAGACCTCAAATCAGCGAAAAGTCCCTCAAGACGAAAAGAATCCCAAAGACTCCAAATGAGCCGCGTAATCTAGGCCTAAAACGAGACAAGGCGAAATTCGAATGAAGAAGGAAAAAATCACTCAAACAACGCAATGAGACAATAGAAAACCACCAAACGAATGCAAAGAAGCGATCACAAGGTTGACTGAACCGATAGAAACCGAAAAACTCCCAAGGGAGGCTCGACACAAAATAACACCTAGATGACCTAGGGCTAGAATGAAAAATCGATGGAAATGGGCAAACAACCAAAGGATGTCGGTAACAGTCAGTCAATCAAGGCTCCAAAACACTCAAACAGTGAAAAAATCAAGACCAAACACACAGATCAGGCTCGGGAAGCTCAGAACTGAGAAAAACCTAGTACCTCACAGGATTGGCGCGATTGTGAGGCTGAATCTAGCGGCAGAGACGAATTGGCGCGGGTGATACACAAGCAACCTGCGCCAATGGGCGCGACTGTCAAGCTAAAAAGCGCGCCAGTCGAGTTTCCTAGTCAAAAATAAAAAAGAGCAATCCAACAAGCAGACCAGTGATGAACAAGCTATCAAAAACCCAAATTCACAGAAAGAACCAACCCAAAAGAGCTGATCAAGAAAAGAGAATCAAGAATCGACTGAAAATACAAGACGATGATCCAAGCATTCAGTTTACAAACTAAATCAGAGATTGACTGAAGCAGCTTTGATCTACTTCGAAATTGCAAAGAAAAAGCGTTTCGAAGGCTATCTGGCCAACTTCAGGCTCCATCTATAGCTTATAAAACAAACAACAACAAGCTAACGATCCCCATCGGAGTCGCCAATTTGTTGTGGAGGTAAATCCCCTCTGTGGATAGAGGCGATCCCTACTAGCCCAGACCGAGTCTAGCAACAATCGTTCACGCTATAGTGCAGGTTCCTAATTGCAAATAAACCAACTAGCGATGAAGGCTTACCTGGAATCCAACGTTGTTGCTTGTAGAAGAGGTAGCGCTCCTGTTCCTTAGCCCTGGAAAATCACGATCCTCACAATCTCCGTGATAGGACACCTGCACAAGAGAGAAACAAAACAAATGCAAGCGTAAAATCCAGTAGATACAACTATATGCCAGTCAGAAAGGACATAACTCATCATCATAAACCATAACAAGAGTGGAACCATAACCAATAGTCGTTTATTATAAATCAATCAAAGGAAGAATACAACCATAGTTCTGACGCTGAATTCTCCTTCAGAGGGTCGCCAACAGAACACGTCTCGAAAAGCCTGTCAAGGATGGGAAAAACCTCTCTCTTCAGATATTGACAATAGTCTCCTTGCTTAGATTTGGCCTTAAGGGAATTATGGAGGCTCTTGCAGCATAAGGCTCTTGGGAATTTGGGAACTTGAAGACTAACTTGCCATGGAGACGGGCAAGTTTTTATAGATGGAGGAAGGGGAGTTGGGATCCATATAATCATGGGATTGGCCCTATCATCAAGGAAGCTTCCATGAGAGGTGGCAAACCACTTCCTCTCTATGGAGATCCGTAGCCAAACCTCCCAACTCAAGATAGATATCAGTTTCTGGATCAGTTAGGACGAAACTTCCGCCATTTATTTAAAAAAAAAACTCCTTAAATTGGCTGGCACGAGTGCAACTCTGGGACAGAGCACCAATTGGCGCAACCTCTTTGAAGGATTTTCCCCATTGGTGCGGGTGTTGAACTGTCTACCCACGCCAATGCAAAAAGGGCCATTTTTAGGATTTTTCACAAGGAGATGTCTTCAGGGCAATGATAGCTCTTGTTCATAGGGATGTCATGAAAGTGATTTCAAGGCATGTCACTGCTCACAGGTCACGGAATGAGCCCTCCAATGTGCGGGACGGGGATTGCAGGGACGGTGAAAAATTACTGTGTAACAACGTTTATACTCTACGATGCGGTGTTGTGCACTTCTTCAACCAATTTCTCTGTCGTTGGCCCCTCGGCTTCCAGGCTGATGCCTCTATGAGTCTATTGCAGGCCTTTGAGGGCACCATTAATCCTCTGGGACAGTTGCAAGGCCTCCTTAGCCCAAGGTTGCATTATGTTTTTTATTAACTTCTCCCGTCGACGCAGTGTATCAATTTCCTCTTGAATGCTTCGACTTTCCTGCAATCGAGATAATCTTTGGGTCGGCACCAAGGTCGGCGCAATGACCTGAATCTCATTGAAATGCTGCTCCTTGGCTCATAGATCTGTCTTTATCTATTGTACAATGGGTTCATCCTAAACGAAGGTCCACATTCCCATGGCCTCCTCCAACAATTTTCTGCAAGCATCTACAGTAGTAGATATGCTAGCAGTTCTTGTACTACTGCAGTGCCCACCGTCAAGGTCAGAAGTAGCAATAGTGTGTGCCAAGTTCAAGAAAAAGATAGAAGAATTTTAGATGAAGCTGCAGCTCGAGATGCCTTTGACAAAAGAACTATTTGTTGGATTTAGGGGTCCTGACCTAGGTTCAGAGTGTTCTGTGCAACCACCAAAACCCTCCAACTACTGGCCCTTTTGACAGTGATATGCTTGTGCAGACCAAAGTCTCACGCGGAGCAGTATGGGGGGGTGTTGGAACTAGGTTTCTGCACCCTGAGGGAGCGTATGATGTGGACCTTAACCTTATTTATCTGATATAATCCTTATTGTCCTGCACGAGACTTTACAGAAACCTAGATCTAATTGTAGATAAAACCCTTAACTAATATGTGTAAAACATATTATTATACTTCAGTCATATCTAGATTATTAGAGCGGAAATAACACTTGTTCAATCACATATATAGTTCTTTTGTAAAATCCTTAACATAGATGCAACCTTTGCGTGAATACAAACATGTTTAACATATACTTAACTCAGATAAATGTGCATTCAACCAAGAATAGAAACATATCTATAACTTGCTCAAATCAACAAAATTTACCCAAAAACTAAACCCTAAGGGACCCTATCCCAAAAACCTGGAAAAATCCATGCCAAGATAGAAAAGAACAACATGCAATACCATGCATGCAAGATCTAGCAAGGAAAATACACATGCAAATCGTTACCTGCCAAGAATCATGTTGTAGCTGCTTGATTCTTACTCCTTGCTTGATTCTTCATTTTTCCTTCTTTCTTTCCTTTCTTGCTCCAATGCCAGAATGCTCCAAAAAATATAAGTGTCCAAAAGTGGGAGAGAGAGAGAATAATGACAGAGCTCCAAAAAATGCATTTATAAAAGGTACCAACTGATCCTCATAAGCATTTTTATAAAAGAGGCCTCTATTATCTTCATTTTCCATTATTTTCCTTCAATTTCCTCCTCACATGCAACATGTGACCCGCCATCTCCCTTTTCTCATAATGTCCATTATTTTTCATAAATAAATGTGCCAAAAATACTTTTTCCACTCCAAATGCCTTTGCCTTTTCCTTTTCCTATTTCTTTAGCCTTAATAAACCAAATGAACACCCCCTAGGATTTTTTCCCAACATTCAGCTTGGAATAAGTGTCCCATCAACTGTGGTTATTATTTTTAGCTTTTATTACATGGAATTTCCACCAGGGTTGTTACAGAACCCTCCCCCTTGGGGGAAACTGTCCTCGATGTTCAATCACACATATACCTCAACAAAATGTTGGAAGAAAACATACTGCTCATGGAGCTTTATATCATAGCTCGATGTAGTATTTACAATGATCACCCTGCTGAAAAGAAACCCATCATGAAAACACAACAACGTGACATCATAGAAACAAGATAGCTATACTGAAATGAAACCCATACCACTTATTGGAAATTTATAACATAAGTTATGGCAGTATTTACATCCATATACATATGTACATATACCCGAACACCACATCAACATATATCAAAACATCATGAAAACATATGCTAAACAAATACCAACATCACACCAAAATTTCTTTTCTTCAACTAGAAAACAAGGTAGCATACATGGCCTGCATCTAATCCACCATCTCCCATGTAGCTTCATCGGGCCCAAAGTTCTTCCATTCCACTTTAACTTTCTCTATTGCTTGATTTTAGAGCATGAACACCTTTTTCTGCAATATGCACTGAGGCTCCGACTGTAATTATCAATTTGGTTCCACCTACAATATATACTAGTCAATCACATGGTCAACATCTTTAACATACTTCTTAAGAAATGATATATGAAAAGCATCATGGACTTTCACTATGGAAGGAAGTGCAAGTCAATAGGCCAATGGTCCGATCCTCTCAATGATCCTTAAGGGTCCAAAAAACCATGGTGCCAACTTGGCACATGATCCAATCCGCAAGGAGCTATTTTTGGGCTTGATACGCAAGTACACCTGATCTCCAACCCGAAACTTCTTGAACTACCTGTTCCTATCTGCATAACTCTTTTGCATATCATGTGTTGGCTTCAAGTTCTTCTTGATCACCTGCATTAATTGTTCCATTTCTTACAACATATCTGATCTAATCAGTACCCTGTTTACCGGATCACTCCAATTGATAGGAGTGTTGCAACTCCGCCCATAGATAGCCTCAAATGGACTCATCTTCAATGACTCCTGGTACTCGTTTTTTTAAACGAACTCTACCAGTGGAAGATACTCTTCTCACTTCTGTTGCTGATGCATCACATACATCCTCAAAATATCCTCTAGTATTATGTTGACCCTCTCAGTCTGTCCATATTTCTGCAGATGATAAGATGTGCTGAAGGCCAACTTAGTGCTCAAACCTGTAAACAAATCCTTCCAAAACTTGGAAGTGAAATTTTCATCCCTGTCAGACACAATATTCTTCGGAACACCATGCAATATGACTATGTCTCTGATGAACACCTGTGCTACATTGCTAGCTGAGTATGTAGTCTTTACTGGAATGAGGTGTGAAACCTTTGTCAATATTTCCACAACAACCATAATGGAATCATGTTGTCTAGTTGTCTTAGGAAAAACTATGATGAAGTCCATAGAAATGACCTCCCATTTCCACTCTGGGATCGCAATCATTTGTAATAGTCCACCTGGATGCTTTCACTCTTCCTTAACCTTCTAAAAATCCAAACACCTGGCTACAAAGTATGCGGCATCCCTCTTTAGATTTGACCAATAATAGAATCTCTTCACTGCAGTCAATGTCTTATGGTAGCCCGGGTGACCCGAATGTGGTTTCGCATGAAACTCCCTCAAGATCACCTTCTTGAGCTCACTGCAGTCCGATAAATATATCTTGTCTCTAAATCTAACCAACCCATATACAGTGAGATGATAGTCCAAATCCTGTGCACATGTACCTGTACTTGTACCACATGTACATGTATATGTTCTAAAACCTATACTTGTACCTGTACCAACAATTGTACATGTACTTGTACCACATGTACATGTGATGGCAGTGTGGGTGCAGGCGTTAAGGAGAGCTGTTCAAACTTGCTCACAATATGTTCTAACTCTGGAGGATTCTGGTCCAATTCTTTGTTTTCATTTTCATTCATCAAATTTATGAAATTTGATTAATGAAATACACATTGGTTAAAATTCCCTTGTCTCTTTAAACAATATTAACTCTTTATAACAATGTTACAAAGCCTTCGGAACCATTCAAACCCATTTAGAACCAATGTTAAGACCCTTCAGAAAATACAATACTTTGATTTTTCAAACAATGTTTTAAGCCTTCCAGAACATAACATTAAAATGTATTTTAATCCACGTTAAAACCCTTCATAACAATAGATCTTCGGAAATATTCAATAAAGCACTAACCAAGCTTAAAACCCTCTCGGACCCAAATATCCGGACTTCGAACTTTAATAAAGCTCTACTTCATAAAGCTTCAGATCCATACCTTTTGTTAAACCTCCATATATCGCGCGATGCGTTCACCATTGGATATCTGTTGATCACGATCGGACGGATATCGCATACAATCCACCACCAAACTTTATCAGATAAAAGTTACGTGAAATGGGCAGTATTGACATTGTGACGTGTCAATTTCTAATTTGATCGCGTTCCAAAAGAGATAAACCATCCTTGGCTCAATTGTTGTGCGATACCAGTGGTTTTGTTTCTCAAACCCGCTTACTTGAAACTCTATTTAAATGGTGTTCAAACTACGGAAATTTACACTGTGTTCTAATTTTAACTGCACTTCTCTCAGAGCCTTGCCTTCTCCACCTTAACTTAACAATATATACTCATTACAAATCTGATCTTAATCAAGAAAAATTGAGTTTACTCGATTCTCCAGAGTTCTTTACAGAGAGGTTTAATACATATCTAAATTTCGCTTAATCTCCACACAGAACATATATGACTCAAAAACCCTCTTTAACACAGAGATCAATTAATTCTAATTGATACACAAAAATTCATGAATTTGAAGGAATGAATCCTTCGGGGATTTCCAAGTACCAACAAATAGTTAAAAATTCTACAATTTTATTCACACAAAGGCAAAACCTCTCAATCCAATTCTTCTACGGCCAACTCTGCCTTCCTCCTCTTCTGAGATTACATTTATAGTTCTCTTACAATGAAATCAACCTCTTTCTGAGGATCGAATTATTCTATTCTGAAAAAAAATCCTAATTAGCTAATATCTCCCTAAATTCTATCAACTGAAGCTATATATACTCAACAAACCAAAAACTGCTCAATCTTCCTCATACCTATTCAAAAAATTTATCTCTAAATCAAATTAAATATAGTCTCTAATTTATTACAGAAATGAATCATAACAAACTATTGAGAGATCCAACCCTCTCAGTAAAACCGGCTTTGACCCATCAGTCAATGAATTTTAAATTCATCTAGCCACAACATGTGAACAATCTTTCACATTGCTGGCTAAAATCCAATACCCTTGCATCAGACTCCTGAGGACAAAAATCTTCATGGGCTCCTGTCCATGAGCTCCTCCACAGAACTGCACAGTTTCTACAACATAATTTCTGTCATCCAAGTAGCATCCTCAATTGGCTGATCCTTCCATTTGATCAAGTATTGGAAATACTCCTGTCCTCTGGCTTTCTTGAACACTTTCTTGTCTAAGATCCTCTCCGGCTGTAATGGATGTGCTGTAGGTAGCTGTTTTACCCAGTCAATTTGCTCTCCGTCTTCTGGTCTTTCATTTGTGCCACCATCTTCATACCTGTACAAATCAGCAATATTGAATATTGGAGATATTCCAATGTTAGATGGCAATTAAATCTCATAGGCATTTGTAGAAAAATTTCTCAATATCCTGCATGGTCCTATCTTTTTGAATTTCAATTTGTTACACTGTCTCTTTGGAAATATTTCTTTTCTCAAGTGTGCCAAAACCAAATCACCAACTTCAAAATTAACTTCTCTTCTGCACAAATCTGCTCTGTTTGCTGCTGTCTTGTAGCTGCTGCTTTACCTACTCATGTATTGCTTGAATCTCTGAAGCAAACTCCTCTCCATCAACACTTCTTATTTCTGCCTTTCCCAAGTTCCTCAATTCAGATACTCCTCTTGGGTGCATCCCATAAACTATATGGAATGGAATCTGTCCTGTGCTTCTGTTAGGTAAATCATTGTATGCATATTCTTCATGTGGTAAAATATGATCCCACTGCTTAGGATGTTCTCCTGCAAGACTTCTCAAAAGATTACCCAAACTTCTATTCACTACTTCAGTCTGTCCATCAGTCTGAGGGTGATAAGTTGAGTTGAAACTCAGTTTAGTACCAACATTCTTCCATAATGTCATCCAAAAATGACCAACAAACCTGGTATCTCTATCAAAAACAATACTTTTAGGTAACCCATGTAATCTAACAATCTATTTGAAAAACAAATTGGCAACATGAGTAGCATCACTCGTTTTATAACATGGAATAAAATGTGCCATTTTTTAAAATCTGTCAACTACAAGATAAATTGCATCATTCCCTCTCTGTGTCTTAGGAAATCCTAAAACAAAATCCATACTTACCATATCCCAAGGTTTGTCTGGAATAGGCAATGGAATGTACAAACCTGCATTTTGGCTTCAACCCTTTCCATATTGAAAAATTTTACAATTCTTCACAAACTTCTCCACTTCAGATCTCATCTTTGGCCAATAATAAAAATGACTCAGCTGCTCATAAGTTTTATCAACACCAAAATGTCCAGCAAGTCCACCACTATGCTTCTCTCTGATTAAATTCTCTCTCATGGAACAATTTGGTATGCACAATTGATTTATTTTGAACAATAAACCCTCTTGCAAGAAATAATCTAACCACTGACTTCTATCTATCAAAAAAGGATTACAGCGTGCTTCAAATGCTTCTTCGAAATCCAAATCTGTTTTATAGATTTCCTTAAGAAAATCAAAACCTACCACTTCAATTTGACTTTCTTGAACAAGAATGTTTCTCCCACTCAAGGCATCAGATACCTTAATTGCTTGACCACTTATATGCTTCAAAACAAAGTTAAAAATTTGAAGATATTCAATCCATTTTGCATGTTTTTTATTCAATTTAGGCTGCTGCATAATATACTATAAAGCATGATTATCTGAATATAGCACAAATTTTGTAGACATTAAATAATGTCTCCACTTCTTCAATGATTGTACAATTGCATAAAATTATTTGTCATAACAAGAGTACTTTCTTCTTGTCTCATTCAGCTTCTCAATGAAATATGCTACATGTCTGTCTTCTTGACTTAATACAGTTCCAATATCTTCTCCACTGGCATCACACTTCACTTGAAATGGTTTGTTAAAATCAGGCAAAACTAAGACATGTTTCTCAGTTATCTTCTGTTTCAAAAACTGAAATTTTTTTTTAGCTTCAACAGTCCATTTAAGTGGTTGTTTATCCTTCTTTATGGTTTCAATGATAGGTGCATTAATCTTGATAAAATTCCTTATGAGTTTTCTATAAAAACTAGCAAGTCCATGGAAACTTCTTACCTAAAAAACATTTTTTGGTGAAGGCCACTCCACAATTGCCTTTACCTTCTCTGGATCCATTTTTAATCCTTCAGAAGAAACAAAAAAACC
The DNA here is from genome assembly GCA_034641835.2 of Pinus albicaulis. Lineage (NCBI taxonomy): Eukaryota > Viridiplantae > Streptophyta > Pinopsida > Pinales > Pinaceae > Pinus > Pinus albicaulis. Next base: position 1,292,755,221 of record CM076583.1, on the reverse strand, counting down.
CAGATATACCAATTCTTCTTTCATGAATGAACATTTTTTTAAATTTACCAGTAACTTCTCTTGATGTAACTTCCTTAAGACATAATTAAGATGCCTCAGGTGTTCTTCCTTTGTTTTACTGTAAACTAATATATCATCCAGATATACTATTGCAAATTTACCAATAAATTCCTTTAATACTTCATTCATGAGCCTCATAAAAGTACTAGGTGCATTCGATAACCCAAAAAGCATTACCATCCACTCATATAATCCCTCCTTTGTTTTAAAGGTTGTTTTCCATTCATCACCTTCCCTTATCCTAATCTGATGATACCCACTTTCGAAAACTAGTTTTGAAAAATATCTTGCTCCACTCAAACAGTCCATCAAATCTTCAATTCTGGGTAAAGGAAATCTATACCTGATTTTTATCTTGTTGATTGCTCTTGAATCAGTGCACATTCTCCAACCTCCATCTTTCTTCGGACTCAACACTGTAGGTACTGCACAAGGACTCAAGCTTTCTTTGATCAAACCTTTGTCAACCAATTCTTGCACTTGTTTTCTAATTTCTTCATTTTCTATAGGAGTCATTCTGTAAGCTGATTTTTTTGGCAGATTTGAACCTGGAATCAAATATATCTGATGGCTAATTCTTCTTACAGGTGGTAATTCATCAGGAAAATCATCCACAATAATATCACAATAATTCTCCAACATTTCTTGAATCTCAATTGGAAAATCAAAAATTCTAGTAGAAGTAAATACTACCTTAGGTTTGCAAACTAAAGCAAAATTTACCTCATCATCTTCAATCTGCTGCAAGTATTCTTTCCCACTCAAAAATCATCTGCAATTCTATTTCACATTGTTCTTTCACAATTAGCCGATGTCCTTCTAAAGCCATGACACCTTGTAGGGTGTTGGATGTTCCCTTGTCTTCAATTTCAACTTCTCTATCACCTCTATAGAGACCAAATTGTCTGTGTTGCCACTATCAATGACCAATTGACATCATTTCCCTTTAAATTTGCACACACTTCTAAACAAATTCTTCCTTTGTGTTGGCTCAGCAACTTCCTTTGTTTGTTTCAACAAAACCTTGTTAACCACCAATTCTATTTCACATTGTTCTTTCACAATTAGCCGATGTCCCTTCTGAAGCCATGACACCTTGTAGGGTGTTGGATGTTCCCTTGTCTTCAATTTCAAATTCTCTATCACCTCTATAGAGACCAAATTGTCTGTTTCGCCACTATCAATGACCAATTGACAACATTTCCCTTGAAATTTGCACACACTTCTAAACAAAGTCTTCCTCTGTGTTGGCTCAGCAACTTCCTTTGTTTGTTTCAACAAAACCTTGTTAACCACCAAGGATTCTCCTTTCTCTGGCATAATTTATTTCTTTGTTTCAGGAAACTTTGATGCTTCTTCTCCAGCCTGAGCAACAATTGCATTTCTCTGACTTGTACCCACATTCTCTTTATTTGGGCATTCATAAGCTCTATGTCCCAATTTGTTACATCTGTAACATCTCACTTCTCTTCCTCTACTTCAGCCTCCTCTTCCTCTACAGGAAATCCTTCTTCCACTTGCATCACCTTCTGTGGATGCATGCTGAGGTCAGCTGCTGCTAGCTCCATCTCTTGGTGCTGTAGATCTTCCTCTACCACCTTAACTTCCCTTTCCCCGGAAAGTACCTCTCCCTTTGGTAGACTGCTTTCTCAGGAGTTTTTCTTTAGCATTTAAGGCCATCTGGTAAGCCTCTTCTACTGTCTTAGGAGACAATATACTTATCTCATCTTGGATCTCCATTCTGAGACCATTTATGTACATGGAAATATTCTCTGCCGTGTCTTGGATTTGTTCAGCTCTTATACTCACTTTGTAAAATTCTTCTGTGTATTCTTTCACAGTCATTAATCTATGTCTAAGATTTTGCATTTGTCTAAATAATGAAAGCTGATAATCACTAGGAAAAAACTTACCTCTCAGCTTTTCCATCATTCTGCTCCAATTTTTGATTGGCTGCTTACCAGCTCTCCTTCTCTTTGCTTTCACTCCATCCCACCAAAGTGCTACATGTACTTTCAATGTTTTCACTGCAAATTTAACTCTCTTGTCTTCACCCATATCTTCATAATCAAAGAATTTATTCATCTCATTGATCCAGTCAAGCAACTTTTCTGGATTTAATCCTCCTGCAAAAGCTGATACTTCAAGTCTAGGCTTGGATGTAGAGCCTAAAGCTGATTTAAAAAATATCATATCAGGGGTAAGCTCAATATTGTCTTCTTCTTCTTCGGCTTCAGGTTCACTGACATCCTCAGGATCTCTTGGATGTCCTACTTCAATTGCTTCCAATCTGGCTTGAATTTGCTGCATAGTTTCCAGTACTTCTGCATTTGCAACTGGCCTAACTCTTCTTCTACCAGCAACGCCTCTACCAATTCTGACAGCCATGTTGGATTTCTTCTTTTGGCTTTTAGAAGTCTGTTCAATATCTGATAAATGCTCTGAAGTCTGCTCTGATACCACAAATGATGGTAGTGTGGGTGCAGGCGTTAAGGAGAGTTGTTTAAAATTTCTCACAATATGTTCTAACTCCGAAGGAGTCTGGTCCAATTCTTTGTTTTCATTTTCATTCATCAAATTTATGAAATTTTATTAATGAAATACACATTGGTTAAAAGTCCCTTATCTCTTTAAACAATATTAACTCTTTATAACAATGTTACAAAGCTTTCGGAACCATTCAAACCCATTTAGAACCAATGTTAAGACCCTTCGGAAAATACAATACTTTGATTTTTCAAACAGTGCTTTAAGCCTTTTGGAACATAACATTAAAATGTATTTTAATCCACGTTAGAACCCTTTCAGAACAATAGATCTTCGGAAATATTCAATAAAGCACTAACCAAGCTTAAAGCCCTCTCGGACCCAAATATCCAGACTTCAAACTTTAATAAAGATCTACTTCATAAAACTTCAAATCCATAACTTTTGTTAAACCTCCATATATCGCGCGATGCGATCATCGTTGGATATTCGTTGATCATGATCGGATGGATATCACATACAATCCACCACCGAACTTTATCAGATAAAAGTTACGTGAAATGGGCAGTATTGACATTGTGACGTGTCAATTTATAATTTGATCGTGTTCCAAAAGAGATAAACCATCCTTGGCTCAATTGATGTACGATACCGGTGGTTTTGTTTCTCAAAACCGCTTACTTGAAACTCTGTTTAAATGGTGTTCAAACTATGGAAATTTACACTGTGTTCTAATTTTAACCGCGCTTCTCTCAGAGCCTTTCCTTCTCCACCTTAACTTAACAATATATACTCATTACAAATCCGATCTTAATCAAGAAAAACTGAGTTTACTCAATTCTTCAGAGTTCTTTACACAGAGGTTTAATACATATCTAAATTTCGCTCAATCTCCACACAGAACATATATGACTCAAAAACCCTCTTTAACACAGAGATCAATTACTTCTAATTGATACACAAAAGTTCATGAATTCGAAGGAATGACTCCTTCGGGGATCACCAAGTAACAATAGATAGTTAAAAATTCTACAATTTTATTCACACAGAGGCAAAACCTCTCAATCCAATTCTTCTACGGCCAACTCCGCCTTCCTCCTCTTCTGAGGTTACATTTATAGTTCTATTACAATGAAATCAGCCTCTTTCTGAGGATCAAATTATTCTATTTTGAACAAAATCCTAATTAGCTAATATCTCCCTAAATTCTATCAATTGAAGCTATATATACTCAACAAACCAAAAACTACTCAATCTTCCTCACACCTATTCAACAACTTTATCACTAAATCAAATTAAATATAGTCTCTAATTTATTACAGAAATGAATCATAATAAATTGTTGAGAGATCCAACCCTCTCAGTAAAACCGGCTTTGACCCATCAGTCAATGAATTTTAAACTCATCTAGCCACAACATGTGAACAATCTTTCACATTGTTGGCTAAACTCCAATGCCCCTGCATCAATATGTACTTATGCTAACACCTATACCTGTACTTGTACTAACAATTGTACATGTACATGTACCAACACATTTACTTGTACCTATACTCTGTTGCAACATATGCACAATCTCCAAATACCTATGATCCTGCTGACCTGCCTGCAAGATCTTATCATGTAATTCTGTCCCATTGGAGCTCATCGTTGCTAAGTGATTTCCTGTATTCTCTTGCAAAGAGCATCAACGACCCTGTTCTCCTTTCCCTTGATGTACCTGATCTCGAATTCAAACTCGTTGATTGTGCCCAACCATCTAGCCTACATGGCATTCAAATTCAGTTGGTGAAATAAGTACCACAACTCAATGCGGTTGCTCATCAATACAAACCGTCTGCCAAAAAGATAGTGCCTCCACATCTTTAGTGCATGTATGATCACTGCTAGCTCAAGATCATGTGTCGGTAGTTCCTCTCCTGCTTGTTTAGTTTTCGCGACTCATAGCATAACACTTGTCCATCCTGCATAAGGACCCCACCATGTCCTGTTAAACGGACTAATCCCTCTTGTGGACAAGAGGGATATCCCTAGTATTCTATGAATATATAGAAATAAAAATCATTTTATCTAGACTATTTACAATTCCAAATTATTATAAACAAAGAAAGAGGACATGCCCCTACCTTGAAGTCAAACGCTCGATGCAATCTTTTATCCAGTTGCTCCAAAGAGGCTTCTTCAGTAAGTAGAATCTGCAATCAAAGATAGGCAAAAGATCAAAGCACCTGCAAGATATAATAATTGAGAAAATGCTAGTCTATCTTAGTGATCAAGGAGTCCAAGTATTGAATTATTCAAATAAATACAAGAACAACTGAATGAGAAAAGGAGATCCATATGTATTAAATTTTATGAAAAGAAGTAACCTTACAACCTGATGCCTTGATGTCGTACAGGGTCTTCCAAGGTCTTGAACAATCGTTCCTCCTTCGGTTAGACAAGCTTCCCTCTCTGGATACTAGCATAGAGTTATGAACATGAGGTTGTGATCATTCTCATGTCAATAGCAACTAGTGTAGAGAGTATGCTTTCTTAAGAATTTCTTTAGCAATTACCATAAACAAGCTATAGTCTATCATCTACAATCTCTATTCTACCCTTGAGACTGAAACATGAGCTCAATTTATAGGGAAATGGAGGTAGTTTCAGTTCCATGAAGAGGGGGATGGATTCCTCTCATGAAGGTATTTGAGCTCCATATACCAAGGGATAAACTCCATGTGTAGAGGGATAAAGATCCATGAGTGGAGGATAAAGCTCGAATTGATCGCGCTTCTAGAAGCTTCCAGTTGGGAGAATATTCGACCAGTTGGGATTCTAGAACTTACTTTTTCCTTTAAATTGAATTTTATGGGAGTCCGCAGGTTTTATTAGCAGAATGTGCGGGAGCTGCCGCAAGGCTATAGAAAAGGTATCTGCGAACCTATAGAAAAAGGTTAGGAAAAGTGCGGAGTTAGACTTTTAAGGGTTTTAATGAACTTTTCTCCAATTCCAAGACTTGGTTTAGGAAAATTAGGTTTTTTGACTTCTAAGGGAGCATAATATAGGTAGTGATGTACCTATATGGACAATCAAATGTCATGGTGACAAAATAACATGTAATAGATTGCCCCCTAAAGTGCGAAGTATAAAGTTATTCTGAAGAGTGAAATGCTTTATCATTTCGAGGATTGAATTTTGAACATATCGGTCGAAAACCTGTAAAAACATTCAATGAAAGATATATATATATATATATATATATATATATATATATATATATATATATATATATATATATATATATATATATATATATATATATATATATATATATATATCACTGAGGTATGCATTCCCATAATCAGATCAAAACTAACTAAATGTTCTCGTACATATATGATTTTAATATTACATCAAAATTAGACACAGTATGGGCGCAACCATCTGTCATCAGTAATATACTACATCATGAATAATAAAACTCCTCACATCCTGGATGGTGGAAACTAGATCCAGGGTCTTGATTTCCGCTTCTCGAACTAGTATGATTCTATCCATGCGATTGATTGTGTCGAAGTCGAACATGGTAGAAACCACTTGATTAATAGCCAATGATGTAAACTGTTAACATGTGTGAGAGAAACCACCAATAATGACAATGACTCTCAAAGTACTCAGTACAATATATGAAGTGTGAATGAATGATTTGTAGTTGAACACTTCCTAGAATCTTTCGATCAAAGGTCAATGATGCAAACTGTCATCGAAGGCGAGAAACCTTCCATTAGGGCATGCAGATCCCAAGGCACTGATAGGATTCTAGATCAACTTTCTAGATGATGAGTTATCGTTGATAGAAAGTGACCCATCGTAGGAAAACCTGCGACACGTAACCATTAGATCAAGTTTTGAAGAAATATTTGCAAGTACTGACTCAGGGATGGTCAACGTGAATGGAGAAAAATGTTTGCAATGAATGGTTTATTTGAACTATCTCTTGAACACATAACGACACTGTAGATGGTTTGACAACAATTGACCTAAATCTAATACCAAGAAACCAGCTGAAGACTTTCAATATGGTTTGATTAATTGTTAGACAAAGGATTTCCCAACCCAGGTACAAGTGTGACAAAAGTGTCATGTTCAAGAGTGGTATGCTGCTTTTAAAACAAGAGTAACAACTGGATTCATTTTCTCTCTTTTTCCCCCACCATTAATGACAAGTACCTCTTTATTTTTGACAAGCTTGAGGAGGTTAACATTTGATTGTTTGTATAAGCTCATCCTTCGCATGATTCCATATTAGTATTAAAATCGAACCCTAAGAAGGAGTGGTTCGGTCCTGTTTATAATTGATATGTCCTTTACTATTAAATTTTAAAGAGTCCAGTATAGGAGAAACTCAACGTTTTCAGTTTTAGGGAGTCAGAAGAAAAACATAAGTAAACTCCATGGTTGTTATTTTTCGTAAATTTAGTCTCTCAAGCTCAAAAAAGGATAAAATAATACATGAGAGAACTCTATTGACCATGATTAGTCAATGTATACCTTTTTCGTAAATAGTCCATTTCAGTCCGGAAAAGGGCTAAACTTATACTGAAGGGACGACTGTTCACTTCTTTTAATGAGTTCGAATAGTCAAATACTCGACAATATTTTCATATTTAGAGAGTCTGAAAAGGGCTTAAAAGAGAACTCTAGCATTTCGCTTTTTCGTAATTTTCAAGAGCGTGAAAAAGTGATAAAAATATACTTAATTGGCTGATTTTCAATTTAATTTACGAGCAATAAAATAGGGAAAGAACTCGACATTTTCATGTGTTTTACGAGAATGAAAGATAGCAAAATAATCTTGGGATTTTCATGAGTTTAATGAGTCATGAAAATAATAACCGAAATGGACTCAAGATAGGTTTCATTTTTATACAAGCTTGAAACATAGGAAAAATTATGCTTGAGAGTGGTTTCATTTTTACACAAGCTTGAAACAAACGAAATTGTGCTTGGGATTGGTTTGTTTCGTTTTTACACAAGTTTGAAACAAAGGAAAAATCATGCTTGAGAGTGGTTTCATTTTTACACATGCTTGAAACAAAGAAAACTATGCTTGATATAGGTTTGTTTCATTTTTACACAAGCTTGAAACAAAGGAAAAATCATGCTTGAGATAAGCTTCAATGCCCCCCAAGCGTAACTTGCTAGAGCACGTGCCCCCCAAGCTTCATTTCATTCAACTAAGTAGACTACTAGTTACTAATAGCTGGATGGAATGAAGGTTCAATTACGAGATCAAATGAAAGACTCGACTTGACACTTACGAGATCTAATCAAAGACTCGACTCAATTAGGAGAGGATTTGTTTCATTTTTTAATGAGTTATGACATAGGAAAAAGAACTATGATCATAGAACTTTGTTTCATTTTTTAATGAGCTTGACACAAGAAAAGGAACTATGCTTAAGGTATCTGTTTCATTTTTCAACGAGGTTGACACAGGAAAAGAACTATCATCATGGGAACCTGTTTCATTTTTGAAATGAAGTTGACACAGTAACAGAACTATCCTCATCAAACTGATTCATTTTTTAACAAGGTTGACACAAGAAAATGAACTTTCCTCATGGGCATGTTTAATTTTTTAATGAGGTTGACACAGTAAAAGAACCATCCTCAATGCCTGATTCATTTTTTAACGAGGTTGATACAGTAACATGAACTCTCCTCATAGACCCTGTTTCATTTTTTAACGAGCTTGACACAAGAAAAGAAACTATGCTCAAGGTGATCTGTTTCATTTTTTAACGAGGTTGACACAGTAAAAGAACTATCCTCATGGAATCTTGTGATGGCTTCCAATTGGAAGAAACACATTTCAAGGGACACTCCTCGATCATGGCTTCTAAGAGGTCTTCATCAGATGGAAGAACAGTTATCTGGAAGGAACACATGTCAAGGGACTCAATAGGGATAAGAACATCACGTTCAAATAATCCCATAGGGTTTTCCATGTCAATTACCGGATCTAAATCAAAGGAAGTCGAGAAAATAGTGAGAGGCTCGTTTGCATCGGTAACTGAAAACATGGGACTAGTTGCCACATAGTTAACTCGTAGCGGGGTAGATACCACTTCCGTATAAGGAAAATTTTGGAATTTTGATTTAGTGGTAGTCAAATCAAGACTAACGAATGAAATCTGGTCAATAGTCACAATGTTTCCATTGTGAGGGAAAGACATCACGCGAAAGAGTGTCGATACGACAGCTTTCATTGCATAGATATAGTCTCGCCCAAGGAGCAAATTGAAATCCAAGGGGCCTTGGACTACCATAAGATCAATACAGACAATTTTACCTTCCAAGGTAATAGGAAACTTAGGAAGGATCCCTAAAGGTTCACTAATGGTCCTGTTAAAAGCTGAAAGATTCTGTGTAACAGGCACAAGCTGAGGGGAACCCAAAGCTTGCCAAGCAATTGAGGATAAAATACTAACAAAAGCACCTTCATCTACATTTTTGTGACGCAAATTCTTAATACAAACCTTCACAATGATTTGGAAAGGGATGGAGGAAGGAAGACGAGGTTCTGTTAGTCTACTCCAATCAAAGGAAAAGACCTCGGTACTTGGAGGGGGTTTTGTAGAAACAGGTGCAATGCCCCCTGGCGTAGAAGAATCTGATGTAACAAGAAGAACCTGAGTGGTATGAATTTCACTCTCTACAAGGAGAGTGGGATCGACCGAATGTGAAATCAAGTCGACCACTTGATCAACTAATGGATCATCAACCTGAGTGATGTGAGTTTCACTCTTCAATGGAAGAGCAGGATTGATTGTACTTGGAATTAGATCAATCACTTCGTCAACTGACAGTAGGTTGGGAGAAAGTTAATGGTAACCAGTTGGAAGTTTTTGTTGTGGAACATTAAGTTTTTCCAACAATTTTAAGGCTTCATCCATGTGAGGGGAAATGTCAGTTTGATGACTCCCTTTGCATAACCTACAAGGAAACCTAACTTTACCCTTTTTCCCAGGAACCTGACAATCACTGGTTGATGGATCAATAGTAAGTTGATGGGATTTTTCTGACCATACTTCCAAGATCTTAGGAATACCAGGAAAATTGATAAGGAAGTGGTCACCCTTACAAAGCTTGCAAGGTATTTCGGTTTACATACCTATCCATACCCAATAACATATTTTAGGAACCCAATGTTAATATGTTCAAGTGCATTGATTTAGGAATGCCATTTAAATCAAATGCACATGCTCTTACCCAACGGTGAACTCTTTTCTTCGTACCTCTAGCCAACTTCAATAACCAAGATTCTCACTAGAAAATTTGGCGGAAATTCTGACGGCCAATTCGTCGCTATTCCGACACATAGTCGTCGCACGAGCGATAGTTCGAGGGCGGGAAAAACGTGGTTTACCATACCGTCGCAGTTCTGACGCAATTAAAAAGTGTCGCACTATCGACACTTTTTCCGTCGCTTCCAAACAAGCGTCACTCTTCCGACGTTTCCCAATCCGTCGCACTTCCGACCTTTGTAAACTGTCGCACTTCCGACGAAATGTGGTCCGACGTTTTGAACATCGCTCTTCCGAAGTCTGTAAACTCTCACAATTACGACGAAATGTCGTCCGACGTTTTGAACGTCGCTCGTCCGACGTTTTTATACTGTCGCTCTTCCGACGTTTCTAATCTATCGCAATTCCGACGCTTACAAGGCGTCAGTATAGCGACGGCAGGTTCAATTTAAAAAAAAAAAATGAAACTTTAAAAGAGGAAAAACACTGTTTTGAATATATTATATGAAGTAAAACAGTCCATGAAGTCATTACATTTTCACATCTGAAGATTTGAACCCAAATATCCATCCAGAAAAGTGGAAGTCCCACCCCAGACAATGATAGAAAAATACCCCATGTCACATACAGGGACATGATATAAAACCCAGTAACGGTCCACATGGAGATTATCGACAATCTGAGAAAGCATCCAAATATGTCCGAGGCATCTATAAGAAAGTGAAATAGCAGTATGTAGAATAGTAAAGCAACAGATAGAGTACCGACGTCCATTGTTCCAAATACAAATTAAAGTACCCAAAATCCTTGAATAGAGAAAAACGCTAATCATGTGAGGAGTGTGATATGTCCAAAATATAAAAAGACCATCAGACCATATCAATAAACCAGCAACATAGACCAGCATAGCTAGTTTTGAAGGCAGAGTGATAAACATTAATCATTTTTTTTTTACAAAAGAAAAAACGTTGTTTTGAATATATTATATGAAGTAAAACAATCCATGAAGTCATTACATTTTCACATCTGAAGATTGGAACCCAAATATCCATCTAGAAAAGTGGAAGTCCCACCCCAGACAGTGATAGAAAAATACCTCATGTCACATACAGGGACTTGATATAAAACCTAGTAACGGTCCACATGGAGATTATCGACAAATCTGAGAAAGCATCCAAATATGCCCAAGGCATCTATAAGAAAGTGAAATAGCAGTATGTAGAATAGTAAAACAACAAATAGAGTACCGACGTCCATTGTTCCAAATACAAATTAAAGTACCCAAAATCCTTGAACAGAGAAAAACGCTAATCATGTGAGGAGTGTGATATGTCCCAAATATAAAAAGACCATGAGACCATATCAATAAACCAGCAACATAGACCAGCATCGCTAGTTTTGAAGGCATAGTGATAAACATTAATTATTATTTTTTTACAAGAGAAAAAACATTGTTTTGAATATATTATATGAAGTAAAACAATCCATGAAGTCATTAAATTTTCACATCTGAAGATTGGAACCCAAATATCCATCCAGAAATGTGGAAGTCCCACCCCAGATAGTGATAGAAAAATACCCCATGTCACATATAGGGACTTGATATAAAACCCAGTAACGGTCCACATGGAGATTATCGACAATCTGAGAAAACATCCAAATATGCCCGAGGCATCTATATGAAAGTGAAATAGCAGTATGTAGAATAGTAAAGCAACAGATAGAGTACCGACGTCCATTCTTCCAAATACAAATTAAAGTACCCAAAATCCTTGAACAGAGAAAAACGATAATCATGTGAGGAGTGTGATATGTACAAAATATAAAAAGACCATCAAACCATATCAATAAACCAGCAACATAGACCAGCATCGCTAGTTTTGAAGGCAGAGTGATAAACATTAATCATTTTTTTTTCACAAGAGAAAAAACGTTGTTTTGAATATATTATATGAAGTAAAACAGTCCATGAAAAACGTTGTTTTATAGACACATGAATCCTGTAAAAAGTCTCTAGCATCAATTCATCATCCAGCAAGCCACAAAGAAATTTCTCCAACAGCACTTTATTCCGAAAAATTCAATGTTACTGCAAAGTATATGAATCCACACTTACTACTCCAATTGATGGAGTATTTATACAAAAAATCATACAAAATATCTCATAACAAATTGAGATATTATCTGGGATAACTAATAATTATTTTACAACAATATAGAGACAGATGGTCTCGTAGATAAGAAAAATGATAAATGATGTTGTGTTGTTTCCTTCTTTTAAGAATGTGCTGGAGGCAGGCCCTATATCTTGGCTTGCTACTGTCCTCTTCAGTAATTCTATGTTGATTATTTCGTTTCACTGATACTCTTTAACTGCTCTGATACTCTTTGACCTTTGTTCATCCTTTTATCCTTTTTATCATGATATACTGTGGTAAATAGGAAAAAAATTATGTAAGGATAATTTTTTACAAAAGTTCCATCATTTCTTCCCACCATTGAACTTCTGGCACTCTGGTCCTTTGCAACTTTCTTAGTGTTTCATCAGCCTCAGTATATCTGAAGAAATTAGGCTGATTTGGGAACAAATGATTTACTTCATGCTCAAGATAAAATAAATTCTCCAATCTGTCATGAAGGTTTTTCCCTGTAGGCAATGCTGCTGTTGATGAACTGGTTGAAGAACTAGCTTGATTATCAACATATTTGTCCAATTTTTCAACATAACTATCAAGGTCCATTAGCTTATCTTCTGCAACTATAGGACTGGGCAATCCTCTATTTAACAAAATATTCAATCTTTCTCTGAAGGCAATGATTTCTTCTTGCATATATGAGCACCTTCGTTCTAAATTATGTACCATAGTTCTTTTAGTAAAAAATTTCTTTATTTCCAGAATTGTTCTGGTCCTGTCCTGAATACCAATTTCTGCAAGTTGATTCTTAGTCTGAGTATTCAAAAAATGTATAAGTCTATTGGCCTCTTCTGGCATATTTCCCAACTCTTGTCTTGATCTCTCAATCTCATCCAGAGCTAATTTAACTAAGTTATTCTGTTCATCCATTATTTGAATTGAGGACCAAATATCCTTTATTGATTGAATGATATTATCCCAAAGAATATCATTTATTTCTTTTAAAGTTTTCTCCAATGTGAGATCCTTTTCCAATGCTTTGACTGTTTTTTCTAATTTGTTCACTTCTCTTGTTTTATCAGCAACACTCATTTTTGAAAGATCATATTTATGTTCTAGAGTGGCCAATTGTTCTTTTGTTTTGTGAAGCTCTATGGCCTGAAGTTTCATATCTTCCATTGACTTTGTTAATTCATCAATGTTTCTCTGTGACAATTCTGCTCGCTGACCTGTTGTTGTTGTACCTGTCACTACTCCTGCTGTAGATACTGGAATATTTTCCTGCTTATCTTTTAATGCATTCTCAAGCTCTTTTTCAGTTGCAGTAAGTTGCTCATTCAATTTTAAGAGCAAATCCATTAGTTCTTCCTCAGAATTTTTCTTGATGATTTCTACAGTCTGTGGATGTCTTGAGGCCAGTAACTTTAATTGTTTTCTTAGAGCTGCAATATCATCATCTTTTCTCTTGATCAAAGCTTCAATACCTTTCACATATTTAGGATTATGACCCAAACCAATGATTATTTCCTCTAAAGTTTTGATTCTATTATCCTTAGCCTGGGAGGAGGCTTTTTCAAGCTGCAACTATGTATTAGTATTATCCAAAGAATCCTGCAAATTATGGGTCATCATTGATTTATCCGTCAGAGTAGAATAAATCATCTCACCTGTTTGCTTGTGTAGCTCAATTTGATCTAAAGGATGGATATCCTTTGCTAAGACTTCAAAATTAGTCCTAACGTAATCTGCAGCTGTCTGAGGCTGCTGCACCTCGGGCTTCAAATGGCTCATTAACATCTTACCCTGTTGGATGTCATAAGCTGACATCAATCTTTCTTGATTTTTCGAAGCCATCTTCAAAAATTGGTTGTACACTTGAAGTCTAAGTGGATCGTTCCTGGCCTTTATATTGATGAATGTTCTTTTGATGTCCCAGGCAGTTTTTACTGGAGGTTTGAAAGAAGATATTTCTGCACTTTGTTGCCTCTGTATTCCCTGTTTTTAAAAATTAGTGGATGTCTCACTACCTGTATCTGTTTGCTGACTGTCTTCTCTCGTACCTATTAGGATCTTTTGATGGATGTATGGTGACAGTTTATTTTTAATTCTTCTATCACAGATAAAGTTTTTTGGATCACAAGCCACCCAGTAGAAACTCTTTTGTAGTTTGAGATAGTCTTCTAAAATCCTTTCGGCTTCCTTTCCAGCTTCCCTAGAGTTACAAATGAAGGGACCTAATTGGCTCTTGATCCCGAGTTGAGCCTTTTTCTTTGCATTGCAAAAATGAATTATATATGAATTATTCATCTGCCTGAAATATTCTAATGCAAAGAGTCACATTGGGACATACTTGGGCAGTTTGAATGGGCATAATTCACATCCATATATCCCGATCTCTGTGTAGTTTTGATATAGGTACCAGTCACCTATCTTGTAATGCTTTGAGAGCTGAAGGATTTTCTTGATTTCATTGTTAATTCTAGGAGGAGAGACTCCTATCAACAAGGTAGTTGCAGGATGAACAAAAAGGTCGACAAAATCATTATAGGAATAAGGAGAATCAGAGGAATTGTGAGTAATGGCAGACCAAAAGATGACTGACCTAGGATTCCCTTTGGCATCAAGTTTCTTAACATAAAAAGGGAAATTTTCTGACTGAAAGTAAATTCTAAGATGATATATGACAGAAGAATACTTAAATACTCTCTCATTCTCAAATCTCATGAACTGATCATGGATTTTGTCAGCAATATAAGATGCAAAATCGTACTTGACAACAAGAGGCTGTCCAGGGGTAAAAATGGATAACAATACTAGGGTTAACTGATCAACATACTCACTAGTATTGAAGCCCATTATGGAAGATATCATGTTTAAAATAAGTCTACCCTCATCAGTAAAGAAAGTATAACCATAAGGGGGAGGGTTTTTAGGTTGATGCTCTGGTAACATGAAAGTTTGGCATAGGCGGTTTAACTCTTCATGGGATAACTTAGTAGATTTCTCAAGTAATTCAGCCATGGACAGGGGAGTGAGAGTTTGACCAGGTTGGAATTGTAGCATTTCATTTATGGACTGAGCAGTTATTGGGAAAAGGACATTTTGACTTGGGGATAAAACTGCTCGTTGGTTGGGATCATAATTTGCGTAGAAATAATGGATTAACTCAGGAAAAATATGGACTGAGGGGAGAAGGTACATAGGAATATTTGATTCCCAAAGTCCAAAGATGTCAGAACCATTCAAATAATTGTCTCTGCAGCGACAAAATATTCGAAGAGGATTCTCACTGAGACGCAAGTCCTTAATTTGAAAATCCATATCGGCTAAAGGAAAATAATCCAAGTCCTTGTGAGGGGCATTGATGGGCATGACATTCAGAGCTACAGGAACTTCCATTTCTGGTTCTTGTGGATTCATAAATGGAATTTCGGGGTTTTTGTGGAAAAGGGGCACAATTACCAGTTTTGGGAATATAATTGCAGTTCTGGGAACGAAAAAGACCAAACCTAACTTCTTTTCAGACCTTAGTGCAGAATTAAAACTAAAACCAGGATTTTTTACAGATTTTAGCGGGCAATTGGAATAAATACCTGTTTACGGGAAATGAAACGTGTTTAAACAGGCGCTGGTTATGACAAAAGAACCCTGAAATACTCCACTTCAATTCTCTTCAGCAAGGTAACGGTCAGCAAGCGTTAACAGTTGGTTTTTGAATTTTGTTGCATGGAATACTGGCTAGCGCACGGAACAATGAAAATGACGCAGACGCAATTTGTTTTATTTACAAAGTGAAAAGGGTGGCGGGTTTTGATTGATGACATCAGCATGTACGATGGTTTCATCACTGAGGGATAGGAGCGGATCTTTGTTTGGGCCGCTCGTGCAATGGAAATCCGGACCCAAAAAAGATTAGGGCAAATTTGATAAGAAATTTGCGTCACAACTCTCCCTCCGTACACCAGCCCAACTTCGGACCCGAAAAATATTAGGGCGGAATTCATTTGGTTTTCCCGTCACAAAATTGGCCGACGTCAGCAGGCTATTTTGGAACGCGAATTTGGTTTGAATTATGGTTTATCGCCGTTTGAAGTCCGGCGAGCTCGACTTAAGAACAATTTTGTTTGATCCCATCTTATAAAATTTGTGTTGGTTTTCTTTGATAATACACATATTTATAATAAATCATGGGAATACCACACTAGTAAACATGTGGAAAAGTTCTATAAATTATTGAGAACAATCATTTTTATGTAAAAATATCCAAATGTGCTTTTGGGAAATAAGAATTCGAGTATTTGGTTCATATTGTTTTAAAGGAAGGAGTGAAGTTGGAGCCTCAAAAGATTCAAGCTATTACAAAATGACCTATTCCTAAGAAAATCAAGGTTCTTAGAAGATTTTTTAGACTTACATGATATTATTGATCATTTGTTAAGAATTATGTATGCATTTAAAGTCCACTCACATGTCTCTTGAAGAAAATATCATTTATATGGAATGATGAGGCTACTTTGGCATTCTCTCTTTTAATGGATGCCATGTCTTCTACACCAACATCGGTTGCACCTACTTTTGGTAAAACATTCATAGTAGAGTGTGAGGCACTAGGACAAGGAATTTATGTAACATTAACACAACAAGGGATATCATTGGCTTTTAAAAGCAAGGAATTCAAAGAAAATATTTGGTGAAATCTACGTATGAAAAATAAATGGAAGCAATATTACATGCAATAAAAATGGGGATAGTATATCACTGGGAGGTACTTTAAAGTCAAGATATACCATGATAGCATAAAGTATTTTTTCAAGCTATGGATTTCATTGGAAGATTAACAAAAATGAGGAGAAAAAATGCAAATTTTTAATTTTGAGATAATCTGCAAAAAGGGTAAGGAAAATTTAGTACATGATGCTCTTTATAAAATAGAAGAGGCCTCAAATTTATATCCAATTACATTTTCTATTCCTAGGCGGTTAGAAGAAGCTTGCCATAATGGAAAAATGACAATAGTACTAAACAAAAACTAAAATTTATAAAGGATGGGATGAACTCTATGGAGCATTGGGAGTGAAAGAGAGATATACTTTGGTGCAAATGTAGAATATTTTTATGCACGCAAGGATATTTGAATAAAAAAATATTAAGGGAGTCCCATGTCTCTCTGATGGTAGGACGCAGGGTTCCTTAAAACATCTCAAAGGATCAAAAAATATATTTTTGGAAGGAATGAAGAAAGATATTCAAAATTTTGTAAGAGAAGGTCAGTTTTGCATAATAAATAAAAGAGAGATAGTAAAATCTCTAGGGTTACTTCAACCATTCCACATACATATTCAAATACTAGAAGATATATCAATAGACTTTATTACAGGGTTACTGAAATATAAAGGTAAGTATTACATTTTTGTGGTCATTTATATAGACAAATTTTGTTGATTTTTTTTGTAGAGCTCAAAGTACATAAACAACAAGCTAAGTGGCAGAAGTGTCCGTGAAAGAAATTCATAGTCTTCATGGTTTTCCTAAAGTAATAGTAACAAGAAAATTTTGGAAATAATTATTTAATATGAGTGGAGAAACACTAGCTGGCATGAGTTCTACATATCAAACACAATCAAATGGTCAAACAAAAATAGTTAACAAATGTTTTTAAGGTTATCTACAATGTTACTCTTTAGAAAAGCAATTTTAATGGATGAAGTGGGTTCGTCAAGGAAGAATGGTAATATGATACTACCTATCACACATCTACTAAAATTTCCCCATTTAAGGCCCTTTATGGATATCCAACTCCTAGTATCTCATACTTTTTGCAAGATAAGTCCAAAGTATAGGAAATAGAGTCACATATGGAAAATACTAAAGAAACTTTGAAAATTGTTATGGAAAACCTTCAAATGACATGAAACATGATAAAACAACAAGGGGAACAACATTGAAGTGAAAGATAATTTGAGGAGGGTAATTGGGTATTTTTTAGATTATAGCATTATAAGCAATCTTCATTCAAGAAAAATAAGAATAAAGAATTAGCTCAAAAAAAACTGTTATGGCCCTAAATAATTATTCATAGGATTGCACAAGTGGTATAGAAGTTATATTTTCCTTCTTCTTGCATTCATAAGGTTTTTCATGTATCTTGCCTAAAAAAGGTTTTGGGAAAAAATATGCCAATGTAAATAGAACTTCCAAAATCAGATGAAGAATGAAAGTTGATTCTTGAACCACAAAAAGTTATAGATAAACATTTTGTATCTCTTTGACATATAACCATTATGAAGTACCTAATCAAGTGGAAGAATATTCCTCTAGAAGAAGGTACATGGTAAAATGATCAATTCGTGATGAAATACCCACCGCTAAAGGGTTCGTTTGAAGTTTTGACAAAGGTTTTGTTATATGTTTTATATAACGCGTGGCGGAATAGTTTTATTGTTTGTTAAGGTCCCACACAGTGATCAAATTTGAAGGGCAGGTCCAAATTTCAATTAGAAGGGCATATATCTATGTTGCCCTTCCATAATGAAAAGCTTTAAAAAAAAAAACTTTTCAATTGACCACAATAAATTATTTTTACATTTCATTTTCAGAAAGACAAAACCATCAATCTTTATATTAATAAAAGATTGTTACATATACAACAATGAAGAAGGCTCCATCTTTCATTGCTTAAATATCTCATTGGAAATGTCAACATAAGTCTTGAAGACACTATTATAAGAGTTTGGATACATACCACCGAGATATAGGAGATTCTTATGTGTCAGATTGTGTAATGCAATTTTGACTTTGTCTCACAAGGAGCAGCAGCATGGAGGTCTGGATTTTTCTTATAGAACTTTTATTATTATTATTTGAAACATTGTTTATAGATATGAATACAACAATGAAATTATGAGCATGGTGGACAATTAGTCAAGCTCATGATGCCAAACCATGATGATGTAAGTTTGGAATTTAGCATTTTTACATGTTAAAGACAAATAGTCAAAATCACTGACAACTTAGTATGCCATAATTAATAATCATTCCCTGTTCACTTTTGTTAATAGGTTTATGTCACACGATGATGCAGGGGCATTAGGCACTAGCCAGCAATGTAGGAGGTTTTTTCCACATGTTGTGTCTAGGAGGGTTCGAAAACATTTGAGTTGTAACAGCTAGGTGTTAATACCTCAGCTAACTGTATTACTTAGACTAGTTAGAGTTGTAGGAGTCGAACAGTTTCAGTTAGTTGAATTATTATAATTAGACCTTTTGATTTCTAGAACGGTCCTCTTAGAGGAACCGAAGAGCCATATGTTATGTATATAAATTGTAATTCCTCGGATGAATAAAAGTAGAGAGGGAAGAGGAGAGTAGAGAGGGGATTTCTGCAATAAACCTCTGTGTGTGAACAATTGTTTCCAATTAAATGATTTCCAAGCTTAGTTGCCATTGAATTATCTCGAACTGCTAATTGTGAAGAATTGTTTAACTGTGAGGCGATTGGGTATTGATAATTCCATTCTTCTGTCTTTGAATTCCCGTAAATTGTTGGATAACCCTGTGAACTCACCCCACCCGAAGGCGAGGTCTGTGTAGAGAACCGGGGTCGTGAACATTGTTCAAATATAAAAATCCCGCTTAGTAAAGAGACAAGATTGTTGTGCTTTCGGAACCTGACCCGAGGATTGGACATGAGTTAACAAACAAAAGGATAACGGAACCAGACTTGCACCCGTGGTCAAGCCCTGTACCAAAACCACGAGCGGAATCACAAAAGCGGGTTGCCCATATCGCACCGCTTTTGCGGAGTAGGCGGTATTTCCTATTCGCGAGCGATTCCATAGGGAATGCGACACATGGCGAAGTGACCCCCGGAAAACCACTGTTTAACCCACGCCATCGCACGTTAAAGCTCGACGTTGGAAGCCGAGCGAAATTGCCAAGAGTCGTTGATTTGGAGAAGGGCCATTGGACGGTGGTCGCACGTTGAACTTGCCCGGAGGTTAACTAAGGTGTGCAGAGGATAGCCAGGTATGATACAAGTGTTTGATTGGTTATTGATATATATAGGTGGGACCAGAGTATAATGAAATTGTTTAATTAAATGATTGGCAGATAATTAGCATAAGTCTGGAGTGTGATTGTTGTAAGGCTGGGTGGTGAAATATAGAGACGAAAGTTCATTACAAGTTATTTATTTAAAAAGAAACGTGGAGTATAAATACAAAGTGTTGAAAGTTAAACATTGGTTATAAGGCTTGGAGATAATATAAAGTCGGGAATATAAATTAAAGTCCAACCATTGTGGATAGTATTTATTTATCAAATTTTACGAATTTGATAAATAAACCCGAAGAAAGAAGAAGTCAATTAAGACTCAGGCTGGAGGAAAAGAATGGGGTAAACCAAGGGAAAATGCTGACAGACCGATTGTAGACAAACCAGCTCTCCTTAGGGGTCCAATTTTAGTTTTGTTGCGTCACACGATGATCTCTCTTCTTTGGCATTTACTTGTATTGAAGATCACTATTCTAGGAATAAGGAGTTATTTTCTCCAAAAATAACCCTAGCCAAACATTGACCATGCATCAAGGATATCTTTCTATGCTTCATAAGTACATATGTTCTACTTCTAAATCATGTCTTGGAAGTGGTTGTTTTGCTAGAAATTATTCACCAGTTGGTTTCATACCAAAGTCTTTTTCACATTTTCAGCATCCAATAAATGAAAAAGATAATGGTTTAAAACAACATAAATATTTGAAATTTTGCAAGAATTGTCTGGCACACTTTGAATATGAATTTTGAAGTCAATTGCATGATGCTGTATAGGATCAAGTGTCATTTTGAATACCAAATGTCTCACAAGAAACTTCTCAACATGCGACCCTGCAGTAAGGATTAAATGACAATATTGCATCAACTATTTCCATAATAAAAGTGCACCTCGGCCATAAGACTAAACAACTACAAATGTTGTAGATCTAACAAGACCACACAATCAAATGTTTTCCACAAGGCCAATACTGTATGAAAAATGAAAAGGAGTTTGCAAACAAAAATACCTTAGGCAAATAATTCAATTAGATACACCAAACCATTAGCAAAAAGGAAAACCAGCCTACTTGGCCCCAATGTTTTCAACTGGGTCCTCTAATTCAACCAATAAAAAGGCCAAAACCATAGCATTGAGATACATTTCATTACACTGTCAATAACAATAAAATTTGACTCAGCCATAACCCTTTCCTTTTATTGTTGTGAAAAGATTTATGCATTACTTTAATATTGAATTATGAACTGTAAAGGAACTTACAAAATGTGACATTACGAACCTGGTCAAGCGCACAAGCAAAAATATCCTGGACATGACCCTGGTTGACAAGTTGTATTGCTTATGATGCAAGAGGATTTGTACCTGCACTGCCAAGTCAATCAAAATCCATCATTATCTATACAATAAATACAAGTAATTGATGTAGTATTTTTACTCTAAGATGCATTCTTATGATAATGTTAGAACATATGTTGAAAATGTCAAAACATACCTAAATAAGCTCCTCTTCGTTTCAAGAACAATTTATTGGAGTCGCATGAACTTGGAACAAGCCTCCCACGATCTGAAAGAGTAGCAACTAAGTCAACAGTGACTTTTTTGTTGCTACACTGGATCGAGGGAGGTTTGCTCCAAGATTAAATCGCTCCAATAAATTATTCTCTACTAAACAGGGCCAACCACAAGAAGTTGGAAGCTCTTATGGCCTCTCCCCCCCCCTCCCCCTCCCTCACATCACTCTCAATTTCCCAATACCCAATCTATATTTCATTTTTTACTTTCATGAGCATAAAAAATAATATTCAATAACTAATAAAAAAACAATTCAACAAAAAGTACGCAAGGAAACGTTGCAATTAATGCTTGACATAAAAATAGTATGATAAATGAGTTTTTTATATAACGCAAAAAACGTTCCAAGTATGGTAACGTTTGTCTTATAATAATACAATATTTTACATTATCAAATTTTCTTTTCTTCTTCCTATTTCTAAAGCTCCTAATTACATCATCAATATCATCGTGCTCTGCTCCTGTTTCGTGCCTTTCGACCCGCACTGCTGACCTAGTTGCGTAGTCACGATGTCTGGTCTCATCCAGTGACGGGGCATCGCCTACAAAAACAGATAATATTAAATTTTAATTGTCAGCTTTTAAATATCATTGAACTAGTTCGGTAATATTAATAAAAAAAATTGCAATGAGATTATTTACCTAGTGCACCAGTTGTCGCCGCTGACCTAGTTGCGTAGTCATGATGTCTGGTCTCATCCAGTGATGGGGCATTGTCTACAAAAACAGATAATATTAAATTTTAATTGTCAGTTTTTAAATATCATTGAACTAGTTCGGTAATATTAATAAAAAAAATTGCAATGAGATTATTTACCTGGTGCACCAGTTGTCGCCGCTGACGTAGTTGCGTAGTCACGATGTCTAGTCTCATCCAGTGACGGGGCATCGCCTACAAAAACAGATAATATTAAATTTTAATTGTCAGTTTTTAAATATCATTGAACTAGTTCGATAATATTAATAAAAAAAATTGCAATGAGATTATTTACCTGGTGCACCAGTTGTCGCCGCTGACCTAGTTGCGTAGTCACGATGTCCGGTCTCATCCAGTGACGGGGCATCGCCTACAAAAACATATAATATTAAATTTTAATTGTCAGTTTTTAAATATCATTGAACTAGTTCGGTAATATTAATAAAAAAAATTGCAATGAGATTATTTACCTGGTGCACCAGTTGTCGCCGCTGACCTAGTTGCATTGTCATGATGTTTGGTCTCATCCAGTGACGGGGCATCGCCTACAAAAACAGATAATATTAAATTTTAATTGTCAGTTTTTAAATATCATTGAACTAGTTCGGTAATATTAATAAAAAAAATTGCAATGAGATTATTTACCTGGTGCACCAGTTGTCGCCGTTGGGACTGTTGCCCTGTCTTCCTCTCTCGTGGTAAGATCCTCAAGGGAAACATTCTCTGTCATTTAAACAAAAAACGTTATAAGGACAACCATCAAGGTATAATTAGAAAAAATTATAAGTGGAAATTAATTACCGTCACGGCCCTCACTGACAGTAGCATTGTCGGCCTGGTCCCCACTACAATGATCAGGTTGCACTTGAGGATCATCTACATCTGGCTCTAAAACTGGGTTATTTTCCTCGTCGGTAGTGCTGCTCCCCTGATTTAAACAAAGTTGTTAGAAATTAAATTTATGGATGAAAACAAACATATTGAAAGGTTAATGTTTTACCTTATTAGGCATTCTGGATCTTGGGACCTGCCCCAAGCTTATGCGACGTTCAACTACGGCTTGATAGCCGAAATGGAAAGTGATATTTTTATCTTCCTCTGTAGTTTCTGTTCTGAAGTCATCACCCTACATTACATATGATTGTGTATTTTTAATCATATTTGATAGGATTACAAAAACGTTGGAAGGCGATACAATTAATTATAAGATGTTTAGCTACTTAATTACAATTCTTGCGGCCAATTTCAAGTAGTTGCCCTGGCCTAGCTTGTGATGGCCATTTTTTTCAATCCTAGCTTTGGTTGCCTTTGAGGTGTCAGGAAACCTAGCATCAAAAGATTAAAGTTAGATATGACGTAGCACACTTTTATTTTAGACATAGAGAAAATTAAAGCTATTGAATTAAAGTTGTAATTTACCTTGTGGGTCCAGTTGGCATTTTTCCTTCTTTCTTTGCCCTTTTCTCTTTTCCGTCATGGATGAGTTCTCTCCACTCACTCTCTGGAACTGTGACAGGACGCTCATATCTAGGGTTAAATTGAAATTGTGTCCTATAGGTGTCCCTGGTATATTTCAAATATTTGCTGGCTACCCGAGCCACCATTGTTCTGTCAAATGTGCCGACCCCAAAAAGGGCTTCTAGATAATCTAGAAGTTCTTTTTTCAGGTTGGAACTCTAGGAATTCCACCCTGTGCATATGGTTGGGCCAAAAATTACCAACGCATGGCTCTCCAGATACCTGTAGAACTCATTGTTTCCTACACAGAAACAAGAAGAAGAAGATATTATCATTAATTTAAAAATAAAAATCATTATAAATATGTTTTATATAAAGTACATGAAATAGTTAAAATATTAAAATTTACCTGGGAGTTGTACATGCTTTATAGGGACACCTTCATCGTTCACCAACAACGTGCCATTAATGGTCCCTGTGGAGCTGACACATGTAGCTCCAGGAAACGCAATAATGTAGTTGGCCATATCAGCCTCATCATTGCCAACACGTTCAACGGTTGGCTGGGTGTCTGCTTGGGCAGGGTATGTTTCTTGGCTAGCACCTAAAGGAGTAGAAGGTGTACGAGAGGGTTTTTGGGCAATCTCTTGCCCTTGTGTCCCACTACCACCAACACCGGATTCAGCAAGTGCCAGAAAACACTACATACAAAAGAACTTTTTGTTAGTTTAGTCAATGTAAAAATTAAAAATCAAACTATCACAATTCATCTCATGCAGAACAAAAAAATATCCTTTTGACTTTTTATTATTACCTGATATCTTTCTAGCTGGCTCATAAGTTGTTTTATCCTCTCTTCTGTTTCAGGTGTTTGAGGCGCGTCTATCAAAGTATTAAATTACGACCTTGCATCTCGTGTCTTTTTTCGCAACAAGAACACTGGAGATAGGGATGAAGAAATATCTTCCTCAAAGAGGGAATCATCAGGCGCACCATGGCTAGGTGTCTGCATATTTGAACAAAATTAATATTATTTCAATTATGTAAATAACTAAAATACCTGAAGATAGAGCAATGCTGGCACTTTACATGTTCTTCCGCCGGCCTCTTTCCGCGATCATCCCATCTCGGGGTTGTTCCTGCACTGCTCTGATCAGTCTGCCACATTGCAATAAAATTATAAATGTAAAAACTTGAAAACAATATCTAACTTGAAAACACAAAATGAAAATTGAAATAATTTCTAATAAGACACCGAAAGACAGAGTTAGAGTTTCAAATATGCCTTGCATTGAATTCAGTCCTGGAAACATGTCATTGCACATTAAGGCACCCAAACAAGAGACGAGTTGACAATGAAGACCTTATTGAATATATCGTTGGAGCAACTTCTAGTAAACTTGTTGTGAAGACCTTGAGGACATTTTTGGAGCAACATTGTTGAAGCTGATGGTATAGCATTGTTGGAGACGATCTTGAAGGGCCTTGAAGTGAAGATTTTGGAGCAACTATTGAAAAATCCTTAGAGCATTTAAGTAAGGCACTTTCTATCTTCCATCACCTTTTTCCTTTCAATATCCTTTAAATGATTTTGTTGATATTTAATGTTTGAAATCACGTTATAATTCCTCGATTATATGTGTTAGGGGACTAGAATAATTTCACACTAAACCATGCAAACTTAAAAGTAACTTAACAGATCCATAAAGTAATAATAATCATAATTCCTAATTTCCTATTGTACGATATGATGCAAATTATTCAAACATGAAGCAATAAAGACATGCAATGTCTGAATTTCAAGATTGTTGAACCAATACAAGAAGTTAGAAACTACAACTTTGATTCAATACTCTGTGTCCTAACTCCAGGAAGGAATCTAGTTTGTAGTACAGAACATGCATCGTGTATTATCAATTCTTAATCGACAACAACTAAAGGTCATCTACCTCATCAATTCCTTCCCATTTTGTGTTTTTATGTTATATTCCTTATAAAAGTGTCAAATTTCTCTCAAAGTAAGCAACCACTGAATAAAATAAAAAATAGTCGAGATATGATTGAGAATGGTCATTTATTTCTTGAAAGGATCTTCACAATTTCTTTGGTTGTTTTTCATCTCAAGAAACAAGAAATGACCTAAGAAACTATCGTGATGTAATATAAGAAACAACAGGGTCCAATGGCCATTTTCAAAGCCAAATGATGTCCATTGAGGACATGGCCTTTATTTGGTTCCTGTTTCATAGGAGTTTCGGGTAGAAATGGAACTTTGTTGTACCATTTCCAGTAGTAAAAAGGAAAAACCTTCTTTTTCCATGGGAAATAATTTACCTTTCCTTTTTCAAGATAATCTAAATCACAAAAAATATGAACTATACTGCACACATTCTTGGATAATGTGAAAGTGGAAAAGGAATACCCTACACAAGTGATGTACACATGTACATTTGAACACATAGATTTTTGTAGTTGAAATGCAATGCTTGTTTTCATTTAAATGTAGGGTTTTTAAAGCAGGGAGAAATAATGGCTGCCAAATTAATAAGCGTTTCTTTGGGAAAAATTTAAATCTTGTATTGGGTGATGAAGATAATAGAGGGTATTGAATCTTGATTCTTGACATCTAGAGAGAACCCTAAAGCCTAACACAATCTAATGGAATTGACCAAAAAAACCCAAATAGAGTCAACCCTACTATAAGAGGAAGGGCCTGTAGTAAGAACTTACCATTTTGCAAGAGCTGAGGGCGAATCCTTTTCTGCAAGAGCTGAGGGCGAATGTTGTTTTGCAAGAGCTGAGGGTGAATGCAGGGCGAATGTTGTTCTGCAAGAGCTCAGGGTGAATGCTGAGGACGAATGTTGTTCTGCAAGAGCTGAGGGCGAATGCTGAGGGCGAATGCTGTTCTGCAAGAGCGGAGGGCGAATGTTGTTCTGCAAGAGCGGAGGGCGAATGCGCGCGTGATATCAGATGTTAATGTAGCACACATGTACATTTGAACACTAATAGATTTTTGTAGTTGAAATGCAATGCTTGTTTTCATTTAAATGTAGGGTTTTTAAAGCAGGGAGAAATAATGGCTGCCAAATTAATAAGCGTTTCTTTGGGAAAATTTTAAATCTTGTATTGGGTGATGAAGATAATAGAGGGTATTGAATCTTAATTCTTGACATATAGAGAGAACCCTACAGCCTAACACAATCCAATGGAATTGACCAAAAAAACCCAAATAGAGTCAACCCTACTATAGGAGGAAGGGCCTGCAGTAAGAACTTACCATTTTGCAAGAGCTGAGGGCGAATGCTGTTCTGCAAGAGCTGAGGGCGAACGCTGAGGGCGAATGCCGAGGGCAAATGCTGTTCTGCAAGAGCTGAGGGAAAATGTTGCTCGCAAGAGCTGAGGGCTTAATTAGAAGGTGAGATTGCTACGTTAATGTAGCTATCATGACGATACGAAACAATAAAATCATTTTTATGTAGCTGCGTATATAAGTTTGCATTTAGATGAAGGCCGCATATATGTTTCACTAAGTATAATCATTATGAGTGTTGCTGCTGTTATTACACGAAGGCCTCCAAACGTTGTAATTACGACACTTAGACATTGTGTCGCACTTGCGACATTTAGAGGCAGTCGTCGCAATAGCGACGCGTTGGGCCATAGTGTCGCAATTGCGACGTCTTCCTCCAAACGTTGCAATTGCAACACTTTTCTAAGTGTCAGTATTGCGACACTTTTCTATAAACATCGGTATAGCGACGGTTTCAGGTGGGATGGAAAAACTTTGGGGAAATTTCCGACATTTGGTCAAAAGCGTCGGAACCAAGTGTCGGAATTTCCGCCAAATGTAGTAGTGTCTGCATGCATTTCTTTACTCAAGCCACAATTATTCACCAAGTTATGACTAACATAGCTATAATTAGATCCAGGATCAATCAAAATATAAATAACTTGATCACAAAGATTACTGTCCATCTAAATGATAGATTCTTGGTGTTCTTCCTACTTGTTTTCCACAACTGCATAAATACGAGGAATGATCTTCCCAACATCCCCAATAGTTTACACCTCTTGTGTACTATATATCTTAGGACTACCACCCTAGTTCTGCGGGCAAGCTATCCTAAGATTTTCCTTACCGCATGTCCAACACTCCAACCATCTCGCACCATTACCTCCATGCTATTGTTGTGATCTATGCTATTGATGTGATCCATGTCCCTGTACAGCTGCAGTAAACTTCATTTGGGGTGCAAAATTCTCTTTCTCATATGTATTCTAAGGCCTTGCTCTCTTAGGCCGCCATTTACCTTTACCTTGGTCTTTCCATTTACATCCTTGTTGAGACTCATTCTTGTGCTTTGACTGTTCATAGAAATGCTTCAACTTCCCGATGAATTCCTCAAGTGACCGAGGCTCATCATACTCAATCTAGTCTCTAAACTAATGGAAAACCACTGACAAATCGTTCAACTTTATCATTTTTAGCCTTAGGATATGGCACATACCTCAGTAGCTCTAGGAACCTGGTTGTGTACTCTTCATCTATCGTAGACCCCATATTTAGCTAATAAAATTCTTTGGCCTTACTGTCATAGTACCTCTCTAACAAGTAATTCTTCCTAAAAAGCCTCTTTAACTCATGCCAAATCAAGTCCTCTGTTCCAATGTCTCTGACCTGCTTCACGTCTTCCCACCATATGTATGATTTACCTTTAAAACTAAAGATGGAAATTTTGGCCTTCATGTTTTCAGTGTACTCATGCAACTCAAAGAATCTGTTCATTCCCGGTATCCAAGCCTCTACATCTTTTGGTTTCTTCAAGTATCCATCAAAAGTAGGTGGTTTGGCTTTCTTAAATTCATTTGGAAAGTATCTCTTGTCACTCCTTCCGTAAGGATGATAGTGATGACGATCATGATGTCTATCCGAACCAGAACTAGAATGGTACCTGTACTCATCACTCCTCCTATCAGGAGTTTCCAACAACCTCCCATCTCTCACTGTATTAGATCTATCCTACCTGTGTCTACCAGGAGACCTACTGCCATATGCCCCATTATTTTTTTCCTCCTGCCCATGGCTGATCTGAAGTGTCCCTTGCTGCTGCAACTCTAATAAGATTTGAAGAAGTATTGAATTCACCTATGTTTGTTTCTCTTGTTCCTATATGATTTTGTCATTGTCTTCCTTACAACTCCTCATTGCTTCCTTTAGGCTTCTCAATGTGTCTTCCAATCAGAAGAGTGCCCACTACGCTGCTCATATGACTCATAGTGAGAGTCCTTTTAGTCTACCATATTTCTATCCATGTTGATATTTCTCCTGCATGGTATAATATATCGAATAAACCAAATAACAATAAACCAATGTGCCTTAGTGTAATTTGGGGAGGATAAATCCTGCAAGATCAACCAATCAGTGAAATAAATTTATATACATAATCATAATCAACATATAAACTCATAACACATGGTATAATAGTGCATAAACATCATTCTAGTTGGAGTCCAGTCATAGATGATAACCATACCAAATACACAACATAACCTAATGCATAACCATACCAATGCAACTTGACCACACACCATCACAAGCAAGGACCATACACAAGCATACGTGACATGTAACCAAGCGTGAATGACCAATCCATGTTCAACATATAACATCACACAAGCAAACATACATGGAAAAAACACAAGCATGATCAATATGTGACCTAGCATAAACAAGAAATGCATATACAACATGTAGCAACATGTAAGAAAGCGTGCACTAACAATACACAAGCATGAACAACACAAAACCAATCATACACTCATGAAAACAACACCATAACACTGATGCAACAAGCACATACACCATAGGTATGAGAAACACATATGCAACCAATAGAAAATCATGACCAACACATCACCCATCTAGTCCAAGGGTTGAACCATGCTCTGATACCACTATGTAACACCCTCTTCCCACATCTACCCAAGTAACCGATGAATAGGGATAAACATGTGATGAGAGGCTACTAATATGAGATTCAACCTCCTAAATGACCTTAAGGAAGTGGAACCGACAGAAACAAGAAAAACACACCTTACACAACATCAACAGCATCCCGAGGAGGTATCCCAACCTTCCAGAACCTTAACCCGTGAGGGAGTCTAAATTTTTGACCCTTTTGGACCATAGCCACAACCATGCCAAGGTAAGGTAGAGGCCATGAGCCTATAGCCATAGGCACAACATAACAAGCATGCGGGCAAGGCCCTAATTGGTTAGTTTTATGCTTGCAACTCCAGGATTTGTACCACCTTTTCAGCCCCAGAACCCAGGTTACTGCCTAGAACATCATGAAAATTTAGGAGTTCATAAATACCATTAAAAAAAGGTACAAAATAAATCACATCATCAGGAACTCATCTGGACCCCTCTTAGCCATGATAGGCATTTCATCAAACATATCGCAAACATTGAATCTAGAGGTGTAAACAACATATTTAAGCACATGGCTTTCATATTTATCTAAGAATTGCTAAGAAGCATTGTTCCCTTACATCATTAGCTGCAATACAATCTATTTGACCATAGAAATAGTTTGCATTCATTTACAAGTAAAAACATGGAGAGAGCCATACATCATCACTGATAAATTACATGCTTATAACCAACATAATAACAACAAAAATACAATACGTACAACAACAATAGAATCCATATAATAACTAGTTCAATTATATATCAAATACCAAAGGAATGAGTTTCTGATTAATGAATATAGAAACCAACCGGGGATGGGACTACCATGTTCCACCCGACCATAGATTGGTTGAGCCAAATCTCTCTTCAGCCAATCACCCTCGTGCCATATTCCAAGCATGAATGTGGGACTCATAACCAACCAAAAAGAACCAAACAAACATGAATGCTATCGGGGTTCTCTGCCTACACTGTGCGAATTTGAGTGCCCCCTAGTCTCTCAGGCTTTACCGTAATCCACAGTTTGAATCAGGGATCACTAGGCCCTAAACTGAGACATACTCTCCAAGCTTTACTGTACATCCCATCTTGGGACTACTAGGCCCAATGGAGAGAAATCCACCTCTTGGATTTACTGTATATCCTGCCATTCACTGACAAGGATTCCTATTCCCACCGAGGCACACAATCTGGTTTTACTGCAACCCACAGTCTGCTTCAGGGTTTGGTAGGCCATTGGCTTTACCGTGGTCCAAAATTTGGTTCAGGGACCACTAGGCCGTGTGTTTTTCATTTTGAAGATCCACCCCACTCAACTTCGAATCCATAGACAATCTAGCTCAACCGAAGTATGAGAAACCCATCTCATCAATGTTATATGGAAATGGAAAGGCTAGGTTGAAAACACTGTCACACCTGGAAAAACCCATGCCAAGACAGAAAAGAACCACATGCAATACCATGCATGCCAGATCTAGCAAGGAAAATACACATGCAAATCGATACCTGCCAAGAATCCTGTTGTAGCTGCTTGATTCATACTCCTCCTTGCTTGCTTCTTCATTTTTCTTTCTTTCTTGCTCCAATGCCAAAATGCTCCAAAAAATCTAAGTGTCCAAAAGTGTGAGAGAGAGAGAGAGAGAATAATGATAGAGCTCCAAAAAATGCACTTATAAAAGGTACCAACTGATCCTCAGAAGCCTTTTTATAGAAAGGACCTCTATTTTCTTCATTTTCCATTATTTTCCTTCAATTTCCTCCTCACATGCAACCTGTGACCTTTCATCTCTCTTTTCTCCTAATTTCCATTATTTTTCACAAATAAATGTGCCAAAAATACTTTTGCCTTTCCAAATGCCTTTGCCTTTGCCTATTTCCTTAGCCATAATAAACCAAATGAACACCCCCTAGGATGTTTTTCCCAACATTCAGCTTGGAATAAGTGTCCCATCAACCGTGGTTATATTTTTAACTTTTATTACATGAAATTTCCACCAAGGTTGTTGCAAAAAACATTTTACCTTTGAAAAGTCTCGCTTCTTTCCTACCTGACCAAAATTTTATTTGGAATGGGACGCCTTCCCTTTCCCTTTCTTCGCATTTCTAGCCAAGGCACCTTTCTCCTCATCATCAGTCTTTGATGAGGATCCATCTCTGGTGTTCCACCGAATCTCTTCTTGTACCAAGAACAATGTAAACTTTGAAACGGGAACTGATATGAGTACTCGCTTTTTTGAGGTAGAAAAAAATCATCTGTTTGAAAAGTGTTGATTCAAAATACACCTTTTTATTTAGGTAGCAAAAAATGGCCTGATTTTGAAAAGTGTTGATTAAGAATACACTTTTTTTTTAGGTAGCAAAAAATCATCTCATTTTGAAAAGTGTTGATTCATAATACACTTTTTCTTAGCATATTTTGACACTTTAAATTTTCTCATGTATCAGGTACGAACATTTTTAAAAAAATGTTAGTGATTTTTCATGCTAATTTTGAAAAGTGTTGATGCAACATCAACCCCCTTTTTTAGAGGGCTTATTTTTGACAGTTTAAATTTTATAATGTATGAAGTGTGGAATTCTTTTTAAAATGTTGAAGATTTTCATTCGGATTTTGAAAACCATCAACATTTTTTTTTCGAGGCATATTGTTGACATTTTATATTTTCTTATGTTCTAAGTATACATAGTTTTTTTGTTAAATGTTGATTATTTAACCATTTTTCAAGTGGTCTTATTCCTCTTCATGTTTTTCGTCCTATGATGTTTGGTTTTTAAGGTTTCCAAATTTTTGTTTTTTTGTTTTCCTTTGCAATATATATATATATTCCAAAGTTTAAATAAATTAATAAAAATAATATTTTGAGGTTAGGATTTCTTTTATATTTCTATATCGTTAATTAATATTTCAATACACAAAATAATTATCATAAAAAAATAATAATTTTAAAAATTCAATAAAAAAATATACATTTTACATATAGATATAATTAAAAAAGTATGTATTTTAAGACATTTCCGCTAAATAAATAAAAATTATGGCAATTTTGAATAATTTTTTTTAGAAAAATAACAAATTTTTAAATTTTAGATAAAAAAGACAACATTTCAAAATTAAAAATTCCAGAAAAATGATTTACATAACATTTTAAGTATTAAAAAATATTAAAATTAAAATAAAACATACCATTTATAAAAATAATAAAAATCATAAATATTAAAAAAAAATACAATTAACTTATAAAAAAATAAATCATTAAAAATTAAAAAAGTAATACAAAAATTAATAATTAAAAAACATTAAAAAAAGTATTACATTAAAAATAATTAAATAATGCAATTTAAAAACATAAACAAAACATATATAATTAAAAAAAATAAAACATATATAATTAAAAAAATTAAAAATTAAATGAATAAAAATGAATTATTGCATCCCTTGAGCCATGGGTGGCCCAAGGGGTCGCCTACCATGGGCGGGCAGAGCTGCAGAAGCTCTGCCCACCCACGGAAAATGGCTCTTTGGGCCACCAATGGCTCAAATCCGATTCTGAGAATCGGATCTGATTCTCAGAATCAAGTTTGAGCTGTTGATCTGATTCTCAGAATCAGATTTGAGCCATTGGTGGCCGACTGCTGTGGGCAAGTGGAGCTGCAACAGCTCTGCCCGCCCACGACAGGCGGCCACCAACGGCTCAAATCCGATTCTCAGAATCGGATTTGAGCCATTGGTGGCCCAATGGGTCGCCTTCCGTGGGCGGGCAGAGTTGCAGCACCTGCGCCCACCCATGACAGGTGGCCCCTCGGGCCACCAATGGCTCAAATCCGATTCTTAGAATCAGATTTTAGCCATTGGTGGTCGCCTGCCATGGGCCGGCGGAGCTGCAACAGCTTCGCCCACCCACGGCAGGCAACCCCTCAGACCACCAACGACTCATATCCAATTTGGAGAATCCGATCTGATTCTCAGAATCAAATTTGAGCCGATTCTCAAAATCAGATTTGAGAATCAAATTTTGAGCCGTTGGTGGTTGCCTACCGTGGGCGGGCGGAGCTGCAACAACTCTACCCACCCATGGGAGGTGGCCCCCTGATGTGGGTGGGCGAAGTTGCAGCAGCTCCGCCCGCCCACGACAGGCAGCCCCTCGAGTCACCAACAACTCAAATCTAATTCTCATAATCAGATTTGAGTTTTTGGTGGCTCGAGGGGCCGCCTAGAAGGGCGGAGTTGCTGTAGCGTCGCCCGCCCATGGTAGGCGGCCCCTCGGGCCACCAACGGGCTCAAAGCTAATTCTGAGAATCGACTTGAGCCCCTAGTGGGTTCTGAGAATCATCTTGATCCCGTCAGTGGCCCAAGTGGCTGAATTTGTATATTTTTAAATTATAATTATTAATTTTTAATGAATTTTAATTAGTTTATTTATTTTATTTATTTATTAATAATTTTTGTTTTTTTATATCTTTTTTTTTTTAAATTTTTTTCTTATTTATTTAAATATTTTTTATAATTCGATTTTTTTTTTTTTTTAAGTTTTTAATTTATTTTTTTTATTTTGATTTTTTTTTTTAATTTTAATTTTTTTTTTTAAATGTATAATTTATTGATTTATTTTAATATTTTGTTTGTTTGTTTTTTTTTTTATTTTATTTAATAAAGTATTATTCTTTTTAATTTTTTTCTTTAATTATGTTTTTTGAAAATATTTTTTTTATATTATTTTTTTTAATATTTTTTTTGTGTTTTTATTTTTATAGGTTATTTATTTATTTATTTTTATTTAATTTTTATATTTTTATGTTTTGCCTTTTCATATATTTTTATATAATTGATTTTTTTTTTTTGTTATTTTTTCATTTTATGTTATTTTTTCTAATATATAATTTTATTTGCTTTTTATTGTTATTTTTAACATTTTTTTCATTGTTTTAATTTTTTCTTTATATATTTATTTTTGTTTTTATTTTTCTTTTGAAATTTGAAGGTTTGTCGGAGTCATGATATTTTATCTTTTATGTCATTATTTAAAATGTTGAAAATCTATCTTGAAGAAAAAAAGTTGTATTTCAACATCAACACTTTTTGTTTTCAAGGTGTTTTTTGCACCAAAAAAAAATCGTTTTCACTGTCATATTTAAAACATGTTGAAAATTTACCAATATATATATATATATATATATATATATATATATATAAAATAAAATTAAAAAATAAAAATAAAATAAAAATAAAATAAAATAATATATATATATATATATATATATATATATATATATATATATATATAAAATTTGGTATTTCAGCGTCAACACTTTTTGTTTTCGAGCTGTTTTTCTATATTTTTGACGTTTTTTTTTGCTAGAGTTCTTGTTTTCAGTATATAGTTCCCGTTTCATAGTTTACATTGTTCAAGTCGGACCATAATCACTCCCACTCTGGTAGCTTCTCCTTCCCATTCACTGAATCCTAGTAGTTGTGCCAACTCTTGGGAAAGCCTAGAAGTGTTAGGCTCACAAGATCATTCTCGACAACTATCACAACAACACTTTAAAGCTCATCTCGACATTGAGTGAACTTCGTAAAGTATTTTGGGATCATATCTCCCTTCTCCATCTTGATATTTTTGAGCTTGTCCTTCAGTGCCAACTTCTTGTGGTCGTTGCTATTCTGAAACATATATGTTAAGGCCTTCCACATAGCATATGGATTTGTCTTTCCATGGAGTTTCAAGACAATATGATCTCGAACTCCTTCTAACATAATCCTTCTTGCCTTTGCTGCATTCTTCTTCCATGCATCAATAGTTTGGGCATCTACTGTTGCGGTCCTAGGAATATCACTATCTATGAATTCCTTCAACCCATTGTCCTCCAACACTGCCTCCATCTTGTCCTTCCATGCTATGTAATTTGAAATACCCTTAAGGGCATATTCAATCCTTAGAAAGACATCTTAATTTGATGCTGGTCTTGATGAATAAATCTGCAAATTTGATTCACCTGTTCAAAACAAGCTCAGACTAATGTTTTTCCAAGCTCTTCGATTCACCTTCATTATCGAGCTAAAGTTATTACATGGAATAATTTAGACATTTCCTTTTCCCCTAAAGAATGAAAATATTCAAGGTTACCTCTTTGTGGATGTATAGGGATACAAGGCTATTTTTCCACAAATGTCTAATACACTCTTAATTTGGTTTCTAATGTTAATAGTTTTTTTTCCTAAATTAGTCTACTTCTATTATACAATACAGTCCAAAAGATTACAGTCCTCATCCTCCGGAGTTGGCAAGCCAATTACGAAGGGAAATTTCGTTTTCAAAACAACAAAAAAGAGGTTGCCTCAGATGGGGAAACCAGCCCAAGAGAAGAGTTCAAAAAGTCTAGAATATGCTGCCCATAGTGGGAAACCAACCTCGTGCATTACATGTTTAAAACAAAACAAGAAAACTAGAAGCAACGAAGTAGCAGGAAATTGACTGGTAAGAGAAAGAAGCACCCAGAAGTTAAGTTGTTGGAGTATTATCATCCTTTTCCGGTGGTTGGAACGAATCCTCCTCAATTTTGCATGCGTATTCAGACTCGTCGTCCTCCGGTTTGGACACTTAGGCAGTTGACAGAGGAAGAAGCGTCATGTGGGAAATTGGCGAAAGGGAGGAAGCCGCATGAGCCTCAGTATCTGCGTTGATGTCATCCTCGTCCGAGCTCGAGCTACCATTATCACTGTTCGAGGCCTGTTGAACCGGTAAGGCCACCATCTTGCGAGGGGAGAAGGGGGAGGAGGGAGAGATGGTGGACTTGCGGCATCGTTTCTTGGAGCGAAGATCGGAGCCATAGGCTTTAAAGGGAGATTCAAGGAGGTGAAGAGACAGGCGAGCGGTCAGATTAATGGGGTCCAGGACTTCTAGTTTTGCCCAGTCGACCGAGAGATTCACCATTCGGCCTGCAGAAACAGAGAAGGGTGGCCTGGAGGGGAGACCGCGGCCACCGCCTTTGTTGAACCGCATGCGATGGCGTTGGGGCATGGCGGAGGAACAAGAATGGGCTGAGATGACTGAGGGAGCACTGCGTCGCAGCAGGGAGCGGAGGGAGAGTCGAATGCCAGAGTAAAGCGAGTAGTGGAGCAGGGAATTGAGCAGTGGAGCAAGGGCTTGGTAGAGGCGTAAGGAGCTTCAAAGGGAGAGCCGAATGCCGAAGCGAGAAGCATGGTGAGCATATTTATGGGCCATGGAGGGCGGAAAAGGCATGACAGGCGGAGTTAATGAGCAGAGGATTGTGTTAATGGCAGAGTGCAACAAGGATGTCGATGGGGGACGTTCAAGGGTGGCAAGTAAACTCCCCACGCACAAGAATTTAAGTCAGATAGGGTGGCCATGTGCGTCCGCGTGATGAGGATAGGTGTCTCGCATCCACACGACCATGTGGCTGCCATTTTTACTGCATACTAACACCCGCATCCAGGGTTATAATTTCAATAGTTAACCAAGCCTATTTTTTTTTATTTCCTATGGTGATTTGAGCAATATGTTAAGTGAAACTTCTAACATTTGTCCTCCAAGTGTCCATAAACGTCATAATGTTTACAAGGGGGTTAGAATCTAAGCTTTGATAGGCAATAGTTTCCATCTTCTTCCCTTTATTCTCTCCCTCCCACCCTCTTCAACTTGGGTTGGACTCCCCTTGTGGTTCTATCTAATTTAGTGCATTGCTTTACATCTTCTTATCCCTCTCAACATATTGATCTTGAACACAAGACTCATCAATGGCCTTTGGATTGGAGAGCATCACTTGTCTTAGAATATGGCTCTGCAAGACTACCAAATGCTTAATGAAAAAGTTTAGGTTCTTGATTAAAATATCCAAATAAATTTCTCTCATGGAAAATTATGTGGTGTGATCCTACATATTATATCCTTGTCTTTGTTTGAGATAGAGCCAACTTATCATTTGTTTCTCCTCATATCCAATGCGGTAGAACTGTGAATTAATAAGGTAATTGAACATGCCTTGGTTGGATATAAGTGTATTAGATTGAAGTCTTCGAGTGACAACATCACTCTCACATGGTTGAAGCATGAACTTACATCTTTAAAGAGGAAAATAAGTTCTATGAGCTCCACAAACTTCATGCACACTCAAATAGATTTCTAACTATTGTAACCACTAATTTAGTTTTAGGTTATCAATATCACTTGTATATGGCTTGATGTCTTTTACTTCCTCCACTTTGAATGATGCCTAAATTTTGCTGCACTAAATAACAAAAAATTGAAAACCACATTCAACCAGAAAAAATTAACACACAGATTTTCCCTCAAGAAACCCACTTTTGGGAAAACTCTAGTAATGGAATGGCTTTGATAATGCTTTATTGATTCTTTCAACATAAGGGAATTTATAGATTGTAATGCCTCTAATTAAGCAAAGAAATGCTTGAACTTCACACCACTACAATATTCCTTCCTTCATTTTGGTTTGCATTTTTCATTTAGAATAGGAATGAGCTATGCAACTTTAAGCTACTTTTATTCTCATTTGGTTTTGTCTCAAAGAGTTGTCATTGTCTTAAAGAAATCTTTTGAAACACTAATTGGTCATTGATGGGAAAACTCTAGTTTTAAATATATTCTTCCTTTTGAATCAACCACCCCAAAGGACAACAACTAAGAAACCCCTTTTTTCTATCTAACGAAGAACAATGTATAGGCTAGGTTATGGCTCTTTGAATTCGCTTTTGAGATTCTTAAAATGCTATATTGTTTGGCATTCCACATTCATAGATGCTTGATTTGAAAAAAATGGCAATTATTCATCTTCCCATAAACCACACCATTAATGAAGGAGACCAACATCTATCTCCACCTTCATCTTTGTAGGCATGATCACCTTCACCTCTGTGAACATTATCACACTTTTTCTCCACAAGTGTAATAACTCCTTGGCTCAAGTGGATGTCCTATAGCCCTTAAGATGTGGAAATATTGTTGATATTGAGTTCTTGAGTTCTCAGTCTCCAAGTGGGAAATAACTCTTGTATCTGTGAGTGCAATAATTGTTGTCTTCGCAAGCGTGAACACCCTCTATATTCCCAAGCATGTATCCCTTTATCTCCACAGGCATGAGTCTCTTCGTATCCACTAGTGATATTATCATTTGCTCAGATTACTATGATTTCATTCCCTCTAAAGGTTACAATTGCTTGTTGTTTTAAGTTATGCAACTAATGTTCACTCCCCATTGGTGCCCGCAACTAAATTGCTACGATTTGGTCTTTTAACACTTTAGTTCTCCCTTTTAACATGAGGTAATAGCCAATTATTTAAGCACACTTGCATTGCCATTCCATTTCTACAATCCTTTTTGGATCATTGAAAGGTATGATGAAGACATTCACAAGGTATATGTTGATTGAGAGGAAAAAGAGTTACATGACAAAATATAATATTTGAACAAAGTGGGTTTTCCCTCTTCAAATCTAAATTATTTTGATGGAGGAAAAACCTATTTCAAATAAACATCTCTATAAAAATGTGCTATACATAAATTTCTGCTAATTCTATTAAAAATTCTAAATATATCCTTAAACTTTTTAGAGTTTTCTTATGTAATAATCACATGCGAAACAACATTGCTGACGCGTTTTGAACCAACCAGTGTGGTTCATCAACCTAGTCCTGATGATAAACCACACTGGTTGCTGGTTGGTTCGAAACGCGTAGGCAATATTCTTTCGCATGCGATTATTATTCTTTAGCATGTAGTTATTACCACAAAAAATTCTAAATATTTACGATTAATCACAAAAAAACCTAAATTCTGAAAATATCCTTAAACTTTTCTGCTAAGTCTATTAAAAATTCTAAATCTTTAAACTTTAATAAAATAGAAAATAAAGTTCACACTCTACTCCATTGGATTAAGGAATATTCACACACCTGTAATATAGCTATAAGTCCTTACACA
The DNA here is from genome assembly GCA_034641835.2 of Pinus albicaulis. Taxonomy (NCBI): domain Eukaryota; kingdom Viridiplantae; phylum Streptophyta; class Pinopsida; order Pinales; family Pinaceae; genus Pinus; species Pinus albicaulis. Next base: position 1,292,715,533 of record CM076583.1, on the reverse strand, counting down.
ATTTAATGAACAACCTGACACAATAAGATTGCAGCCTGATGCCAAATATATTTCCTTGTTCTTTGAGCATCGGGGAGCAATGCCCACAAACTAACATTTTATACAACGTGTTTTTCAAATAATATCGAAGTTTTAAAACTAATGGTACTCTCCAAATTCCGAGATCTTGACTTACATTCCAGTGTCTCCAGGCCACAGTTCCAGATTGGGCAAAATCCATTACACCATCTTTCATTGGTCAACTGGGAAGGGGAAAAACGACAAGAAAGGTTCATGGAATCCCAACCTTTTCAATTTGATGATGAGTGATATCAAGTCCATTGGGAATCGAATTGCAACAATTTGATAATGGAAAGTATTCCAGGGTGAAATCATTGGGAGTCGAAATGCAATAATGAAGTCACTGAACTATGTTCATGGTAATGCACTCTCTTTCTTTCCCTTTCAAATATTCTCCTCTTATATGCTGCAGTTCGTAGATAGGGTTACAATGGTTAGCAGTAGTTTTAACATGAATATCAATATAATATTCCTCTTCCGGATCGGCTAGATTTGCAATTGGGAAATAAACACTGTCAAAAAGATTACCCACTCTGCTTTTGTAGGTTCACTGCTCAAATAAGTTGGCCTTCCCAAGGTAATGGCCTGTAAATTTGAGACATTTATAGCTGATATAAAAAATCTCGATATTTAACATCATTCTTTACGTCCTCCTATGCATTCTCATGATCAGGAGCATCCCAACAATCACTCATAAATAAAATAAACTAATGTACCCATGGTCTCGAGGCATTGAATTCTGATTATGATATTAGAATATGAAGTCTGCTAAACTCCTACCTTGAAAGAAGGGATTTCCCAAAGATCTTGCCAGCCTTGCAGAAGAAGAAAAATCTGTGGATAAAACATTAAAGAAATCTCGCCACCCAGAGCCCTTCAAATAGTTTAATCGACCATTCTTCATGGCAGATTAATACCACCACCAGGTTGTTGTAGAAACCTAAAAATAAAAATTGATAGTGAAGCCCACAGCACAATATTTTCTCGTAACAGTTACGTCTTCACGTCTCAGATTATATTCGAATATGTTGATTCTGAGCTCGCTTCCTTATTTAGCCACACTGTGACGGTGGAATATTTAAATGAATAAAGACGACTAAAAATATTCATACGGACTGTCCTGGTAGGTGTGCAGATAGAGCTTCACTTGATAATTTTGCATTCAATTAAAACAACTGCCATTCCATTCACAAGGAAACAGTTCAGCCAGCTCTTCGAGGTAAAGAGATTTTAAACAGGATTCTACGCTAGTACAGAATGATCTTGATAATAGATATATTAAAGGTTGAGATCTTTCGGAGTTGATGAAATCTTCCTAATATCATTTCCACCACGGTTAAAGCCTTTCTACTGACAGGTTTTCTACAAACATTTCTACTTGTTTGTGGTCCATTATTAGTGTTGTGATATGCCAGGTGCTAGTGAGGGGACTAGGATAAATATTAAACACTATGCATTAAGTTAAGTCAATGTTTAGCTCAATGGCTTTTCATCTTGGTGACTGATAAATACAAAGTCAAGGGTTGCACGAGTTTTGGGTATATGGGTACTTCCGGTATGCGGGAAAGAGTATCCGACATGGTTAGAATAGCTCAATGCTTTTTCATCTTGGTGACTGATAAATCCAAAGTCAATGGTTGCACGAGTTTTGGGTATATATGTATTTCTTTTACATGGGAATGAGCATCTGACACTGCTAGAAGTTTTGTTCAAATTCACAAGAAATGTTAAGTTGGGGATGAAAATAATATAATATATTAAAATTTAAGATATATTGAAAATAAAATTAAAATAATTTATTTATTTCCATCTAAATATTGTCAATGAGGATTGGCTAGGCGCCTCATCTTCATTTGCATAGAAGGGCTTTTCATAAACAAGTTGTTTCGCTTAGTTCCAGACTTATATCTAGATCTAGACCCAACGACATACCCTTCCCTTCGCATATTTTCATCAGTTTAAGGAGCACCCAAGTTGACAACGTCAAATAAGCCTAAGTTTGCACTTATTCATTGCAGTGAAGCTCCCAAAATGTCAAAATCTGTTGCAGTGAAGCTTCCGAAAAACTCCAAAATACCTGTTGAAGCTCCTGGCGATTTTGAAGCATTTCCTACAAACTCCCAAAAACTAGAGAACTTGAGATACATACTCTCCAATACCTAAAAACGATACCCATGTAACTATGGAAAATCTCTAGTATAAAAGTAACAGAATGCATTTACATTGAATAAATAACCAGTCACACTGACTTAGGCAGAAATATCCTCGAAAAAATCCCTAACATGACATATACACTTTGAGTAATTGCTGTAACTCATCTCCGATAAACATTCTAAAAAGAAGAGGGATAAAAAATTAGATGTGCAGAAAGAAGTGAGATAAAAAATTAGATGTGCCAACCTCCATGTAAGGAAATTATATTGATGTTGGGCACCTAAAACACTATATTTCATCTAACTAGGCAATTGGCATCTATTCCCAAACTGATCCAGCTCTTTCTGACACGACATGCATGGATTGACCCAAATCGCAATCGCAAAATCCAAGTTAATTTAAGAGTAGAAACCCTGGGGTTGGTGCCTTATTATGTCTTTGGGCACCCTCAGAAGTTTATAAATATCTCGGACAGAAACCTGCCAGTACTCTGTATCAGTTTGTACTTTTCGTACTAATTTGCTTTTGGTGACAAGCATGGCGGGGATTCATGATCAGAATTATGCTGTCGGATCTTCTGATGTCAATGTTGATTATCATGATGAATACGTGAAACAAGCGGGCATTTTAGAGAATCTCCCAACTTGTGATCGCCTGAGAACTGGGCTTCTGGAGGATAGTCATGAGCAGCAAGGAGGAAATGTGGTTTACAGGCAAGTCGATGTCTCTAAGATGGGGGCCTCTGACACGAAGAAGTTGATTGAAAAGTTGATAAAGTTTCCTGAAGAAGATAATGAGAAGTTGCTGCAAAAGCTAAGGAAAAGGATAGACAGGTCTGTGTATTAATGCAGCTGTATGTAGCCTGTACTGTAAAGTTCTTTGTGTGCTGTGGAGATTTTTTTGCATTTTTTCTTTAGATGGTGATGTGGTAGTTCATATCTCGATGGTTTATTATGGATGAATCTGTGAATTTTATTGAAGTCCATGGAAGACCCTACAAACACAATTTTACACTCGACGTATATATCCATTACCCTGCAGTGATGTCCTGTCTAAACAATCCATACACTTCTTATGCTATGTTTCAAAACCAATTTGATGTATAAGCAGCCTGCTTTTTTATCAGGCAGGCTCAACAAATTGTGTATACACTTCTCATCTTGCTTTATCAAATTTTTAGATCTTGTTGGTTCATATTTGTCTAATGAGAGTAGCTACACATCCAGAGATTGCTACCACTATTGTACACGGCCAGTGATGAATAAAACTTGTACACGGACGGTAAAGAACATTATTAATGTTTCCATTTCTGCAATTTTATTTTATTTTAGTCATTTCATTTGCTGCTATGACGCTTTCAATTCTGTAATTTTGTGTGTTGTTTACCTGATTGCTCCTAACTCCGTGTGTGGGTTGGGCTCTGGTCCAGAAGTAAAAGTTCAATTCTCGACCGAACTGGAAATGGTTTTACTTGAGCGGTCCAATTCCTTTGTAACAAAAATTTAGGCAATTTCTATATTAAAAAAATGAGTCTCATCTTCTACTTTGGCCTCTTCTTCTACATACTTTCCCGGGTTGCACACGAGGATGTCTCATCTTCTAAACTTAATTTTTTCATACCTTTCAGTGATGTCAACTTATCATGAAAGGCTCTGAAACAGAGATTTCCTCCTGTAAATATACTATTATTTTGTATATATAATCATTGAGTCAATTTCACTTATAAAATTTAATCTTCCTCATCTTCCATTAGGACTGGCCACCATTTGCACCAAGTTCCCATAGCTCAATGTTTATCAATCAGGTCTGTTTTTTTAATCCCCATAGCCCAGCCACATATGTTTTAATTTCGCTAAACTGCCACAAAGGCTCCCATATACAGATATTTCATATAAGTTATTCACTTTTAGATTTCTACACAAGAGGTCCTATGATAGCTTGAATTAAAATAAGGTCAAAATACATAGAAATTAGAAGAACCACCTGTAAACAGTGAATTATAACCATATCTTTGTCTCACCTATGGCAAATTTATAGTGATACTTGAAACTCAGAATCTAAGTTTCAGTATTGCAATATCATATAAACACAACGATACATGGAGTTTGGATTGTTTCTCTCATCTCAACTTTGTATAATTTGTTTTCAGAGTGGGCATCACCTTGCCTACAGTAGAAGTCAGATTTGAAAATTTTGAAGTGGAAGCCGAATGCTACGTTGGAGGAAGAGCTCTTCCAACACTTTGGAACAGTGCTAGAAATGCCGTGGAAGTGAGTCTAATTGCCTTTTCTTCACTGTGACAACATTTATTAACCGGCAATTGGCAGTTTTTGTGGAGACTTGACATAACATTTCTTCTCTTTATGCATTAAGAGATTGCAAGATATTGAATAATTTTTTATATAAACTCTCCAATATTGAACGTTGTCTTTGTTCTGGTTTCAGGGTTTGCTGGAATTGTTCCGTTTGTCTCCCACAAAGAGGACCAGATTGACAATTTTGGGAAACATAAGTGGCATTATCAAGCCTTCCAGGTTTGAACATTGACATTAATTAAGAATCCATGGTTTCTTTCATATTTGCAAGCTGTATAAAAATTAATGTATAGGATGGCCCATGTCAAAAAAATCTCAGTCTCATGCGGAAATTGATGCAGGATGACGCTTCTGTTGGGTTCACCGGGGTCAGGAAAGTCCACCTTGCTTCAGGCACTCTCTGGGAATTTGGATCGGTCACTAAAGGTCAGTTTTTATATCAGTTACTTCAATTCTGAACAATTGAAACTTTTGTTAATTATGCTATTAGTGGTCTGAAATTGGGCATAATAGGAGTTCATAGAGAAGGACATTTAATTACAATGCCTAGGTACTCACTGCAATGGTAAGTTTAGAGGCTCCCCTGAGGGCGTTGTAAAAATAGGAACGTCTGACAAACTTTCATTTATTTACTGGCGAGGTCGGACCCAATCTTAAGCCCACTATCGGAATTTCATTCTAGCTACATTTTTATGCTTAACCCTCATGAGTTCGAAGGATGAAGGTAGGTGCAAGTCCCAGGAAATTTTGATAGAATAAAAACTCCTCACCACTGACACCCATGTCTAAAGACGTTCACTTTTTGAGGTGTAGTTCCGTTGGATATGTTTCTTGCACAGTCTTCCCCAAAAAGTGTGGTATGATACTTGGCTTGTTCATTTGTTCACTTTTTCTGCAAGTAGCTAATGGATGTCTACCTCCACAGATGGAGGGAAATGTGACATATAATGGACACAGGCTTGATGAATTTGTTCCTCAGAAGACATCAGCATATGTAAGTCAGTATGATGTACATATTGGAGAGATGACAGCAAGAGAAACACTTGATTTCGCAGCTCGTTGTCAAGGAGTTGGCACCAGATATGGTGTGTAATTCTTTGCAGTAAGTTTTGTTCAATTTCTCTCATCTTGAGAACTTTAATTTCAGTGCACCACCAAAGTATGCACTTTTTGTGGCCTATTGAATGATTTAAAACATTAGTTGAAGGTTTCATAAGTAGTTTATGTATGTGCAGAACTTCTTGTGGAACTTATTGAACGAGAGAAACAAGCAGGCATCCTCCCAGAGGCAGATTTTGACACATTTGTAAAAGTAAAAGACATGCTCCTTTAATTCCTTTCAATTATAGCATTTAGTTTTATCGAATGTGAGATGAACGTAAGATTATTATTTTTATCCAGGCAACTTCAATTGAAGGTTTGAGAGGAAACCTTCAAGTAGACTATATTTTAAAGGTAAGAACTTACACAGCCCAGCGATTTCTAATTGGAACTCCTGATTTCTGTGAACTTTGAAGATATAGTGCCATATAACACCAGAAATCATCAGCAATCGTGTGCATGTGTTTATTTTATGTTCTTATTAAAAATGCAGTAGTCAAAAGGATTATTCTTCTCTATTGGCTAAATTCGTTGTTTGTAGATTCTGGGCTTGGATGTCTGCGGAGACACGATAATTGGTGATGCGATGCAAAGAGGAATTTCTGGTGGCCAGAAGAAGAGAGTGACGACAGGTACACTAAGAAAAAAGTTATTTCTATAATATGCTATGAAAAACATTTTCTGCTATCATTTAGTCTGTAGTAGCTGTAATCAGGACCGGGATGGTTCATACTATTGTATAACTTGAATACGGTATATGAGCTGTTTTAGCTGTAAGGATGCTTTCCTGTAAATGACAATTATAAACTAGTTAAATGGATACATCGATTTTACGATTAAATTCACAAATCTGTGCAGATCTTTCATTGTACATAACTTTTCCTACTATTTGGGTAGGATTGAATAGCCACCCAAAATTTTCCAGTAAACAAAACTACTATAAGGACTCATTTTTTCGCATATTGGCTCTCAAAAGCCGAATTTTACTTTTGCAACTAATCTGCGTTCATCTTTGCAGGTGAAATGGCTGTAAGTCCAGTAAAGACGCTGTTTATGGATGACATTTCAACGGGTTTAGATAGCTCAACTACCTTTCAGATTGTCAAGTGTTTCCAACAATTTGCACATATAATGGAGGGGACAATTCTGATGTCACTTCTTCAGCCTGCACCTGAGACTTTTGACCTCTTTGATGACGTTATTTTATTGTCAGAAGGGAAAATAGTATATCAAGGGCCTAAGGAACATGCACTTGAGTTTTTTGGGAGATGTGGCTTCAGGTGTCCAGAACGAAAAGCTATTGCAGATTTTTTGCAGGAGGTATTAAAATTCTAATATGCTCATCATTGCTGGTATTTCAACTCAGTAAGATCATTAATCTGATTTTAATCTATCTGTTCGTGTTCCAGGTTATATCCCAGAAGGACCAAGAACAATACTGGACTAATGATACTGGAAGGCCTTATCAATACATTTCTGTGAATCAGTTTGCAGAGAAATTCCAAGAGTTTTACATAGGAAAAAAACTTGTCGATGAGCTTTCAACACCTTATGATAAGTCTGCAAGTCATAAAGCTGCACTATCCTACATTAGATATTCGAAAAGCAAATTTGAGCTATTTAAAGCATGTTTTGACCGTGAATGGCTACTTATGAAACGGAACTCTTTCCTCTATATCTTCATGTTTGTACAGGTAACTTGGATGTCTAGAATTCTTATGTAATTTTTTTAGAAAATAGCTTAGAATATAACCATATGCCCCCATTGATTTCCACAGATGGTTTTGGTGGCTTGCATTACAATGTCAGTTTTCATCCGGACAAGAATGAAAATCGACTTGGTGCATGGAAATTACTACTTGAGTGCTCTGTTCTTCTCACTTATCATCATTATGTTCAATGGCTATGCGGAGATAGCAATAACTATGGCTCGACTGCCCGTATTTTTCAAACAGAGAGACCTTTTGTTGTACCCAGCATGGACATACACTATTCCAACAGTTGTCCTGAAAATTCCTGTGTCGTTGATCGAGTCTTTTGCTTGGACTGCCATTACATATTATGTCATTGGATTTGCCCCTGAAGCTAGCAGGTTCGTATTGTGTATATGATAGTGTAAACAACTCAAATTCCTGCAATAATAACTGTTTTTATTAGATACCGAGAGTAATTAGAAAGAATTATTTTATTCTCTATTTTACGTTACAATTGTTTATCACCAAAACTGTCCTCAAAGCTGATGATGTCCAGCTGGTGCAGCTGAAGACATTGAAGACATTAAGTTTATAGATAAGAAGATATATGTTCAAATCATATGACATTCATTGTACTTATTTCAATTTTCTGTCCTTTACAACTTAATCCTCCCCCTTGCTTTTTCTTCCTTGACTTGTCTATCTATATATCTCTTTCACATAGAGTGAAGAATCTAACATTGATGAAACAAAAATAAATCTCATACTTTAGAAATGCATTGTTTGATCTTATCTCTAATCAATTGCAATTAGTTCTCATCTTGATACTGCCACAGGTTTTTTGGGCAATTTCTAGCTCTCTTTTGTCTGCATCAATTATCATCATCATTATTTCGCCTTATAGCCGGGATTTGCCGGACGATGGTCATATCTAACAGTGGAGGCTCATTCTGTCTATTGATTATCTTCGTACTTAGTGGATTTATTATTCCACGAAGTAAGGCTAGTTTGTCCCTTTCTTGTTTATATTTTTTAAAGGTTAGGAAAATTTCTTAGACATCATTAGTGAGTCAAGGAATTATACAGTATCTGAGATTTGTCTGTAATTTTATGCAGATTCGGTTCCCAAATGGTGGCTATGGGGCTACTGGATCTCGCCATTAGCCTATGCAGAGACAGCAATCACAGTCAATGAATTTCTTGCTCCCCGCTGGGAAAAGGTATCGATATTAAGCCACTGTTCTGATTAATGCATCCCTCCGTGCCCCATTATACTCGTTTTACAAGTTTACTAGTTTCCTTTGATCAAATTTCTGAACATTGTCATTGAATTATTGATGATTGAGAAATTTTAATGGCACATCTGGTTAACCAATTTTTTTAATGGCAGCCATTCTCTTCGAACATGACTATTGGGCAATTTGTTCTTCAGAGTCATGGTCTCTTTGGGAAAGCTCATTTCTATTGGGTTAGTGTGGGTGCTATGGTTGGATTTACAGTTCTCTTTAATATTTTGCTGACACTTGCCTTGACCTATTTGAATCGTAAGTCCTCTCATGCAATCTGATGAAATTCCATTTTCTTTCTAGTGTTTTGGAATTCATGTAACTAAGAAACAATCAGAAATATTATTACTGTGTAGCTATTGGAAAGGCTCCAGCAGTGATTTCTGAGGAGAGACTTGCTGAAATCCAAGATAGGCAAGGCGATGCTTTTGTTGCCAAAAACATGCCATTGAACTGTCAGGAGCAAAGGATTCTACCTCATCCTTTGCCTGCTCAAGAAGGTACAATTTCTGGTAATACCAGATTTATTGAAATAGGGGTTGCGAATGTGGTAAACCAAATTGTATCAGTCCTAATCCATAATTAAATAAAAAGAAAAAAAATAAGGTTTGAATTTTCGAAGAGAGTCCTTTATATTTCAATTCTAAATTGTTTCCTCCTTTTTGAATGCATATTTTTTCTTACAGTTGAAGTCCAACCCATCAGCTTGTCCAGTGAATCCATAAGAACCAAAAGGATTCATAAGACGTATCCTTCAGCTCATGAACATCCCAAGAGAGGAATGATATTGCCTTTCAAGCCACTGGCCATATCCTTTAGAGATTTGCAGTATTTTGTCGACATGCCAGCGGTATGGCCTACCTAAACTTTGGTGAATAATCTGCACTATTTGAGCTTCACAGATAATTTTAAGAAACCATAATTTAAATGCATGCTAAATGGAAGGCCTTCATGCAATATTGGAAAAAATTGAAAGCTTTTAACATTTTCTCTGAATTCATATTGGTATTTCAAAGTAGCACTGAGATGAACAAAAGTTTCCGAGGACCTATGAAAATTCTAAAGCTTGATTCTCAATTTGATCTGGGCTATAGGAAATGAAAGCACTAGGAGCTACAGAGAAGAGGCTTCAGCTGCTGAAAGATATAACAGGAGCATTCAGACCTGGTGTTTTAACTGCATTAATGGGTCTTAGTGGTGCTGGAAAGACGACTCTCATGGATGTGCTATCTGGAAGAAAAACGGGAGGTTATATTGAGGGGGATATACATATCTCTGGTTTTCCAAAGGTACAGGAGACATTTGCCAGGGTTTCAGGTTATTGTGAGCAAAATGATATTCACTCTCCTCAGATAACAGTACGTGAATCAGTAGTTTTCTCTGCTTACTTGCGCCTTTCACCAGAAATAGATACCAAGAGCAAGCAGGTAAGCATTTATGGTGATTTTAATCTTAAAAATATACTACTGATGCAACAGAAATGTTGAGAGCCACTTGTGAACCACCTGTGGACTTTAATATAGTTTCTTTCTTTCATTCTTAATATTGGGTTTCCTAAAATTGAGATTGTTCTATTTAACAGATGTTTGTGGATGAAGTGATGGAGCTTGTAGAGCTTGATAGCTTGAGAGACACATTGGTGGGTCTTCCTGGTGTGAGTGGTCTATCAACTGAGCAACGGAAGAGACTAACCATTGCTGTAGAACTTGTTGCAAATCCTTCAATTATATTCATGGATGAGCCAACATCTGGTCTGGATGCCAGAGCTGCAGCTATTGTGATGCGTACAGTTAGGAATACAGTGGACACAGGCCGAACTGTAGTCTGTACTATCCATCAGCCAAGTATAGATATTTTTGAAGGATTCGATGAGGTAAGATACATCTCTAACTCCTTACAGGTTGCTAATATAGCCAAATCTGAAATTGCGATCAGACACCCACAAAAAAAATGAAAACATACATGAGAGTCTGAGACCACATGTCATGGAAGGAAAATGATTTTTCACTAGAAATCCAAACCACTGACACTAATCATAGGGGGTCAATTGGTAGTGATGTATCTAGAGTTCGGAGAGCAATATTTAAATTTTAAATCCAAGGCCATGGAGTAAAATATTTAATATCAAAGGTTCTCAGCAAAATGGCTAGTGTTGAAAAGGTTATAAGATGGATTGTAGGAAGAAGGAGGTGGTTCTGTAAATTTCTAGAAAGGAAGATCTTTTAGAAGCTCACCAATATCCATGTTTAGAACGATTTTCACTGCACACTCTGAAGAGCAATGTATTTGGATACCTAGGTAAACCTGAAAATCATGTGTGTAAAGCAATGCTTATTAAACGACACCTTACAAATATTTAATGATGCCTACTTTCCCAAACAATCCCAAGTACAATAGCATTCTTTTTTTTTTGCAGTTGTTGTTGATGAAACAAGGCGGTCAAATTATATATGGCGGTCCATTAGGTCGCCATTCAATCCATGTAATAGAGTACTTCCAGGTATACGATTAATGTTTGCTAATGCAGCATATGTTATTAAGGCATCTTACAGTTTATTCAAGTCTCATTGAATCTAGCAACTTGAAATGTCCTGGACAGGCTATTGAAGGTGTGACAAGGATTGCTGATAAATGTAACCCTGCAACATGGATGCTAGAGATCAGCTCTAGAGCTGCTGAGGAGCGCCTTGAGATAGATTTTGCTGAAATTTATAAGAAGTCACCTCTTTTCCAGTAAGTCCAGATCCAACGCTCCTATAATGCCCATAACAGATTTCAAAGAAATATGAATATCATATTATATCAATTATTTGAGTCACATGGTGTTATCTTTTGTAGGCATCATATAGAGCTAGTTAAAGAATTATCCACACAAGTTCAAGGTGCCACAGATCTTTACTTTCCAACCAAGTTTGCACAGTCTACATGGGCCCAATTCACTGCTTGTCTGTGGAAGAAGCACTGGACATATTGGCGAAGCACAGATTACAATTTAGTCCGCTTGTTCTTCACATTTATATCGGCACTCTTTTTTGGCACCATCTACTGGCAGTGTGGAATGAAAATGTAAGTACGACAAAGATTTGCATAGCAGTGCTAATAAATAGAAAGTTTCCCTCTTCAGATATGGCTTATAATTTTAGTACTATATATCCATGATCCACAGATGTTCCAAGAAATATATCAGGGTTGATGCCAAAATTGAAGCATTGCAACTTGATGGAGGAATTTTGGGTTGAGACCTTTTAATACAAAAATGATTTTAAATATAAAAAGGAACAAATTCATGACCAGAATCACAAAATTGGCAGAAAATATTTCTTGCCATTGGACCCGATAATTTCAAAAACAAGAAGTCTTAACTGTTTTGTTTGCATCTGTTGCAGAGAAACTAAAAGCGACTTGTTAAAGGTCATGGGGGCTTTGTATGGTGCAACTTTGTTTCTGGGAATCACTAATTCCTCTTTAGTGCAATCCATAGTGGCTGTGGAGCGAACTGTCTTTTATAGAGAAAAGGCAGCTGGAATGTACTCTGCTTTACCCTATGCTCTATCACAGGCAAGTTTAGTGACTATAAACCTTCTCAACCAAACTTTAAAATGATTTTCTACCTTCTTTAGCCTATATAGTATATATATTCATGATAGCCTACAACTAAAACTTCATCTATTTTTCAATCTAATGATAAATATTTCAATCAGGAAAATATATTATATTTCATAAATTATAATAGATACTGACATTGCAATACTACATTAGATTGAAATATACCAATATGTTATCTAAATTGCACAATATGCTATTTGTTTCAGATTGTAATTGAGATTCCCTACATACTTATTCAGACAGCCACGTATGGATTGCTCACGTACACCATGATAGGATTTCAGTGGTCTGCACTGAAATTTTTCTGGTATATATTCACTATGTTCTTCACCTTTCTCTATTTTACATATTATGGAATGCTGGCTGTTGCAATCACTCCAAGCTACCAAGTTGCTGCTGTTGTGGCCTCAGCCTTCTACAATCTTTTCAATCTCTTTTCCGGATTCCTCATTCCAAGAGTGGTGAGTTTGGTGAATGTAATTCAAGTGTTTTATTATTTTTCTTAAAGTTTGTAGCAACATCATATATGAGCTTGCAGTTCATCACTTAGACAATTTCATTTTCTCTGTCAGTACCTTGCCAAGTCCCCCGATTTGGTCTTTGGTTAAGTAACCTGTTTTTGAGTTCTGAGTAAAACTTTGTTTCAGATTTAGGGGTAGAATTGTATTGTTAAGCTTCTTATTCATGGGTGTCGAATATAAGAACTCAGACATATATTGATGAGATACCCTAACTGATTTTCTAGGCTCTACCTCCATGGTGGCAATGGTACTACTGGATCTGCCCAACATCGTGGACATTAACTGCACTTGCAACTTCTCAGTATGGAGACATTACAAAAAGAATCCTCGTTGATGGCACAGAGAAGCCCATCTCTAACTTCTTGGAAGATTATTTTGGATATGACCATGATATTTTAGGTATTGTTGGAGCAGTCCTTGTGATTTTCCCTGTATTCTTTGCAGTATTAATTGTGTATGCCATCACAATGTTCAATTTCCAGAGGAGATAGAAAACTTTGGAAGTGATATTCGCTGTTAAAATTCAAAATTAAGAGATTTATTTAAAAGTTGGTGGAATGGTAAGTTGGGGTGCTTGCCATGGGAAGACCAGATATTAACACTATAGCCTGTATTGGGCTGTCTACTGATCAGTGATGACCCTACTTATCTGGAATTCCATGTTAATATGTTGTATCAGGTATCATATAAATAAACCTTGATAAAAGTTTGTTTAGATTAGATATCCATTGGGCCTCCTTTGAGAGAAAGAGCTCAAAACTGAATTCTTGTTAATATTATAATTAAGAAGGTACAATGTGTTGTCTTTTGTTGCTCTTTCCATCTAGAGAATTAAAGAAATCATTGTAGTATAAGCTCAAAATTACTTTTAGCACTCTGGTAACTCCTCTTTATGAGTTGAAAATCTTGAAAGGGACTTAGTTCATTATTGTTGAAGAAATATCATAGAATGAGATAGCACTTAGATTCCAAACTCCGGGGTTGGAAGCATCACTTATTGGACTATTAACTGCAATAAGGTAAGATAAGTTAATTTTATTAATGCTCGATGAATGACCATATATAGGTCAAGGGACTGCTAGGTACATCAAAATTAATACACATGTGGGCCTGTCATTGCAGCTCATGTAAAAAGAAAGATATTATCTATGAGATCTAAGACCTAAAATCTAAAGTCTATCATCCAGTAGTGAGATATAGCACTAGGAACCACAAAGAAGAAAGAAACTTAGAAATCCCTATCAAGAGCTCAAGGTCTTGGAAGAATGTCTCAGCTAAAGATCCCTAGGGAGAGTGCTCAATGTCCCTTGGTGCGACCACCTATTGATGACGCGGAGAAGCGACTGACCTCCAAGTTAGTACTTGCTGTAAGTGTGTCTTTCCTACTTCCCAGGGCTGAAGGAGGTAAACCTTTATTGGAAGACAATTGGGAGGAGTTGGAGCTGGCGCTGGAAGATCTAGAAGATTGGGTTTGTGGGGCATCATGTTGCCTGGAAGAGGCCATCCATTTCTGAGATCTAGAGGAGGAAGAGGAATGTTTGCTATGACTAGAATACCTGTCCCAGCCATGAACATGACATCACTACAAGAGTCTTGTGGGTGGAGGTCAGATGTATCCATCTGATCTCACGAACTTGAATATTGAGGTGGAGCTACACTCTGCTTGTCTCTTAGCGCCTCTATCTATAAGCATTGAGAAGGAGGAGGTGATTGTCCCGATAGTGTCCTTTGATGGGGTGGTCCGAGTGAAGAAGATCTAAATCCAAGGGCCTCACTTATGTATATGGCCAAGCATTGTTGGTTTTGGATGTCTGATGAAGATGGAGAGGGAATTTTGGGACTCGCTGAAAAGGCAATGATACTAACCTCCGATATCATAATAGATGTGACACTAAATAATGGCATTCACCTATGTCGCAGTCTCTTGTAAATGGAAGAGTAGGCAAACCCTGTCTTCTCATGGATATGGTGATCGGTTTCCATCGGAAGCTGATGTGAACCAATCTAGAATTGGCCAAGAGGGATACAGAGTGCGTGCATCCAGTGGAAAAATGTGTAGGTTGCTCTAACATTGAGGCAACCCCTTCGCTCCATGAAATGCTTTGGATAGAAGGCCATCTTGGGTTTGAATCCACCGGGTGGATCTACCCAAGTGACTTGGATATACTGTGTAAATATCTTCTCAAATGATCTTGTTCAACTCGTTCTTGTTTGGCAAAAGTTGGCAATGATCATTCAAAGAATATCTGAATGGGGAACTTTGTCCATTGAGATGCCCATACACTAAAATAGGGTGCATAACCTCAGTGAACCAACAATGGGCTCGCCAAGAGGGACAAGCTGAGACAATGACCTCCAAGGAACAATGTGCAAGGTAAGGATACTGATCTCTATTTGCAACCAATAAAGCTTTAAACCTAACGAAGTAGTGAAACTAGACAAAAAAATGGCCTTGACCCAAAAGGGGTGTGCTGCAAACTCTCTGAAGAATGTGTTGGGGAATAGTGCTCTTGCATCTGATGATGCGACAAAGCATGAGAACTTGAACCCTTTCCATCATGGCCCAATCCTCCCCTATCAAGCTCTGTTCCATACCCCAAAAACATACAAAACCATGGGCCTGATAATGCTGTCTAGAAGGTGAAAAACCACTTGAGGAATCACTTTACTTTGACTCTGCATCCATCAACACTATAAGAGGGGCGTTCAGTTTGGAGCTGATGGCTGTTAAAAGTTAAAAGTTAAAACAAGGATCATATAATTTTAGTGAAAGTATATCTGTGAATTAATAATGTAAGTATAAATATTTTCTAATGAAGCAATATCACTTTACATTCAAAATGTTTTGGATGATGACTGCTAACAACTGAAACTAAAACTTTCATACATATGCATTAAAATTTGGAAAGGAAAGATGGGATCCAAGTTCATCTTAATGTCATCTAGACTGGAGGTGCAAATATTTCTAGAGAATCTTCACATGCAACTCACTACCAAAAAAACTAAGACTGTCAAACAAGCTATAACATACACCGGAAAATGATATATATATATATATATATATATATATATATATATATATATATATATATATATCTTCGAATCTACAGCTACTGCAGATGGATACGGAAAACTCGATCTTTTACATTAAAAGATATTGCCTTTATAGAGGCATTGATACTGCACTCATGCAGCTACTAAACTTATTTAAAGTTAACTGCCTAATTAGCTTTTGTAAAAGCAATGGAAACAAAATTAATGCCTGAATCTTTAGTAGATACAAGAAACTTGATTGCACAAATTACATGCAAACCTACTGCTGTAAGTTGATCTTCATGGCCACCCTTGACTTAGTAAACATACATTTGCAGCCACTCTTATGTGGAACCTTTTTTATTCTTGTCGGTCATCGCTTTACTTCCTTAATTTAAATGTTATCGTCAGCTGTTCCTCTCTTGAAGTTGTTTGGAAGAAGATACTGATCCATTAGCTGATGCAAATTTCGAGGAGATTGCTTAAAGCCATTTAATGATTTCTTAACGTTGCTCCACCTGTAATAAATCCTTCTTTGTCATATAAATCTCCTCCCTGATTTCACCATTTAGGAACACCTTTTTAACATGCACTTCCCAATCTAATTATGTTGCAGTGACAATAATTTTTTCAAAGCCATCTTAAGCAGAGGTGAGGAGGTTTCAAATTAATCCGTACCTTCGAATTGTAAATTAAAATCTAAATTACATACTACAAAACCTGCTTTAAAATCTAAATTACATACTACAAAACCTGCTTTAATGTGTTAGGTTCTTATTTTATTTTAAATTTGAGTTATAGTTTGAAAAAGCATTTGCAATCCATACATTTTATTTCGAAGGAAAATCAACAAGTTGGTTGTGATAAACCTATATACACCATGTATATGATATATGAATATATAATATAATTTTATAATGAGGGGTATGATTTATTTATGAAGTGTGGATTAATTGGTTTGTGTGGTATTTAGTCTCTACTAAGTCATAAAATCAAATCTCATGGGGAGAGGTTGAGGATGGGAGCTACCTTTGGGGGAATTAAATTATCCCAAAGGGCATCCAAGCTCGATCGAGCTTCGCACAATCCTAGTGATAGCATCCCACTAGTGGACAGATCGTTCTTCCATTCATCATAGGGCTTGACACCAGTTTGAGCTCAACCTAGTTCAGAAAAAATAAAATAAAAATAAAAATAAAAATCTAAAAAAATGGGGAAGAACTCCCAAATAAGCCAAATATATCTAAATACAAAAATCATAAGTCAATGTGTACCATAATGACTATTAACCTCTATATAAATCTATTTTTCACTCATTACTCATGTATGTCCACTAAAAAGCTAAATGATTCTTTACATATACATGTGATCCTTTATATATCACCATTATGGTCATAACAATGTGGCCTTGGACAACAGTAGGGTCCCAAAGAATGAATCTTTCCTCCTTAAAAGGAATGTGGGATTGATTTCATGGATTAGGTGCAACAAGGAAGGGTCTCATGGCCCACACTATGGTTCAAGGCAAAAAAAACATTAGGGATTTAGCCACTAGAAAATGTTTTTTCTAGGCTCATAGGCGAAGCCCTATGATAGGAATATAGACTCAATTTTAAGGAATGAGCACAACATGGATGGATCTTATATCCCATGCCATTCTTTTGGCTAAAAACCAAGGTGTTATACCTCAATTAAAATATATTAGGGCATGAATAGGGATCTAAATGATGTATTTGGCGATATAGAGGGCTTGATTTTATTTCAAGGCTTAATTAGAGATCTACATGACCTAATTAAGGACTTATAGGGATTAATTACATATCTGCAATGCATAATTAGGAGTACATAAGGCCTAATAAAAAATCTAGAGAACATAATTAAAGATATATAAGGTCTATTCATGATTTATAGAGCTTAATTAGGGATCTAGATTGATTAAGTAAATATACATAATTAAATTAGAATTACACAAGGTCTAATTAAAAATATACAAGACCTAATTGTATATCTTTGCCATGTTCAGAAGAAAATCTCTTTCAACTTCTCCTTTTCAGTACCTTAGAAGAACTCAAAAATATCAGTCAATAACTAGGAAGCTTTCCATTACCACTTTGCAAGTCAAAAAATTTAAAGAAAGTTGACTATTAAAATATTAGAAGAATTTTTTTTTAAAGGAAATGAGATTTGAGTGTTGCTCATTGGATAAAGATATAAGACAAAATTTCAAAAAGAATTCATTGAATGTATTGTAAGCAAAATTTAGATGGAATCCCAGCAATGTCTATACTTTCAAAGTATTGTAAAACATTATAATATCATCTTCCAAGCCCAAAGAGATTTTGTTGAAAGACAATAAGCTATACAAACTTTTTAATATTGCAAAATCTCACAAAGTTCAATTGACCTTGCATGTTACTTTGGAAGATCTATGTAAAGCTCTCAAGATAATAGTAAAGTGAGTGACAATAATTTGGATATCTTCTATTGTAAAATCTACACATAAATATTTCATCAACTTATATCTTAAACTAAAGTAATATAAAGTATTTTTGTTAAGCTAAAGCTTTTAATGTAGTTAACCATTAATTAAATAAATTTAATTAACATGTTAATAATTTTCACTTTTATCTTTATTTTTTCAAATTAAAGAATAATAGAGTTATGCTAAAAAAAAAATTGCTTTACATGTCAATATTACCATTTTTATGTTTATTTTTAAAAAATTAAAAAACCATAAAAAGAAGGTGAATTTAAAACTTTTTCAAAAGTTAATTTGATTTTCTTATTGGGCTCACCAACTCATAGTAACAATGTTGTAATATAATGTTTACATTTTGTTGCCCCGAGAGGTTGTAGAGAGTGATCACATCTCTTTTCTCTTTAAATGAGGTGTGAATCCTTCTCCACGGATAATAAATCAAGAGTTAAAATAGATTTAAATTGGTTATAATAATATGATTTAGTTAATTTTACTTTTTAAAAAGTTAATGTTTTATTAACTTTTAATGAAAATACTTTTTTTAATATGTGATTAGTGTTTTTTTTTTTTTAAGAATTCTTTTTAATAAGTTATTTACCCAAAACCAATGTAAGTGTTAGTTTTATTTACCCAAATCCAAGTAGTTTGATTAGAGAAAAGCTTATTAATTTATTATTATTTTCTTTTAAACTAATTTATCAATAAACAGTGTGTATAACCCACTCATAATAATAGCTTTAGTGCACAATAGCTATACAGTGAGATCTTAAATACAATCCCATCAAATCATCTTAAATAATTTGAAATATATAAACCAAAAATAAAAATAAAAATAAATTTTATTTCATCATTAAATATATTTTTATAAGAAATAACATATTTATAATTTACATTGTTTATTTATTTTGTAATCATTTAAAATTAATTTATTAATTATAATTTTTTTAAAATCTTATATTTCTAAAAATATTATAGAAAATTATAATTATTTTGTAATCATTTAAAATTAATTTATTAATTATAATTTTTTAGAAATTTATATTTCTAAGAAAATTATAAAATAAGTATCATTTTATAAATTTTAATTAATTATAAAAAATTATACCTAATTTTAAATTTTTAAAATTATTTATAATATTTAAATTAATTTCAGAATTTTAAGAAAATGTCATACAACAAAATCAAAACCAAAACCATTACCATTAGAGTAACCTATGTCTCTTGCAAAATTTTATATGATGAAGCCTAGGTAAACTTTGATATTGAAAAAATATGTCTTAAAAATTATAAGATAAATTAAAATAATCAATAAAAAACTATAAAAAGTATTTTAATATATATTATAATTTTTTTTTAATTGTGATTTATATTTTGAGTATTATGTAAAAAGTATTTTAATATATATTATAATTTATTTATTTTTTAATTGTGATTTATATTTTGAGTTACGATATTAAGTTTTTTTTTTAATTGTTAAGAATTTCAAATATGAGTTATTTTACAGAATAAAACTCTTTTAAATATAATTTCCCAAAATTTAATAATTATTATTTTTTTACTATTTAAATTAAATCTATTAGTATTTTTTATTATATTTATTTATAATTAAAAAAAAATTAATATCATTTCATAATATATATTTTTAAACTAAAATTAATTAAAGATTTGGATGTCTAAAATAAGTAATATTAAAATTTCAAGGAAGCTTGTGATTAAAATTAAGGGATCATGATGGGGGTGGTAGTTCTAATGCGCAATGATTTGATGAGATAGAGGTTAAAAAACCACTTTAATGTTTGACCAAATGTCGTTAAGGTGTCAGACATTTGGCCCGCGCCAGAGGGTCCTTTCAGATCTTGGGTTATTTTCGTCAGGTGCACAAGGTTTATTGAGAGTCGTCGGTTTTGGAGATTTTTTACAGTTCATCTGGGAATGGGAATGCATGGAGTTGAGGAGGTCATTATTTAGTTTCCGCTAGTTCACTTTAGGAGCCTGCGAGTCTGTTTGTTCGTTTAGATAGAGCTTCCGTGCACTGGGGTGGCGTGGGTGTCAACTAGTTCATGGTCAGACATTCTCCATGTTTGGGATCCTGGGACTACAGAGAGAGAAGAAACTCTGGGTTGGAGGAGCTGTGTGTTTTGGTCCTTGGCTGCCTCTCGTCTTTGATGTGGAGAGAGGTGGTCACCCGACTAATTGTTAAGGTTTTTATGCAGTGTTTCTAGTTCAGATTCTTTTGGTTTCTCTAGGTTCCTTGGGTATCAATGAAGTAGCTAGTGGGGTGGTGGTATTGGCAGTGGCACCATATTCCCAGCAAGTTGTCACCTTCTGTTCAGGAGTATTAGCATTGAGCATGGAGACCTGCAACTTGGGTTGTTAGGCTCCCATGTGGTTCTTGTTACATGTTTCGAGGAGTTGGGGGGTCTTGTTGTGGGGTGTTTGGTGCAGGGTCATTGTGCTGCGAAGTCTCATTTTGGGGGTGGGGGCGAGTCGGTTGACGACGTCTGGTTGGAGGTCATGCTCTTCCGGGTAGGTGGAAAGGGTTTGGATTCCTGTGTGAGATTTGGTTGGTCTGTGCGGCGTGTTGTTGTGTTGGTGTTGGCTCTTTTCCAGTCTTCGGGGGTCATAAGTTGTCCAATAAGAAGGATTTTTGTGTTGGGGTAAGTGTTGGGTTGTGGTGGAGGTGGTGTCTCGATGTAGTGTGACTATCCCCCATGGTTTGGGTTTTTGGTCTCCATGCTTCGCTAGCGGGGTCGTGTGCGTCGGGAGGCCTTTCCCTGGGAGGGCGTGCTAGTGTGGGTGGTAGCGGCTAGGATGGCATTAGAGTTGGCAGGCTCAACGCGGGCGAGTTCACCTAGGCCAAGAGAGATAGCCTCCCTCATTCTCGTTTTTTGTGGGATAAATTTATAAAATTTCATCTCAGCTAACATAGCTCGTTTGTCTTTGACAGGAGGATTGCTTGGAAGTCATTGGTTCCTACAATGATGTTACGTAGCAATAGTGGGATATTTTGGATAGGGTGTTGTCAGTGAGGAGAAATCAAAGGTGAATATCTGAAAGGATGGAGGTCATCGAAAGTAGGATGGAGCATTTGGTATTTCATGTCCATGGTGGTTAGCGCCCACCAGTTCATCCACCAGTCCATCCAGAGCAGTGTCGGGATTGAGTCCCTTAGTCTCGATTCTCATGTTTGGTTTTGTATACATTTTGTATGTTTTTTGGTGACTTATTGATCTCTGTGTATATCAATGCCCACCTGTGTGGTGTATTTTTTGTCAATTTGTAATCCTCCCACAGCCCAATAATATGTTCGGAGTGAGGCTAGGAGTTGATTAATGATCAAAATCTCCCTTTGTAAATCTTTTCCGAATTAATAGAATATGTTGACCGAAAAAAATAAAAATTAAGGGTATTTTATTGTCAAATGGATTACTAATGTTAACGAAAGAGTTATAAAATATATATATGTTGTAAAAACAATTTTAAAGTGCATTTTTAATAATAAACATATTTTTAGAAAGGCTTATAAAAGGGGTGGGGTCTGTGTATGTGAGAAATTGTATTACTTGAATAGAAAATTACAAGAAAACAAAATATTTTGGATTTGTTTGTCTGAGGGGAATTCCAATCAAATCCAAAATCAAAAGACAAGCTACCCTATGATTATATCAAAATTGAGAAAATTGGGTTGGTTAGTCCTTGGGGGAATCCGACCAAATCCAAAAGAAAAATACAAGCTATCCGAGATTGACAAAGCTAATATATTTACCACGGTCCTAGTCTTTGAGGCTAGGAATGATCAATGGGTTTTCCGAATCTCCTTTCTCCCTTTTTTTTACTAACTTATATCCTTCCGGGGAGTTTTCAGGAACATATGAAGGGGAGGAAATGACCATATTTCCTTGAGGCAATTCCATTTTCCAGAGGGTCTGTAATGTTGGCTGCGCCCTTATCACTATTTGAGTGATTTGATTCATGAAAATGTTTGTGCATGTTCGTTGAAAAGGCCAAGATAATGGTTGTATCTATTTCATCTACATTCAAGGGTTGGAATCCAATGTCTGAGGGATGAGATGGAGCTGCGTGTGGTTGAGTTGAGGCTAAAGAACTTGATTTGGATGTAGAATTGTTTTGTCTCTACATGTTTCCTTGCTTGAAAACTGAAGAATTTATAGATTCTTTTGAGTCTCGTGAGACTTGCCATCCTTGATTCTTTTTCTTAGCCTTTTGGGGGGGCGGGGGAGAAAACCCTTGGGAAGAAGGATAGGCATTTTGGAGATGACCTGACTGTTGAAAATCCCTGTAGTGAAAAGTTGTGTTTTCATAGTACATCAACTATGAATAAGCGTCACCATGCTAATTGATGAAGATTTGGTTCGACAACCCTTTTATAAGATATATTTCAACACATATGTGAGAAAAGGTTACTACCCCTCTCAAGCCTATCTATTTCCATCTTGATAAAATGGTCGAGTGTGTTACCCACCCCAACTAAGATATTCAGGCTTATTTAAGGAATGGGCATATTAGGGAATCTTACCCAAACAGGAGTGACCATGGTTGTCATGGATAGAGGGTTATATTCAAGAAACCATGGTAGAAAAGAGAGCCTAATGCAACCCCAAAAACAAACATTAGATTAATTTTGAGGTTTAAAATGGGCCTCCTAAGAAATACTATAAAATAATAGTGGAAATAATTAAATAAGATTGGATTACATCATCAAATTTTAGAGGGAAAAAAGAAAAGCTATTTTTTCAATGTAGAAATTTGAATAACTGATATATTATTCACCGAGATTCTCCTGATCACACACTATTTTAGCTTCATGCATAATACAAAATCTCTTCTACCATTGATCATTAATTGCGGAAATAAAATCAATTGCATGCACACATTAAAACCACGAACAATCACACATATGAACACAAAATTTAATGGGAAAGCTTAAAGCTGAAAACGCCAACTATCTGTATATTATATGTCATGGAGATCATGTAACAATCATTGTACAAAGCTATTCACAAGCTCTCATGCACACCCTCAATTTCTACACACTATCAAGCTAGATCTAGCAAAACACATGCTCCAATCCTTAGCCACTTGATAGCCAGCCTCTATTGCATAATCAATGCTATGGGATGGCTTCATTAAATAGATAAACCACCTGGCTTGTACTGCGCAATCCTCATGGGCTTCTCCACCTATCTGTGTGTTGCAAATAGCAACTGTATAGTCACAACTGATAGTTAACCCGCTCTTTCACCTATTTCTGCACTGGTCTCCACTGAAACTGTCCATGCACTGAAGTTAACTGATGCATTTTTTAGTTGATTAATGAGTTTATAATTAGTGAATTAATTAATAATTAATTCACACCACTCTCACTAATTGTATCAATTAGTTAAACTGAATACAAATAGCTCAACTATGTTTAGATTAGTTAAACCGAATACAACTCCACTAACTTCCTCAATCAACTCCACCAAACTCTGTAACATGAGTTATAACTGAATTCAACATGCAATAGCTCCACTAAACCCTCAGGAATAGCGTAATTCCTTCTATCAGTTGCATGTGCCACATCTGTGCACTTAACTGAAGTGCTCCAAGAGAATAAGATAATGTTTAGAGTCCAAATATTATTAAGAGCTAATAATATTCGACATATCTGTTTTTAGACTGGCAATCTAAAAATAGATTCCGCCCAGTATGTCTAAAAATAGAAGTCCATCTATTTTTCCCGACTTGACCAACCATCCACAAATAGCATCCTGCAACTCATATAACATGATCCATATGTCTAAAAATAGACATAGTCTAAAAATAGACTTTGCGCCAAAAATAGCCTGCGGGCCCACTTAGTGAAGGCGACTCCTTTCCACTAAGCTCATCATCTTGTTGCAATCTCAACACTCCCTCTCAACAAGATAAGGATTATCTGCAACCCCTATCCTGCCCCCGTGGTATTCAAATTTTCTCCTGGTGAGCGCCTTTGTCAAGATATCAGCATCCTGATCCTCCGTGGGAATGTATGAAAGTAACATGATCTTCCACTGCACACAATCTCTGATATGATGATACCAGATGTCAATGTGCTTAGATCTATCATGAAATACTGGATTAATCGAGAGTTTGATGCAACTCTGATTATCACAATAAATCACAGTAAGATCCAAGTGTGAACCGAACAACCCAACCAAGATCTTCCTCATCCATATAGCCTCGCATGCAGCCAAACTTGCTGCCATATACTCAGCCTCTACTGAACTGAGTGCCATGGATCTCTGCTTCCTGTTGTACCAAGAAACTATTGTCGAACTGATACTGAAAATCCCTCCATATGTGCTCTTTCTGTCCGTTGGACTCCCTGCCCAATCTGCATCCGTGAAGCCACATAGCTTCACCTCATCCGACTGTCTGTACCATAATCCATATCCCGATGTGCCTCTGAGATATCTCAATACATGCTTGCTTGCCTTCCAGAAGAGCTTGGTAGGCTGGTTTAACCATAGTTTGTGAAAGCCGGTTATGGTTCACAAGATAGCATATGTCAGTCATGTATATAACAGATACATGGGGTTTACCCAACCAACTGCCGATAAACAAGGCATCCACTACCTCTCCTGCCAAGTGTATCCTCCTTCCTCCATCCACTGTGAAGAGGAGGGCATCTACAAGCTTGCGCCCATGCATGTTGAACTTCTCCAAGATTCCTGGGCATACTTACCTCGAGAAATGTCACTTCCATCACTCTGCCGCTAAATTTCCACCCCAGAAATAATGAAGGGAGGCCCAAGTCCTTCATCTCAAACTCCTTTGCAAAGATCACTTGTTAAGTATCAAGAGTTCATCACCGTCAAAATCAAATCATCTACATAAAGTACAATGATCAACAACTTACCCTCCATCCGTATAGGTTAGGATCCGCCTCACTCTTGGAGAATCCAAGTCCAGTGAAATAACTGTCTATCCGTGTGTACCAAGCACGAGGTGCTTGTTTCAACCCATACAACGCTCTCTTGAGCCTGCACACATGCGACTCACTGCTAAAGATCTCGAAACCTTCGAGCTGCTCTATGTACATCTCCTCCTCAATGACTCCGTTGAGGAACACAGTCTTCACATCCATCTGATGAATGTGCCACTCCATCTGCGCTGAGAGAGCGAGAATCGTCTGTATGGAAGAATACCTTGCGACAGGTGCAAAGGTCTCCTCATAATCGATCCCCTCAATCTGTAAAAAGCCTCTGGCAACAAATATTGCCTTGTACTTCTCCACACTCCCGTCAGCTGCCTGCTTCACTTTGTAGATCCATCTCGAACCCACCACTGATTTCCCCTCCGGACACCCTCCATGCACTCGCTTCCCCGACAATCAAATCATAATCTTCCACCATGGCATCTACCCATGCGGGATCCTCCACATCTTCCTCGAAAGAGGATGGCTCTGTCATGATACACTTGCTCATAGGAGCCATGTATCCAGTATATCGGTTAGGTGACTATCTCTATCTGCGTTGTGATGTAGGTGCTCCTACAACCCTCTCTGCATCTTGAGCCAGTTGCTCAGCTTCCGTAGTGCGCTTCCGCCCTCTGATGGTTGGCGTTGCATGAGTGGTATCTTCCACTCCATGAACCTCATCTTGTGGCTGATCCACATCCTAAGACTCATCCTTAGGAACTAATAGTTCCTCATCTGCATGAAATGCAAGTGTGGCTCCTCTCAAGCGAACACTCTGGCTTTCTCCTCATGAAATTTGATATCCCATTCCACAACAAATTCGACCGTCCGGAAAATACACATCATAGCTAGCGTATCGCTGTACTCTACAAATATCCTAACTTCTCAAGTAAATTTTACCTAAACTCTCTCTTCCTCGGCATCCTTCGTCACATGAATGTAAACAAAGGAACCAAAAATCCCTAAATGGGAAATATCAGGCCTCTTGCCAGAATAAGCCTCCTCTGGTGTACTCATGCCAAGAACCTTGTGAGGACAACGGTTCTGCACATACACTGCTGTATTGCATGCCTCAGCCCACAAGTGAAGGGGTAGGCCCTGATCATGCAATATCGCCCGTGCAGCACCCACGATCGTTCTGTTCTTCCGCTCAGCCACCCCGTTCTGCTGTGGGTTATGGGGTGCGATGAGCTCTTCGAATTCTTCACAGAAATCTCTTTGAATTTGACACGATCTACCACCATTGTCGCTCCTTAGAGCCTTCACTGCCTTCCCGATTTTCAACCAGTGCCTTGAACTCACAGAACTTTGAGTATGTCTCGCTCTTCTTCTACATGAAGAAGATCCAGCACTTACAAGAAAAATCATCAACAAATATCACATAATACCTGTGCTTTGCTGTTGAAGCTGTTGAGAAAGGTCCACAAACGTCTGTGTGAATTCTCTAGAGGATCGTCGTGGCGCGACTATCCTTCTCGTGAAAGGTGGCTTTCACAAATTTTCCCAAGGTACATCCCTTGCACTGATCTGACTGCGCAAGAGTACCCTTAGGAAGCCTAGTAGAAATCTGCTGCAGTATCTTCAAAGCTCCATGGTGAAGGTGGCCCAATCTCCGTTGCCACAAATCGCCATCATCCCGGCTCACCACTCCTTCTGCCTTGCCTGCCATTGCTGCGCAGCCATCTACCTGCAATTGATAAAGGTTCTTAACTCGAACCCCTATCCTCCGAGTCTCACCAGTTGCCTTACTGCGCAGGAAAGCCTTTCCCTCGCTAAAGACAACATCATATCCCTTGTCTTCTAACATCGCGACAGAGATAAGATTCTTCTTCAATATTGGAACATGCATCACTTCCTTCAATATGAAGGGTTTACTAGACTCCCTCTCAAAGGAAATGGTAACGATACCAGTTGCATTGTATCTACCATCATCGCCCATCTCGATGTGCACTCCAAGATCTTTCTCATCCAGATCAGTAAACAAATCTCGATCTCCTGTCATGTGAAAAGACACACCACTGTCAAGAAACCACACTGATCCCGTCATACTTGAGACCAAGCATGCGATCAGTGAAAAATCCAGCTCAAAATGCGAGGCTAAGGCCTCTCCAGCTGCAGTCCCATCAGCCTGCTTATTTTTCTTCTTCTATGGACAATTTGTGGTGTAATGTCCGTGTTGGTGACAGTGAAAGCACTTCACCTTGGACATGTCCTGCTTCTTGCCTTTCGCACCGGATTGAGAAGCTTTCTAGCTCTCCCCCTTCTTTGCTTTGGCAGCCAAAGCACAATTCTCTTCATCAGAGTTCTTTGATGAAGATTCATCCCTAGTACTTCGCCTTATCTCCTCTTGCACAAGATCCGACCAAAGTCACTCCCATCCTGGCAATTTCTCCCGACCATTGACAGAGTCCTGATAGGAATGCCAACTCTTCGGAAGCCCAAGGAGAGCCAAGCTCACCAAGTCCTCATCATCAACAATCACCCCCACACTTCCCGGCTCATCCCTGCATTGGATGAACTTTGTGAGGTACTTGGGCATACTGTCGCCTTTCTCCATCTTTATGTTCCCGAGTTTGTCCTTGAGCACCAACTTCCTCTGGTCGCTCTTGCTTCGAAACAAATCTATCAAAGATTTCCACATCAAGAATGGAGAAGCCTTACCATGAAGGCTGGATACTATGTGATCCTTCACACCTTCCAACAGAATCCTTTGACACTTTGCTGTCTTCTTTTGCCATGCGTCAAGTATGGCAACATCACTAGAAGTAGGTTTTGGAATTTCTGCATCTATGAACTCCTTCAACCCATTGTCATCCAGCACCGCTTCCATCATGTCCTTCAATGCAATATAATTCGAGCTACCCTCAAGGGCATACTCCAATCGCAATCCGTTGAAAGACATCTCAACTTTGACACCAAGAAAACACTGCTGCAAATTCGAATTCCACCAGCACAAAACTCAACCGCTTTAATGTTTTGCAATTGCTCCAATGATCAATATCGCTCTGATACCATGTAGAAATTTGAATAAATGATATATTATTCACCGAGATTCTCCCGATCACACACTATTTTAGCTTCATGCATAATACATAATCTCTTCTACCATTGATCATTAATTGCGGAAATAAAATCAATTGCATGCATACATTAAAACCACGAACAATCACACATATGAACACATAATTGAATGGGAAAGCTTAAAGCTGAAAACCCCAACTATCTGTATATTAGATGTCATGGAGATCATGTAACAATAATTGTACAAAGCTCCTCACAAGCTCTCATGCACACCCTCAATTGCTACACACTATCAAACTAGATCTAGCAAAACACATGCTCCAATCCTTAGCCACTTGATAGCCAGCCTCTATTGCGTAATCAATGTTATGGGATGGCTTCATTAAATAGATAAACCACCTAGCTTGTACTGTGCATTCCTCATGGGCTTCTCCACCTATCTTTGTGTTGCAAATAGCAACTGTATAGTCACAACTAATAGTTAACCTGCTCTTTCACCTATCTCTGCACTGGTCTCCACTGAAACTGTCCATGCACTGAAGTTAACTGATGCATTCTTTAGTTGATTAATGAGTTTATAATTAGTGAATTAATTCATAATTAATTCACACCACTCTCACTAATTGTATCAATTAGTTAAACTAGATACAAATAGCTCAACTATGTTTAGATTAGTTAAACTGAATACAACTCCACTAACTTCCTCAATCAACTCCACCAAACTCTGTCACATGAGTTCTAACTGAAGTATCCATGAAATAGCTCCACATAACTCTTAGGAATAGCGTAATTCATTCTATAAGCTCATGTGCCACATCTGTGCACTTAACTGAAGTGCTCCAAGAGAATAAGATAATGTTTATAGTCCAAATATTATTAAGAGCTAATAATATTCGACATATCTATTTTTAGACTGGCAATCTAAAAATAGATTCCGCCCAGTATGTCTAAAAATAGAAGTCCATCTATTTTTCTCGACTTGACCAACCATCCACAAATAGCATCCTGCAACTCATAGAACATGATCCATATGTCTAAAAATAGACTTTGCGCCAAAAATATCTTGCGGGCCCACTTAGTGAAGGCGACTCCTTTCCACTAAGCTCATCATCTTGTTGCAATCTCAACATTCAACTCGTATTTTCAATTCATCTCCCTATGACTTTACTCAAATTTTAAGCGGGAGCATTCGTTGGATGTAGAATTTAATTCCTCATCCAAAGAGTACCCATGTTGCATGCTTTCAATGGACCTTGCTACACGAAAAATGAGAAATACATGAAAAATGCGATTGCAATCGTGATTGCATTTGCGTTTTTCATGTATTTCTCATTTTTCGTGTAGCAAGGTCCATCGAAAGCATGCAACATGGGTACTCTTTGGATGAGGAATTAAATTCTACATCCAATGAGTGTTCCCGCTCGAAATTTGAGTAAATTCGTAGGGAGAGAAGTTGAAAATCTGAGTTGAAAATTAGTTTTCTATTTTTGTATTTTTTTACTCCAAAAATGGTGAATCATCCCCCATGGTTGACATCATCATTTTGAATCCTATTGGTTCTTATAAACTTGATTTTGGTTGTACATTTTTGTTTTGTGGCTCATTATAGACCTCAAAATTTCTCTAATGGTCCTTAATAAAAATCCCTTTGATGATCCTCTATATTTTTTAAATATACCACAAAGAAACCCTTCGAACACAAAAGTAGTTCCATATTCGGGGACCGGGCCTGATTCATCCATTCTCGAAGAGTATATGTCGATGGCCAAAACCCATTAAAATGATAAATAATGGCATGTCACTCATATCCTATGCAATAAATGATGAATTGGGGATGAGTCACCTTACTAGTTGGAAAATGTTCTTCTTGTTACACAATGAATACTATCCTTGATAGATATTTAGGATTTGGTTGTGAGAGCCCTGACTTTACAGAATCCATGAAGGATCAAGACTAAGATGTAGAGGGCACATCCTTACCTTTGGCTCCACCGTTTAGTCTTGAAATTAAGAAGATTAAAATGTCCTTTTCTATGTTGTAATCTCTGAGCAAGTTCCTTTCCTATGTTGTAATCTCCGAGTGAGTTCCTTTCCTAAAGTTTCCTACCTCCATGTAGGAGCTGCATTAAGATGGAGGGGATTCCTGCCCGATATTAGATTTTGGCTACAAGTGAAGAGACTAGATCAACAACTTTCACCTACATACAAAACATGCCTCGTGAGATTGGCCTCATGAAGACCAAAAAGCTTGAGAGATTAGGATCGATGTTCCCAACTTGGGTGTGGGAAGAACCTTATTGAAAAATAATTTCCTTATGGTGTACCAAATTTGTAGAAATAACACCAAAATGAGGGGGTTTCAGACAATAGGAAGGGTCCTTAAGCTGAAAATCTCCTAGAAACAGGGTGATGACTGAAAGAATTAGGTTTCCATCTGCTGAAAGAGGTGTAATATTGTTTATGATAGAATTTTTATTTTTACATAGAGGGAGAAGGAAGGCTAGCAACAAGCATATTAATATAGTAACCAAATTACCATTATGTTAGTAAGAGACATTACTCTATTTTGACTATCTCCATTGACATAAAAATCACAGCATAATGAAATTTATATATTATTGTAAACCACACTTTTCACTTAATATCCAATTAAGAATCTTTTTTATTATATTTTTAAACTAGAAAAAGTGTTTATATTATATAATTTTGCGGCTGTTTCACAACAAATATATCAGGCATTACAGAGCTAATTCATCACAATTGTTTTCCTCTTTTCAATAAGAATACATGATTTTCCCAAGGAAAATATATCTGAGCAACAAAAGGATGGGTTATGTAGGTGAATACCTTACAAAAATTGCCCCAATGAAATACAAAATTTACAACACATAACGTTGCTAGGGAATTTGTTTAATAGACTTCAATTTAACTTAAGAGAGGCCTATAATTTACCCATAGGGGTTGCTTCCAAACCAACTGACAATGTTTGGAAACTACAATTATGGTTGAAATTATCTCTCTTTCTTTGGATCCTCAAGCATGAAAAGACTCCAACTTGGGATAAATTACAAATAAAAGGATTCCAGGGACCCTCCTTTTGTTATATTTGTTCCTCCAACCTTGAAATAGCAGAGCATCTAAATAATGTTTGTCCCTTTTCCTCATTACTCTAGGCTAAAGGAGCCATGATATTTCAACAGATAGAAGGGTCAAGGGAAAACATAATAACTACCATAGGATAATGGAGATAAACAATCTTCCCTCTACCTATTGTAAATAGAGCTTAAAAAATTCTTGGATTCTTAATTTGGTAAACTTGGAAGGAAAGAAATAAAGGATCTTTCAAAATTTCTCTTCTAAGGAAAACTCTGTATGGGAAAAGAATTATCAATTGTATCAAAGAAACAATACCGACCTCAAACAAGTCACCCCAAGTTTGGGTTTGCAACTCTCAATAGGAAACAATATTTCATTCACTAGGAATATCTCCTTTTGCACACATTTCTACCACCACTATTTGTATTGCTAGATGTAATAGTTTTAATAGCTAGAATATGCCTCCTCCCAGTTTCATTAAGCTCAAATTTGATGTCGCTTTGAAAAGTAATACAAACCCTGCAAGTTTTCGAAGAGTTTTCTAAGATGATAATATAAACATTCTAAATATATCTATATATATATAGCTCTATTAAATTGTTTCTAATTGTATACACACACACACACTAGCTCAATGGGTATAAATAGTAACAATTTAATAGAGCTATTTTTCCAGGAGTTTGGCCTACAAGTTTCCATTAGAAGCAATTTCAAAAGCCTTGTCATTGATGGATATTTGCAAATGATAATCCAAATGGCCAAAAAGTTGTAGCATGGATCTTCTCCCTCTAGAGTCTCCAATTATTGGTGACTATAAGGAGGTTTAGAAAGAATTAAAACCATTCTATTTGAACTTCAAGAAATTAACCTTTCACATGTAAGAATAAAAGGAAACATTAGAGGAAATTTCACCCTAAAAGTGGCCTCCTAAGGAAAAATAATAAAATAATAGTTAAAATAATGAAATAAGAGTTATGAATTTTGGAGGGAAAGGAACAAAACTACTTTTTTTACTTGTATTTTTGGCTTATCTCCTTATCGATTTATCCAAATTTCAAGTGTAGACACTCGTTGGACGCGGAGTTAAATTCCACATCCAATGAGTACCCATTATGCATACTTTTGAGAAGACTCACATTGACAAAAATTGAAGATGCATTAAAAAAGCATGTTTAAACATTAAAAAAGTGTGTTGAAACACATTTTTTTAATGTATCTTCAATTTTTGTCAATGTGGGTCTTCTCAAAAGTATGCATAATGGGTACTCATTGGATGTGGAATTTAATTCCGCGTCCAATGAGTGTCTACACTTGAAATTTGGGTAAACCTATAAGGAGATAAGCTAAAAATACAAGTAAAAAAAATAAATTTTCTTCTTTTCTCTCCAAAATATTTACATGTACCTCCTTTTAAATTTAAATAATTTTGATTGGTTTACATATTATGACATGGAAATTACGTGAAATTTTCATGGGAACTTTTAGGCTGAAATTTCCTCTAATGCAAGTTAGCAGATAGACTTGCCAATGAAGGCCTCTCCTTTGATCGAGATCCTTTGGATAATAACATTGAATCCCATGAGAATACAATGTCAAGACATTGTCTTGGAGGATATTTCTTCCCCATGGGGGGTGATATTAAGTCAACTCATGTCATGATACATTAGCATCGAGGGAAGTGGTGATTAGGGACTTCATGTACCACACACTTGATGGATTAAAACATAAATGATTCCTGCAAAGATAATTTATGATAGTTTTCAAGGTGGTTGGTGTTTGAATCAACAAATTGGAAACCTCCCCAGTTCTTCGTACCTTTTTTGTTAGTACTAGCAGTGGTAACATGGTAATCATGGCAAAGACGGTGGAGTCTAATCTAGTGAATGGAAAGGAAAGAAATATGTGGGAAAGGAAATACATTTAGATTTGGAGGAAGTAATTCCAATTTGCATTCATATCTTCTAGTCTGAGTGACTGTTTGGTTGTTTAAAGGACAAATATAAAGTGATTTTCTTGATGTGTTTTACAAATTGGGCTAAAAGGACATTCTAGGAGAAAGTATTGAGTGAGGATAGGCACTTAAGATTCTTGGAAAGAATTATCAATTTCAATTTCTAGGAAAGATTTTATTCTTCAAAAAGAAACTCACAGATCTAAGCTTGGTTTTTCCACAAGAGGTTGGCATTGTTGTATATTTCTCTCTTACTCTATTTCTCAATATTGGGTTGTCTCTGGGATTCACACACATTTCTTTACAACCAAGTTAATGTCTCTATTTAAATTTATGGCCCTCTTTTGGTGTATGGTATTCCTTGGGTTACTAATTGAAACCTCTTTGCAAGTTGGTCAATTTTTGTTTCCTTTTATTTCACTTTTGGTTCGTTAATTATTTCAATAATAAGTTTGTTTGATAATGGTTTATTAACTGAGATAATTGTCACACATTGAACTTTCTTAAATCAAATAATAATGATAATGAGTTCATTTAGTTGTGGTATAGTGGTTGAGACAATTGTAGCACATGATTAAATTAACATAATCCCAAAATCTCTTAAATAACCTAACTTATAACCATCTAAACTTTTGAAACATTTTTAATAATAAAATATTTAAATTATCTCAGTCTCAAAATATTTTAAACACAAAATTATTTAGAAACCATTTTATTTCTACAAATATTTTAAACAAAAAACTATTAAGAGACCATTTTAAACTTTCAAATATTTTAAACAATACGAGATTTCATTTTTTTTTTTCTTGTGTCCTCTATAGATGACTACATGATTAACCTTTGGCTTGAGAAACCACGACCTAGGGGCATCTAAGTCGTCAAAATCACCTAGGATCACACCCGCCCTTAACATGACTGAATTTTTCCCACCGAGTTTCAAACTAGTGACCTTCACATCACGAAGTGACTTAACAATACACCCCATCACCATCTATTTTATGCCCAGTGAATGTGTTTTAATCCATTTTAAATCCAAAATTTAACTTTGAAATCATTTAAACAAAAAAAATTAAGACGATTTTAACCCCAAAATTAACAATCTTTTTATTTATATATTATTTAAAATCTTTTAATCCCAAAATCATGTGAACAATATGTGATTTACACTATTTTAGCATTAAAATCCATCCGAACTTGAAATATTTCAACAAAACATTTAATACCTTATATGTTTGAGGGTGTAGGGTGGATTCTATTTTTTTTTTTTTAAATTCGATAGTGTAAAGGCTAACTAATTTAACTAATTTAGTGTTAAATAGATATATTATTTATTAAAATGTATTGCTATCAAAAATATTGATGAAATTAGTAACCAACATAAATCCATGTATGGATCTACCAAGTGTCTAAAGTGTGAAAATTTGAATATGGAAATCTACAGTTGTAGTGATAGATTTATTTCTCCTACGTATTACTCCGATAAGCTATTTACAGAAATATATCAGTAAACTTCGAAATAAATACTACTGCAACATTCACAATTATATATGCAGAGAAGTAAACAATAAAGAACATAAGCATAAGAACTAATCACATGTACAAACTTATTTTTAGACAATTGTCCCAGGAAAAACCCAATGTGGGAAAATCGGTGCAACAGATGAGGGTTTTTATTATTATTCTTTAGCGAATGAATATTTACAAGGAATACATTGGAAGATATAATCAGAAAACACCTGAGACAAAATTCCCGGCCCCTCCCGAAAATTTCCTGATACCCAGAAGAGCCTCTAACTTCCTCTGCATCTGTCTATGTGTCTCTCTGCGCAGTCCCTGCATTGGACTGCGTGACTCTGCGTGGGTTCACTACGTTGCCTTCTGTGACTCATTGCGTCCCTCTATCCTCGTGGTCAATCATTATTGACTCCCTCTTCCTTCTGCTTTTGCAACTCTCCACCCTGCAACTCTCCCACTGAAATTGAATTCTATTCCTTTAGAATCGATCTCCTTCGAGTACTGAGTGTATGCCCGACTTACTTTACAAATGAACCTCAATCCTTCTTTTATAATCTTCTCGTTGATGAATCAACGACTCATATTAGAAGTCTAATCAATGGCTAAGATTAAAACTTGACTTGATCTTCATTCTCTAGAAGATTCAGACTCTGTCTTATTAATACCCTTTCATTATTTAATTTCCCTAAGTTTAGACTTAGAGTCTCCATTAAAATAATTAACTATTTTAATAAGACATGAACCGAGTGGAATTTTCATAAACAGTTTCTGTGTTCTTTGGAATATTAATGTCCAAGCATCCTCACAAAGTTTGAGACTTAGAACACTTTCCAATGCTACAAAAATCAACACTCCCTCTTAGCGATGAAGTTGTGATCTGAAAATGAAAGTATTTTTGTTGTTGTTCAAAGTATTCATTTCCATTAAATTGAGTGTGCAAAGTGTTTGAATAGTCTTGCAAGTGAAACAAAGTGTTTTTGATAATTGTTTATGAATTTTGGTGTGAGGGAGTGTTGTTTTAATTTACTGTTTAACAACTTTAATCTGAATAACACAACATAATAACTTCACCATAAACACACAACAACATGATGAGGCAGTGCACCCCTCCTGGGCTACATTTGCCGGGTCCAAGGCTCCCAATGGGCATGTCCTTGATATATTATGATGCTCAAATTGGTAATACAGTGAGAAAAAGGCCTAAACAGACCAAACCAGCTGTGAAAATGAATTCAGAACACAGAAAGAAGCTAAGAATGACTCTGATTTCACCTAAAACAGTGAAGTGTAGTCCAATGTAGCTCCATTTCCCTCAAGGCCCTGATGGCTCCCCAAGCTTCTCTGAAGTAAAAATGGCTGAAATACACCTCTTTTGGCTCTACAACCTATTCCAATGGCTCCATAATGCTGAGAATACCTGAAATAAAAAACAATTTCGCTCTAAAAGGTTCAGTAAAACATAAGTTATGACCAAAAGAAGTTTTGTCTAGTTTTGCCTAAAAAAACTCCACCAACTTTGGAGTAACTGGAGTTAACTCCACCAAATTGGCATGTCCGCTGGAATTGGGGGCTCTGCTCCAGAATAAACGGTCAGTTAACATTGGCATTTAAATTTTATGGGTTGGTGGTCACATGGACCGTCCGAACCCGCCGGACTAACCGTTGACCCAACGGTTTCATAACCGTGGTTTTAAAGTTATAACATAACTTCTGCCGCAACACATGTGATCACAACTTTATTAACGTAACTGCCAGTGGTTTAGGGCCAGGGTTCTGGGCCCATGGTCCCGTGTATAGGGGGTTGGCCCCCTTTCCGCCACCAATCATACATTCACCAAACTTTAAGTATGCGGTGTGACCTATGGTAGTTAAGAACCATAGCGAAGGCGGGCTGATCGGGCCTGTGGGCTGGCAGCCACCCGACCCGGGGTCGAATCCTGTGCATACCATAAAATTTTACCACTGCAAAATCTTCACCGACCTGGGGCCACGTGGCGGCCTCCAGGCAGGCCACGTGGCGCTCGCTGATTGGCCATCAAACTATCCAGTCAAACCAATATCCAATCCTCAAATGCCAAGTGTCGAATAGGGATAGGCCTTAAGGGAATATTCTATGGAATATTTTAGGGAATATTCCAAGGAATATTCCCAAAATATTCTGTGGAATATTATTTTTTTAATATTTTTAAAATCAAATTCAACCCTGGTCAATTTGGACTTTTGAAGGAAATTGTGAATTTCAAACTTGAATAACTTTCACATACAATGTCGGATTTGAGTGTCGTTCATGGTGCTAGGATCATATCGATGAGGCCTATCCAGTCATTCTGGTTTCAACCAATTCTGAGCAGTTGCAATTTTAAGCATTTTTTTCACTTAGGACATGATCACCTTATCACACCTCCCAAATGGGAAGCTTTTGGACCCACAAAAGCTCTCTGATTACAGAAAATGAAGATGAGGAGACTGATTCTCCACTCTTCCAACCTTGAACCACTGAAATCTTCCTGACTTCATCAAATTGAGCTTCTCATAAAAAGATAAATTTTTCCTTGAATTCACTGACCTACCGTTGCTAAAATTGACTGAGTCATGATGCAAATTTTTGAAATTTGCAGAACAACAACTATATTTTGTAGAATAGATATTGTTTCTACAATGTTCAAACTTCAAAGAAGACTGAAAATAAGATTCACCTTGCCAACTGTCCACATGGTGAATTTTTGATGAATGAGCCATGTACTTGTGCCGAATCCCGACCAAGTTTTCTCGCCATACCAATCTTCCATTCTGAAACCAGCAATGACCCTTGCTGAACTGTGTGCCCTTTTTGCTTGCATGCCTTTCCATCTCATGGAATCTTGCACTGCTTTTCACCGACACTTCATTCTCTGCACCGATCGACACCAATGGTACCTTGTGCAACATATTGTCATCTTCTTTCAAAGATGAACTGTTATCAGACTGAAACATATCATCATTTATATCAGCAATATCATGAAAAGGAAAATGTACAAAATCTTTTTGTTTAACCATCAACAAAGTGAGATTTTGACTTTCATTAACTAGCCTTTTTAATTGCCCAGCATGGACTAAAGAAGATTCTAGCTTCTTCTTATGTGCTCTCACAATGTACTCTTTTCCTTCATTGAACAAGTGATACTTATTCTCATGGCGATGGAAGATTGCCTTTCTGTCATATAAATATGGACTACCCAACACAACACCTGTAATGTCAAGCGGTACTACATCCAGTTCAACCCAATCAACATAATGAGCTGTTATGGCGAAACACAAGATGCACTTTCTTGAGACTTGTAAGTTTGCATCCTTGCATATCCACCCAAGTGGATAAGGCTTTGGGTGTGGAATTGTCTCAAGTTTCAACTGTTTGACCAAGTCTTCTGAGATGAGATTAGCTTGAGACCCACTATCGAAAAGTGTGTCTATCTTTGTGTGGTTTGAGATTATCCTCACATGAAATAGCTCTATCCTCCTCTTTTCATTTTGAGTTTCTTTGTGACAGTTTAATGTGATAGAACTGGGATTTGTTTCTTGTACAACCTCTTTCCCCTTTATGTTATTTAATACCATGGCGATACTTTTAGTCTCATCACCTGATTCAGACCCTAAGTCCTGTTCAACAGTTGCTACAGTTTTTCCCTTTTCTTTGGTTTTGTCTTTGTTTTTATATTTCTCTGGTTTCAGCTCCGAATGAAGCTTCCAACAGTGGTCTTCATCGTGGCTTGTTTTTGAACAGTTCTTGCAAAAGAATTTCCCTTTTTCCTTTCTAGAGTTTGCAATTATTTTTCTTCCTTTGCCTTTAAAATCACTACCCTCATTCACATCAAAAGTGTTTTTCCCTCTGGCCTCTAAATGCGTAGCTTGTACACAAACTTCGTCTAGACTAGTAGGATTGAACATAAGGATAGTATGTATAAGGTAATTGTGAAAACCACCTATATATTTCAACAAAGTATCTTGAATTTGTAAGTTTACTCCTAACAACAGTGCTCTTCTCCTAAACTCTTGAGTGTATTCTTGAACACTTTGTCCTTTAAGTTGTCTAAAACTTTGCCAATTCATTATAGCCTTTTGTAAATGAGCAAGAGGATAAAATTTCTTCTTAATTGCAGAAATAAATTCAGCCCATGATAAAGTAAGCTTACCATGTTTTTGAATTTCATTCTTGGTCTTGGCTTCCCACCATACCAATGCTGCTCCTTCCATCCTTAATGAGGCTAACTGAATCTTGGTGTCGTCATCATGTAAGTTTTGAATCCTTAAATAAACTTCCAACTGTCTTATCCAGTTGTCAAGTTTCTCTGCATTGACTTCACCGCTAAACATAGGCAATTCAAATTTGACATCAAGCTTTAAAAAATGAATTTTACCAGTGGTTTTCGACTTATGAGACTGATTTACCGAAGTCGAGGAAGACGATGTAGAGGAAGAGGATGAAGATGGAGATGGTGGATCACCATTTCCTCCATGTCCTTTCTTAGATTGATCATTACTCTTCTTTCCTCCTGAGGAAACCTCTCCTTCTTTTTGTTTTTTAGACCCTTCTCCAGCAATCCTATCATTTCTTTCTTGGTAGAGGATCCTTACCATCTCAGTCATATCCAGGAAAGCTTTCCGGAATACCCTTTATTCTTCCTTGGGATCCATCTCTTCAAGAGCTTCTCCTTCTCTTGAAGACATGCTTGAAGCTGCTTCTAGGGCTCTTGGAGGTGGTTCTATGACCCTTCTTGGTTGTGGATTAGTTTGAGCACTAACCAAGTTTACTTCACCTCTCTTGAGTTTTAGCCTAGTAAGCATCAAAACTTGCAAACAAATAACTTGATCTTTGCACAAACAAATGCTGAGTAAAAACTCTAGCTTCTAAGGCTCTAATCCTGAGCTCTGATACCAACTGATCTGAAAATGAAATTATTTTTTGTTGTTCTTCAAAGTATTCATTTCCATTAAATTAAGTGTGCAAAGTGTTTGAATAGTCTTGCAAGTGAAACAAAGTGTTTTTGATAACTGTTTATGAATTTTGGTGTGAGGGAGTGTTGTTTTAATTTACTGTTTAACAAATTTAATCTGAATAACACAACAGAATAACTTCACCATAAACACACAACAACATGATGAGGCAGTTCACCCCTCCTGGGCTACTTCTTTCAGGTCCAAGGCTCCCAATGGGCATGTCCTTGATATATTATGATGCTCAAATTGGTAATACAGTGAGAAAAAGGTCTAAACAGACCAAACCAGCTGTGAAAATGAATTTAGAACATAGATAGAATCTAAGAATGACTCTGATTTCACCTAAACCAGTGAAGTGTAGTCCAATGTAGCTCCATTTCCCTCAAG
This sequence comes from Pinus albicaulis, assembly GCA_034641835.2. Taxonomy (NCBI): domain Eukaryota; kingdom Viridiplantae; phylum Streptophyta; class Pinopsida; order Pinales; family Pinaceae; genus Pinus; species Pinus albicaulis. The sequence continues at coordinate 1,292,675,379 of CM076583.1, read as the reverse complement.
GCCCTGATGGCTCCCCAAGCTTATCTGAAGTAAAAATGGCTGAAATACACCTCTGTTGGCTTTTCAACCTATTCCAATGGCTCCAGAATGCTGAGAATACCCAAAATCAAAAAACATTTTGCTCCAAAAGGTTCAGTAAAATAGAAGTTATGACCAAAAGAAGTTTTGTCCAGTTTTGCCTAAAAAAAACTCCACCAACTTTGGAGTAACTGGAGTTAACTCCACCAAATTGGCATGTCCGCCGGAATTGGGGGCTCCGCTCCAGAATAAATGGTCAGTTAACGTTGGCATTTAAATTTTATGGGTCGGCGGTCACATGGACCGTTCGAACCCGCCGGACTAACCGTTGACCCAATGGTTTCATAACCGTGGTATTAAAGTTATAACATAACTTCTGTCGCAACACATGTGATCACAAGTTTATTAACATAACCGTCGGTGGTTTAGGGCCAGGGTTCTGGGCTCATGGTCCCGTGTATAGGGGGCTGGCCCCCTTTCCGCCGCCAATCATACATTCACCAAACTTTAAGTATGCGGTGTGACCTATGGTAGTTAAGAACCATAGCGAAGGTGGGCCGGTCGGGCCTGTGGGTGGCAGCCACCCGACTCGGGGTCGAATCTTGTGCATACCATAGAATTTTACCACTGCAAAATATTCACTGTCCTGGGGCCACGTGGCGACCTCCGGGTAGGCCACGTGATGCCCGCTGATTGGCCATCAAACTATCCAGTCAAACCAATATCCAATCCTCAAATTCTAAGTGTCAAATGGTGATAGGCCTAAAGGGAATATTCTATGGAATATTCTAGGGAATATTATGTGGAATATTCTTTTTTTAATATTTTTAAAATTAAAGTCAACCCTGGTCAAATTGGACTTTTGAAGGAAATTGTGAATTTCAAACTTGAATAACTTTCACATACAGTGTCAGATTTGAGTGTCGTTCATGGTGCCAAGATCGTATCGACGAGGCCTATCCAGTCGTTCTAGTTTCAAACAATTCTGAGTAGTTCCAATTTTGAGCATTTTTTTCACTTAGGACATGATCACCTGATCAAGGTGTTCTAGCAGTATGCCTACTGCATGTTGCTCTGATTTTGAAGCATCCTCTGTACTGCTAATATCTAGTTGTTGCCCCTCATCTACTGTGCTGCTGCCCTCTGTATCGCTGCCCATGACACTGCCACTGTCACTGCTGCATCTGTACTGCAGCTCCCTTTGAATCCTGATCCTATCCATTCCCGCTACTATAATGGATTCTTGATCATCCCCATCTTCTCTCTGAAGTGGACAAACTTAGTCTTCCCAAGAGCCTTCATGAGAATGTCTGCCACTTGTTCTCCTGTTGGAGTGTACTACAACTGTACATATCCTCATTGGACATAGTCTCTGATGAAGTGACACTTAATGTTAATGTGCTTCGACCGATCATGAAACATAGGATTTTCAGAGAGCTTGATACAACTCTGATTATCACGCAAAATACTATTCGCTTCCATTTTCTCCTTCAGTAGGCTCACAAGCAGTTTTTGAAGCCATATGGCCTCACATGAAGTTGGTCTAGTTGCCATATATCCAGCCTCCGATGAGCTCAGTGCTACAGATTTTTGTTTCCTGCTACACTAGGAAGTCATCCCTGATCCCAGAATGAAACTATACCCATTGGTACTCTTCCAATCTACTGGACTTCCGACCCAATCTGCATCGGTGAACCCACTTAACCTGATGTCACTACCATGGGTGTACTTCAATCCAAGCTCGACTATTCCTTGAAGGTACCTGAGAACATGCTTGGCTGTTGCCCAATGAGCCCTCTTAGGTTCCACCATGAACTGACTGAGGGTATTTACAACATAAAAAATGGTTGGCTTAGTGTTTACCATATACATCAAAGATCTTATGAGATGCCTATACAGAGTAGAATCAACCTTGTCATCTTCAGACGTGTCGATTTTCTTCCTGTTGGTGATCATTGGAGTCGTCATGGGTCTACAATCCTCCATCTAAAATATCTTCAGAATCTTTGTAGTATATCTTCCTTGACCAAGAAATATCTCACCCTTTTGTTGCCAAACTTCCAACCCCAGAAAATAGTGCATCAACCCTAGATCCTTCATGTCGAATTCTGTAGCCAAATTCTCCTTGCAGTCTTTGATGAGTCTCGATGATCCTATCATAAATATATCATCTACATATAAAACTAGTATCAGGGTCTCACTCCCTACCCTTAGATAGTAGAGATTGGGATCTACGTCACTCTTGACAAATCCCATCTTCTGCAAGTAGCTGTCAATTCGGCCATACCAAGCTCTAGGGGCTTGCTTTAGTCCATACAAGGCTTTCTTATGTCTGCACACATGAGTCTTCTGATCATGCGTCTCAAAGCCCTTTGGTTGTTCAATGTACACCTCATCTTCTATCACCCCATTTAGGAATGCAATATTTACGTCCATCTCGTGAATCTCCCATCCCATTTGCGCAACAAGGGATATCATGGATCTAATGGAGGTATATCTGGCTACTAGGGTGAAGGTTTATTTATAATCTATCCCTTCCTTCTAAGCATACCCCTTAGCCACAAACTTGGCTTTAAATTTCTCGATGCTGCCATCTGCAACATACTTGATTTTGTAGATCCACCTTGAGCCTACAACTGATCTATCCTGAGCTCTGGGGACCACCTCCCAAACATCATTCATCATGATGGAATTGTACTCTTCCACCATCGCATCTATCCATACCTGGTGTTGAGCTGCTTCTCGAAAACTAGAAGGTTCCCCAACCTGTGCAACCAAGGCTTGGTACTTTTCAGGCTACTTGCACTATCTCTTCACATATCGAGGGGCTCCGAAAAAGTCTAATGCGTCCCTCAAAATTTTTCATAGCTCTCTGCTTGTTCTCCCACTGGTAGTGGGTGGATTTACCTGCTCTCCCTCCTGCAAGTCCTCGGGAGAAGTGTCCCTTGGGTCTCCATGCCTTGGAGAGGCAGTTGAATTATCTATCGCAGGTTGTTGTGGTTGAACCAACGGATCCTCCTTAGACTGCGTAGCAGAAGGCAACTCTCGGTCTCTTTTGAAGGTCCTCTCCTCCATGAATTTCACATCCCTCCACACTAAAAATTTCATGCTCTCTGGAATGTAAATGCGAAAATCCTTTACATTCTCGTTGTATCCTACTAGATACCCCTTTTCCGCAATCATGTCCAACTTCTTCCTCTTCTCACTTGGCACATGAAAATATGTCGTACTGCCAATGATCCTAAAGTGACTTAGCTTAGGCTTGCTGCCAGTGAAGACACTTTCTGGTGTGGTATTTCCCAATGCATTGTGAGGATTCCTGTTCTGAACATAGACATTTGTATTACAAGCTTCATCCCACAGGATTTTGGGCATGTCTTGATCATACAACATTTCCCTTATAGCCTCGACAATAGTCGTATTTTTCCTTTCTGCCACACCATTATGATATGGATTATATGGAGCGGTCCACTCTCTTCTGATCACTTCCTTTACGCAGAACCCTATGAATTCCTTGTCCATGTACTCTCCACCATTGGCGGAACGCAACACCTTGATCCACTTTCCTGTCAGATTTTATACTAGAGCTTTAAACTCTTTAAACCAACTGAAGACTTCGTCCTTGGTCTTCAGAAAGTAGATCCAGGTTTTCCTAGAATGGTCATCAATAAATGTGACAAAATACTCGGCACCACTAATAAATCTAGTGGAAATTGGTCCAGAGATATCCGAGTGTATCAAGCCCAATACAATCTTAGCCTTATTGTTCCTTATCTGATACGCTGCCTTGGGCATATTTTCCCAACACGCACCCTCTGCAGACATCGTCCCGCTTGGTTCTTAGTTCTGTAATTTCGTGACAGTTTTCTTGAGAATCTTTAACGCCCCATGATGAAAATGCCCCATTATTTTGTGCCATAGTTCATTCTGGTTCGTTTCATCAGTGCTTCCTATTAGTGCCATTGGGGATTCGAGCTGTAACTTATAAATTTTGTTGCTTCTTACTTCGATTTGTGATTTCTCCTTCCAACTAAGGTGTCTGACGTAAACTCTGTTACCAATGAAGTAAACGTCGTAACCTTTGTTTTAAAGTTGAGACACTAAGAGTAAGTTCATCCCCAGCTCAGGCACAAGTAGTACGTTAGTGGCCCAAAGCTTATTTCTAGCCTCGATTTGAAATACTTCGGTACCACTTCCAATAGGGTTACATTTTTCTTTATTACCCATGGTATTTTTAAAGTTCATCTGCTCTTATTGATAGTCGAAAAAACATTCCCGCACTCCCGTCATATGAGCAGAAGCTCCATTGGTAATGTATCAAACTTCAGAAGAAGCAATGCTTGACACACAAGCAAATTATTCTTCCTTCTCTTCCTTTCTGGAGAATTGCGTGAACCCCTCCGAGCTTTCGCAGTAATGTCAGATTTATGTTTACTTGTCGGTTCTCCGTTCTTGTTACTCATCTCTGGCTCTGATACCATGTGAAAATTTCAATCTGGAAATCTATCGTTGCAGTGATAGATTTATTTCTCCTACTTATTACTCTGATAATTTATTTACATAAATCTATCATTAAACTTCGAAATAAACACTACTATAACATTCACAATTATATATGCAGAGAAGTAAACAATAAAGAACATAAGCATAAGAAATAATCACATGTACACACTTATTTTTGGACAATTATCCCCGGAAAAACCCAATGTGGGAAAACCGATGCAGCAGATGAGGGTTTTATTATTATTCTTCAGAAAATGAATCTTTACAAGGAAAATACATTGGGAGATATAATCAGAAAACACCTGAGACAAAATTCTTGACCCCTCCCGAAAATTTCCTGACACCTGGAAGAGCCTCTGACTTCCTTTGTGTCTGTCTACGTGTCTCTTTATGGAGTGCCTGTGCTGGACTGCGTCACTCTGCATGGGTTCACTGTGCTGCAGCTCTACGCTGCCTTCTATGACCCTCTGCATCCCTATGTCCTCGTGCTCAGTCACTGCTGACTCCCTCTTTCTTCTACTTTTGCAACTCTCCGCCTTGCAACTCTCCCATTGAAATCGAATTCTATTCCTTCAGAATCGATCTCCTTCGAGTACTGAGTGTATGCTTGGCTTACTTTCCAAATGACCCTCAAGGTTTCTTTTATAATCTTCTCGTTAATGAATCAACGACCCATATTAGAAGTCTAATGATGGCTAAGATTAAAACTTGACTTGATCTTCGTTCTCTAAAAGATTCACACTTTGTCTTATTAATACCCTTTAATTATTTAATTTCCCTAAGTTTAGATTTAGGGTCTCCATTAAAATCTCTCAAGATGCAAATGTGTTTTTAAGTGCAAAACTTGAGGAAAGGTTCACACCTAAAGAGATTTGAAATCTCTCAAGATGCGAACATGTTTTTAACTATAAAACTTAAGGAAATGTTCATATCTAAAGAAATTTGATTCTTATGAGCTCTTGGTAGATATGGATTTAAGAAATATTTTACTTTCGCTTCTTTTAGGATTCACATTCTCCACATTAAAATCTTAATACATGTCCCCTATTAAAATGTTATATATCTCTCTATATGTGTGTACAATTGTTATTATTATTTTTTTAAATCTTGCACTTCAACTTAATATTAAACATTGAATGAATATATTAATTAAAAATGAACTCACATTGAACTTTTCTTTGTTAGATCAACCCCGAAGGGAATCACATCCTGCCAGCTAAACTAGCATGGCCTAACCCCAAGGGCATCAAGGAGAATTGACCCCGTGACTTCCCGATTGGTGAGGTACTTAGCAAAGGGAACTCGACCAATTGAGCTAACCCTTGGGGCTTACTAACATTTTTTAAATATTATGTATATCAACTTCATATTCATAATGGAATAAATTATATATATATTTATATCTTACAATGTAAAGTGAAAACATAAGAAGATTTTTAATTTATATTACTTTATTTTTCTCCATATAAAGTTGAAAAAAAAATATGTTATTTAATATATACGTTGAAATATTTAATGTATGACTCGCACTATTTTTTTTTGTTATTAGTGTACTTCTATTTTAAATATTACACCTCAACTAAATATAAAATGAATTACACATCATATAACATCAATAATACTATTTTTACATGTCATTTGTCAAATCCATATTATTTATCTTCCTTATCCTAGAAAGTAATTACGTCGTAAGGCGTTCCTATTTGAAAACAACTCCCCTAGTTGCAACTGTGTCCATGTTTGAATCATTGGATCAAATGTTAGATGATTGAAATGTTTTCGGCCATTAGATCCACAAGTAAATATTTTTTTATATGTTTTTTATAATGTTAGTTTTTTTTCTTTTTAATAAGTTAGATTGAATTTAAGTTTTGGTGACTTTTAAGTTAAAATGTTGTTATTAAAAATTTGTTAGATTTTAACCTCAGTTTAACATTTTGACTATGTCAAATTACACAAAAATAAAAATTAAATTAAATTAAATAAAAAGATTGACATAATGTAATGAACATTTTAATTAGGTCAAAATACAATAAAAAATAAAAATAAGATTCCCATGGTATTCATGTGGAATGTAGTTTATTTAAAGAGGGAAATTAAGATGGCCTAGATAAATCTTAAGTCTGGATCTACCAAGAGCCAAGAGGGATCATATCTCTTGATATGCAAACCTCTTTTAGAGTAAAAAGAACTTTTTAACTAGATCAAAATACAATAAAAAATAAAAATAATAAAATAAAATAATAATAAACTATAAAAACAACCCCTAGTATTGACCCATCGTATTCATGTGGAATGTAGTTTATTTAAAGAGGGAAACTAAGATGGCCTAGATCAATCTTAATTCTGCATCTACCAAGAGCCAAGAGGATCACATGCCTTGATATGCAAACCTCTTTTAGAGTAAAAAGAGAAATGATCCTTCTCATAAATAATATAGATCTAAACTAATTACGCCTTAAGGCGTTCCTCTATGAAAACAACTTCCCTAGCTACCACTATGTCCATGTCTGAGCCATTGGATCAAATGTTGGACAATTGAAATGTTTTAGGCCATTAGATCCACAAGTAAATAGTTTTATATATGTTTTTCATAATCTTATTTTTTTTCTTTTTAATAAGTATTTAGGTTCAATAAGTTAAAATGATGTTATTAAAAATTTGTTAGATTCAAATAAAATTTATATCATAAAATTAAACTCCACACAAGCCAAATAATTTAAATTACATGGATAAAAAACAATATAACAAAGGAAAATAACTATTTATATATTTAAATATTACATTTTTTTGTGTCACCAGGCTCTCCAACAAAGTACGATAGAAATGTTATAATGTCATGTTTAACATTTTGACTATGTCAAATTACACAAAAATAAAAATAAAAGTAAATTAAATAAAAAGATTGACATAATGCAATGAACATTTTAACTAGGTTAAAATACAATAAAAAATAAAAATAATGAAATAATAATAATAATAAACTATAAAAACATCCCATGGTATTGACCCATGGTATTCATGTAGAATGCAGTTTATTTGAAGGGGGAAATTAAAATGGCTTAGATCAATCTCAACTCTGGATCTACCAAGAGATATCAAATTTCTTCTCAAAAAAATTATATACATATCTTTAATTACCTAATTTTAGCTAAAAAATATTAAATGTTTTTGACTTTATAATCATAAACAATTTTCATATTATATGATGTCAAACTTACTCAACTTTATAGTCTAAAATTTTAAACAAAGTTTTTCACTACATCATTTTAGCTTTTATAAAAAAAAAAAAAATTTCAATTCCAAACAAAACTTACAAAAGAAAAAACCCACTCAGTGCTTACTGTAGATTATAGTTTCACAAAATTCACACTATGTGATTAACAATAGAGTAAGTTGAGACAACCCCAAGGGGTTTTTTGTACAATTTTTATCATAGCCTTTCCCTCCATCCAAAATATACTGTAGAGTCTTCTGAAGAGAGAGTATATCCACAATCAAAGGAAATGGATATGGATTTCACAAGTTATTAGTTTATAACTTGATCCACAATCAAAGAAAATGGCTAGGGATGCCACAAGTTAATATTCACACAATGATGTATTGATGTTATTAGTTGAAATGGATCTTATTAGATGCATGGTAGCGAGAGATACTAAAGAATTAAAAATTTTATATATGTTATGACATCCATATTGTCTACAAACCATCCAAATTTTCCATATTATACAACAATTTGTAACAATAACCGCTCAATTTACTCTCCATTTTTTGAAACCCCCACCCATGTTGGGGTGATCACAATGTAAAATCAATTGTTCTTGTGGTTTTTTTAAAGGGTTCATAAACAAAATAGACAATGAGAAAATCAATATTGTGGTATAATAAATGAATTTTGAATCATTATGACAAACAAAATATCACATTAGCTCACATAATATATCTAATGTTACAAGGATCTGAGATGATAACAAAGTTTTGAATCATGATAACTAGGTGACAACCAAAACTAAGTTGTAGCCACAAGAAAAAAATCACAACAACTCACATAATATATCCAAGGTTGCAATGAACCCCATACATAGTGATGGACCTCATGGGAATTTTAGTGCACATAGAACACCACCCTAAAAAATCTATATTCTTGATCAATTTAGAATAACCTAAGATGTCTAGATTGGATGCCAAGGTGGGTGGTACAGTAATTGAGGATGCTTCTTAAAGGGTAAGGGAATTTAGATACTCTATCCTTCCACGAAAGCTATACAAATTGAGACTTGTAGATTATAGTTTTAAAAAATTTACACTATGTGATTAAGAATAAGTTACAAACATAAGTACTAAAAGGAATGTACACGAGGGCCATGGTAATTAATGTGATTCTTTCTACCATTTTTATTTAAAATAGTAATTTGTATTTGTATATTTTTAAATGAATATTGTTAAATGTGTTGTACTATTTTTATTTAAAACAGTAAATTGTATTTGTATTCTTTTAAATGAATATTTTTAAATGTGTAATTGAGTAAAATGTATTAAATTGATATTCTAATTTTTAATATATTTATTTCCAAAATTAAAAGTATGGTGAGTTTTGTTTTATTAATATTTACTCTAGATGTGCAGAGAATAGATCTATCTCAAGTCCCAAACAAGATTCTTCTTTCTCTTCTTATTCTAGCTCACACCTTGACACTCCTCCTCTCCTCCTCCTTGCACAAATTTAAACTATGAGGCACAAGGTAGTTGTTGCATATAGGAACATTTAGATATGATAAGAAAAATATGATACTCTATTGTAATTTTCTCTACAAATGTGATTGCAAGTGTTCCCTAAATGTTGAAAATTTCATGGTTAATGTAGTATAAGCTACATGCAAATTTACAGTCTTGTATACAAGATCAAGAAAGATATGCCCAATATCCAACACCATAGAGCAATACATGTTCACCAATTCAACATTTTCTTCCAAATCTCTCTCAGTGGTAGAGTTTTTTTCTCAATCAACTTGTTTTTACTGCTCTTGAACTGATGAAAGCCATCGTTGTTGAATATAGGAGAATTTATCTCTCATAAGAAAAGTGTGATACTGTGTTATAATTTTCTCTACAAATGTGTTGGAGTTGTTTTCTCAATAAACTTGTTTTTACTGCTCTTAAGTGATGAAATCCATCGTTGTTTCATATAGGAGCATTTAGCTCTGATAAGAAAAGTGTGATATTGTGTTATAATTTTACATATAACAGAATTTAATATCCCTTCTTGCTGATACATAGCACCTAATCCATTAAAAACTGGTTATCCATGAAAAACAGTAACCATGTTTGTAATGATATATGCTAATCATTTCAATTTTATGTTGATGACAAGTTATTTTATCATTTGTTTAGTAATCCTTTCAGTTTTTATGTTTATAATAGTTTACAAGCATAGATATCAGTCTAATAAATTAATATGGAAAACTAACTGATGTTTGGGACATGTGTGTAGGTTTTTCAATTCATAAATTTCTTACTCATTTTGTCTCGATATTGTTAGATAATGGTGAAAGAAATACAATCACTACAAGGAAAAGACCCTCTAGCAGAGGTTATAAAGGAGGTTTTTAGAGTTATAAAATTGGCCAAAATTGTCAAAAAAACATATGCTACCACATCCGTTTATGGTTACGGAGGTTTTGGCGGAGCTTTTAAAGGAAATTCAACACAACTAAAAAAAAAAAGGGTGGCTGGAGGTTATTACGGATGTTTTTTCCATCGGTGTGCTAATCAGGATTTAACGCACCGGTGCGTACCTGTAACCGGAACCTTGGGGCTGTCGAAGGAGAATGCACCGGGTCATTAAGGTATAAAATAGCACCGGACGTAGTGTTGGTGATACAATGCACGGGGCTGTTCTAATTGGTCTTGGGATTTGAACGGTGCCCATAGGTCGTATCAACACGCTGGTGCGTAGACTTATAGAAACGCCTTGGTGCGTCGTATCACACAAATGCATCGAGATTTATAATTGGTATCAGTATTCGTGCGGTGAAAATATTTCATACAAATGCACCAGTGCGTATAGACACATAAATGCCTCGGTGCACAGTATCACACAAATGCACCGAGATTTATTATTGGTATCGGTATTCATGCGGTGCCTATGGGTCGTCCAAATGCACTGGTGCATATAGACAAAAAAATGCCCCGGTGCATAGTATCACAGAAACGCACCAAGATTTATAATTGGTATTGGTATTCGTGCGATGCTCATAGGTCGTAAAACGACACTAGTGTGTATATAGACATAAACGCACCGAAGTGCCGTACTGCACAAACGCCTCGATATTCTTAATTGGTTTCAGTATTTGTGCGATGCCCATAGGTCGTAAAAACACACTGGTGCGCTTAAGAATACAAGCGCACCGGTATAAGAATACAGACACTGGTTTTCATTTTGTATTTTTTAGAAACATCGACCTGTGACAGTGCAATTATTGTGATTGTTTTAAATTCATTATTCATCAAAAGTCGACACATCTTATAACAATATTCATATGAATTAAATTTTTATTAGTGCATTTGAGAACGACAATGGAGAATGCAATAGCGACAATAGAGAACGCAATATAATAAATTAAAACATTATATATATATATATATATATATATGAATAAGACATTTTTTGTCATACAAAAGGGGACAGTTATTGGTATCCCTTTATCTTTCAATTGGGACACTATGTCCATTAAATTAAAGAAAATGTCTGATTTCACAGACATTTTTCAAAAAATACAATGCCTTGCTTTGATATCCAAACATAGTGATCATCATTCTTCGCTTGAACTGCTGTCACTGCTAGAGCTACTTCCATGACTTGGGTTATTTTCAGGAATGTTTTGTTCACGATGTTGATTATTTTCTTCTTCTTCACCTTCTACAAACATAAAAATAAACTATAATGAGTGTATATACATTGGTGAGAATAATGAAAATTGCAATATTAAATAATATACATCAATGTAAATCGAAAAGAAATGACGTACCAATGCAACAATTGACTCATAAACTATACACATTCTTTCAAAACCATGTAACATGCCATCTTTCAATATCTGATCTGTTGGCGTAGTGCCATACTTTATTTCCTGCAAGTTTTATACCCCATAACAAATCATATATTTAATATAAAAGATTTATTTTTTCTATTAATTATAGATGGAGCTAAGTAAAACAAGATCGATAGATGCTTACAAATTCCACAATTAAGTTTTGATATGCCAACATATCCTCACAACCCATATTTAACCCAATTTCAATCAATTCCTCTGATGGTTCTTCTTTGTATGTTAGCACCTGTTTGAAGACATTCAATGATGATTTTTGTAAAACAACTTAAAAAATACAAAAATGAAATCTAGTTAAGTTGTTATAAGGAAGTAACAATTACTCACAAACCTAGATATCAATCATTTTCTTCCTTATCATCCTGTTTTATGTGCTGAATGGGTTCCATTTTCTTTTCTTTTCTGCAAGAAAATACTTGAAAATTAATATTTAATGCTAAATTGTTTATTTATTTTACCTAATGATCGAAAAATTCAATGATTACATATTACATTTGAAGCACGTTGTTGTTGAGATGGCTCCTCTCGCGATGCAATTTTGTCCATTTCTTTGACCATCTCCTTGTACACCTTTTTGGACATTCCTAATGGCATATTTCTGATATCAGCTCATTCATCTTTTGAGATTTTCATAATCTTCCTGAAAATGTAACATGACAATAAACTATTTAATTTTTATATTGATATATGAAAAGTAAGTATAACAAAAGTGATATTTATAAATAATTCTAGACAAACATATAAAGGAATATTATTTTTTCATTCCTTTTTTTTTGTTGTTGTATGTTTTTGCTATTAAAAGTCTGACATGTCTCATTAACCAATTCTCTGGAAACTCTTCATGTAGTTTAGATAAAATTTGGTTCTTGGAATCATTGGATTGGTTTTTATATTGTAAGTGGAAAGAACGTCTATACATTCGTTCCACTAGATCCCTCAAACTTTTGTAAAAGTTTTTCCCCCTTTCGTTAACCTCCAACACCACTCCAGTTGAGCTAAGGAGCAATTCATTTTCATTTGCATGTTCTTTTTTTTTTCTTTTCTTAGAACAACATTCATTTTATGAGTTGTTGGTCCCTGTAGAACATTAAATAGATGTGAATTAATAGATTGTTTTGCACATGTTATCTAATAATTTTAAGTATATTATTAATGAAAAGTAAAAAAGAAACTCATATTGGATCGATAGTATTTTTTCATTCACCTGATTCATCCTTTTGCAATTTTTCCATCAAGATTTTGCGCTCTTTTGGTCCTAGATCAGAAATAATCTTATCGAGCTTCGTCATTTTGTGGCTTTGAATGATACACAGTAAACAATACATATTAGTTAAAATTACATATAGTTCAAAAATAATATTTTTTGTAAAAAATTTACAAAGAACTTGCCTTTTTCGCTTTTATTGATGTGTTATCAGTATTTTTGTTACTTGATCTCTTGTCAGTGATTTATTTATCAATATCAAACCTGTACCATATCATTCATTAATATATTTATAAATAAATTGTCAAATTTTCAAGTAAAAAAAAAAAAATCTCAAGAAACCGGTGCACCATTCATGGTGTACGCACCGACGCCGATGTGTGGCTGTCTTCCAAACGGACCGCAAAAACAATATAATAGACTGTATGGACCTTAACTTACTGAATTAACAATCATTTACAGAATTCATAAGTGTAAATCCCTTAATTTTCAAAATTTAACCATCATTCACATAATTCATACTATAGAATTCAGAGTGGGATTTTTTGAAGCAAAGTATATATCAATTGACTAATTAATACTTACCTAGAACCGTGTTTGAAGATGTTCTTGATCCGCCATGGCTCCAGCTCCCGTTACCAAGCTGTCGTTTTCCTCCCAGCCTATCTGAAGTCAACCTCTCCGGTGTCCAGATCCAGAAGACAAATCTTCTGGCACCCGTGCCCAAAACTCCAATAACAATCGAGATCACTCCATGACTCTTGTTAGAACTCTTTTCTCATGCCTCACGTAGTTAGAACTCCTCTAACATCATCCGAGTCAGTTTACCCACTCACTACTCATGCCCCTCAAGTTTACCCCTCTTCTCCTTTTATACACAAACTCCATTCCAGATCTTTATTAAAATATCATCTTTTAATAAATATCTTAGTTTTATTAAAATATTATTATTTAATAAATATCTTAGATTTATTAAAATATTATTATTTAATAAATATCTTGGTTTTATTAAACTATTATCATTTAATAAATATCGTAGATTTATTAAAATATTATCATTTAATAAATATATTGGATTTATTAAAATATCATCATTTATTTGGATAAGGCAATGCTTTTAATTTTCTTTGAACACAGTATTAGTTTATATTATGATAATGGTAGATATAAATAATACATTCATTATATTATGGTGAATTAGAGATTTACTCAATACTTCAATAATTCACTCATTAATCTACACCAAGTTTCTTTTCATAATTGATTAGTGCATGTACTAGTGTCGTACACGTGATACATGCATATGTAGCTATCATATGCAGGTCTCATATGCATGCTAATATTTCTATGTTCCATATAATTCGGGTTGGGTCGTTACATAGACCGTACGGTGCTCTATGTTAACAAGGAGCACCGGTGCGTTACATGTCAATGAACGCACTTGTTAACCATGATAAAATAATAAAAATTGTCCAGTGTTAGTTTTTTAGCATAAACCGGTGCCATATTTTATATATGGTGCACCAATAATAATAAAAAATTATTAATTTTTTATTACATTACTTATGTGGTGCACTTGTACAATACAGAGCACCGGTGCGCTAAGTTACGCCCGTCGCACCGATAAAAAAAAATCTATTTTTTTAAATTCATGCCAGGGCCCACATGGATTGTGATCTGACTATGCTAATCGTATCGTTGGTTGGATGTATTAGGTCTATATTTAGTAATACAAACCCTATTAATCTAAATTGAAAAGGCCTAATTCTGAAATCACAGAAAGAGGGAGAAGAAAGGACAAAAACAAAAAGAATGTAAGGTTTGTGTATATATATATATATATATATATATATATATATATATTTTTTTTTTTTTGGAAACAGAACGTTCGCGGTGCGCCATAATGAAATTGCGCACCAGCTGCATATTTTACAAATGGCGCACTGAGAAAAAATATTTTGTTTTTCTAATTTTTTATCACAGTACTTGTGCGGTGCGCTGGGATAATAGAGTGCATCGGTGCGCTTAGGTACACAGGGCGCACCGACAAAAAAATCTTTTTTTTTTTTTAATTTACACAAGGGTCGACATGGATTGGGATCCGACTATGCAGGTCCTCCCGTGGGTTGGATGTCTTAGGCTTATATTTAGCAATACAAAACCTATAAATATAAATTGAAAAACTGTAATTCTGAAATCACAGAAAGAGGGAGAAGAAAGGGCAGAAACAAAAAGAATGTAGCGTTTGTTTCTAAAATGGTTTTTTTTGAAAAACAACACGTTTGCGGTGCACCATAATGCAATAGTGCACCGGTGCCATATGTTACATATGGTGCACTGATAAAAACATATTTTGTTTTTATTTTTATTTTTTATCACTATACTTTTGCGGTGCGCTAGTATGACAGAGCGCACCAGTGCGCTATGTTACGCAGGGCACTCCGACGAAAAACAATCTATTTTTTTTTTAGATTGACGCAAGGGCCAACATGGATTGGGATTCGACTATGCAAGTCATCCCATGGGTTGGATGTCTTATGACTATACAAACCCTATAAATCTAAATTGAAAAGCGCTTATTCTGAAATTACAGAAAGAGGGAGAAGAAAGAGCAGAAACAAAAAGAATCTAGGGTTTTGTTTCTAAAAATGGATTTTATTTATTTATTTTGTTTCTGAAAACTGTAAAAAAAAAAGAAAAAAAAAACTTTAATTTTGTTATTTTACTTCATAAAAAAAACTACAGAAAAAGTAAAAAAAAAACATTAGACTTTGATTTTTTCTTTTACTGCAGAAAAAAGTAAAAAAAACCATAAACTTTAATCACATCGTTTGAAATTCTATGGTAAAAGGTTTGAATCACCAGAGGTTTGGAATTCTAATTGTCTAAATACTTCTGTTCGAACGTATTTCCCTGCTCCACAGTGCTCTCGTGCTCTGTTTGCTCCAGGTATATATCTTGCAAATCTCTGGCTGATTTTTTTTTGAAAAAATAGTGAAATAATGATAAGTGTTTAGTATTTAAAGAAATATTTTATGAAATTAGATTTTCGAAAATATTTTGTTGCTCATTTTTCAATTTACTGCTTTTTTTTTTCTTTTCTTTTTTTCACTTAAAGAAAATAGGGTTGTGCTTTTTTTATTTGCAGTTATTCGTTTACCAATGCGCCCTTTAATCGAACCGCATCGGTGCGTCGGGTTATAAAATGACACTAGTGTGCAATATAAAAAACGCACCGGTGTGGTTATCTGTACATTACGCACCGAAATTACATTTAGGTTTGTGCACCAAAATTTATTGTTGTTTTGCTCAAATGCAGGGAGAAAATATCATATATTATATGGAATAGAAAATTCTTCAAAATCCAGCTTGTTCCATAATATTTCTCAAAGTCCATCGTGGAGTTCTCCCTATCCATCTGGAGACCTAATATTTACTTCAGATTTGTTTTATTTTTTCATTATCTAATTGAATTTATATATGTTTTTTATCCATGCAGTCAATCATGCACAACTTAATTAAATTTATAATGTATACAAATTTGCAGGTTCATGCAGATTTAGCATCAAGTTCAGATGCACAAAATATTCAAACTACTCCAAAACGTCGGAAGTTCTTATCAGGAGCTGCATACTGCAAGGCGCATTTGGTAGATGAAAATGGACAACCGTTTCACCCTGCCAATTGTAACAATATTGCATCGTCTAGCCACAATCCCGAGACAATGATGGTAATTATTATTATAATTGTTTGGTATATATATTGATTAATATGTAATTATTTCAGCGTCAAACCAATTTACAATCATGCAATATTGTCAATGTGGTTACTAATTGATATCATATATTTTGTACTAATCATGTTGAATTTTTTTATTTTTATTTTTAATTATTAGGATTCTAGTGATGATGAACGACCTACCTACCATCTTCCATTGCACCTCACGACAATGTCAAATCGAGAGAAGACTGAATTAAGAGAAAAAATCGGAGAGGAACGATACCAAGAATGGTTGAATCAACCACCGATTCAATTCCCGCTACGTCTAGATTCACCAATTAGGAAAGACTACAGCAATAGTAGTTCTTCACAAGCTGACAATGGAGGAAATCAAATAGAGGTTGGTATGGATGATTACTTAAGGGATATGAATGCCATGGAGACAATGTTGTTAGATGCATTCCAAAATGATGATTAGCTAGGGGATGATGCTCATATCGCTGACACATTTTTCGAAAGCCTTAAATTTGCTTCCACCACCCCTTTCTTTGGACCTAGCAGTCAGTCAAAGTCTACCCAGTTGGGGACAACAATGTTACTATACAAATTGAAAGCAAATTTTGGATTGTCGAATGCATGTTTCTCGGAACTTTTGAGGTAAGTTACCATACAGTACTCCCCTTATATAAATTTGAAATATAATCAGTACACTGCAATGAACATTACAAATGTTAAATTTTATGAACGTTAATAATTATATCGACATTAATGTACATTTATTAATATATTTTTTCATGATCACCAACTACAGGTTATTCAAAGATAAGGTTCTTCC
Source organism: Pinus albicaulis (assembly GCA_034641835.2). Taxonomy (NCBI): domain Eukaryota; kingdom Viridiplantae; phylum Streptophyta; class Pinopsida; order Pinales; family Pinaceae; genus Pinus; species Pinus albicaulis. Next base: position 1,292,657,990 of record CM076583.1, on the reverse strand, counting down.
GAGTGATAATTTTTTGCCCGATAGCTGCGAAGAGGCAAAGAAATTGTTGAAAATGTTGGGTGTTGAGTACATATCATATCATGCATGTCCAAATGATTGTATTATATATAGAGGATAATATGCAAACAAAGAGATGTGTCCGAAATGTGAGCATGACAGGTATGATAAATCAAAAAAGAAGGGTAAATCACGTACTGGTCCTCCTTTTAAGATATTGAGTCACATGCCTATAACCCCAATGATTCAAAGGCTCTTTCGTTGCAAATAATTAGCTATGTTGCAGGGATGGCATGCCTCACACAGAAGTGAGTTGGGAGTTATGCGAATCCCAACTGATTCAATAGCCATGAAGCATATAGAGGATACATGTCCCGAAAAATTCAAGAATGAAGTACGAAGTCTACGACTCAGCATAGCCATGGATGGCGTCAACCCATATTCCCTCCAGAACACCAACTATTATGTTTGGCCTGTAGTAGTGATCAATAAAAATATCCCCCCATGGTTTTCCGTGAAGAATGAACATCTTATGTTGGCTCTCATAGTCCCTGGTAGAAGACAAGTGAAGAATATGGATGTCTACTTACAACCACTGGTAGATGAATTGAAGGAATTATGGGATGGGATAAATGCATACGATGTATCAAGACCCATCGCAGTAGAGAGGACTTTTACGTTGTATGGCATATGTGCTTACACGGCACATGATTATCTAGGCTTAGGAGTTTGCTCTGGTAAATTACATGTTTAATTTATTGATTTGTTTATATATGTAACAATATTCTTTCACATATTAGTCATTTAATTCGTTGTAATATTTGTTCTGATCTTCATGATATTCTTTAACGTGCCATGCATATTAATTAATGTATACAAATATAATCTCGCAGGTCTTGTAACAAAAGGGTATTTTGGATGTAAATGTTGTGGACCTTCTCTGAATGCAAGATGGTCCAAGGACCTACGAAAGCCAGTGTATGATTGCTCTAGGGAATTCCTACCAGAAGAACACCCTTACAAAAGAGGAGCATCCGCTTTCAATGGTAAACGAGAGAGAACCCAAAGGCCTCCAATAATGACACCAACTGAATGTCTTAGAGTAGATGAGAGAGAGAAGGAGAAGGAGTCCATAGAAATTATCGATTCAAATGGGTAGCCTATGTTCAATGATCCAGATTTATTCGACACCTATGTTGAGAAATTTCCCATTGGGATGAAAAGGAAATCTATATTTTATGACCTCCCATATTGGGAGCATCTTAAGATTTCCCACTTATTAGATCCCATGCATATATTTAAAAATGTTTCATCTTCTTTATGGAGGCACATATCATCAAAACAAAGTGACACATTGGTCGTTAGGAAAGATGTTATTACTTCAAAAACTAAAAAGAAATATTGGCCAAGACAATTAGAAAGTACGGGATCAGAGGCAGGCGCTGGTCCTCTAATTCATGGTTTTTCAAAGAAGGTGATGTCCCATGGATTTTAAAAAAAGATGATATATCTTTGGCAAAGGAAGTTATAATGGATGTGAGGGTGCCAACTTCATACGGGTCTTCACTATGGCGTTGCTTCACCGTGGATGACCATTTGTCGGGGTTGAAATCGCATGACCATTTGAATCTTCTAAGAGTACGTATAATGTCAAAAGCATGATTTTATTATTTGTTATATTAATAAATTTTATCCCATGTGGGGATCATAAAACATAACTAATTTTGTATATTATTGCACATGTTTATAACTTTGCAGTGTCATTATCCTTTGTTCGTGCGTGGGTGTGTGAAACATGAATTCCCTCAAGACCTAGGACGTGCCATATCTAAATTATCTACATTTGTACGTTGGATCACGTCAAAGGAGATTCATGTGGCTAGCATTCCACGGTGGCGTCAAGAGATAGTTGAGATTGTTTGTATGTTTGAGAAGGAACTGCCAACGAGTTTCATGGACTTACAGGTTCTTCTTCTAATCCACCTGGTAGATGAGATTGAATTAGTTGGGGTTGTTTCTTATCGTTGGATGTTCTTCTTAGAGAGGTACATGAAGAAATTGAAAGGTTTTGTTCGACAAAGGGAAAAACCCAAGGGGTCTATGGCAGAGGGGTACATATCGTATGAGTCTTTCTACTATGCCAGTGAGTACATCAAGCAGATCGACAACAGACCAGGTGCGGTGATTTGGGACGATGAAATGGATGAAGACAAAAGAGAAGGAGAGTTGCTCCAAACGAGTGGAAAAAAGCGCTTGATAAAGAGTAAGCAACTTATAATTTTTCAAATTTACAAAAAGTAATTAATATTCATGTTGAACTTCGATATAATGTATATTTTGATCTATAAGTACTATATAGTGTTGGTTTGATTTCATCAGCGAATGCAGAAATTGAAGCAATCAACAAATTCATCCTTTACAATTCTGAAGCGACACAATCGTGGGTCGCATTGTATGAACAAAACATGATGAAATGGGATAGTGACAGGAAAGAATTCAGATGGTTGAATGGTAGAAGTGTGCCTTATCTAGATCATTTAATAGAAAATATGCCAAAAATATGCCCCAACAGTTGGGTTGCTGACCAAGTCAGAGAGAAATAAGGTGCTATCAGTCATTGCCCACACGCTGAAGAGGATGCGCTAAATGTAGGGATTGGGTGCAGCAACTCGGTAATAATCTTTTTAATTTATATGTAAATTTGAAACTTATATTAAGACATCTACATTTCATATTTTAACTGTTGGATTATTATTTATAAGACACATGACACTATGATTTTTTTTAACTTTTTTATAATAGGTGCATTTGTTCCCATCTATGTGGGCATATGGACACCATTTTCGCACAGAAAATGCCGATGCTGAAAACATCACACAAGACTGTGGAGTGGAAGTCGAGTTTGATCAATCTAGTCGATCTAGCCACCATGATCAACAACTAGTACGAGGGACATTAGGTTACGTCAGAAATATATAAGAGATCATTGAAGTGGATTTTTCTTCTTTCCAATATGTTATTTTTAGGTGCAAGTGGTGGGACACCTTTGATCAGAATAATGTAAAGGAAGATCATGATAGTAGGCTAATATGTATCAACTCTAGAAAGATATGGGATGAAGCTAAGGAGCCCTATGTTTTCCCTAAACACTGCAACCAGGTGTTTTTTTACCCAGATGTGTTGGATAGGGATTGGTGGTTCGTATTGACACATGACCCTAGATCAAAACATATTTTTGAGAACAATAGTGTTATCATGCCATGCGAGCTAGAAGATAATGAGGGTGATCATGAGAAACGAGAGTGATATGGTACATGTGTTATTTCATCAATATTTATACTTTTTAAGATGGGTTTTTCGAAATATTAATATAATATGTATTTTGAATTAATTGGTAATTTGCATTGTGTTAATGTTAAAATCAATAATTCACTTGATAATTTGCAATTATGTTGATCTCAAAAACAATGGCGTACTGTATAAATTAGTTCTTTTTTTTTGTATCTAAGATCATAATAAAATAATGATAATTCTAAAGTATAGGAATTTATTTGCATTATTTTCTAAACTTTATTATGTTACAATAAATCATATTATTCTAGATTTATTATTTTACAATTATTTAAAATTTACAAATTTAAAATTTTTAATAAATTCATTTCACATTAATACAATTAAAATTTTACAAATATTTTACATACAATTAGAATTAGAATTAGAATTTTACAATTTCACGTACAATTACAATTACAATTACAATTTTAGAATTTTACATATATACAATTACAATTTTACAAATTAAAAAATCACAATTACAATTACAATTTTACAAATTTAAAAATTACAATTACAATTACAATTTAAGAAATTTACATATATACCATCACAATTACAATTTTAGAATTTTAAATACAATTAAAAATACAAATATTACAAATTTACAATATCATGATCATTTGGTTTAAATTAATTAATAAACATCACATTCATGATAACCATCGTACAAACATCATATTTGACTAAAAAACACATTCAAAATCTCTAACTGCATCATCGTGATCATGATCATCTAACAAAACACAAATAACATTATATATTAACATCATCAGTACAACACAAACATCAAATATACATCTCATGTCAAATAACTCATGCTATCACATACACATATATTTGCAAGCTGCACATTAAATGAACATATCTAACATGACCTAACAACATACACATCATGATGATCACCAACATGTAAATTAAGTACAACTGCAACATGAACATAAAATACATGGACCATATATATATAACTGAATAATGTTAAAAATATACAATTGTAATATAAATTTCATGGATCATCTGGTGGTAGTACAACATCAATATCAGTACTAGTGGCCGATGGTCCAGCCTCATCTCCATAATGACTGCTGCAAGATGCTAGTGGAGGCTCATGCTCATCTGGCATGGCGCGAGGTGAACGATCATGAGATGATGGTACGCTGCACCTCGCAGACTGTCCATCACGTGTTGCGGCTCGATCGTAACGTGCAACAGTCTGCATCAAGTTGTACATGTCACGCGGCATGCCTCTCCACATATGTAATAGCCTATCATCAACCTTTATGTCTATGTAATGAGCGGGGCTGATTCATTCCTCAACAATCAATGCAATGAGTTGGTAGCCTAACTCCATCCTGTATCTAACATCACTAAGTCGACCACGCACTGGCGCACCAGCAAGTGTTGGGCTCTGATCTGCATTGGCCTCTTGATGATCCTCAGCATCTGGCATGCCATCATCGTCATCAGGATCCACACCTGGATCAGGTGGTGGTGGCAACATCTCCTCGCCATCAAAAGAGCCAATGTATGCAAAATATATACAAGTACACAAAAATAATTAGAAATTTTCATTACACAATTTAATAAAAACAAGTTAAAGAACATGTTAGAATAACTTTAAATAAAACAGTAATATTACCTCTATCATCTGGTGGCTCATCAACTGTGAAGAGGATGTTGGCACATCCTGGCCAATCCAACCCCGCATAAGGACAGGGGACCATAATGAAGGGATCCTCATCAACACTGGCTAGCAACTCCAGTGCATCATTCGATATCCTCATTGGAAAAAGAATCTCCTCCCTCTTGGGCATCATCTGCCCCCACATGTGCATACTTGCCTCAGTAATCGGCCTACGAGGGTGCCAAAGAAAACTAGGCCTCATCTCTGGAAACCTCTCAAAAAATAAACAAAAAATATTTGAAGCAAAAGGGAATTTGACCCTCCCTTGTGCATGAGCACGACATCTATCCAATGCTGTACAAAACTGCCGCAAAAAAATGGCAGACCACCTGACAAGTCATGGCTACTGTAGTAAAGAATCAACATAATATAAAAGCAAGAAAATAATGTGTTTCCCATCACTGATGTTGTGTGAAATGGTCGAAATGATAAGTGAGAGACACTGGACCTCCTCACAACCAAACACACCATTACGTAACTGCCCTCCAGCGAACTGAAAATCTGCAGGAGATACTAAATTTGCTCCAATGTATCTCTGGGAGTAAACTAGCTGACTCCCTGCTACACAGCCAACTAGAACCTTGAGGAACGAGGTAAAATCCACCCCCCTCCTCGATAGCCATGTAATAAAATATATATCCTCTTCAGTGGGCGTGTACCACTGGTTGATACCAACTCGAAAAGCCTGTCGCTGGGCATTCCACCATCGGATAAGATGTCTCAAAAACAAACTATGGGACTTTAGGGAAGTAGCCTCCTCATAGAACTTTAGGAGGCCTACCTGCCTTAGGATCCCCTACGTTGTTGTTGTAATAGGGCGAGGGTACGCATCTCTGTCCCTCTCTCTTGCCTCCCACAGGCAAACCATGTTATATTGTTCTGTCTGTTGTTGTTGTTGTTGCCCCTCTTCTCTCCTTTCACGTCTCTGAATGATTGACATATTTTACACAATTTTTTATTAAATGACACATGTATTTAGAAATATACGTATATAAATATTTTTTGAAAAATAAATAAAACAACAGTTGGTGCACCAAAAACACAGTCACGCACTGGTCCTGGTGTGTCTTTCAACAGAGCGCACCGGGGACGGTGCACCTAATGATATTCAACGCACCAGGGGCGATGCTCCAGAAAATGTTTTTAGCGCACTGTTCACTACGTGCGATTTGATAGGAGGTTGGTGTTGATTACACTATCATGCGTTGATTACACTATACGCCCTGGGACTATACGCCCTGTGGCATATATCTAAGTCATTGCACTCGCTCTCCTCGCCATCGTACATAACAGTTTTATATATTTTAAAAGGCCGCACCGTTGACGTAGGCCAAATATGGTAAGCCGTGCGCTGACAAAAATAGCCATCCTGGGGTGGTTATTTCGGTCAATGCACTACATCACCACTATTCAACTAGGTCAACGGTGTGGCCAGGTAGCCGATCACACCGCTCATTTTAAATAAATTTAAAATAACACGGTGTGCCTTCGACATCTGCCCCGGAACCTATGCAGATACCCTTAGCACCGGTTTACCAACCCGAACCATTGACAATGTCGAATTGTGGTATGCGGTGCACTGACAACATTACGCACCCTAGGGTGGATAATTCTGTCAACGCATTGAGTTTTCGCGATACACCATTTTCAATGGTGTGGCCTGGTAAACGACCTCACCGGACTTTTTAAATTTTTTTAAAATAACACGGCAGCGCCGCGCACGCTCGGAACCGGTGCGTGATATCATTAGCACTCTGTTGTTGCAAGATTTAAAATTTACGTGCAGACCTTATGCTTCAGCTAACGGTGTCTGAGGCTAATTGCTGGCTAATTTTTTTTTTTTTTTAATGGTTAATTTTAAGCTTTTTTGAAATTCTAATCTGCTAAAAGGTTTAATTATGGAAAAACAAGAAAAATACGTGTACATTTACACGTCGATGAGGCATATTGGCTGTAGAATTTGCAAAAGAAAATTTGTCCACTGTTTTATAAAATTCAAGTTGGAGATTGGTGGCAATGCACAGCAGCACTGCGTGAAATAAGTGCAATGGGAGCACGGATGTCAGGGCGGCTCAAACCAGGATAACTTGCACCGGTGCTTGAGAGCTCTGTAGCACTGATAAAAGTGAAAAATGTGGTTTTTTGGTCGTAATTTTTTTTTATTTAACCTTGTTCCGGTGCGCGGGGTTTTTATTGGCGTACCAGTGCGTTTGGAGTATGCCGACCCGAGCAGTTTCTATTTTCGCGCACTTTTAGGAGGCACCGATGTGGCATAGTTGTAACGCACCGGTGCTCTACAGTAATAAGATGCATCGGGCACGGTGTCCGGTGAGCCAATGATTTGTGCGGCTTTTTGGCCATAATTTTGTTTTTATTTAACCCTTTTACAGTGAGCGGCATTTATGGGGACCCCAGTGCGTTTCTGTCATTCCGCCTAGGGCGGTTTCTGTTCCGTGTGCTTTTTATGAGGCACCGGTGCCAATGATCTGACACGCACCGGTGCGGTCCCTTAATTAAAGGCACTGGGGGGGTGTGTACGGAGCGCACGGTTTCCGGTGTGCCAATGTTTTATGCGGTTTTTTTGCCATAATTTTTCTTATTTAACTATTTGCTGGTGCACGAGGCTTATGGGCGCCCCGGTACATTTGCTTTATTCCACACCGGGCGGTTTCTGTTTTCGCGCACGTTTTCGGAAGCACTGGTGCGGTAGAGATGTAACGAACCGGTGTTGTAGAGGAATATGACGCACCAGGCGGGTGTGTTAGGAGCGCACGGTTCCCGGTGTGCCTATGTTTTGTGCATTTTTTTGGCCGTAATTTTTTATTTATTTAACCATGCGTCGGTGCGTAGGGATTTCAGGGCGGCCCGGTGCTTTTAAGGGCGACCGAATGGTTTCAGTGTTTGTGCGTTTTTTAGGAGGTGCCGGTGCAGAAGTTATGTAAAGTACCGGTGCGCTACATAAATACAACGCACCGGGCAGGTGTGTACAGAGCACACGGTGTCTGGTGTGCCAATGTTTTAACCGCACCAGTGCGTTCGCGTGTTGAACGCACCGGTGCGTTTTACGGTGATAAGAGCACCGAACGAATTACATCCGCAAAAACCTCCACCCGCCAACCTCCTCTAGGAACCTCCGCTAGAAACGGATGTCTGTGGTATTTTTATAAGGGGTTCCTCAAAAACATCCGCTAGAGGGTCTTTTCCTTGTAGTGAATGCTGATCCAAGTGAAGTTCCTAGCTCTATTTTAATTACATAAATACATTGAAAACTAACTAATAGTAATTATTTTAGTTGTTTTATTTGGACGTGTTGCAAACTGACATTTACTCCTACACAAGTTGTGCATCAAATTATTATGTAACAATTTTGCCAAGAATTTTTTAAATTATTTCTCTTCAGCTATATCTTATTTTTATTTAAAATAGTAATTTGTATTTGTATTTTTTAAAATGAATATTGTTAAATGTGTTGTACTATTTTTATTTAAAATATTAATTTATATTTGTATTCTTTTAAATGAATATTGTTAAATGTGTAATTGAGTAAAATGCATTAAATTAATATTCTAATTTTTAAGATATTTATTTTAAAAATTCAAAGTATGGTGATTTTTGTTTTATTAATCTTTACTCTAGATGTGTAGAGATTCTATCTCAAGTTCCAAACAAGATTCTTCTTTCTCTTCTTATTCTAGCTTGCACATTGACACTCCTCCTCTCCTCCTCCTTGCACAAATTTAAACTATGAGGCACATGGTAGTTGTTGCATATAGGAACAATTAGATATGATAAGAAAAATGTGATACTCTATTGTAATTTTCTCTACGAATGTGATGGCAAGTGTTCCCTAAATGTTGAAAATTTCATGGTTAATGCAGTATAAGCTGCATGCAAATTTACACTCTTGTATACAAGATCAAGAAAGCTATGCCCAATATCCAACACCATAGAGCAATACATGTTCACCAATTCACCAGTTGCTTCCAAATCTCTCTTAGTGCTAGAGTTGTTTTCTCAATAAACTTGTTTTTACTGCTCTTGAATTGATGAAAGCCATCGTTGTTGCATATAAGAGAATTTATCTCCGATAAGAAAAGTGTGATATTGTGTTATAATTTTCTCTAGAAATGTGTTGGAGTTTTTTTCTCAATAAACTTGTTTTTACTGTTCTTAAGTGATGAAATCCATCGTTGTTTCATATAGGAGCATTTAGCTTTGATAAGAAAATTGTGATATTGTGTTATAATTTTACTTATAACATAATTTAATATCCTTTCTTGTTGATAGATACCACCTAATCCATGAAAAACTGTAACCATGTTTGCAATGATATATGCTAATCATTTCAGTTTTATGTTGACGACAAGTTATTTTATCATTTGTTTAGTAAGCCTTTTAGTTTTTATGTTTATAATAGTTTACAAGCATTGATATCAATCTAATAAATTGATATTGAAAACCAAATGATGTTTGGGACATCTGTGTAGGTGCTTCCATAAATTGCTTACTCATTTTGTCTCGATATTGTTAGATAATGGTGAAAGAAATATAGTGCTGATCCAAGTGATCCAGTGAGTTATTCACGGCCAGCTTGGAAAACCAGGCATGAAGATGCTTCTAATTTTCAATGAAGTAGTCTTCAAAAGTTCCTAGCTCTATTTTAATTACATAAATGCATTGAAAACCAACTGATATTATTTACATCAGTTGTTTTATTTGGATGTGTTGCAAGCTCACATTTACTCCTATACAAGTTGTGCATCAAATTATTATATAACAATTGTGCCAAGAAGTTTTTCAATTATTGATCTTCAGCTATATTTTATCAGTTTAGTATGTTTCCAATCAAGAAGAGGCTTCCGAGTTTAAGAACTGTATCTTTCTGGTTGATAACTCTTATCATCAATATCTTTGAAACCTCCATGACATGCTTCCATGGAAGCAAAATTTGCCTTTCATTCCTTCATGGTGACTCCTTCTCTGCAACATCTGATTTCTTTTAGGCTACTCTTTCCTATGCTATTGCCTTAAGGTGTTTCTTTTGCAACATGTGGTGCAATTGCTAGTTATTATTTTTTGTAGTTTCAATTAGTTTCTCTCTGTATAAAGGTGATTTAAATTTAAGGTGGAAATTGAAGTATTTTACTATGGGCAATATTTAATTTTTTTTGTACTTTCAATTAGTTTCTCTCTCTATATAATGTTGATTTAAAATTAAAGTGGAAATTGGAAATTGAAGTATTTTACTATGGCCAACATTGAATTTTTACTATTTCATGTAAGTATTATTTTTAAATGTAACGTTACATGACAACATCTCTCTCATACTGGGTTGTAGAGCGCCTCTCGGCACAATTAAAATTTGGAGAATACTTTTAATATCAAGTTGAAGGATATATATATATATATATATATATATATATATATATATATATATATTCAAACTTTCTATGATAAGAAGTTCAAAAAATAGTTGTACTTCAATTGACAGAAAAAAGTGCATGTATACAATCCCAAGGGTTAGTTTGATTGGTAGAGTCTCGGTCATTGAAGCACATTTGCTATTGAGAGGTCATGGGTTCAATTCTTTGGACACTTTAAGGGTTAGGCTCCGTGGATCTCCCTATATAGAGTCTAATTAAATTATTACAAATAAACAATATGATAGATAAGTTAAGTTTCAATAAAATATAATAATAAACATGCTTTGTAAATTTTAAATATAACCATTTGGTGAATTAATAATAATAAAATTTCATGACTATTGAGCTAGAATTTCAAAGTGTTAAAAATCACTATAAAATTTTAATATAATAAAAAAATAAATCCTTTTTTTAACACCAATATAATAGAGGATGTAATATTTGTATTCATATGATGCATGATATTTTGAGCATACCTCAATCTTTCTTAATGATGGGAGCCATGTTTATTTTCTTGATGACTTTGTTGAATTGTAAAAATTCTATCAACATAATATAAAAGCAATGAAGAGACCCTAGTTGCATTATAGGCTTCTAAGGACATGTCAATCTAGAATAAATGTGGCCATTGCTTATTATGATTTTATGACTTGGTGGTTTTAATGAGTAATTTCCTTTAATTTCATGTTTGTATGGATCTTAAGAACCTCCAACTCATAAACATCTTAGCTTAGCATAATCCCTAATGCATAATTTTGATGATAATAAAAATTATGTTGCCTTGTCTCAAGTTTTCTTAAGAATCCCACCCACTTTCAAAAATGTTGTTCAAAACATTAATGCTACAAAGGATATGCCTCTGCCTCCTTGATCTTGGGCTTGGGATGAGGTATGAATAAAGATAGTTATGGGCCATTGTCAAACTATTTGCAAAGTATAGCCACAAAAATGTAAAGTTATTAAAAACAAGAAGAAAAAAACAAAGGAAATATCATTATGACAAGCATTGGAAGCAAAGATAATAAGGTGAATTGCATTATGCTGAGTGTGAGATTTAAAACATGAAGCATGTAAGCTAAATGAGATATTAGAATTGGCAATGTCCACAACACAATTTCAATTGGGAGTTGACAAATACAAGGTGTCTAAGCTACTTTGATAAACTTTAAGTGGCACATGAAACACTACATACCCCAAAATGGTGGTAAGATATTTATCTAGGTTTGAGCCATGTGATGGATTTAATGTTGTGGAAAGATATACCATATAAAAGAATAGATAAAAGCCAACTAAAATAGAAATGATTTTAGTATTTAGATGCCAAAAAAAAGTATTGTGTGATGAACTATTGCTCATTAATCAACCAAACATTAAAAGTGAAGATATTGATTGATTACTATAAATTTAACCCTTTTAACATTTTATAATATTGATTTTCTTTCCTAAATAACAAGTGATTTAAAACATTCACATTGTTTTTAAAGAGTTTTTTGAATTACCTTCTAAACTAAGTTTGAACTCCTTGGAAAGGCTAAAAAAATTTCAATTTTAACCATTGAACCAAATGCCCATTACCATGCACTAAGTTTTGACTATGTTTCACAAATGAAACTTTTATCATTTTTAGATAAAATATAACTACTAGCCATATAAAAAGCAGGTTGCATATGGAAAAGTGAGATAATTCACATCACATAATTGAATTGCTCTTCATATATCTCCAGCCTCTCAAATAGAAAAATAATTCAATTACTTTCAATCCTTTCAATTAATTATACCATCGACTTTACATATATCTTAAGACATTTATTACCCGGCCTACCAATGGTGGATCCGGCTGTCCATGCAGGCCAACGCCTTATCAAATCCAGAATTTTATATTGAATTTACTATATCAAGCCATTGAACCACCCGCCCCCTCTAAAATAAGAATTCCAAATTTGATACCCAAAATACAGCATATTGAATTTGCTATGCCAAGCCATTGAACCCTGCCCCTGTAAATAAGAAGAATTCCATATTTGATTCCCAAAATACGGCATCTGCTGTGCTCATTACACAGTTTAAGATTCTTTCCTATAATCTGTTCAAACTCAGATATATTTATTTTGATTTGCTCAACAAAATGCAGACCTCTGTTGTTTTGCAATGGTGAATTCCCCCAATAAATGCTATCTACCTATTCTATTCAATATATCAATCAAACGTATTACTGATTCAGAAGCAGAAATAGAAACCCAAATATGGCTAAGCCTGATTGAATCACAAGCCCCTTTGCATTCAAATGCCAAGTATGAGCAGCTGCATTTGTGTGATCAGAAGAGCTCAGAGGGGATTGCAATCCATCTGAGGGAGACAAGGCAGGCGTAGGAGCTGAGACAGGCGTCGGGCTGGGAGCCGGGGTAGGGATGGGGAGCCCAAAAATTTCTTCAGGAAGCAATACCTTATTAACTTCGTAGACAGCCACTGGGGCCTGAGAAAAAATGCTGCTGGTGAGAGGGGCATTTACCAGGCCGGTAGAGACATTCACCTGATGTTCAGTCACAGAAACGAAATTTTAAAAAAATCTGATAAAAATTTAACTGTTGATTTTGATTCTAGGAGAAGAGGTCATATTCATACAAACCTGAGCTCCAAATGCAGAGACATTGAATTTATAGCTACCCATGGTAGAAATGGGACCGCTGAGGCTCTGAAACTGCCCCAGTGAGTAAAACATAGGCACTGCATGGTACTCAACAAGAGTGGTCTTCTGCTCGTCCGTGAGCTTGCGGAGCATTACCTTGTACTGGGGTCTCAGGGAAGAGAAGGCGCTATCCGAGGGAGCGAAGAGTGTAAGGCCTTGTTGTGTATTGTTGGCCTGAGTTTGCAATTGGGTTTCCACCTGTGTGCCTGCATGAAATAGAAGAGCATTTGCAGAAGCATTATATCCACAGATTCATTCAAAATCCATCATTTCCAATATGTTAGGTTGGAATTCAGCTAAACATCACAGGCAAAGTTCCATCACATTTATTTATATTTTTTAGGGTTTTGGATCGATTCAAATGAAGGGAAGGGAACTGAGGGGTACATTTTTTCTATGGATGAAATTTGAAATTCGGAGTATGGTGATGTTTACAGGGTGGAGAAGGGGACTGAAACTAGTGAAATGAATCATATGGGATAATTAGTGAAATGAATCACATAGTGTTACTTTCCGGCTTGCACATTCCAGATCGCCTTTGGCTCAACCTAGCTTAACTGTGGAGTTTTCCCCCACAATCAAGCCCACTTAGCTTGCAACTTGCAAATCAAGCCCACTTAGCTTGCAAATGGGGTAGCAAGCTAAGTGGGCTTGATTGTGGGGAAAACTCCACAGTTAAGGGCGCTTGAGCCAGAGGCGATCTGGGATGGGTGACTTCTCTTGAAGTTGATGGACATTTCACTAGTTTCAATCACACTTCTTCACCCATGGAAATGGTCATAGATAAATGAAATGACTTACTTTAATGCAGTTGAATATCAAAAAATGATATCTATTATATTGAGATTAGTTGGAATTATAAGTATTGTAAAAATTGCATAATTAGTTGAGAGTTTTTCAAATTGCAGAATTAGCTTATGCATTTAAAAAACATTTTAAATAACAAAAAACCACAATTTCACCCATTATTTTATTGCCAAATTTTAACCCGAAAAAACTATAATATAAAAGAATTAGACTATACCAAAAACATATCTTCATATCAAATAAAATAAATAAATAAGTAAAAACTATATAATTAGATTTTGTTTAGCAATCATTAATAAAATCTAATTAGAATTACAATATTTTATTACTAAACTTATATTTTCAAATAAATAAATAAATTTATATTCTCAAAAATCCAAAATAAATAAATAATTTTTTTTTATATAATTTAGATTTTGTTTCACAATCATTAATAAAATCTGCCATAATAATATGATTAGAATTGCAATATTTTATTGCTAAACCTACATTTTTCAATAAATAAATAGATTTGTATTCTCAAAAATCTATATAACATTTATTCTATTCAATTTCAATAATTCATGTTTATAATTTTAATAATAATTTACAAAATAGTAATTCCTTTAGAAGTTAAACTTAGCAGTTGTGAATCAATAATAATTAATTATACTTTATTCATCAATCAATCACATTTATTAAAAATATTTAATTAATCAAATTTAATGAAAAACTAATTTATTTTTATGATTTAAATTAAATTAATATAATGATAATGATGAATATTTATTGAAATTAAAAATAGTACATTAAAAAGGTATTTTTCATTTTCAATATTTTAGTTACATGAAAATAACAAATTCTTTTCATCATAAAGAATTTTCACCAAAGTTAATTTATGGGATAGATTGTTTCTTTATCTAGTTCTGGTATTTTATCTTTTTTACTATAAAGTTTTACAATAAACTCTTCGAATTTATTGAGGCAGATTGCTTCTCTACCTAGTATTATCTTTATTGTGAAGTTTTACAATAAACTTTCCCAAATTCTAAACAAAACCTTTATTAAATAATATATATATATATATATATATATATATATTCCTTTAAAAAAATATTAATAATAATTCGACCATGTAAATCTGAATGAATGAAGAGTCTCCCTAAATTTGCAGAAAAGGGAGAAAGAAAATGTAGAATGTTGAATACCTGCTATGAGGCTGAGAAAGGTCTTGAACTGCCCGGCCTGTTCCAGAACATTGCTGACGTTTACATAATGCGGGGCTGGTGCTGGTGCAGGACCCGGAGGAGAACTGAAAGGTGTAGACGCTGGGGCTGTTGCGAGATATACAATGTTTATATCCTTACCCTGCGCCTGTGCAGAGATTACCAACATGATAACCAATGCGATGCCACTGAACAGGGGCATCATCTTCAGAGACTCCATTTGCAGTCTGAAAGCAGGCGGACAAGGGCAATTAGGGCTTGAAGATCTCTATATTGTCGACCAGAGGGTAGCTCTCGCGGAGGATGAAATGGGCGAATCAGAGTTGATGGATATCTCCCATTGCGGGCAAAGACAGAGTATTTATCTAACCGCGTACCTACCTAATTCATGAGTCTGGTGGGGCATTGTGAACAGATCAGTCAGGGTACCTTCAGAAGAAAAAGGAAAAACCTCAGGAAATTCAAATCCTTCCGCCACAAGTGTTGTGATTTCAACGTCTTCCGATTCCAGTAAATATACAGCCGTTGTGATGTTGCCCTCAACACTGACTCGACATGAATTCTGAATTTGGAAATCGCAAAATTTTCTAAATTTCGAATGTTCGGGTGCCCTGGCAATTCAATGGATTTGGGTGTAATTGATGTTGAAGCAGGCGATGGCGTGCAAAGTTTGGCATCCATGATTGGTTTGTCTGAACAATGGAGGCTTCTTGGAGTGAGGGGGGTGGAACACTGTCCACCGCTGAGACTACCCACCGCACTTCCCAGCCTGAAGTACAAGTTAAGCTTCTCAAGGAGGGATGCATTCACATGGCATTATTATGTCCATGGGTTTTAGAGGCCATTGTTTCCGATAAGCGGCCATCCAAAGGGAATTTTTTATTAATGGGTGTGAATCCATTAAATTTTTATTTTTTGGATTTTTTAAAATATATAAAAGGTTTTATTATTATTATTATAAGGTAGAGTTTATTATGGGATATTTAATTTTTGTTTAATCAAGGTTCAAGTTTTGATAATTTGGTCTACTGTCTTTTTATAATTTAATATAGGAGATGTGTAATATAGATAAGTTTATCAACATTTTTATATATCACATTAAATATACACCAGCGTAGATTCATTTAACATCGGATCTATCATGGGCTATATGCACCTCGAGGGATTTGATTTCTCTAGGTTCATGATAGATCCGATGTAAAAGATTTGCACCTCGAAGGATTTGATCCCTGTCGGCCCATGATAGATCCGTGTTAAAAACTGCTATTTCTATTAATCTATGAATTAAATGGCTCTCTACCTCGAGGGATTTGATCCCTCTAGGCTCATGATAGATCCGATGTAAAAGATTTGCACCTTGAGGGATTTGATCCCTCTCGGCCCATGATAGATCCGTGTTAAAAACTTCTATTTCTATTAATCTATGAATTAAATGGCTCTCCAGGTGAGATACTTGGAGAGTGTACAAACACTCATACAAGCACTGACTATTGAGTCAGAAGAGCCTCAAACATATAGGCTTTCACACTAACGGGGTGGTTCCAACCACTCCCTCGATATTAGGATCTGAGACCTAATCTTAGAGTCTCAATCCTATCCAAACAGCTAGCTTTTTCCATTATCTTTCAACACTCCCCCTTAATGGAGAAAGGGTACTAAATGAATAACATACGCCCACTGGTCTAGTCTCAGCTAGGCTTACAATAAAAACATAAAAAACTTGGTAACAGATATTTTCATTTTGGTCTTTTTGCTTGCGAGTCCATACTTGTTCATTCTAAGGCGAGGCTTCATCTTCACTTTCCTCACCATGAGGTAGTGATATATCTTCACCTCATTTCTTCCCCAATGATGGAAAGCTTGAACTCTTATTCTCACCCTTCTCAAAATTATGACAGGCTGGATAGGAGAATTTTTCCTCTCACTATTTCCGGTGTCAACCTTCTGAACGTCAGCGACGTTGTCTTCATCATTCGTTGATGCAACTTCTGTGTTGACTTCATAAAGACATGGTGTTTCAAGCCATGCTTCAAGAAACTTCAATTCCTCTTCAAACTTTGTTGCTTTGTCCTTGTTGTTTTTGCTAATGTCTACACACACAGAAATATTCATGAGATCATCATAATTTAAATTCTCTCCAGTTTTGTCTTCTTTTGCCACGTCTTTGCAATCAGCTTCATGTGGCTCATCCAATTGATCTTCAACAGTTTGTTCATCTTTACATCATTCCTGAAGATTAGCTCATGAGTCTTCAATCTCAGGATCTTGCACAATAGATTGTGCCTCTTGATTCTTGTGGTCACCAAAAGAACCACATTGTTTTTCTGAAATTTCTTCTGACTCAAAAATACTACCCATGCTAATGCCTCCAAATGGCCACATGAAAAAGAGATCATCATGATAATAAAAAATGTCTAAACATATAGACATATTGGAAAAGTCCAGCTTTGTCTTGCTTCCAGATTTCTTTTCGACTCCACTCGGTCCTCTAACGAGCTCCAACAACCCCGTTACGACGCAAGCAGGAAACTTCTCCCTTTGGTAGCTCTTCAACTATAGAACCTTATAGACTGTGGCTTCTATGCCATGCAGGTCTCAGTGCCCTCTGCTCTTGCGACGAGCAGCACGACCTCTCAACAAGCTGGAAATGCCATCGTTATCCAATTATGATGCATGTAATTAACAATTTTTGATAAGACACATATTTCTAATAGAACACAACAAATCAATTAATATTATTTTTTAATAAATTCTTTCCACCCAACTGGACTGAGGAATTGGGCCTCCGCATATAGTTTTGCAAGAACAACTAAATGCCGCCAGTAAATAGGATCCCTAAAAAAAATGTCGATGCAACCAGGCATCAGCTTATTCTGGTGTCGGGTACTCGGAATCTCATCCACTATTAAAACTCCATACACTACTCCAGAAGGTAGCTCGCAAGTCGATAAGACTACGGCCACGTTGCTCCCAAATATGATGGATCTCCATAACTTGCAACAACCTGCAATTGGAAAATATGCTCGATCACGTAGGTAGCAACATGTAACCTCGGCCTTTGCGCTCTCCAGATAATGCAACAATAAGGGAAGGCAGCCACATAAAAAACAACTCGATTCGATTTGATGGATTGCAACGATTCACCAACACTTCTTTACGCAGCGACTAAACCACCAAGATGCAACTTCTTCTCACCACGGGATCACCACACATCGAACAGGGATTGCATTTTCCCAATAAACCTTGATCAAATAGCAACAGGTGAGAGAAAAAAAATATGTTGAAATCCGATCTGCCTCGACCTCGCAACAAATTCTCACCTAAATCCTCGGCCGGTGAGGGAGCCAACACCGCCAGCTCACGTAGCGACAGGACTGCCCACCAATCGATCCACGAGGTTCCTTTTGCCACGCCTCCTCTGCCACGGCTCGCGACCCTCAAATATGGAAACACATAATACACTCCCTTCTTCCATTTGCTGGAAAACTTATCTAGCTTCAACCTGACGCTCCTTAGCCATATGACCGAGTTTTCCGCAATAAAAACATTTAATTACAGAGTCGTTTTTATTCGGATACATACCTTGAGTTTGATTCGGTCTTTTCTGTGGATTTCCTCAATTTTGTTGTGATGGGTTTCCTTTTCCTTTGAAGAATTTCTTCTTTTCCATTAACGCAAGACCTACACTCTTGGGTTTCAGGGTCAATCTTCTTTCTTATTCTTGAATTAATATTCTTGTCACTTCTTCAAACTTTGGGATTTTCTCTCTCGCACTTATCCCAGTGATAAACATTTGGTAATCATCAGTCATACCATTTGTTGTAGCTCCTAGAGACAGCCTTGAGTTGTATAAAGACCAGTGCCTAGGACATCTTAAATGCAAGGAGCATATGACTCAATTGACTGCAGTTGGAAATGTTTGGCTCTCATGCAACTATCACTCGGATGAATGGTTTTAATAAGGGTGGAACCAAGACCCCAAAGTTAAACACAACAACTAGGAAAACCGCAGAAACTGAGTACAAACTACAATAAGTAAATGCATCAGACAACTTTAAAATAGAATGATGTAAAGGGGGGTGACTTCTAAAATGAACACACAGAGATCAAGTTATATATGAGCGACTACTATGGCAGAAGATAGAGTAAGATATCAACTAAAACCGGGCTTATTCAAGGATAAGAATCCATATATAATGGGCTTATTCAAAGATAAGAATCCATATATCTAGGCTTGTTCAAATATAAGAATCCATTGTTGTTAATATCGGAAGAAAGGTGGAAGAGATAGAAAATGAAACAAAGTATCCTGCCTGAGCCGTATTTAAAGCATTGTAGATGAGTAAATATGAGTATCTACTATGATAAATTCATATTTAAGCATGGGAGCACTCGCATTCCAAAGCATTAGGTACAAGAAATGTGGGGAGATACGAAATGAACATTTGTATTAAAAAAAAACATGGAGAAGAGTTACAAATTGTGAATCATCCAGAGAGGAATCCCCAATTCCAGCAAAAATTCTTATTACTGAGTCCCTACGGGACCTTCAAACATCCACTATCAAAATTCATACAACATACATACAGAATACTTGAGCTCAGTGAGTCCTTTGGAAAATCTAGAACCTTTTGTTAGTGTTTTCTTCCTGTTTTTATAACCTCTGATTCTATGCGCGAGAAGATATTTTGGGAAAATATCTTCCCTGCGTGCTTGTATGTTGTTACAAGTCTAAATCAAAAACATAAATGATGATGAGGTATAACTGCCTCTCATCATCTTACAACGCAGGCCTAAAGCGGTTTCTGACTGAAATGTAGACAATTTACTAATTTGAAAGTAAAAATTGCAGGAGTGAGATAAGGATTTCACCTGAAATAACAAAGTAAAAAGGACATCAGGTAAAAATGCCACACAGGCCCCGTCATGAATTATCCTTGTTGTTTGATGAGGCGGAACCACTGCCGCTGCTGGCAAAGGCAATACCGTTAGTCGTGGGAAGAGCTGGCCTTTTGTGCTGGAGGATGCGGTACTGCTAGTAGTGGAAGAACTGGCCTTCTGTGTTGGAGGGTCCTATAGAATGGCCAATGGTCATGGTCCATTGTCTTGGACGTGGAATTTCCCCTCTGCATCTTTTTTTTTCTCTGCTTCCTGGGCGTGGAGGATCGTCAACCTCAGCCTCAAGCCACTGTGATTGGCTATGAGAAGGCCCACATACTTAAAATGCCATGAAAACCCTGCACAGACAGCAAACCAGTTAAATAAATCTTGCGATGAGGGGTATACTGCTTTAGTAGGCTTGGGTGAAGGCGGAGGAGTAGTGCAGAGGCAAGGAATGCAGCAGAAGCGTTTCCATGGCGAAAACAGAGTTTAAATTTGAGTTGGCACAAAGTTATGCGAAGGGCAGTTTTGTGAAAACTAGAGTGGTTTTTGCACTGGTGGGAGGCGGTAAGCGGTAATAAGAGAAATGAACATGATACAGGTAGGTGGGCGACGCGTGTCCTCACAAAATCGCCCATTTCGTGTGGAAACAGCGCGATCAGGTTATTTGATGAAATGAACGCGGACCGTCTGATCATAGCAATCTAGATCAACGACGGAGGAAGAATGCGATGGACAAACCTGCGCGGTCGGGTGGGACCGGAAATGATGTTAGCAGTTTTGTCGAGTAGCGAAAAGCTATTGGGCAGAGTTGAAAAGAGGGGATAAATGGGAGTCGTTGGATCGTGAGGATCAACGGTCGGGATCTGGCGATGAAGGAGAATGGAAATGGCAGGGTTAAAAATGCGGGAGTAATATGGGCCGTTGGATGAGGGAGATCAACGGTCCAGATCGGAGCGGGGGAGTGCAATATTGGATGAGTGATCGGGAAATTTGTGATCGAGCGATGGAGTGAGGACCGTTGGATCATGATGGACATCAATGGTGGGGATCAACTGCGGGGGCGCTTGGGGGTACGGATCAAATTCTTGGCCTGTGCCTCTGGAGTAAATCTCAACCGTTGATCTGAGATCTTCCGTAGTCAAACAGGTCAACTGCGGAGGCACTCAAGGTGTTAACTCGTGCGCTGATAGTGCCTCCGGGTAGAGCGAAAGATTGGCGATGACCATTGGATCAGGCTCGATCGACGACGGAGATAAGTTGTAGAAAAATGAGCGGGGTGAAAGGCGAAGGTGCGCTGGCCGTTGGATGGAGTAGATTAACGGTCCATATCAGAGCGGGGGAATGCAATAGTGGATGAGTGGTTGGGAAATTTGTGAAGGCGCAATGGAGCGAGGACCGTTGAATCTGCGGAGATCAACGGTCGGGATTGTTTCGGCGTTTCGCACATCGGCGGAAAAATATAAAAGGAACATGGAGTACTGCGATGTGCGATGTGCGATGGATGGGGGCAGCGCGATGGAGCGATGACTGTTGGATCTGCGGGAGGAGGTCAACGGTCAGGATCGCGTTGGGGTTTCACACATCGGCGGAGAAATACAGAGTGACAATGGAATACTGCGATGTGCGATGTGCGATGGATGGGGGCAGCACAATGGAGCAATGACCGTTGGATTTGCGGAGATCAAAGGTCAGGATTGCGTCAGGGTTTCGCCCATCGGCGGAGAAACACAGAGTGACAATGGAATACTGCGATGTGCGATGTGCGATGGATGGGGGCAGCGCGATGGAGCGATGATCGTTGGATCTGCGGAGATCAACGATTAGGATCTCTTCGGAAAATATGAACCTCGGCGGTGAAACAAAGGAGAAAATGAGTCGATTTGGGGCTTAAGGACTATTAGCCGTCGGTCATAGAGCGAGGTTATATGAGAAACGGGGGCTAAAGGCTTAATCTGAAAGGCGCTTAGAGGCCTGATATGTTAGAATGAGCGCTTTTAAAGCATAAAGGTGGATTTTAAGCCCTTTCAAAGGTTCCGATAGGTAAAAAAGGGGCTTTGACAGTCCATGCGGTCCTTGTTGTATTTGCTTTGCAGTATAAGGCTCTTTATCATTAGACATCCCATCTCAGTGAAGGATGTCATAACAACATTAGCTCCATTTGGGGACGACCCGTTTGTCCTCGAACGTGTCGAGAACTCTGTAGACCATCTGTTAACTTCCTTCTTGCAAACACAATCTCCTTGATGCCTTCTCTTCTTCCTTCATGACAACTCAAAACAACAAACATCATAATAAAAGCAACTACATAATGTACAATATCATACAGCAGACCTTTCGGCCTGAATCAATACTGGAAAAGGGTTTTAAGAATTTCCCATTCACAGGGGCTTCGAGCAGATCACCCTACAAATTTTCCAGTATAAAAGTGTTGTTTTCTCCCTCTTCAACAATTTTGAAAGGTCTGGACCATAGAGGATCGAACTTCCCATGCTTTCCTTTCTTAGCCCTTCTTATATCCCATCTTAGCACCAGATCTCCGACCTGCATCTCTTTATCTTTAGTATGCTGATCGAACTGGTCTTTCATTTTCTCTTAGTACTCAGTCAACCTCTGATTTACTCGACTTCGGGTCTCTTCCAGCTCTACTAACTGATTTATTCTTCTGGTAAGATTGTTTGGTTCCTCTTGACAATCTTGCATGAACCTAGCCACATGTAAGGCCAATTGTATTGGGAAAATTTCTGCTCTACCATAGACCAATTCATATGGGGATTTTCCTGTAGACTTTTTACTAGTGATTCTATTTTCCCATAGCACGAACTTGAGCTGTGAATCACAGCTCTTTTGGTTTTCATTTATGGCCTTTTTCAATTCCCTTACCATAGTTTTGTTTGAAGATTCTTCCAATCCATTTCCCTGTGGATAGTAGGCAGTAGAGTGTCCTAAACCAATATTATACTGTTAGAAAAAAGTGATAAATTTGACAGACTTAAAAGCCTGAGCATTATCTGTGACAATCTTAGCAAGGCAACCAAACCTTGAGATGATGTTATCTTCCAGAAACTTGATCACCACTGTGTCTGTAGCATTCCTTGCTGGCACGACCTCTACCCATTTAGTGAAGTAATCGGTGGCTATTAGTATCCACTTGTGTTGCCCACTTGAGGCAGGATGAATTTCGCCGATGAAATCGATTCCCCACTGCTGGAAAGGTTCTTCTATGTGCACTGGGATCATAGGCAAAGGTGCGAACTTCTGCCTTTCAGAAAATTTCTGACATTTGTCACGGGCCCTTACCCAAGCATGAACATCTCCGAAAATTTTGGGCCAGAAAAAGCCTGCTTTCAAAATTTTGTGTGTCGTAACTGTCCAGCTATAATGGCCACCACAGATGCCCTCGTGGAATTCTGCCATCACTTCTTCTACTTCATTTTCCGTGAGACATAAAAGTAGTATGCTCGATGGGTCTCTCCAGTACAAACGGCCATTTTCTACGATGAATTTCTGAGATTTTAGCCTCAAAGTTCTATACTTTTTCTTGTCGCGGCTTGGAGGACATCTAAGAGTTAAGAGGTATTCTACAATTTCTTTGTACCATGGACTGATAAAGTACTTCATATGGGTCTTTTGTGTAGTGGTTTCTATCCCGTGCTGCTCGTCTTCTCTCCCAGGCTCTTCATTGGCCACCATAGACAAATTTATCCCCAAAGCCTGACAGTTTGATTTAGAAAGGATCTTCGCTAATCCCTGTCCCTTTATTAGCTTAGTGGGGCGTATTTCCAACTCATACTCCTGTATCTTGGCTATCCATTTGCCTCTCTTTCCTTCACTATCTCCCTGAATCAAGATATCTTTTATAGCCGTTGTGGGTACAAATGAAGTTATGGCTGACTACAATACATACATCCGAAAAGCCTTTAGGGATTTGACCAAGGCATAAGCCTGTTTCTCTAGGATGTTATATTTTAGCTCAGCGTCGTGAAGCACTTGGCTGAAAAAGGCGATGGGTTTTTCATGACCTTCCTCATTTTTTTGCAATAATACAACTGCGACGGTGTGGGGAGATGCAAACGAAAATATCATGAAGGGTTTCGTATAATCCAGTCCTGCCAATATTGGGGCTTCTGCGAAAGCATTTTTTATTCTGTTAAAAGCTTCCCGTGGCTCAGTAGTCCATTTTAATTCATTATCCTTCTTCAGCATCTTAGTTATGTACCGGACTATCTCTGCATAGTTCGGTATGAATCTTCTCAAGAAGTTGATACGTCCAAGAAAAACTTGGACCTCTTTCTTGTTTCTGGGCAAGGATATACCATTTATGACTTCAACTCTTTTCGGGTCAATTTTTACCCCTGCCTTTTTTACAATATGCCCCAACAGTTTACCCTCTTCTACAGCAAACAGAAATTTTTGAGGGTTTAAAGACAATCCATACCTGTGGCACTTGTCAAAGGTTCTGCGCAAATGTTCTATATGTTCGGCATCGTCCTTTGAGAAGACTGTAATATCATCCAGGGACACCACCACGAATTTGTCTTGTTCTCCCACAAAAGCAATATCCATGGCCCTTTGAAATGTAGCTCCCGCATTAATTAATCCAAATTGCATACGAGCATACTTAAAGGTTCCCCAAGGAGTGGTGAATGCGGTTTTCTTTTGGTCCTCCGGAAGCACTGCTACTTGATTATACCCAGAAAAGCCATCCATCATAGACATTCGTGAAGATCCTACCACCTTCTGCAAAATATGGTCCATCTTGGGCAGTGGATAATTATCTTTCAAAGATGCTCTGTTCAAGTTTCGAAAGTCAACACACAATCTTATTTCTCCGTTCTTCTTTCGGACTGGGACCAAGTTGGCCACCCATTTAGAATATCTTAATGGCACAATAATCTTAGCCTTCAACAGTTTCTTGATTTCCTTTTCTATGGAAGGAAGGAGTAAAGGATTAATTTGTCTTAATTTCTGTTAGTGTGGCTTAGCATCTCCTTTTAATGGAATCTTGTGCTGGATAATGCTAATATCAAAGGTCTTGAAATCTTGATAGGACCAGGCAAAGACGTCTTTATATGTCTTAAATAGCTTCTGATATTGCTCTTTGTATTCTTCGGGTACCTTATTATACAATTTCACAATCTTTGGGTCGGCCTCAGTGCCGAGTTTTAGGTCATCTACCTGATTTTATTCATCAACCTTACTTGGCCGGATTGGGACATCATTCTTATCAAATAGTCTCTCCAGGGGGACCAGTCCTCTGGGTATTACATTCCCTTTGAGTTGCAACACCTTGTGCCCAGCTACGGTATCCTGCCATTTATTCTTAGGAAGCTCCTCAGTCTCTTCCTCGCCAACATCTATGTCCATATTGGAGAATTCCCCAATAGTCTCCATGAATATTTTCACTTGCTCTTCGTCTTCAAATACCTGCCAGTGTTTGACATTGTTAGGGATGGAAGGACGGTAGCGAACCTCTATTTCATACCTCAGGAGGCAGTTCTAAGGTGGTCGAAAAGTGCTTGCAGCTACTGCAAGAGAGTCTGCCATTCTGTTTTGGTCTCTTGGCATGAATTGAATATTAAATGCTAAGAATAAATTCTCTACCAAGTCCCATACCTCATTTCTGTAAGCCCTCAGTCGTGGGTGCTTAGCTTGACATTGATTTCTTACTTGTCTTACCACCAGTTCCGAATCTCCCAAAACCTTCAAGCTCTGAATATTCATGTTTTTTTCTATTTGTAGACCTAGAAGCAAGGCTTCGTATTCAGCCACATTGTTCGTGGCTTCATACTCCAATTTGAAAGATAATGGGACCAATTGTCCAGTAGGGGAGATAAGGAGAATCCCAGCTCCATTCCCTTCCTTTGAGTTGGCTCCGTCAAAGTGCAAGGTCCAAATTCCACCTTCTTCATTACTTAAAGACTGCTCGGTCTTCTCTTGATAGAAAGATGGCTCCTGCAAGTAATCTTGGTCTTCTTCAAGCATTAGACGAGAAAAATCACCCTCTTTGCTGTACACCGGTGAATTTACTGAATTATCAGCTTTAGTGACCATCTTTACAAACCTTGTTTCCCGGTATAATCTTCTTTCTTAGCCTCCAAACATAGGGATGGTTGCATAGGTTAGGTCTAGCTTTATAGATCATCCGATTTTTGTACCCCATGATCTAGATAACAGCATCACAAACCGAGCTGGGATGTCAGCCACTACTATGTCCATTACCACGCTCTTAGCTGGGATTTGGGCTAGATTTACCACCAAATCCTTGATCATCCTCAAACATTTTACTCTTTTAGAATCAAAAGAGTAGAGATCTTTATATGGGCGACTGATTTGGAACCCCAATTGCTCCATCACCGACAGAGGTAACAAGTTATGGGACGCCCCAGAATCCAACATACAGTTGTGCAACAACAAATCATGAATTACTAAAGAGACATAGAAAGGAGGAGTTGAAGCATCTAACTCCTCAACATGAGGACCAAACATGACCATAGGCCTTTCTTTCGGGAGGTTTAAACTATCTGGGATTATGGCTGCTCCTTGAGGAAGAATGAAAGAAGACACCTGAGACTGGTAGGCTGGCTGTTTCAGGAGTTCAGTTAGGGGGAATAGGATTTTAAATTTTTCCAATTCTTTTTGAAGATTAAAAGTAGAGGAATACTTCTCTATGGTATTTTCCTTTGGTTCATTTATCATGGCTGAAGGTTTTTCTTCCCTCAGAATAGGCTTAACATTTGCATCTGGATTAGAGGCCAACTTAGAAGAGGAAAGAATGGAGTCATTAGAATGTAAAGGTTCATTTATAGGTCTCTTACCTTTATCTCCAACTTTATGAGAAGTTGTCTCCTTCTGAGGCATCTCTTCTTCTTGTTCTTGTGTGCAGGTTCTCTTTCTAGAGGAGCTGAGATCATATTTTCTATGAAAATGTGCTTGCATGAAGTCTACGAATTTCTTGTAGTAATCATCAGTCTCCAAATCTTCAGCAGCGCTTGTTTTTTCTTCTTCTTCTTGCAAGGAAAGCTCCAATCCTTCACTTTCTTGCAAAGAAGACTCAACTTCATCGCCATTTTAGTAAGCAAGATATTGGTCATCTTGCCCATCGATAATGTCTTCGGCAGGGCCATCCATCTGCCCTTCCAGATACAACGGAGGCTGTATGTGATCTTGTTGCTCCTTCCAATCTCTTTGCAATATTTGAAGAGGAGGCTTTCTATATTGTGGGTTAAATCCTCTGTTTGGAGCAATTTGGAATGGCTTGGAGGATGTGTTCTTTGTTGGGTGTGGAGCCTGATTATCTTGTTTACTTTGTATCACAACATTGGACCCCTGTACCTTAAAAGGGGCGGCAACGCTGCCCGTAATTAATCGTTGCCATGGGGGGTCTTCGGAGCCCCCCCCCTAACAGGGGTTTTCGGGGGCAGCGCCCCCGAAGCTAAAAACATATGTAAAATTGCCTTGTAAAAGTATAGTAATTTCTAGTCAATTTGGGCCGTTCATTAGGCAAATGATCTGACGGTAGAAGTTATGTTTAGATTAGGGTTTTTTGCCCTAGAAGGCAACCCCTCGCTTTTATGAGGGAATTGTATTGCAGCTGTGCATTGTATGTGTGTATTCTCGGAGCGAGAAACATAGAGGGAGACTGTGAGAGAGAACAGAGGATATTACAGCGGATCTGTTGTAGGTTTTGTCTCTTCATTTTTGCTGGATAATAGAAAGGAAGGACTGGTTGTTTGGGGTGGACGTAGCCCAAACTGGGTGAACCACGTATATCTGTGTCTCTCTGGTTTTATGTGCTTTTTGTGCTTGTGTTTTTCTGCATATTTTATGTGTTGCATTGCTCTGTAATATTTAATTTTCTAACATTCTTTGCCTTGAGCTCAAGCTTCACCAGCTTGCTCGAAAGGTTCTTGATCATTTTACTCATCTCCTCTATTTTGTAATCTGCAACCTTTCTATCTTGACCGGAGGTAGATGATTCTTCTTTCCATCTACATCTAACATCATGGTCTGTCCTCCCTTTTGATTTACCCGTAGAAGCGAAGTTTGGTTCCACTTCCAATGCATTAGTCTGGGCTTCATCCAGAGTAGAAGACTTCCTTTCTCTTAAAGAGAATCCAAATTCTGACTCAAAGGCTGCTACAAACACCACTATAGCAGCAATCTGGTGAGGCTTCATTTTGGCTGGGAGACTTGTATATAATTTATTAAACCTCTTGATGAATTCAGACACATCTTCATTATGTCTCTTTCTAAGTGCGTTGAATTCTGTAAGACAGTATCCGTGGTCCTTCTTCTCTCCCCATTTCTTGATGAAGGCATTTTCCATCTCTTCCCAGTTATTAATTGAGCGGTCCCCCAAGGTCTTGAACCATTTTCTTGCCTCTCCATCTAGAGTTTGGACAAAAAATCTCAATACCACATCCAGATGTTCAACATTGAAATTTTCTGCAAAGGCGCAGAAAACTTCCAGGTGTTTCTGAGCTTCAATATCATTTTCTCCATTGAAACGAGGTAGGATCTTTAAGTAATCTCAAGGCATGTCATTCAGGATTTGAGGCAATGCCAGGGGGGCATATTTTCTCAGTAGGAAGCCAGGAATAGCCATCGAAGGTTGTGGAGGTGGCGGGAGAGTCTGATGTGTAATAGGAGGTGGTGGAAGAGAAGTATGTATGACAATGGGGATATACTGAACAACGACTTGAGGGGTTGATTGAACTGCTGGAATATGAGAAGTGGAAAGCTCTGTGACTTCTTTAACCTCTTCGGTTTCGGGAGTGGGATGCAGAAAGAAGCTCGTGGTGTCTACAGACTCTGCCTCATCTTTTACTTCAATATTTTCAAGGGAGGAACTACTAGAAGTATAATCAAGGGTTCTTATAGTAGAATCAGGACCTTGATCTTGAGCTAATTGAGAGGAGGATGGAGAGTCTCCCAGGGAGAATCTGGGAATATCTACATAAGTTGATTGTCTTTCTCTCCAACTTCTCTTGTGCAAAAGATTCTCTAGATCATACACTGAAGGTGTTCTCAACTGGGATGTATCTGACCTTAGGTGTGGCTTTCGGGAAGCCAGGACTGCAAATATATTTATCTTTGAATGACAGTGGAGTCGCCAAGGTGAGGGATCTACAACTCCAAACTCTTCCTACTCACCTATTCTGAAGGGTGGATGAATATTTGTCGAGTCCCAGGGATTTATTTCTTTAAATTCTTTCCCCGGCAATAGTGCCAGAAAGATGTTGTAGCTCCCAGAGACAGCCTTGAGTTGTATAAATTCCAATGCCTAGGACATCCTAAATGCAAGGAGCATATGACTCAACTGACCGTAGTTGGAAATGTTTGGCTCTCATGCAACTATCACTCAGATGAATGGTTTTAATAAGGGTGGAACCAAGACCCCAAAGTTAAACACAACAACTAGGAAAACCGCAGAAACTGAGTACAAAATTGTAATAAGTAAATGCATCAGACAACTTTAAAACAAAATGTTGTAAAGGGGGGCGACTTCTAAAATGAACACAGAGATATCAAGTTATATATGAGCGATGACTATGGCAGAAGATAGAGTAATATATCAACTAAAACCGGGCTTATTCAAGGATAAGAATCCATATATACTGGGCTTATTCAAAGATAAGAATCCATATATCTGGGCTCGTTCAAAGATAAGAATCCATTGTTGTTAATATTGGAAGAAAGGTGGAAGAGATAGAAAATGAAACAAAGTATCCTGCCTGAGCCATATTTAAAGCGTTGTAGATGAGTAAATATGAGTATCTGCTATGATAAATTCATATTTAAGCATGGGAGCACTCGCATTCCAGAGCATTAGATACAAGAAATGTGGGGAGATACGAAATGAACATTTGTATTAAAAAAAAACATGGAGAAGAGTTACAAACTGTGAATCATCCAAAGCGGAATCCCCAATTCCAACAAAAATTCTTATTACTAAGTCCCTACGGGATCTTCAAACATCCACTATCAAAGTTCATACAACATACATACAGAATACTTGAGCTCAGTGAGTCCTTTGGAAAATCTGGAACCTTTTGTTAGTGTTTTCTTCCTGTTTTTATAACCTCTGATTCCTATGCGCGAGAAGATATTTTGGGAAAATATCTTCCCCGCGTGCTTGTATGTTGTTACAGGTATAAATCAAAAATAGAAATGATGATGAGATAGAATTGCCTCTCATCATCTTACAACGCAGGCCTAAAGCGGTTTTTGACTGAAATGTAGACAATTTACTAATCTGAAAGTAAAAACTGCAGGAGTGAAATAAGGATTTCACCTGAAATAAAAAAGTAAAAAGGACATCAGGTTAAAAGGCCACACAGGCCCCGTCATGAATTATCCTTGCTGTTTGATGAAGCGGAACCACTGCTGCTGCTGGCGAAGGCAATACCGTTAGTCGTGGGAAGAGCTGGCCTTTTGTGCTGGAGGATGCGGTACTGCTAGTAGTGGAAGAATTGGCCTTCTGTGTTGGAGGGTCCTATAGAATGGCCAATGTTCATGGTCCATTGTCTTGGACGTGGAATTTCCCCTCTGCATCTTTTTTTTCCTCTGCTTCCTGGGCGTGGAGGAACGTCAACCTCGGCCTCAAGCCACTGTGATTGGCTATGAGATGGCCCACATACTTAAAATGCCATGAAAACCCTGCATAGAAAGCAAACCAGTTAAATAAATCCTGCGATGAAAGGTAGACTGCTTCAGAAGGCTTGGGTGAAGGCGAAGGATTAGTGCGGAGGCAAGGAATGCAACAGAAGCATTTCCATGGTGAAAACAGAGTTTAAATCTGATTTGGCACAAATTTATGCGAAGGGAAGTTTTGCAAAAACTGGAGTGGTTTTCGCATTGGTGGGAGGCAGTAAGCGGTAATAAGAGAAATGAACGCGATACAGGTAGGTGGGCAACGCGTGTCCTCACAAAACCGCCCATTTCACGTGGAAAAAACGCGATCAGGTTATTTGATGAAATGAACGAGAAGAGGAACGTGGACCATCTGATCATAGCAATCTAGATCAATGGCGGAGGAAGAATGCGATAGACGAACCTGTGCGGTCGGGTGGGACCGGCAATGACGTCAGCAGTTTTGTTGGGTAGCGAAAAGCTATTGGGAGGAGTTGAAAAGAGGGGATAAATGGGAGCCATTGGATCATGAGGATGAACAGTCAGGATCTAGCGATGAAGGAGAATGGAAAGGGCAGGGTTGAAAATGCAGGAGTAATATGGGCCATTAGATGAGGGAGATCAACGGTCTAGATCGGAGCGAGGGAGTGCAATATTGGATGAGTGATCGAGAAATTTGCGATCGAGTGATGGAGTGAGGACCGTTGGATCATGATGGACATCAATGGTGGGGATAAACTGCGGGGGCGTTTAAGGGTACGGATCAAATTCTTGGCCTGTGCCTCTGCAGTAAATCTCAGCCGTTGATCTGAGATCTTCCATAGTCAAACAGGTCAACTGTGGAGGCACTCAAGGTGTTAACTTGTGCGCTGATAGTGCCTCCGAGTAGAGCGGAAGATTGGAAATGACCGTTGGATCAGGCTCGACCGACGGCGGAGATAAATTGGAGAAAAGTGAGCGGGGTGAAAGGCGAAGGTGTGTTGGTCATTGGATGGAGCAGATTAACGGTCTAGATTAGAGCGGGGGAATGCAATAGTGGATGAGTGGTCGGGAAATTTGTGAAGGTGCGATGGAATGAGGAGTACCGTTGGATCTGCGGAGATCAACGGTCGAGATTGTGTCGGCGTTTTGCACATCGGCGGAAAAATATAAAAGGAACATGGAGTACTGCGATGTGCAATGTGCGATGAATGGGGGCAGCACGATGGAGTGATGACCGTTGGATCTACGGGAGGAGGTCAATGGGCAGGATGGCATCGGTGTTTTGCACATCAGTGGAGAAATACAGAGTGACAATGGAATATTTCGATGTGCGATGTGCGATGGATGGGGGCAGTGCGATGGAGCGATGACAGTTGGTTTTTCGGAGATCAACGATCAGGATCGCGTCGGGGTTTTGCCCATCGGTGGAGAAATACAGAGTGACAATGGAATAGTGCGATGTGCGATGTGCGATGGATGGGGGCAGCACGATGGAGCGATGACCATTGGATCTGCAGAGATCAACGGTCAAGATATCTTTGGCAAATATGAACCTCGATGATGAAACAAAAGACAAAATGAGTAGATTTTGGGATCAGGGAAGTCCGATGGCCTAAGGAGGCTTAAGGAATTTTAGCCGTCGGTCATAGAGCAAGGTTATATGAGAAACTGGGGCTAAAGGCTTAAGCCGAAAGGCGCTTAGAGGCCTGATATGTTAGAATGAGCACTTTTAAAGCATAAAGGTGGATTTTAATCCCTTTCAAAGGTTCCAATAGGTAAAAAAGGGGCTTTGATAGTCCATGCGGTCCTTGTTGTATTTGATTTGCAGTATAAGGCTCTTTATCATTAGACATCCCAGCTCAGTGAAGGATGTCATAACAACACCATTCATGGTAATCGCGACCAAATCTGTATCTGCAACTATCTCACTAATATCTGCCAATTTGTTCTTTAGATCTTTGATCCGCAATATGAAAGAAGAAATTGTTTCATTCTCCTCCATCTTTATGGATAGAATCTTGCTCTTTAAGGAAAAAAGACGATTTGTATTCCTAATCTCATACAAATCCTTCAAT
Organism: Pinus albicaulis; assembly: GCA_034641835.2. Classification (NCBI taxonomy): domain Eukaryota; kingdom Viridiplantae; phylum Streptophyta; class Pinopsida; order Pinales; family Pinaceae; genus Pinus; species Pinus albicaulis. Next base: position 1,292,625,282 of record CM076583.1, on the reverse strand, counting down.
ACTGTCCAGATTTTGCTTGTTGATTTTCATTCTCTGATATGTGGTATGATGCAGTTTTTCACTGAAATATTCAACAATGTCTTTGCTCTACCTTCTCTCTTCTCCCAATCTGGGACCGATGCTGCTCCCGCTGCTAGCTTTGGCTCATCCTCATTTGCAATCATCCAAGCCCTCTGCGCTTCTAGCACAATCTGCATCTTGAATTTCCAATTTGAGTAATTAGAACCATCAAGTTTGTTACTCTCATTCAAGTATGCTTCGATTATTTGGTTATTCATCTTGACGATTCAAAAAAATACTTGACAAGAAAAGAAATGATAGATCTACCCCAGATCTTTACCGAATGCAGTGTTACGATACAGATCTACCTGATTTGCGATCAATCCAACAGGTTGTTTTGCACGATGTGCGACAGGCTTTCGAATCCTCTGCACCAGCAAGATCTGCTTCAAATCTTCTCCTTCATCGACAAATTTTCACCGGATCCCTTCATCAACGACCTTTTACCAAATTTCTTCCTTCATTAGTGGTGTCCACTGGCTCAGATCTATCTTAGATCTCCTCAGTGCTCAAAATGACCTTTTAACCATACACGGGAGAGAGAGAAAAAAAATTCCACTCAGTAATCAGGGGCTTCTCCTCTGCCACCTAGATACTCGCAGGCATCACAACGCTTCGACTATGAATCGTCCCTGGAGCTTTGATACCATGATAAAATGAAATGTTTGAATTGATAAATAAAAATGCCACTGGTTAGCTCTACGAAAGAGAGTCTGAACCAGGAGAGTCTGGCTCTGAAGAACGCTCTAAATTCTCAATACACTTCAAACATTATATGGCATACAAGGTTTTAGGGAAGTTAGAACCATACCCTAAGAAATAGATACCATGTTAAAAACCATTATTTTATGATCTATTAACTAAAATGGCTCTCACACCCACGGATCTGCCACCAACCACGCAACACAAAATCACGGATCTTCACGCAACAATTGTGATCCTCTGGCATGCATAACAACTACAATGCTTCACCACTCTCTCTCTATGGATAGAAAAACTCATCCAACTTCTACTTGAAGCTCTAATACCATGTTAAAAAATGCTATTTCTATTAATCTATGAATTAAATGGCTCTCCAGGTGAGATACTCGGAGAGTGTACAAACACTCATACAAGCACTGACTATTGAGTCAGATGAGCCTCAAACATATAGGCTTTCACACTAACGGGGTGGTTCCAACCACTCCCTCGATATTAGGATCTGAGACCTAATCTTAGAGTCTCAATCCTATCCAAATAGCTAGCTTTCTCCATTATCTTTCAACAATCCGATTTTAGATGGATCTAAGTTGGTTCTAGTTGAGGGAAACAATGTCACATTTTTATATTATCATTATTATGTAAATGTTTGAGATAAAATTAAAAATTCACATTATGTTTTCTTTGCTTGGACTGACCATATCATTCTCTTCTTTATTTTTCTTTGTATTTCTTTCCTTGAATGGTTTTTATGTTTGTGTTTGGATACTTTGAGTGGTTTGTGTGTTTATGTGTTTGGATTTGGATGGTAATGCTTGTGAATGTTACAGTTGTTGTGTTATATTTTTATATGTTTATGTAATTGTTTATTAGTAATTAGTTGGCGATGAAGAAGGGAGACAATCTTGTCAATAGTTTGTAGGAGGATTTTTTTTATTTTATTATTTTATTTTATTTTATTTTTTATTTTTTCTTATGAATATGGCTACTTCTATATTGATACAAAATATGATTACAGAGAGGCCAAGGCCTCAGGAGTTCCAGCCCATTTTTGTGGCATTCTTACATGACAATGCTGATAATTGACAATCAAAACAAGTTGGAAGCTGACCATGAGAGCTTTGTAGAACTGTGACCTTATCTGTCTCAAAGAGATGATTGACTTCTATGACTGGAAAGTGAACAGACATTGACAGAGGGACCGCTATAGATTTAGCCAGAGTGGCAAGATTCTTACAGTTCCGATCCATGACAAAACCAAAAAATAACAGTTCGACAAACTGTGACCAGTGCTAAAAAACAAGATTATAAACCGGAGTATGATTCCCACGCAGGGGAGACTAGCCATTTAACAAAAGAGTGACCATAAGAGCTGGAGAATAGTTAAGCAGGAACACCAAACTGAAATTGAACACCTTCAGGCTTACGGAAACCAAAAAACCAGGAACGCAAACCTGGTTAGACTTCATGAGATGAGGGAGGTTCTTCCTCAACGATGAGGCAGGAAAATTTGTGTGGATCATCATCTTCAGGAGGAGGGCAATCCTTGCGTGCAGAACCGCCTTCATTTGGAGCGGTGGAGCTTGCCTGCAGACCCACATCAGCTTCCGTGCCTGGATTAACATTCTGCTGGATGTCCTTCTGAGAAATGCTGTGCTCGGCTTCCTCTTTAGGCTCCAGAGCTGCTTCCGGAGTAGCCAAGACTTGACCCGAGGAGACATGTCTTGAGGAGACTGCCCGGAGGTCGATGGTGACAGTGGCTAAGAGGGGGATGTTGCTGATATTGCAGGGGAAATGAAGACGAGCATGGTGAGAATGCGCCCTGGAGGACAGACGAAAATTCCCAGCTGGATTGAACTGATTACGTCCCCTTCCACGACCCCTCCTTGAAGCAGGATAGTGGACAGGTCCAAATTCCGAAGAGTAGGACGAAGAGTCTGAAGTGGAGGGGGAGGACCTGCGGATTACACGCCCACTGGAGCCACCTCTCCTACAGCACATTCTCAGGCGAAGTCGAGGCATGGTGTTATGAGCAGGGGGGACGACAAAGTCAGCAAGATTGTGGAAACAGGGGAGAGATGAAGGGGTATCAGTTTGAACTTGCGGAGGATGACTGGTTGGAGAGGAAGACGGACGAAAGTGATTACAGGAAGAGCAATTGGTGAATTGGATACTCGGAAATAAGTTAACACAGCAGCTTAATGCACATCGAGACCCTGTGCTGGTGCGTGAGCGATGCTCAGCAGCAGCTAGGGAGCAACAGACGCGGAGGGGGGAAACACAAATGAGTTCGTCTTAGGACGCCATGACTAAAGAAGGAGCGGGCAAACTTCGGGGAGTGGGCTTCATTAACTCGTCAATAAAGATCTGGACGGAAGTATTAAAGAGCTGGAGCATGCGAGGATGGGTGGCGGTGGTGATGAGCCACGCGCCAACCCACCTGACCATCTTCGTGCCAATAAACACATTACCCACCCGCATCCGGGATAGTTTGTAGGAGGATTGATATTGCACATCTATTTAATTTAATTTTAGGTATCACAACTAATTAATTCTAAAACGTGTTCCTCCAAATATTACAAATATATCTTGAAGAATAGTTTTAATAATTTATTGCGTCAAGATTTCTCTTGAAATAATTTGTTTCTTTGTTTATGTTTAAAATAATTTATTTCCTTCAAGAATATTTTGATGATTTTATTATCTATAGCCTATTTTGCAAAGTCAAGAAATAATGTATTTTTGAATTTTTTTAACGAGTGGCCAAATTTATAAAATCTTTACATTATTTGTTTCTCCAAACAATTATCACATCTCCTTCAAGAATATTTTGATTTTTTTGATGCTTATAAATATACATTTTCCTCTTATAAATATTTTGAATACAAATATTCAATATATTTTGAATATATGTAATTGTCTATTAGTAGATAGTTGGTGATGAAGAAGGGAGACGATCTTGTGAAGGAATAATTTTCACTTTGTAGGTGGATTGATTCTACACATCTTTTTAATTTTAATTCTAAGTATCACAACTTTTGATAGCTATTTATTTCTTAATAGTGTCCCTCTAGGTATTACTAAATATACCTTCAAATTTTTTTTTTTAATAATCTACAGCTTCAAGATTAACAACATCTAATGCATCTAATGCAAACAATCAAATAAACAACATCTACATTGAAATCAATGCATCTAATGCAAGCAATCAAATGAGATTAGAAATCAAAATTTACATTGAAATCAATGCATCTAGTGCAAGCAATCAAATAGGATTAGAAATCCACATCTACACTGAAATCCATGCATCTAGTGCAAGCACTGAAATAGGCTTAGAAATACACATCTACACTGAAATCAATGCATCTAGTGCAAGCAATCAAATAAAATTAGAAACCAACATCTACACTGAAATCAATGCATCCAGTGCAAGCAATTAGATAGGATTAGAAATCATCATCTACTCTGAAATCAATGCATATAGTGCAAGAAATATTCTTCCCTCTCTCCCCCATCCATCTAATCTTGAAAAATATTTTTAATAATTTACAGTCTCAAGATTAACAACATCTAATCCATCTAATGAAAACAATCAAATATGATTAGAAAACAACATGTACATTGAAATCAATGCATATAATGCAATCAATCAAATAAGATTAGAAACCAACATCTACACTGAAATCAATACATCTAGTGCAAGCAATCAAATATAATTTGAAATCAACATCTACACTAAAATCAATGTGTCTAGCGCAAGCAATCAAATAAGATTAGAAATCATCATCTACACTAAAATCACTACATCTAGAGCTCACAATCAAATAAGATTAGAAATAAACATCTAAAGTGAAATGAATGCATCTAGTTCAAGCAATCAAATATAATTAGAAATCAACATCTACACTTAAATCAATGCATCTAGTGCAAGCAATCAAATAGGATTAGAAATCATCATCTAAATTGAAATCAATGCATATAGTACAAGAAATATTCTTCCCTCTCTCCCCCCTCCATCTATATCTATATCTCCCTCCATCTCTCCTTTGTCTCTCTATCTCACCCCCCAAACACACACACAAACACTCTTTCCATATCTATCTATCTCTCCCTCCCTCTCTCCGTCTCTCTCTTCTTCCATCTCTTCACCGATCCCATCTATATCTTTATCTCCCTCTACCTCTCATTTGTCTCTCTATATCGCCCCCAAAACATACACACTATTTCCCCATATATATATATATATATATATATATATATATATCCCTCCCTCTTCCTCTCCCTCTCTCTTCCCATTCACTCTCTCTCTCCCTCGTTTATCTCTCTTCCCTCCTACTCTCCTCTCTCCCTCATTTATCTCTCTTCTCTCATGCTCTCCTCTCTCCCTTATTACTTCCACTATGTATCTCCACCTTTTTCTCTCTCCATGTATTTCTTCTTACCTCCCTCTCTCTTTCCCTCCAACTCCATCTCTCTCTCCCTCCTCTCTCCTTCTCTCTCTCTTCCTTCCTCTCTCTCCCTTTCTCTCTCACCTCCCTATGTCTCTCTCCCCCCCTCTCTCTCTCTTCACCTCCAACCCTATCACTATCTCCCTCCCGCTCTCCTTCTCTCTCCTTCTATTACCCTTTCCTTCCATCTCTCCTTCTTTGTATCTCTATCTCACCCCAAAACATACACACTCTCTCTCCATCTCTCCCTTGTCACTGCCTCTCTCTCTCTCTCTTCCTCTCTCCACGATTCTCTCTCTATGTCTTTCTTCTTCATTTTATCTCCATATCTCCCTTGTCACTCCCTCATCTCTCCACCTCTATCACTTTATGTCTTTGTTCTTCTCTGCATATATATATATATCTAGCTTTAATATATATCATAATATATTAATATATATTATAATATAACAAATTTAATATCATATTAAATTGAATATTGTATTAATCCAAAGTTATTAAATTTAATAATATTAATATTAGATTTAATAATTTTTTTATGGCATGATAACAAAAATTATAATAATATTACATCAAATTAATATTTTCAAATATTAGAACTTTGATGTGGAAATATTTATGTCTTTAAAGACTTTAATATATCCATAGGATATGGTTTTTCAAGTATGAGGGGTTTTCGCAGTGCATTATATTAGATATCATTTTTGGGATTCAACTGTGTTAAGTAAGTCATTCATCTATGACCATTTCCATGAGAGGTAGTCGTAACTGACTAATTTCTCATGATTTTTGAATAGTCCACTTAGCACTCATTGCCTCGGGTGATATCTGAATCCCAGTTGAATCCCAAAAATGATACTTTCGATTCTTTGTGTTGAATTAACCTTTTTCCTTTGATTTAAGAGATGCTATTAGCTTAAGTAAGTCCAAGTAAAGATGTTTAATATTTTACCTAATTTGGAATTTTAATGTGGTAAAAATTGCTGTTAAAGGTAAATATATGATCCACTCAAATTCACGAATATGATAAAGGAACTATTAAATTCATAAGATAATTTATTATCCATTCAAATTATATATAATAATACATAATTATATTTTAATGATTAATCTTAGCCCATTAATAATATTAAAAAGTTATATATAATTTAACGTTCAAGCTAATGTTTTGGCCTACATTAGTAAAAAATTGATCCATTCAAATTCATGTATATGATAAATGAACTATTAAATGCATAAGATAATTTATTATCCATTCAAATTATATATAATAATACATAATTATATTTTAATGATTAATCTTAGTCCATTAATAAGATTAAAAAGTTATATATAATTTAAGATTCAAGCTAATGTTTTTGCCAACATTAGTGGAATTTTTTTTATTATTTTTTGAGGACCTGACATACTTACACATTGGTGTCATACTGGGTTGTAGAATGTGTCTATGGGGGCAATAACATATAAATAGTAGTTATAAATTAATATCACATCAAAATTTAATACTTACAACATAACAAGATTCTTAACTATGAATATTTATCCCAAAAACCATAAATAACAATTTAAAAAAAAAATTAAAACTTTTTTTTTTTGTGAATTTTGTAGAGCCTTTTTATTTTCTATTTATCAAAAAGCAGGTTACTATAAAAATACTAATGCATGTAATGGCCTCAGCCTGCCTAAAGGAAATCAGGTCTGTTGGCCACCTGAGGGAATTAAAATCCATCCAGTATTGGAATTGTTTTTTCCTTATATTTGCTGCTATAACTACTTTATTATGTCCATAAAAGTTGCAGTTTAAACAACAACTATTAAAACTTGCTGCAAAAATCATTTAAAACTATTAAAAGTAAATATCACCCATCAGAAGAGTCGATTGGAGCCAGGTCTTTTGTAGTGGATCCCGGCATATCTACTTGCTGCATTCCTTGAAGTTGACGTTCAATCCTCCCGATTCTTTCCGCAACATTATATTGAGACATGACAATTTCTCGGATTTCTTGTTTAATCTGCTGCAATTCTGATGCCGCTGCTGGGTTTCCTTTCGTTTCTTGCATGTTTTTCATGGCCTTTGCCAAGACACACTTGAGTTTCCAATAAGTGTTAACAGATTGATGGAACAAAGATACCCTTCCTCTTGTATTCCCTGGGTCACAGAGAAAGTCCAAGGTTGCCTCCTGTTGTTTGATGTCCTCATCATCATAGTTGCTCTCTCTTTCCCATCCATGAATGGTATTGCGGATTTGAGCTGGGTTGTCAGCTTCATAATGATCGAATATATTTTCCAGAACTTTTTTATTAGTTTTCCTTTCTCCCTTTCTTGGACCCTCATTCTGAATTGTTTGTTTCTGCTTTCCTTTTCTTGTTCCTTTTCGTTTCCTGGATTGTCCTTTTGCCATGATAGATTGACAGAAAGATCCCCCTGTAAAATCAATAAAAGCGTTCTGGTGAGCGTTGGTGGAACCCTATACTCTGATAGTAATAGGTGGAGCCTCATTCTTTTCCGCGCTAACAATATTATGTATGGTAAGAATGTTCACTACATAGACCATCTCGCAGAAAGGAAATTTCTTGTTTTCTTTATAGCAGAGGCCTCTTATTAAACACCATTTACGACTTAGGTAACACAGATAACAACTGAGCCAAAAATGAAAATGAGGGAAAACTTGACTAAGCCAACACATATTACAACTGGGCCAAAGGAAGGCTTTCAATTTATATTGTGAAGGTAGGCGGAAGGTTTGAAAATTGTCATTACTAAACATGCAAGCTTGCTCATAAACCTGAAGACACTTTTCATTGATGGTATCACATGATTCTAACCCCATAGAATGAAATTTCATGCAATACAAGCAAAGGAAATATAAACTCAGGCCATCCGACTTTACCACGATACCGGATTTTAAACTTTTGGAGAAATACATACCAGCTTTAGCCTAGGATTGTAGTTGGGAACAAAACATAGAATTTTCTATAGAAGGTATTCTAAAGCAGGGTTCGATATCCGGGACAAGAGTTATGAGGGGTGGCATGCAAACCTCAATGACCATCCCTTCAATTAATTTAAAAACAGAAGAACAGAAGACCATACCAGATTGATAAGATATTCCATAAGAGGAAAAAAACAATGCACAAATTTCATTGCAACCATCAGCTTCACCTTCTTTGTTTAGAACAAGAATAAGGAATTTAGATACTAGGGTAACAAGAGCCATTACGTACCAATTAACCCGACGTCGACGTTGCCGCAGAACTTCCTCCGCTTCTTTAGCCTGATCTTTAAACTTTCTTCCGTTAACATTCCCTCTCTGCAATTGTGTTTTATGCATTACCCCTCTCCACAACCGACGTATTTTCCCAGTATTCTCTGACATGATTTGTTGGCCTCCTACTTTTTTATTAGTTTCCATTATGGTCAATCGTGCCAAGGACAAGCCTGCATCGTTTCATTAATTAACCTTGATGGATGGTCAGGTGCGCGCCTCCGCATGGCACCGACCTTCGTTCATTCGTTTCTTCGTGGCACCCCGATTGGGGGTTGTTAGCCCTTTATTTGTCTCTTTCTAGGATGAGCTGTAGCGAGTGTAACTCTATATTCCATGCTTGATGGTGTTGATTAATGTCCAACTGTCGGCCTTCATTCTTGCAGCCCCAGTTGGCTAAGTAATCAACAGCCTCATTACCCCCTCTGCGGACATGCAAGGGAATCATATAACCAATCTCCTGTATGATTTGGCCAATCTCTTGAATTAATCTTGCTGTGCGCCAAATTTTACTTATCTTGTCCCAGGGGGTTCCTTGTTGAAGTTTTTGCAATACCTTTGTTACCATTGTTGAATCTCATTCAACTATAACTCTATGGTAGTTCTCCCGAACTGCGATTGATAATCATTGTTTAACCGCCATTAGTTAAGCTTCGTTATTCATTGAAAATCCAACCTCCATTGCATATACCCTACATATTGAGCCTCGAGAATTTCAAAATAAACCTCCTATACTTGCTTGCCCTGGGTTTCCTTTGGAAGCTCCATCATAATTTAATTTCAAAAATCCCGCTTGTGGGAATTGAAAACTGTCTAGTGGATTTTTCCTTTGGGGTTTGAATTTCCATAATGATTTTGCTAGCATTTGGGGTTTTAAGTTCAACCTAGCCAGGATCCTACTCTCATTACTGGTCACCATCCAATCTTCATCAGACCATTGTTTTGCTAAGCTTGTTTCCCGGATATTTTCCAATATCACCTTCCATACCTGGGTTACTTCCCTCTCTTCATCTCTAAAAATTTGGTGGTTTCTTTCTTTCCATATTCCCCAAAGAATAAATCCCATAGAAAGCCTCCATGCTCGATTCAAGACTTCACTTTTATATCCCCCTTTTCACCATTTTCTGATAGTCTCATTTATGCTTGTAATATCTCTATCTGTTTGTTGAAAGATCACAACATTGTTTTGCCATAGAATCTCTGCCAAAGAACATCTGTTGAATAAATGTTCTATGCTTTCCAACTCCCTTTTACACATTTTGCAGAGTGAGGGGCCCTGTATTCCTCTGTGCTGCAGTTGGTCCCAAGTCAAGATCTTCCCGTGGCTTAGCAACCAAAGGAAGTATTCTACTTTCGGCCAAAATTTTGCTCCCCATATCTTTTGCCATATTGGGATTGCTATATTTTGATGATTGTTTGATTTGAGAAAGTAGCCTTCTTATATAGTGAACATGCCTTTGTTTCGATAGCCCCATCTTAGAATGTCTTCCCAATTTGTTGAAACCAATTTCCTGGTTTTCATTTCCTTCTCAAAATTGTTCCATTGTGATGTTTCTGGGGCGTTCCTCCATTTCCCTTTCCCCTTCCATTTCTGCCATTGTCTATCCTCCTCATGACACCAGTAATTGACCATTGATCTTTGGTTAGGTAAATTTTTGAAGAGAAATATTTCTCCCAGATCCAAGCGGCTGAATAGTTTCTCCCTCTGTTGCCATGAGTCCTCCCAAAAGAGAGTTGTTCTCCCTCCTCGTATTTCCTAGAAGCTATGATGTCTTATTAAATCTCTGTTGATCGCCGCTAAGTTCCAAACATTCGAGCCTTTTGGAGTAACATCTGCTTTCAGTTTCCCCGTAACTCTTGTGGGCATATCATATTTCCTTTCCCAAATGAGTTTCCAAAGATCGTTTTCGCCTTGGAGCCATCGCCACCATAACTTAGCGCCCATTGCCTGATTCAATACATAGGGATCTCGAAGGCCCAAACCACCCGTCTTTTTTGATTTAATGAGTTTTTCCCATGATAGGAGAGCCCATTTTCTAGTGTCTTGTGCTCCTTGCCAGAGAAATTTTTTAAAAATTTTCACCATATTATTGCAAATTGTTTTCGGCGCCGCTCTTCCTAATAGCTGATATATGGAGATGGCTTGAAGAACTGATCGAAGCAGGACTATCCGACTGGGTGCATTCAGTGTTCTAAAATCCCAATTCTGAAGTCATTTCTGGAGGTTGTTAAGAAGATCCTTCCAACTTGCTACCCTGAGGGAGGATAGGTTGAGCGGGAAGCCTAAGTACTTCATTGGGAAAGTTCCAATTTTAAAGCCCAAAGATCTGGCTAGAAATCGTTGAGTAGAATTATTGGCATTACAAAAATAGACATTTGATTTGTCATTATTTATCAAAGTTCCTGAGATGTCCATGAAAATTTTGAGAATTTCCAAAATGGCTTTTACTTCCCTTAGCGAAGTCTGACAAAATAGCATAATGTCATCTACAAACTGCTGGTGCGAGAGAGTAAGATCCAGTCCCCATAGGTTCAGGCCTTTTAGGCGTCCTGCAACAATTTGAGATTTAATGAGACGACCAAGACCATTTCGCTGCTATGATGAACAAGAATGGTGAAATAGTGTCTCCTTGACGCAGTCCTTTGGTTGCATTAAAAGGCTGGGATGGAGCTCCATTAAGCAAAATAGAGAAGTTAGGGGAAGAAATACATGACATCACCCATTGTATCCATCTTCAATCAAATCCAAAAGCAGAGAGAATTGCCTTCAATTAAGACCAGTTTAGACGATCATAGGCTTTTGAGAGATCCAATTATATCAACATACCTTTAATTTTTTGAGTTCTGAGGGAATGCATTGCTTCCTGCACTGTAACAATCCCATCCAGAATTTGTCTTCCCTTCACAAATCCTATTTGCTTAGGGGATATAATGTTGAGGAGAATTGGTTTTAGTCGGTTGACCATGATCGTTGAAAGAATCTTGTAAATTACATTACATAATGCTATAGGTCTGAACCCCACAAGAGTATCTATGTTAGCTTGCTTGGGGATGAGTGAGATGAGCATTGAATTTAGTGCTGGGTACACATTCCTTGTTCTCCTAGATTCCTCAACCAACTCCCAAATCTCATTTCCCATAAAAGGCCAAGTTGCTTGATAAAATTCTTCCGTAAATCCATCGGGCCCCGGGGCCTTGTTTTTTGGGATATTTTTAACCACCTCTTCCACCTCTTCCAAGTTAATTTCTCTCATTAAAGCTAAGTTCTGATCTCTGTTGACCTTGGAGGGAATATGGCGAGTTATTCTTTGTATAGCTTCTTCTCTATCAGGATCTGGTTCAGTAAGCATGTCCTTGAAATGGTTTACTAGCAGCACTTGCATTTCTGTGTGTTGATAGACTCGATTACCATTTGCATCCTTCAATGAGAAAATCCTATTATGCTGCCTTCTTTGTATCAAAGATTTATGGAAAAAAAATGTATTTTTTTCTCCTTCTTTAAGCCGCTGCACCCGTGATTTTTGTTTCCATAATATTTCTTCCTGCTTTCTCCGATCCTCCAGTTGGCTTAAAATATTCCCTTCTTCTAAGGCTAGTGCTTCTATGCGTCCCTGTAAAATCATCTGTTGTTGATTTTGTTTCATATCTTCTTGAAATCGGTGCATAGTTGAATGGATATTTCCAAATTTTGTTTTATTCCAATTTTTAATTTCTTTTTTTAAAATTTGCAACCGCAGCTAAAACAAATGCATTCTGTTCTTCCTTGAATGATCATGGATTCCCACCATTTTTTTTCTTTTTCCAGAAAGGCTGGATCCCTTAACCAAAATAGTTCAAATTGGAATGGTCGGTTCTTTGGGCTTTCTTTTATATCAATTTCCAAACGTATTGGCCAATGGTCTGACCCTAAAGAAGGTATAATTGCAGCTTCGTAGTAAACATCTAAGCTAACAAGTTCCTCTGACACTAGAAATCTATCTAATCAGTGCTATTTTTTATGCTTCTCCTCTCCGATTATTCTAAGTAAATACACCATTTACAGTTGGTATATCTACTAATTTAAGTTCCATAAGGAGGTCCCGAAATAACTGCATTTCCGATTCTTCTCTTCTAATTCCGCCTTTCTTTTTTGTGAGATTCAAGATCATATTAAAATCTCCACCTATTAACCAGTATTTCTCTTGATGCAAAGTTCGCAAAGTTCTAATGCTATTTAAAAATGCTTCTCGTTCTCCTTGGATATGATGGCCATAAACTGCCGAAATAATAAAATTTTCCTTGGTACCCACTTGTCGGAAACATCCAGTAAGGCTGCGTGATAAGCCTATCCAACCTTCTGCTGCTACCATAGCAGGGTTCCATAGTATGGAAATACCTCCTGCTGTTCCTCGGGCATCAATGGCCATGACTTCATAATGTGGTTTAAATGATTGTAGTATGGTGGCCAGATTTTGAGTAGGGACTTTTGTTTCTTGAATTAACATGACTTTTGGTTTTTCAACTTTTAACTTTTCTTTTAAATATCTCTGCTTGCCTTGGCTATTCATGCCTCTTATATTCTAGGAGATTACTTTCATTGGTAAAATTTTGGATTTTGTTGGAATACCGTTGTTAACGGTATTATCTTTCCAGTATTTACTAACATTTGTCCCACTAATTGGATTGAATCATGCAATGTTCTTCTTCCTTTTTTCTTTCCTGGTTTTATTTGATGATTTGAATCTTTAGAGGGATTAGTCACTAGGGTACTTACTTGTTTTCTGGCTTGAGCAGTCAGGTAATGCTCGAATGTTTATTTGTATAGCTTCTTTTGATCTTCTGGGATAAATCTATCGTCCAAGTTCCTCCATTCATACAATAGACATTTCAATACTTGTTCTTTTGCACTTAAATCCTCTTTCTGCAATTCAATTTCCATTGGCGTTTGGTCCACTCTTCTTATTTCCTTAGTTTCTGATTGTTCATGGGGTGCTTTCCATTTTATTGCTAGCGTTTTATGTTGCATTGTTTCCTAACTTTGGATTGGAGTTTCTTCCATTTCTTTAGATGTTTCCCCTTCTTGCAGAATTTCATATTTTGGCCACTCTTTTGTTTTAGAGCATTGTTCAGACTCACCTGTTTCCTGCTGTTATTTTTTTGTTGGTGACAGTTACGAAGCCATCATATTTTTCTTGAGGTGCTTCATTGCTCGTTGGTGATTTTCCTCCTTTCTTTTCTGGGATATTATGAGGATAGGTTTTGTATAGGTGGCCATACTCATGGCACCGTTGACAACGAAAAGGGATATGTTCATAATTGAGGGTTTGATGCCAAATATTTCCTTCATTTTCAAGTTCTATTGATTCTGGAAGTGGTTCAAAAATGTTCATATACACGCAGATTCAAGCAAAGGAAGTGTACCGACCACGACAAGTTGTTTCAGCAATTTTCACAAATCTCCATAATTAATTACCTATTCCTTCTAGAATATCAGGATCCCAGAAATCCATTGGCAGAGCAAATAATCTTACCCATACTGGTGCAGCCATAAATTGTTCTTCATCTGGGTTATAACATTCTTCCCATTGTCTAAGGAAGAGTCTGACATTGTTGTAAAAATATGGCCCTCCCTCGAATATTCGTTCTTTATCCAAAATATTGGTGAAAATGACTGTAAAGAATCCTCTTGGTCCAAATTTTAGACCAAGATGTCCTTTGGGTTTCCATTTTACCTGAATCATTTCAATAAATCCTTTTCGATTGGCCATATGCCAATGAATTTGCAAATGAGTGCATGGTCTTTCATATATCCTCTATACTCATCCAATTTATTCATCGGAATGACAAATCTGGGCTTCTTCAATGCCCGAGGCAAGCATTGTCCTCTGGTCTTTGCTTGCCACTTAGCACCAAGGACCGGTCCGCCTTTCTGATTTGACCCCCCTTTCAAGTTTGAGGGTCTGCTACTCTGTTCCCCAGTGGTTATATTACGATAGGAGGGAGTCGGCCCCCCTCTTGAGGCTGCCGCCATGCTGCCCTCAAGACTCTGTTTTCTCTGGTTCATTGTTCTCGTGCTTCCTAGTCAGGCACTGTTCAGGTCCCTAGCCGAGCATGACCGTTATGCCGGAGCTTGCATTTCTTGGAGCTCTCTCTTTTATGATGCTTCTTCTTTCGATGATTGGTTGATTAAATAAACTTTAAAAAATTAAAACTTAATATTTACAATAAACTTACAATATAACAAGATTCTTAACCATGAATATTCACCCCCATTTTAGCATGAATATTATTAACTTATAAATATGCTTTGTTACAATACCATGGATTATTAATAATACATGCCCAAAAACTATAACTCATTCAAAATCAAAATATTTATTTTAATCTAATTTTATAATATTTTTAAATTAATTTTAAAAGAAAAAATGTATGGGGAAATGTTGTAGTGGTGTAAATTTTTGTAAACATTTACATGTGAGCTCAATTAAAAACTAATTATTATTATTATCCAATTTTAAGATCACGGCCAAGCCAGACACCAAATTGGTGTATGAGACCCCTTGTTTGTGGGTTAAAAGTAGTTGTTATTTTATAACATTTTAAAATTAAATTTAAAAGCAAAAATGTATGGGGGAGATGTTGTAGTGTTACATGTGGGCTTAATTAAACATTAATAAAAGGTTAAAAGTAATTGCTGGAGAGGCCCTCTCCACCTCAATATGTAGAGATGTTGTAATATCCTGTAAACATTTTGACTGGGTAAAAAAAAATTAAAAAAAATAATAATGATAATTATCAATAAAACATCTTGACTTGGTTAAATTACCTAAAACTAGAAATAAAAATAAAATAAAATATAAAATTAATCATTATAATTATAATTAATAATAAAACTAGCATAGATCCAATCTACCAAGAGCCTAGAGGTATCATATATATTGAGATGCAAACCTCTTTTAGAGTGAAAATAGTTTTGATTCCTCTTAGCACTTGTAGATCCAGAATTAAGATGGATCTAGATTAATTCTTGTTGAGTTATCAATTGCTATTGTGTTTAGTAGTTGAGCCCCCTCCATTTGACATTCTAATGAAGCGAGATCCCACACAGATTTCCTTGGAAAATAAAAGCATATTATATGTGTTAGACCCCCTCCCCTCCATTTGACAATTCAATAAAGGGGGATCATGCAAAGTTTTTTTTTTGGAAAATAAAATCATATTATATGTGTTAGACCTCTCCATTTGACATTTTCAATGAAGGGGGATCCCACAACGGTTTCTTTGAAAAACAAAATCATATTATATGTATTAGCTCCCCTACATTTGACATTCCAATAAAGGGGTATCCCACAAGGGTTTCTTTGAAAAATAAAATCATGTTATATGTATTTAGTTTCGTTAAGTGCTTACCAATAGGCAACAAACAACTATATTTCAACAAGGGCCCTTCATAGTGATCTATCCAGGTTTATTTTGTTTGCGCTTGTAACCTTTCATGACACGAGGAGGGTTTAAAATGGTAGAAATTTGCCGTCAAACTTGGGCATGACGTGGGTGATGAAAGTGCAACTATCAATTCTCATTTGATTGTTTGTGCACACAAACACTTAGTTTTTTTACTTAGCACCGTCATTCAAATAATTATTTGTTATTATTATTTTTAAAAATTATGTGCCAACTCGACATTGAACATGGACATTATGCATCTTGCTCATGCTTAGTTGTAAAATGCACCTCTTGACACAATGACTATATATGCCAGATATCTGTGGTCATCATTCCTTGGAAATTAAAGTCATATCATATAATATTATATATATCCACAAAGGTTTCCTTGGAAAATAAAATAATATTATATGTATTTAGTTTAGTTGAGTATTTGACTGATAGTTCTATTTCAACAAGGTCCCTTTATGGTGGGTTATCCATGTTTCATTTATTTGTGCTTATAACATATCAGGACACTGGTAGAGTTTAAAATGGTAGCAATTTGTAGTTAAACCTAGGCATTGTTGAAATTTGTAACTAGGTTTAGTCTTCATAATATTCTATGTACCATTGATTTTATATATTTGATGTAAAAGAGAAATAAAAATATTATTGTTATTTTATATAGCATGGGTCTCATGCTCTAGGTAAATTTGTTTTAGGTCAAAACACCCATTGTGTGCTTCTAGGTTTTTTCATAAAGTCAAGAAGTCAAAAAGAGTCATTGTCATATATATAGATCCCATTGGACATCTTGTTAAAATTCAAAAGAATTTATTTGAGTCAAAATTGTGTCAAAATTTCCTCCAAGACCAACTTGGCATGCAAGAAAAGAAGTTGGTCTCATAAAGGGTAATTGATCTTCCTTATAATCCTATATGTAAGAAGACACTCGACTTCATTTGAAAAAGAAGATCCAAGAAATTTCGATCACTAGAAGAATAAGAACACGTAGTGAAGGACAAGACAAGGACTAGAAGACAAAAAAAATTAAATTTTTTGGGTCAATCTCTCTCACACATGCGAATAAGAAGCTAGGGTTTCTCCAACTATATAGGATGAAATTTCAAATCTCCAAGGGAGGTAAAAAATTCGTGATCAAAAGACAAGAGATATCATCTATTTGTTCAAGAAATAAGAAGCAAGCCAAACAAAGGAATAAGGAGGCCTAAAATAAGTTGGAGATGTTGCAGAAGGGCTGAAGAGTTGCAGACATGCAGTAAAGGCTGAAATTTTCACTGGGGGTCGAAGTTGCAGAAATTTGTCGGGGTCGAAGTTGTTGAAGTTGCTAGAAGGACAAATTTTGTTGCTCATCTACAAGGAAGGTAGACTTGGTCTTGGAGAGGTTTCAGTGTTGGGTCTAAAGGTCTTGGAATTCATCATTTGAAGATTATATAAGAAGAAAATAATTTCTTGGGGGTTTTCCTCTCTAGGAGAGGTTTTGGCTTTAGCTAGCAACCTATATCTTGTGTCCACTTGTTCTATTGATATTCATGTTTTGGTAGATGTTTGATGATAATAACACTATAATAATCAAGAGAAGAAGGTAATTATAAATTCTAGAAGTTGAAGTTAAAGAACATCAGAAGAACTTATCAAGTTAAAGGAAATCACCCCTAATCTAGATGCCCTAGATTTATCAACAAGCATGTTGTAGGTGATCAAATTGGAACTATCGATTCTCATTTGTATGTGTGTGCACACACATAATTTACATGTGTGTGCATGCACAAATTTAGTGTTTTAGTTAGCACCATCATTCAAATATGTATTTGTTATTTATTATTTTAAATTATCACATGTCAACTTAGCATTGATCATGGAAATTGTGCATCTTGTTCATATTGAGTTGTAGAATGCACCTCATGACACAATGGCTATATACATTTGAATATTTGTGGTCATGCATTCCACATCTAATAGTGTATATTACAACCTATATGACAATTAAAAACCACTACTTAATGCTTATTGATTGTGTGGAAATAATACACATTGTAGATACAACACATCACATTACGAGAAGGAAAGTAATAAGCATTAAGTTGTAGAGCATTTATAACACCATATGCACACATGCACATATGGTTGGATTTATAGAGAGTATATATAAACATGAAGCTAAGTTCTTATTGACACATTGGTTAATGTTGTTTTTCAAGGAATCTGGGGAGAGGGGCAAGAAGAGAAGTGTTGGTTACCATCCCCTCACTTGAGTAGCACTTACTTCAACCACTTTTAGGGTTTTGCTAGCATAATGTAGGACACTTGTTACTATTTCAAATCCTTTTAAGTTTTTTCCCACATAATGCAAGATACTTGTTGATGACAATGGTGGCAAGCCAAGTAGGTAGGTGAGGTGAAGAGCATAACGAAGTTTTGACATCTTTGGAAGATAGATTTGATCCTTCTCATGTGTTTTATATAACATGGCTAAAAGGTTGGTGGGCCATGTAATTTGATGATCACATGATGCCTATATATATTCAGGAATGTGATAGGCTTTCATAATTTTATGTTGATGGCAACAAACGTATGTATCGTGATGAGGGAAACAACCCTATGTCATCTATTGTTGGAAACATGTTTTTGAAGTTTTCTGATCGAAAAAAGGTCCTTATGTATTTTGATTATAGCAGGGGGCGTGTGTGCTATGTTTATGGGAACAAACCTATGTATCTTGATGAGGTAAGTAGGGCCATTTCTACTCTTCATGCCTATGGTTATGTGCCTCTTGTGGCGGGCCCTTCCTATGGGTTTGCATTTTTTTCTTAGCATTGCTCTTCATGTCTCTATCTACATTGTTATAGAAAATTTTTGTACTATTGATGAATGTTGTTTCCAATTAGTGCTTCCATTGTTGATGGGTGTTGGCCTATCATATACCCTAATCAACGACTCAGTGTTTTGTATAAGAATTTATTCTTTTCAACTATTCACTATTCAATATGGCCACAATGGTGTGTTTTTTCCCACACACCCTTCATAACAAGTAGAGGATGTTTTTTATTGTTTAGATTCCCAATTTCATGTTACTACCTTGCATAAGTGTTTGAGTTTTTTTGTAGAGGGAAGGATATTTGTCAATAAACATCTATCCAATCAAGGGCTTTGTTAGGTTAGTTTTTTTTGACTTTGTCGATGTATACTCCTTTTCTTATCGGTGCTTATGGATATTAAATGTGAAAGCTACGTTTTCTTGTATAGAAACTATGCAACTAATATTTCCATCATTAGTTAAAAGAAGCTTTTATGATACAAAATCACCATAATCTATGGAAAAAAAATAACATAGATTCAACTTTAATGTTAGATTTTTTCAAGTAAAGGGAGACTTACAATCATACATTCTTGTTTTCTTTATTAATCCCTTTGATGCTTAATAGATCAAGCTTTAGATAAATCTATATAAATACAATATCATTTTAGATTCAACTATGAGAGTGTTGTCAAAGAGTTATAATAAATCAAAAAGTTGTGAGAACAAAATAAGAAGTCATAAAGCCAATCAAGATCATTATGAACTAATTAAAAATGTCATAAGAAGACCACCAACTATAGAGAAAGTTTTGATTCGATCCATAAAATATGATTCTAATAAGGGAAATTAGATAGATATACAAATGCATATGCTTATCATATAACTCCTAATTAAATTGCATACTTGTGACACACTAAAGTGTTATATGAATGTGGTCAAAATATCTCTTATTTTTGTTCTTGTTCATGTTATATCCATATTATTATTCCTAATTATATTAGGTTAAGAATAATCACATATTATTATTCCTAATATTATTTTATATTACTAAGAAGGTTAGGAATAATCACATATTATTATTCCTAATATTATATTATATTACTAAGAGTCCATATGATTAATGTGAACATATCAATAAATATGCATGGATAATAAAAACACATTTCCTTTAATTATCCGTGCATAGAGTAGGGGATGAATTATCCCAATACTATATTATATCACTAAGAGTCCATATGCTCGTTTGTGTATATGCTTGGGGTCAAAGGGAATAAAATTAATGTGAACATATGAATAAATATGCATGGCTAATAAAAACACATTTCCCTTAATTATCCATTTAGTAGAGTAGGGGATGAGTTTACATATAGTTGAGTTGACGGGTGTAAAAAGGTTAAGCGGTTGTGTAAATAAAGTGGATGTGGTTATTATGATTCTCACTAAGTTGATTATGATATGATAGATATATTTCCTTGATGTAACTCATTTTAGGTGGGATTTTTTTCAAATTAGGAAAATTTCTTATATTGATGTGTAAAGATAAGTGGTTAAGTTGTCAAAGAGATTCTCTTCTAAGTTTGTCTTTTATTTATAAAGTAGTTGCATGTTTAGCTTATTTATATATAAAATCACCATGAACGAAGTTTTGTTCAGGAAATTTTCTCGGTTGTTAGTTATTTTAATATATTTTATTTAATTATTATTTTAATAAATTATAAGTTTATTTATAGTTATGACCTACATTATTGTATACTGTTTTTTAAAATATATATAATAATGAATGTAAATATTTATATTGACATTGTGGAATAAAATTTTAATAGATTAAATGAAGTGGTTGATCAAATGGATGGGTGACAAAGCTTTAGACTCAATATGTTCAAGTTACACTATTATAATTGAACAAATACATTATAAGGTTTTTTTATTTGTGCTAACCCATTTTGACTTAGTTTTCTTGTTCATGACTAAACATGACAATTACTAAACATGACACACCTTTACAAGTAGGTTTTTTTTGTTTTATTATTATTATTTTTATTTTATTTTATATGTTTACTTACTTTCTTAACAAGTCTTTATAGGACATTTTATGGCCATGTTGTATGTTTACTTTCTTGAAAAGTTTCTATAGAATCTCTTTGATATGTTGCAACATACTTTGATCAAGGTATTTGTTCATTACTTGAACCTTAACACACATTTTCTTTAATCTTTTTTTACTTGTGACAACAAACTTTAACCATACTACATGTTCACTATTGAAGTTTGACATGCCACTCTACATGTTCACTATTGAAGTTTGACCATACTACATGTTCACTATTGAAGTTTGACATGCCACTCTAGGAGATTTTTTTACTCACCTTAATTAGCTTTAATTAAGCTACCCATTCATTTCTAGACATAGCACACACACGACATATAAACCCAAGTGTACATGCTTTAACGCAAAAAGAGAGTTGTAGTGGAGGATCTATGCACCCCAAGTGATATGCTTTGGCCTATTTTGATCAAGACACCCTCTCATTATTGAACCTAATATACCTATGTAAAGCCCTTTGGACATGCTTTACCCAACTTTTACCAAGGTACTTGTTAACTATTGAAATTGACATGCCTTTACTATTAGTTTTTGTAGCATCAGAGAGGTGTTCTAGTTTCGACTTTGATCGGAGAGGCTAAGGAACACAACATCTCCAGAACCCTGAAAAAGTTTCAAGAGAAAACACAGAGATGTCTCAATTAAGTTAATTGATGAATAGTTAAATATTTCCCGTCTAACTTAGTTAACAATAATTAATTGAGAAAGGTGAGATTTCTCAAGAAGCTCACATGGATTGAGTTAGAGATGATCTTAGCCCTTGATGGGTATCTAATCATGGTTGTTGATTCACCAATGACATATTATAAGAGAAACTCGATGAGGATGGAGAAGATACACTTGGGAAGTCGAGTTCCTTGGAAGATCGAGCTATGCAACAACAAAAACTAAGTAAGGAAGAAGAGTTAGAGCCAGAAGCGACGCAAACACAGAGAGGGAGTAGAGATAGTGATTCTGGAGGAGTTTCTAGTTCCGAAGAGACAACAACAAAGAGATCGAGTTATTCCACTAGAGGTTGTGCATGCATCTTCAGTGTTGCAATTCGATTTTGTTGAGCAGGGCGTCGATTCAGTAGCTAGAGGCCAGGATAATTTTCCATAAGTCCATAGGATTGCTTCCAGTAGCAGTAATAGGAAAAACGACTTGATCAAAGGCATATTTAGGCTATGTGTGTGAGGGTCTACACAAGCACTGCGTAGGGCCCTGTGCAAGTGTTCTTGAGGTCCATTTTTTTTAAAGCAGGGTGTGCCAGGATTACTTGTGGAGAGATAGAAAATTCTCTCTAATAATTTTTGCTAGATTATTTGTTGAGGATTTCCAGTTTTGGGCATCAATATTGTGCTCAAATTTTCATTGTTGCATAATAATAATAAAACCCTCATCTACTACACTAGTTTTCCCACATTGGGTTTTTTCTGGGGACTTTTGTCCAAAAATACCCGTGTCAATTTTATTATCTATGTGCTCTATATTTCTCATTTCGAGTATTTTATTTTCTGTGATGTTTTTATGATGAAAATTGTAGTTTTGATTTTATTCGTTGTTTGTTGCAGCAACTAAAATGCATTTACTATTAAATAGTTAGAAAAATAATTTCCAATTTCTGCTATAAACTTGAAAATTTCATATTTACATGGTCATTTTTATTACCTTTGATCATTTTCAACCAATCTACTTGTTCTCTTCCAAACTTAACATGCCTCTTATCCTTTAGTACAAGAATGTGAATTATAGTGGGGATATTTTAACTCTAATTTTGCATTATTGTAATAAAGCACACTTTGTTAAGCTTGATTAATTTATCCAAATTAAAAATTAAACCAAATCATATTATATCTGCCTTTTATTTCAGTCACAAAATTTTAACATAATGGATGAAATAACTATCTTATATTGATCTATATAAGTAATTTTTGCCACTTATACTCATAAGTAACTTGGCACGCCCATATACCGTGACTCTAATTCCATAGTTTTGAGATTTTAAATGATTAATCTCACGTAACAAAAAAATAATATGAAATAACATTAAGAGTCGAAACAAAGGGGCCTATCCCTTTCTTACATTTTCCATTACGTGCTTGTTTGTGCTTGAGCAATCTTGAAGTGAACCTTGTTTATGCTTGAATTCTCCTGAGGTGAAGTTCTCTTCTAGGAAATTCATTTACTAAAGTTGCAAACATTTTCTTAAGATATGAAATGTCAAGGGGTTTTTATATTAGAATCCAAGTAGTGATAACACTACGCCTCTTCTTTTCTTCTTTCTTTATTTTTTATTTTTATTTTTTTATATTAAGAATATTTTTTAAATATAATGAAGTATTATTGTTTCTAAGGGTGCATATCAGTTGGAAATAGAGTGCATTGTTAAGATGCTCTTTGCAACGTTGTTGGTTTAAACTTCACCTATCTCATGTGCCATGTTTGAGGGAGTGTGATGCACCTAGATGTTTTAATGGTAGTGATTAACAACCCTATGCCATGCAAGCATGAGTCATCCTAATTATGGTTTCGTCTACACACACAAAACAAAACATTAATGCTAATGAAGGAGGAATAATAACCTAGTGTCACATCTCATAATAGAATTTGTAATGCTTCTTTAATTCTCTACTTTTTATAATTCAATGATAATTAAAAAGTGGTGTAATTGTCGAAAATGAAATTACCAAATAAATATGCAATATATAATTCATAATAATAGAAATTTCATCATGAAAGTAAATCTTCATTTATTATTTTTAACTAAAAGGTAGAAGTATGAATAAAGATGCATTAATGTTGTAATCTCTAAAGCCTTCAAATAGTTGGAGAAGCAAGTAATCAGTAATTAGGTATTGGAATATTGATTCCATTGAGTTAAAAGCTGCATCACAAGTACAATGAGTGAAAACAAGAGTACATCCCAATTTTTTGGGCAATACACCATTACCACTTCCTAATCACCAATGGAAACCTCATCTAGAGTTTTCTCAACATTGTGTCAATTAAGATAGAAATGGTATCTTTAACAACCAATAGCTAAGTACCTCTCTATAAGCCTTCATTAAATCGAATAAGGTTGTGTTGACCCATTTTCATGCTTCATTCACAATTCCCACATACCTTTCCATTTTTTCCTTGATTTATAAAAGGCCTATGTTTCCTCTTCTCATATTTAAAGTTGTGGATACCCTATACTTAGTTAAATTTTCAAAACTAGCACGGAGGTCCATTTCTCCAAATCATACTTCCACAATTTGCACAAGTCCTACATCTACATTAATATTCATACTTAGCCAATTTTCATTTGTGTGTGGAAGGAATTACACATCCATTCTTCCACACAACCCTCTCCAAAACACATTCCTTCCTCCCACACCTTTCATGCTTCTCCACTCCCACATCTTTGCACACTTGGATGTTCCACACCATAGTATCACTTATTCCTATAAAATAGGGGTTTATAAGCTATACTTGGTGAAATTATCAAAATAAGTATGTTTTCTCTTTTAAAGAGAAATTCAAGGTACATTTAAGGAAACCTAAGTTTCATGTAAAAAGGTGGTGATATGGTGTTATGTGAATCAAATCATTCATATATTTGTAAGGGGCGTGCATTTGTTAATTAAATCCAAATAATGATTCTTGCATGTCCCAATGGAGGTGATATGTGATGAAGGGATGTTTTAGCAAATGCCATCCATGAACTAAACCATTAAATAGCTAAGGATATTTGTAATGCATCACTTAACTTATGACATGTCATACCAAATGTGTTGGAAGAATAAAGGAATATGATGAGTAAAACGATAAGGAGGTATTTTGTGGACATATTGTTAACTCTCTCACCCTCCAAGAGTAAAACTTCCATTGGTCGATGGTGCAATAGTGTTATTTGAATTTGACACGTGAGTAGAAGCTAAAGAATAAAGCCTAGACCACTAGCCTACCAAATGTTGGGTGCATTCCTCAAGTCTTCAATTTCAGAGAAATTGTTTCCTATTGTGCTCATTGTTTTGACTCCAAGGCTTAAACATCTTGAGTGGCTCTCCAACGAAAAAATAGTACTCTTGACTCTCAAGGTATTCAGGAAAATGGTGAGGTTGTGTGACCTGAATAATAAATTTTAACTAACTAAAGGAAATTATTTACATAACTCTTATGGAGGAGATGTAAATGTACTTAAGGAATTTATGGCTCGATGGATGCACATGCCATCAAATGTCTAATACTTTGATATCATGGTATTAGCATAGCCTTATCAATACTTCTCCTAATTTTTTGCGTGGATAATGGGATAGGATTCGACATACCATATACATAGGTTAGTCCTTTACATTTAGTACTTCTCATTTAAGAGAGAAACTATGCTTGCCTGGGCATAAGTGATTTCCAATGAAATTTTATTCCAATTGGAAAATTGTGTAAAGAATCAAATATTTTTCATGATGGCTTACCTAATATCAGTAGTAGTCTATTATAAATGTTTAAATGGCCTAAATTTGAGGAATAATGCGAATTCTAAGATTAAACTTGTTCATTTTTGGTACCCTATTTTTTGGAGACATAAGGCACATTTTCATTTAAGCCTCCTTCAAGCTAATTTTGTTAAAGAATTCAAACATTTATTAACAGGACTTGAACTGCAAAGGTGCAAGACTCTTGAGAGGAAAAGTGGTTTGTATAAAATAAAAGAATTGCGCATACATCAAAATGTATGGATATGAAGAAGCTCCTTATTTCTTCCTATTTTTATTTGTAATATATACTTTGCTTCCCCTGGATGCGGGAGCTTAATTTGGGACAAGAGGTGGCATCTCCACTGCGTGGCACATGGCCTAGCCACATGGCCACGCATGGGGCCTGTCTTGCAGCCCTTAAATGCTCTAGATGCTCATCTCATGTCAACATTATTGTCTCTGCCTCTCGCCTTAACACCCATTTGGTCCGCAGGCCTGAGCACTACTTCATGGCGCCGCTCCCTCCTTCGTTGTCATTCGCATCCTTCCGCCTTCGCCTCTCAACCTTCTCTGCTCAGAGTTCCCATTCGCCCTCTGAGAGGCTCTGTGACCTTCATCTTCGGTTGGCCTCGACGCCTCATCACTCCTGCTATCCCACTGCTCTGCCGCCTCTACACGCCAACCACCTCTCGACCTCAACGCCTCTGCAAGCCAACCTCCCTCAAGCTCACTCCTGCTCAATCATGCCGCAGAGGCATAGAATGCGATGCCGACGTGGTCGAGGCAGGGGCCAGTCCTCATGGCCGCCCTTCTCAATTAATTCAGACAGTCGCTCCCCACCTCTTGAAGAAAATTCATCTCAATTCCATTATGAATGCTCCTTGGACAGACCTCGAGTCACCGCCACCATCACTGTCTGCTTTCAGGAGATGCCTTCGAGCTCTGTTGGGTTTGGTTCTAGAAAACATCCCAGGAAATCTACAATTTCCCTAGCACCCCCTCAACACTCTCGGAAATCTGAAGCTCTTCTTGTTAAACCAGGAGCGCACTCCTCAAGCAGCGAAGGCAGCGGAAGCAGCAATCCAGAATGCTTTGTGGATGAGAAGAGGAAAGGCAGTGGCAGCCTTGTGTGCACCGCTACCACGCCTGAGCCCAATGTGCAACATTCGAAGAAAGATGAGGATTCTTCTGATGATTACAGGTGTCTTATCATCGAAGAGCCTCCACCACAGCCTCATGACACATAGCATGACATGCAACCATGACAATGAGAGGTTACATCTCTCTGTTTTGTTTAATTTCTCAGATATCATGTTTTTCCTGAACAATTTGGCAAACTCTTGGTCTTTTCTTGTTAATGCTAGTTTCCCTACTAAGGGCAACAATTTTTGGACCGGTTTCCCCATTTGGGGTGGTCATGTTTTTGTCTTTCTGAACTCTGCTCCCTCTAGAATTGGCTAGCATAACAATTCCGGATGCAAGCTTCGAATTGTATATTATGTGAAAATTAATAGAATAGTCTTTTATATATATATATATATATATATATATATATATATATATACTTTGCTTCCAAAGTGTGTAGACAATATTGTTCTTGATGTTGGATTTGGTTGTAAATAATTCCTCACATTTAACTATGATATCTGAGACACAAAATCCATTTAATTTGAATGAAGATGAACCTATCAAAGGATTTGAACTTAAAGGGATATTATATGAACATTTTCCATCAATAAGGTATGGGAACTTGTTTACTAATATTGCAGAAGAAAAGGGAGATAACAAAGTGTAAACAACAAAAGGAAAGAAGAAAGGTAAAAATGTACAAAATGATGATCTAATTACATAAGCCAGTACAAATTCATAAAAACATAGCAAGACTAGACAAAGAGGAAAAATCACCAATAATGTACAACCTTCTTCAAGTCCTCAAGGGCATAAGAGTTCCTCCTTTGCATGTAAGAAACAAGAAATGATTGTGGTCATAGGAGAGAACAATGATCATTTATCTAGAGGAGATGATGTTCAATAACCACCACCACATATTGACTTGGAAAAGTATCATGTTGTTTCACCATAAAAAGGTAAGAGGAATTATAGCAATAAAGGATCGCGAGAACCAAATGGACATGGAGATAGAAAACACCACAGTGCCTCATTGGGTGGCATTTCAAATAGAATAAACTCAAAAGATGATAACAAAGTTGGATACTAAAGAGCCAACAAAATTTGAGGAACAATAATTGACTATGCACAATTCCGATTCTGATAAGGTTGAAAGAAAATTACAAATTGAAAAGGTTCATGTCAAAAATAAGAGGGTTACTAAGAACTTGAGGCTTGCAGTAGATTTTTCAGTAGTATGGTCTTCTAGACTTATAAAGTTACATATGAATACATGTGATGTTCATTACCATTTTTTCACTGAGCAATAGATGGAAAATATGTGATTAAAGAGGAAAATAAATGAGCTTGAAGAAGTCATGAGCCCTAAACCTTTGTTAACCCCCCTTTAACTATTGTAGCTCAAAATCAAATACTATCAACTACACTCGACCACCCAATAGGATAAAGAAGGGAAAATAAATTGCTTAGTGTAATTAAGACTTATGTCACATAAAACATCAATATGTGAGAGGATATCAAGTTTGAAGCATGGGATATGATTTTATTTAAGAGATATCTCTCAAGGAGTTTATTATTTTACTGATTATTTGTAAAAGGATATTGGCCATGCCTAGTATTTTGCCAAAAAATATATAAATACATTCATTATGAACATTGCTATTGCATGTTATTTTTAGAAGAATCGTTACCATCATGGAAGCGAGCAAAGAAAATACGAGTAGGATGGTCGACAATAATTCTAATGCTAAAGGATGTTATAGTTGCTTATGAAAATATTAACAATCACATAAGTAATTCTTTATTCAAAGAAATAAAGAAAAATCAGGACATTATAGGGCCACAATTGATCATTGATTATATGTTTGTTCTGAAGGATCACATGGAAGAATAGTTGAATGTCATCAAAACTTCATGGGTCAATGTTTTGAACAATATTACTAATTTCTAGGAAGAAGAAATCAAGAAATAGTTAGTTATATTTTTTAATGGCTTATGACCACATGGAAACCATTGATCAATTATGCTAATATTGTAAGGAAATGGAAGATGAAAATTTTGCATTAGGAGTAAATAATGACATAAGTGTTCCTCCCACGAAGGAGTATGTTGAAGATTGGATTAAAAGATCGTGAACTAAAAATTGTTTATCCTGAATAATTTCCCAAAGTAGTTACATTCACAAACATTCGATACTAAAATATATTCCAACATCTAGATGCTACAAGAGAGAGGTTTCATTCCATTAGTCTCTCTTATATGATTTTTGAGTGTCTTTTGTTTTATTTGAAGAAATTTCCCTTTTCTTTTTCATCCCAGTCTTAGATCATTTAGCTTTATGAGTTGTCATTTTCAATTGTAAATCCAATCCTTAATTGTAATTTTTTTTGTTCTTTCCAAGTTACTATAATCCATAGGAGCCCATCCTAGTTCCTTAGAGATGAATGAATTCAACCTATGTTTAAGTATAATGAATTTTGTGGAGTGCTTTAAGCACACATATATTCAAACTTAAATTTTAGTTTGTAATATTTTTTATTCCCATGGAGAGTTATTTCAAGAGTGCAGTAATTTGTGATTTTACAAAAAAAATTTGAGCATGAGATCCCGTGAATGTCTACATGTGGCTCTTATGATTTTGAATGATTGAAATCATTTAAATCTCTCTCAAATATCTAGGTCGTCTCTTTTATTTCATTTCTATGCATATTGCTTCAAAAGTGTTTCCTCATTATGTGTGAATGGATGGATATAATGGAACGAATCACTTGTGAGGTTATTACTTAAATCTATTTTACTAGTTTGTTATTTACCACTTAGTCCACTCAAAGGTATTAATGTGATGAATGCTTAATTTATCATTATTCAAGTTAATTAAAAATTTCGAGTGTGAGAGAGGAGTACCATGTCTATAAAACGTACGGGAGACCTTAATAGTTCCCTGGGAGGTCAAATTTGGTCCTTAGCAGGAAAAGAGATAAACATTTTTGGTGACCATACTAGGGACTCGATTTTATATCTTATCTGCAGTAAATGACTAACATACTTCAACATCGCCTTCTCAATGAATTGGAATACTGTATAAGTGTGTTAAATCAATTGTATGATTTCGCCCTAAAAATAGCAAGAAACTGAGAAGAACTAGAAAAATCTTGGCAAGCTTTGGCTCAACAAGAGCTTCCACTCCCACATCATCTTGGAAGACAACTTTAGTAAAGAAAAAATTTGAATTTGTAGGAATCCACGATTCTAGAGGGTCCTGTAACTATAAGAAAGAGTAAGAAGTAGGAATCCACGATTCTAGAGGGTCTTGTAACTATAAGAAAGAGTAAGAAGATTGTTGAAAGATCATGTAGTTCTATGGATGATGTTAGTTTTCCCTACTTCCTACCTAAACAAGACAAAATGGAAAACAATGAAGAAAGACAAGAAGAAGGTGGAAGAAATAATGGTAGGCATAATAAATCTAATGAATTTATAAGGTGAACAACATCAATTATTTAATTTACCTATATGAGTATTTCTAGTATTTAATGATGATGGTATCATGAATGTTGACAAGCATATGGACCAGTTTTTGGTAATTTGTGATATTAATGGAATAATGCATGATGATGTTATAGTTAGAGTGTTTTCTTCAAATTTTGGTTGGACTTTCCTATGAATGGTAGCTTTCTTTACTTGAAAATTCAATTACATCCTTTGATGATATTGGAATCACTTTCATAGGTATATATGCTCAGCGTGTTGCATACCATACTCTCTTAATTCAATTTACACAAATTCATTTGGATAAAAATGAAAAGATTAGAGATTTAAATATTTGAATTTTTATGACTTATAAAATACCACAAGAATCACACCCTAATGATCTAGTTATTTTTGGGTGTTCTAAAAACACAATGTATGCAAATGTAAAATATGCAATTAAATCGACACATATTGCTACATTACAAGAGGACATGAGGAAAGCACAAGAGATGGAAGCAGAGATGTTGGAAATCAATGTTGATCTTGATATTATTCTTGGAAGAGTCCAAAGACAAATGACTGCTATGACAATCTCATATTAAAAAGACTAGAGCCAATTCGGAATGTACAAGACACAATGGTCGGAAGAGGTATTTTTTCACTGTTTACCTCCAAATGTATGAAATGCTCCAATTCCAAATGAACCTTCTCATTCAAAGATAGAAACAAAGCTTACACAGATAAATAGAATTGTTAGACAAATGTAAAATAAGATAATTCAATTATGAAGAGGAGAAGAAAAATGATTATGACAACAATAAAATTTTGGAGCCTCAACATATGGTTTCATAGAAAAACCAAAAAGGAATCAAATGTTGATAATGCTACTCCAAGGGTTCATAGAGCCCCTTGATTTCAAAATCGAAATGTGATGCTGATAGATGAAGAAAAACTTGACGAAGATAGTCAATTCATTGATCCACCATAAATGAAAAATGAATAAAATCCAATGATCCTTGAATCTATGGAGATGAGAGATGATATGAAATCATTCCCAAAAGAAGAACTAATATTAGAGGAGGAACAATTTGTTAATATGATACAAGAGAGTGTAATTCAAACAAGGGATCAATTGAATAAATTCAAAGGATGAGCTCCAATTTATCAATAATTGGGGAAAGTTCAACGTGAAACTTATATTCCCAAAAAAATTACTTCCTATGAAAATTATAGGAACACGGAACAAATAATTCTAACATAACTTCCAACTTTGTTGATAATCTCAAGAAATTACATACTAATCTTCAATTTTTTAAAGTAGTAAAGATTCCTTAAAAAGGAGAAAATCTCCTCAAACTATTAGAAAATAAAGATATGCTTGGCACAATAGTGGAAGTGACAGTCATCGGTCATGAAAAAAATATCTTTCTTCTGTTTTGAGAACATGAGGACAAGTTCCTCCTTTTTATATGTCATTGGAAACACTTGAGTTTATATTAGACAATTTTTTTATAAATAGTGGTGCTACCAATAATATTATGCCTCTTTACATTATCTGAGTGATTGGTCTAGAATGTACTAAATATTATCAAACACAGGGAAACATGTATCCAGTTGATTCAAGAAGTTACCAACATACGACAAAATCAAATATTTTGGTGCATCAATAAGCTATACACCTCATATTATTATATTCTTTACTATAATTGTGGTTTATTTACTTGGAATATGGTATAATATTGAGAAGGGAATGGAGGTTTAACATACCCCCTACTATCTCTAGCCCCAACTAAGGTTATTAAGTGGAAAATACTAATATGACCTGATCTCTATGGTCTAGTTATGGAAATGGGGTCCACAATTTTCAATTTCTTTTACCCTTGAGAAACTTGAAACGAATGATACCATCATGTTTGTCTAATCGAGACAATTCTGACAATATAAGTTTTGCATTTGAATCCCAGATTTAAAGATATGGCCACCCAGATATTATCCATTTCATTAATACCACCTCTCCAACTTGCCATGTGGCGCTAGCGTGATCTCCATGTGGAAATACCAGTCAAAATCTCATTGTCACATTGAAATGTAATACCCCACTATAAAATGAGCGTGGCCCAATCCATACATTTATGCACTACCAAGGAGGTATTGTGGGTGCAGGCCCCTTGAAAGCCACATCACCCTGGAAATACTCTCCCTAGAAATAACTCTTGTTTCCCCTCGTCGTTCCTTCCAGGGAATACCCTTCCAAGATTATGTGTAGCTTGCAATGTCGACAAAAACTTTAGCATGGCTCGTCCCACCGTTTCGTACCACTCTTTTCTTCCTGTACCGGTGGCCTACGTCATGCCACAGTAGCCCAGGTATAGTACCCCGACAATTTTCTACCCTGATCCATTCGAAACCTTTGGGGTCTTGAATGATGTCACTGAACCTACGTGTCAGGGTGATGTCAACCTTCGCTAATTTCTCTATGTGGATTGGGTCCCCAGGTAACATACGTCCTCTATCTTTAAAAATTCTATGTTACATGTGATCATTAGAGAAATTTTGAGGTAAAAAATGGGCCTCAAAACAAAAATGTACCAAAAAAAATAAAATTTATAAGAACCAATAGGATTCAAGATGTTGATGTAAATCACGGGGGATGATTCACCATTGTTGGAGTAAAAAAGTAAACATTTTCAACTTATCTCCTTATATTTTTACTCAAATTTCAAGTGGGATCACTAGTTAGATGAAGAATTTAATTCCTTATTCAAGGAGTACCCATGTTGCATACTTTCAATGGACCCTGCTACAAGAAAAATGGTAAATACATAAAAAATGTGATTGCAGTCACGTTTTTTTAATTATTTCACATTTTTAGCATAGAAAGGTCCATCAAAAGCATGCAACATGGGTACTCTTTGGATGAGGAATTACATTTTGCATCTAACTAGTGCTCCCACTCGAAATTTGAGTAAACTCGTAGGGAGATAAGTTGAAAATAAGAGTTGAAAAAGTAGTTTTTTTGTTTTTTGTTTTTCCTTCCAAAATTTGATGTTGTAATTAAATCTTATTTTATTATTTCCATTATTATTTTATAATATTCCTTAGGAGGTGCATTTTAGACCTCAAAATTTCTCTAATGTAGGGAATCCTCCATTGAAGTGCACAAGGCACGTTTGAGTTCTAACCCCACTGCTATATCACCCTAGGAATAAAATCCCGAGAGTTTCCCTTGGGGCTCCCCTCGGAATCTCCAGGGCTAAAATTTTGCGACACATGGATGATTCTAAATTTGCATCATTCAACGGTTGTCATCTCTTCACTTTTTCCCATGGGCATGGGCCCTAGCCATATGGTTCTTATGTGCAAGTTCCTTCACACATCTCAGGGTTTTAACTCTTGGTCGCACGGCATAAAATCTTGTGTAAACAATGTCCATCCCAAAAACTAACTGCTAATATATTTATAATGATCCTTTTTCTATGCCTGTGACACATATTTTGCAATTACATATAGGGGTATATGTAAGCCCCTCTGACTATCCCTCCTAAGCTTACCAAAGACTCAGACTTCCTGCAAATACACAATTAGTCAGGCATGTGTGTGTGTGTCTAAACACTATCCCTCCTAAGCTTTCAACAAGGCTCGGTCCATTCAATTCAATATATATATATATATATATATATATATATATATATATATATATATATATATATATATAGAGAGAGAGAGAGAGAGAGAGAGAGAGAGAGAGAGAGAGATCTAAAATTGTTCCTCTCGAGCTTAGAAATATTTAAAACAGAGCTTAGTCACCAATTCTTTTCAATTTCTTAACTCATACACAAAGACCTTCTCATCCATTTTTTTTTTGGCCCATTAGACGAATCTCAAATCCTTAATAGTATAGAAAGCTACAAGCTTCTCAGATCAATAACAAACTGAAAAAAGGCCTACTATTGGAAATACTGAGGGGGGGGGGGGGTGAATCAGTATTCCTTTCAATTAGAGCATTAGTTAATCTTCAATTATTATTAGTGTTTGTACAATGATAGGAGTAAACAAACGGAACACAAATGCACACAGTTTTTAAGGTGGAAACTCATTTTGGGACAAAAACCACATAATGCTTTTCTAATAATTCTTTAATATTGAACTCCAATTGAAAATAAAGCTCCAACTTCCTAGAATCTAGAAAAGCATTCTTCTCAAGCTCCCAATGGATGGACGCTCCAACGCCCGAGATTATTTAGTAGTCAACTGAATGGATTCCCCAACATCCAATGAGCTACAACTCACACTAGCACCACCCTACCACCCTATAGAAGAATAAAAGAAGAATGGACTCCCGTACCAGGGAAAATGGTCCACTTTACAATGATATAGAAGGATGTAGAAGAAGAAGAAACACTATAACATAACCCCAACTATGACACAACCACCTAATGATGATCCTAGACCTCCCGACACTGCCTCTTCCACTCTTGGCAGATAGACACTAGTACAATTTTTACAATAATGTATTTACAATGACTTAGTACAATGATACCTTTACAGTTACTGTATGTAGTGCTGCCCACTTGAAGACTTCATGTGATGAAATTATTGTTGTTGTTCTGCACCTTGGTTGCTGCTCTTGTCATGCTACCCTTTGCTGCACCTTGCTTTGCTTTGCAGCCCTAGAAAGTCTGGTCCTTTGCAGCCCTTGACAACACATGATCTAGCTTTTTCTTTCCTTCTAGGAGCTCGATATTGAATATGGTGTATCTCTATTATTTCAAATCCCCTATATGTGATTTTCGGTTCTGTAGTACTCCTCTGAGTCGTCTTTCCAATGCCACATGTCTGACCCAATTTGGATTCTTCAAGGGAGAGTTATGCCCAATCTCTCACAATGCCCTAATTATGGACTGTTTCAGTAGAGCAAACTTGTACGACGTTCCATGTGTCATTTTTATTCATTCGGCTCTGAAATTGATAGAGAGAAAAATAAAGTCCATGAAATATCTTCCACATTTTTACAGAATTCCAATCTGATACTCAGAGAGAGAGTTATGATAATTTTCCCAAGGTCACTTCTTTGAGATGAATTTCAGGAGTCTGCAAAAACACTGACTTCCAAAGAACATATCTCCCAAAATATTGCACACCTTGATCTAAAATTTTTACAAGAGCTTCCTCAGGATTTCGGCTTCACCTCATATAAATTTTAGCTTCTAAACCTTTGTAGAAAAACATTTAGAGCAAAAATTCCATGATGACCTGTCTTAAATAGCAAAATCCCTACATAAGGAGGATATGAGGATCACAATTTATATAAATGCTTACGTTGAGAGGGGCTTCAAAAAGTGAACGTGGGAGGGAATTTAGGAGCTTAAAAAATATTAATTATGACTATTCAATGACCCATGCCACAACCCCATGGGGTTTTATCCCACTAATTGGGGTACAAAATTCAAACATGAATATCTCTCAAACCGTGAAGAATTACGTGGCGTGCCATATATCAACAGAAACATCTCGACAAGTAGAAACCATCAAAAGCATTCTTGAACTAGAATATATTAATTTGGTAGGTAAAAATTCCAATTCAATATTGGGGTTGCCCCTGGTGCTACTTGGGTTGACATCAATGACAACCGCTGATCAAAAATCTCCCCCTTTGGCATTGATGGCAACACAAGTACTCCCCCTGCGATCATGGAACCTATTCCTACAACATTATCTCCCCCTTTGACATCAATGGCAAAGGGTAACCCCCATTGACACACAACCATCCTGCGGACCTGTACACACTTCCACTCCCCCTTTATATTATGAATAAGGAAAATATAATGAGAACTTGGGAGAATCCCAAGATTTTAGCGAAGATATTCTAATGCTTCACGAGTACTCACACGATAATCAACACTTCCTGCTCAATCTGCATTTGTAAAGGCATGAATAATGAAATTTTTACCCTTGGGATACCACAAGCCATATTCTGTTGTTCCCTTTAGATATCGAAGAATTCTTTTGATGGAAATAATATGTGATTCTTTTGGTGCTGCTTGGAATCTTGCTACTTGTCCAACTACTTACATAACGTGTGGACGTGAGGCTGTTACATATAGAAGACTACTAATCATAGATCCGTACAACCTTTGATCCACATCCTTAGATGAGTCGTCTATGCTCAATTTGCAACTTGTTACCATCGGAGTAAGGATGGGTTTGCAATCTTCCATTTTGAATTTCTTGAGCATTTCCTTGATGTACTTAGCTTGAAATATAAATATTCCTTTATCCTGCTGAGATATTTGAAGCCCTAAGAAGTATGTTAGCTCACCAAGTAAGGACATCTCGAAATCACTTTGCATCTTTGTAGAAAACTTCTTACTTAGTCGATCATCATTGCTACCAAATATTATATCATCCTCTTTAGCTATTAGACGTGCTTTAGTTGCTTTATCTAGAACATATATGTCGTTTGGAGCTCGACTTGCTGTAGCCACAATTTCACCATACCTGCCTTTTATGATTTCACATTTTGTGGAGTTGAATAGTATTGTGTGTCCTTGATCACACATTTGTCCAACACTGAGCAGATTGTGATTCATGTTTTCAACCAATAGAACATTCTTGGCTAGAGCATCTTTGCTTCCGAGAGTGACGATACCTGATCCTATAACATTTGAAGATCCATCATTTCCAAAGGACACGGTTCCATCCTTCTTCTCTTTCAGAGATACAAATTTCTTTCTATCTCCAGTCATATGCGTTGAGCAACCACTATCAACATACCACACATCT
Organism: Pinus albicaulis; assembly: GCA_034641835.2. Lineage (NCBI taxonomy): Eukaryota > Viridiplantae > Streptophyta > Pinopsida > Pinales > Pinaceae > Pinus > Pinus albicaulis. Next base: position 1,292,588,653 of record CM076583.1, on the reverse strand, counting down.
TTGTTGTTTTGAGTCTGCATATATATTCTCAAGCTTGTCCCATACATTTTTGGTGGTTTACAACCCAACACCTTATGATAAGCAGATTCAATAAGTCCACTGATAATAATATTCTTTGCTTTTGCATCATTTACCAAATTCTTCTTACCTTGTTCATCCGCGGTTGATGTAAATCCATTTTGAACAGTGTCCCATACTTCGTAACCTTGCGCCAAGAGATAGACCTCCATTCTTACTTTCGGAAACCAACTCCAAAAGAGAAGAAAAGAGATATAAACGCCTTAGAAATGAGCCACTTCGAGGGGGCAACCTCCAATACATTACATAAATGAACAATTCTTGGATGATACAATTTACAAAACCTCCTTTCTATATATAGGAGTCCATGGGCCCATAATGTAATCCTAGTGGGCCACAATGTAATCCTAGCCGACCTAACAATAATAATTTAAGGGCACAATAATAACAAAATGGGGGTTACAAGGGTACAATAATAACAATAAAGGGTTTACACTAACAATAATAAGGGGCTATACTAGTGATATAGGGACCTAACATGCCCCTCTCCTTCAAAAAAAGTGTTGTCCTCAACACTTGAGTAGCTCTGGGTGCTTCTGTATAAAATTCTCATCCTCCCATGTAGAATCTTCGGTGGGTAAGTTCTTCCACTTGATGAGATACTCTGAAATTGATCGATTTCGTAGCTGTCGAGTTCTTGTTTCCATGACCGCTTCAGGTTCCAATATGATTTTTCCTTCCTCCTCAAGTTCTGGCAATATTGTTTGAACTGGAAGATTTTCACCTATAACCTTCTTTAAGCATGAAACATGGAAAACTGGATGTACTCGCGAAGAAGCAGGAAGCTCCAATTTGCATGCCATAGTACCAATCTTTTGCAACACCTTGTAAGGACCATAGTACTTTGGCGATAATTTATTATCCTTCTTTGCTTGCTTGAGGGACATTTGTTTGTATGGTTGTAGCCGTAAAAATACCCAATCTCCTACATCAAAACTTCTCTCGCTATGATGTTGATTTGCCTGTTGTTTCATTCGATTTTGTGCCAAATTCGGGTTATCCTTTAAGAGTTGGAGAACTTCTTGCTGATGCTCGATGTGATCTTCCACTGCTTGAACCTTCGAATTTTCCCTTAAAGATGATGTGATCGATGGTGGATGATATCCATAAAGTGCCATAAATGGGGTCATTTTTGCTGCAGTATGGAAGGAAGTGTTACACCACCATTCAGCGAGAGGTAACCACTTGACCCATTGTGTTTGTTTATCAGATACAAAACAACGAAGATATCCTTCCAAACATTTATTTACTATCTCAGTTTGACCATCAGATTGAGGGTGATAATATGAGCTATGAGCTAATTGAGTACCCAAACAAGAAAATAACTCCGTCCAAAAATTTCTAGGAAAAATGGGATCTCTATCACTCACAATAACCCTTGGGCTTCCATGTAGCTTTTTAATTCTATCCATAAATGTAGTAGCAACTGTACTTGCTTTAAATGGATGAGATAATGCACAAAAGTGTGCATACTTGGTAAGTCTATCAACTACCACCATGATGACACTCTTTCCTTCGGACTTAGGTAAACCTGTGATAAAATCCATTGAAATCTCCTCCCAACGTTGACTTGGAGTGGATAAAGGTTGTAGAAGTCCTGGGGTCTTAATTGTTTCCACTTTATTCTGCTGGCAAACCAAACATTCCGCCACAAACTTTCGAATATCAGATTTAAGGCCATCCCAAAAAAATTCTTTCTTCACCCTGTGGTAAGTTTTTTAAAAATCCTGAGTGTCCTCCTAAAGGAGAAGTGTGCAATTCCAGAAGAATCTTTTGTTTTAGTTGGGAATTCTTACAAAGATATAAGCGATCTTTGTACCATAGGGAATCATTTTTCCAACTAAATGTATCAGATGTACTAGGATCTTGTTGCAAATTTTGAATGAGTGTCCATACATCTTTGTCCTTCTTCCATTCATCTCTTGCTTCAGTTATCCAATCTGGTTGGATAATAGAAATGGCACAAAGCAATGCTTCCACCTCTTCATTCTTTCTTGAGAGTGCATCTGCAACAACATTAAGCTTTCATTTTTGGTAGATTATTTCAAAGTCATAACCCAACATCTTTGTGACCCATTTTTGCTGCTCTTCTGAAGATAGTCTTTGTTCCAAAAAGTGTTTAAGACTATCATGATCATTTTTTACCTTGAAGTGTCTTCCCATTAGGTAAGTTAGCCATTTCTTTAGTGCATGCAGTATTGCTAACATTTCCTTCTCATAAATAGGTTTCTGTAAATACTTTCCTTTGATTGGACGACTTTCAAAAACAATGGGTCTTCCTTCCTGCATTAAAACTGCACCAATTCCATTTCCTGAGGCATCACATTCCACAATAAAGGTTTTTGTGAAGTCTGGCGTAGCTAAGACCGGTGCTAGGCGCATTGCCTCTTTAAGATGTTCAAAGGCCTTAGTTGCTTCAGGAGTCCATGAAAATGCATCTTTCTTCAATAATGTTGTTAGAGGTGCTGCTATTCTCCCATAATTCTTAACAAAATTGTGATAATACCTTGTTAAGCCGAGAAATCCTCGCAACTGCTTTATGGTCGTGGGGACTTTCCATTCCTTAATAGCTTTAATTTTGTTAGGGTCTACTTTAACACCCTCGTGAGATACAATATGATCCAGATATTCCACCTCTTGTACTCCAAAGAAACATTTGGATATTTTTGCATATAATTGTTTCTCCTGCAATAGTTTGAGCACCCTGTCAACATGTTCAACATGGTCCTTCCAAGACCTGCTATAGATTAGTATATCATCAAAAAATACCAGCACAAATTTTCTAAGGAAGGGTTTGAAAATGGAATTCATCAACCCTTGAAATGTAGAAGGTGCATTGGTAAGGCCAAAGGCATGACCAAAAATTCATAATGACCCTCATGAGTTCGAAATGCTGTTTTTGGAATATCTTCAGTCTTCATTCTAATTTGATGATATCCTGAATGAAGATCCAACTTGGTAAAATAAATTGCTCCATGTAATTCATCCAATAATTCATCAATCAGAATGGGAAATTTATCTTTAATGGTGAGCTTATTGAGCTCCCTATAATCCGGACACATGCACCATGATCCATCCTTCTTGTGTACCAATACTACAGGAGCAGAGAAAGAACTTTGACTAGGTTGAATTATACCCGCCTCTAACATTTCCGCAATCATACATTCAATTTCGCTCTTTTGGACGTAAGGATATCTATAAGGCCTGATGTTTGGAGGAACACTTCCTGGAATCAAATGAATAGCATGATCATGATCACGAATAGGTGGGAGTCCTTTGGGAGTTTCAGACACCTTGGAATGATTGTCCAAGACTTGTTGGAGATCTACAGAAATAGATGATTTTGATGTTGGAACTTCTAGTGAGCATAATTGTGCAATTACACCTCGTTGTTCTTTCTTTAGAAGCTTTGTCATGACATTAGAGATTATTATCCTTCCTGGCTTCCCTTCAATACCCCGTAATTCGACTTCCTTTCCTTCTGAAAACAATTTCAAGAAAAGTTCTTGAAAATTAAAAGCTACCGTCCCCAAAGATTGTAACCATTGTACTCCTAGTACAACATCAGCACCTCCCATAGGAATGGCAAGCATTGGACTAGTCAATACATATTCCCCCATGGTTAGCTTGATATTATGGCGTTTTCCAGAGCAATTTATAGTTCCTCCATTTGCAACCATCACTTGACATTCTGGTGCTGGGTATAGGAAACAATTTAATTCCTTGGCTACCTTATAATGAATAAAATTATGGGTGCTACCTGAATCAATCAACACTATTACCCTTTTCTTCTTGATACGTCCTTCTATCTTGAGAGTTTGAGGAGTGGTAATTCCTGCTAGTGCATTACACAATATGGTCAGATTCATTTCTTCCTCTTCTAGGGCTAGTTCCTGGTGTATATCCTCTTCTTGTTCATTTTCTTCTTCCTCTTCACAATCTATGTAAAATAATTTCTTCTCAGCACACTTATGACCTTTAGTGTATTTGCTATCACAACTATAGCGAAGCCCTTTTTCTCTTTTTTCTTCCAATTGTTGTGGTGTCAACCTTGTAGGTTGTGGAAATCTAGGCGTAGCAACACTTCCTTATTTATAGAATTGAGTGGTAGGCTTCCTTGTCGCCATAATTTTACATTCAACTTTTCTTGCCAACCTGAATGCCTTCTCCAATGAATCAGGTTCCAAAACACGAACTTCATGTTGGATGCTATCCTTTAGAGTGCCTATGAAGAGATCAATCCTGTGTTCCTCTGGAATATCAGTTACCCTTATATTCAATTTTTGGAAGTCCTCAATGTGCTGCCCCACTAAACCCTTTTGTTTGAGATTTATCAATTGGCTAAAGAAGGTGTTGCTCTTTGTATTCTCATAATGTGCTATCATTTCCTCCATAAAAATTGACCAAGTGACAATTTTTTTACGGGATCAAAGCCATCGATACCATACAAATGTATTTTGTTCTAAATTTAAAGTTGCAATGCGTACCTTTTGTGTGTTTTGCACGTTATGGAGATCAAAATATTGCTCCATCTGTAGTATCCATGTTACAGGATCCTTTCCATCAAACTTCCTCATATCCATCTTTGGAATATGTGGTTCTTCCCGCCAACATTAGAGTTTATGAAATCACGATTAACATTTATTTTGTTCTCATCATGAGGTTCTTCTACTATCTTTTCACCATTAGGAAACCTTTCTTGTATCAACTTTGACAAACCTTCCATGCCTGCTTTTAGAAAATTCTTCATGGTTTCCATTTTCTCATCGGTCTTAGCTTCCATGTCATCCATATTAGTTTCAATGCCAGCCTCCATGCCATCAATATTAGATTCCATGCCATCTATATTAGATTCCACGCCTTTCTTCAAAACTTCCATGTCATTTTTTGTTGCTCTTTGCGAGAGCGAAATTTGTTGCACTTGCTCTTGTAATTTTGATATGTCATGTTGCCATTCTTCGTCTTCATGAGTCATAGTAGAGCTTTCCAAAGGCTTAATGGGTGTTGAGTTCTTTTTTGGGGGCCATTTTATAATCCAATACTGATATCTATTCTACAATATGCCCTTGCAATCAATTCAACTTGATTCTTCAAACAAGATTTATGCAATTCGGAAAAAAATACACACCTTTTACTTGCTTTTGAGGAGCTCGATATTGAAATTGTATTATCTCTGTGATTGCGGCTCTTCAATATTTGAAATTCAGCACTGAAGTATCCCTCTGAATTCTCTTTTGAATGCCACAGGTCTAACTTGATTTTGATTGTCCAAGACAAAGTTATGTCCAATCTCCCATAATGACCTAATTATGGACTGGTTCAGTATAGCGAACTTGTACGACTTGCCACGTGTCACTGTTTCGTCCTTCGCCTCTGAAATTAATAGCCAAGAAACTACAGTCCGTGTACTTGCGACCACTTTTTACGACACTCCAATCCAATGCTCAGAGAGAGAGTTATTGAAATTTTCCCACGATCACCTTTTTGAGATGAAATTCGGGAGCCTGAAAAAGCACTACCTTCCACAGATCATATCTCCAAAAATATTGCGAACCAAGCTCTGAAATGTTTTGACGAGTTTCCTTAGGATTTCAGCTTCGCACCATAAAAATTTCAGATTCTGATCCTCAGTAGAAAAAAAATTATAGCGCAAATTCCACGATGACCTGTTTAGGAGCCTGAAAAAATACCTAACTTCCACAGATCATATCTCCAAAAATATTGTGAACCAAGCTCTGAAATTTTCAAAAAATCTTCCTCATGATTTCGGCTTCATACCCTAAAAATTTCAGCTTCTGAAACTTCGTAGAAAAAATTTCTATCGAAAATGCCACGATGACCTGTTTGGAGCAGCGAAACCCTAGAATCCAAAGCTCTGATACCAAATGTTGTGTAACCAGCTCCAAAAATAGAAGAAAAGAGATATCAACGCCTTAGAAATAAGCCACTTCGAGGGGGAAACCTCCAATACATTACATGAATGAACAATTCTTGGATGATACAAATCACAAAACCTCCTTTCTATATATAGGAGTCCATGGGGCCACAATGTAATCCTAGTGGGGCCACAATGTAATCCTAGCCGACCTAACACTAATAATTTAAGGGCACAATAATAACAAAATGGGGGTTACAAGGGTACAATAATAAAAATAAGGGGTTTACACTAACAATAATAAGGGACTATACTAGTGATATAGGGACCTAACATCTTCCTTTCCATAGTGCATAATTATTTTCATTGAATAGAGGTACACCATTCTTGGTATGCTTCATGACCGCCTTCCAGCTGTTAAACTGCTATTGAAGGAACCAAGATCTGATACCAATTGTTGGAAATATTGAGAAAGGGGGGGGGGGGGGGGTGGATCAATATTCCTTTCAATTAGAGCATTAGTTAATCTTCAATTATTATCAGTGTTTGTACAATGATAGTAGTAAACAAAAAGAACACAAATGCACATAGTTTTTAAGGTGGAAACCCACTCCGGGACAAAAACAACCTAATGATTTTCTAATAATTCTTTAATATTCAACTCCAATTGAAAATAAAGCTCAAACTTCCTAGAATCTAGAAAAAACATTCTTCTCCAGCTCCCACTGGATGGATGCTCCAACGCTCGAGATTCTTCAGTAGTCAACTGAACGGATTCCCCAACACCCAATGAGCTACAACTCATTGTAGCACCACCCTACCACCCTATATAAGAATAAAAGAAGAATGGACTCTCGTACTAGGGAAAATGGTCCACTTTACAATGATATAGAATGGTGTAGAAGAAGAAGACACACTAGACCATAACCCCAACTATGACACAACCACCTAATGATGATCCTAGACCACCCGACACTACCTCTTCAACTCTTGGCAGATAGACACTAGTACAATTTTTACAATAATGTATTTACAATGACTTAGTACAATGATACATTTATAGTTACTGTATGCAGTGCTGCCCACTTGAATACTTCATGTGATGAAATTTTTGCTACTATTTTGCACCTTGGTTTCTGCTCTTGTCATGTTACCCTCTGCTGCACCTTTCTTTGCTTTGCTGCCCTAGAAAGTATGGTCCTTTGCAGCCCTTGAAAACACATGATCTAGCTTTTTCTTGCCTTCTAGGAGCTCGATATTGAATCTAGTGTATCTCAGTTATTTCAGATCCCCAATATGTGATTTTCGGTCTTGTAGTACTCCTATGAGTCATCTTTCTAATGCCATAGGTCTGACCCAGTTTGGATTCTTCAAGAGAGAGTTATGCCCAATCCCTCACAATGACCTAATTATGGACTGTTTCAGTAGAGCAAACTTGTACGGCGTGCCACGTGTCACTGTTTCTTCATTCAGCTCTAAAATTGATATAGAGAAAACTAAATTCCATTCACTATCTACAAATTTTTATATAATTCCAATCCGATACTCAGAGAGAGAGTTATGACTATTTTCCCAAGGTCACTTCTTTGATATGAATTTCAAGAGCCTGCAAAAAAACTGACTTCCACATATCATATCTCCAAAAATGTTGCACACCTTGATCTGAAATTTTTATAGGAGCTTCCTTAAGATTTTGGCTTCGCCTCATATAAATTTCAGCTTTTGAACCTTCGTAGAAAAAATTTTAGAGCGAAAATTCCACGATGACTTATTTCAGATAGAGAAATCCCTACATAAGGATGATACGAGGATCACAATTTATATAAATGCTTAGGTTGAGAGGGGCTTCAACAAGTGAACGTGGGAGGGATTTTAGGAGCTTAAAAAATATTAATTTTCAATTTTCAATGACCCATGCCACAACCCCATGGGGTTTTATCCCACTAACTGGGGTACAAACTTCAAACATGAATATCTCTCAAACCGTGAAGAATTACGTGGCGTGCCATATATCAATGAAAAAATCTTGACAAGTAGAAACCATAAAAATAATTCTTGACCCAGAATATATTAATTTGGTAGGTCAAAATTCCCATGCAATATTGGGGTTTCCCCTGGTGCTGCTTGGGTTGACATCAATGACAACCGTTGATCAACACCTACAAATACATGCACGAATCCCTTTCATAAACTCATGAGTAACATAGGGAATTAATTTCCTTAAGAAAACAAAAAATCACACTTCATGACATATCACTTGCATTGAACCAACACATTGAAACCATATCAATACAGGGATTAGGCCAATCCAGATACTTAAACCATTCCACATCCATTCCATTTAAACAATGATGTTTATTCATACAAGAATGTCTCATTCCTCGGCCTTGCAAGATATAATAAATCCATACATTACACAATCATAAATCATTCAACACATGCGAGTCATAGGTAGATGATTATCTTTGATATATTTGTCCAAAAAACTGAGATTGGGACTTCAAATCACCACTTAGCCCTAGACACATTGTAGCCAAGTCTTTCTTGCAGTAGTAACCCCTGAGCCATACTCCAGAGTTTGAGGATAAGCGCTCAAGTGATCAAACCAAATATGCCACCTGAAACAAGGACTCCAAAGGACCATCCACGTCCACCCACTAGCTACTTATTGCAATCAATATATCGCTAAGGAATCTAGAGGTTCACACCTCAACCTTTCAGCTAATCCAATAATAAAATGTGGCTCTACTGATATAGTTAAAAGCAAGCAATCTAGAGGCTCACCTCCACCCAAAACCAAATGAGGGAATCCAAAGGTTTATCACCTCCGCCCTCAACAAATTATTTCACACAATGGTTCCACCCAATCCCAGGAATCTAGAACCCACTGTATGAACTAGAAAACAAGTAGAGGGAGCTAAATAACTCTCCTTATAAGGAATCCAAGAAACATGTCTCCACCCAACCTGTCAAGGGAATCTAAAAAAATCCATCTCCAACCCTCCAGTCTCACAAAGAATCCAAAGACTATTGTCCTCACCTAGAATATGTTATTTCACTTCCCAATGCTTAACTAATTTCTTTCTCTACTCCTTGGCTTCTGGTAACGACACCAAGCTATGTGTTGTTTTCCTCCTATGCCATGCTTTCTTTCCTCCTCTGTAGCACAAAAAATTCTTCTGTGAAATTCTCCTCGAGGCTGTAGAACTTATATACATAAACATGTATATTACCAGATTCTCCTGATCTAGAAATTTAATGTTATGTTCAATAGAGAATCCTTCCACTTAATTCTTTGCAGAAATTAAATCGCCAATTGAAAACATATGAAGAAAAATCAATCGCACATAACAAGATGTTTTACCGGGAAAGCTTAAAGCTAAAAACCCCAACTATCGTATATTCTATATATCAATGGAACATGTAACAATCTCATACAAAGCTCAACTTATAGAGCTCTCAGTACAATATACAATCGTCACACACTGTCATGCATAAATTTTCATATCTATGCACCAATTTCTTGCCTCCTAACAACCTGCCTCCACTGCACAATCCTTGCTAAAGAAGATCCATGAATGAAATCGATCTTGGCTTGCTTGTACTATGAAATCCTCATTGGCATCTCCAATGTCTGTGTAGATGCATTGAATGCATCACTATAGTCACAAATGATAGTCAAACACACCCTTTCACCTATCTCTCCATTGGGTCTCCACTGGATCTGATCATGAAACACATGATTAATTGAGAGTTTAATGTAGCTTTGATTGTCAAAATGAATCAGTGTAGGATCTAAATGAGAACTGAACAAATCGACCAGGATCTTCCTCATCCAGATAGCCTCATATGCAGCTTGAATTGCTGCCATGTATTCCACTTCCGCTGAACTGAGTGCCACAGATCTCTGTTTCTTGCTGTACCAAGAAAAAATTGTAGATCCGATACTGAAAACCCCTCCTGATGTGCTCTTTCTGTCTGTTGGGATTCTTGCCCAATCTACATCCGTGAAGCCATGCAACTTCACCTCATCTGTCTGTCTGTACCATAAGCCATACTCAGATGTGCCCCTGAGATATCTGAGGACATGCTTTCCTGCCTTCCAAAAGAGCTTGGTAGGCTTAACCATCACTTGACTAAGTTGGTTCACCGCATAGCATATGTCTGGTCTTGTATTAACTAAATACATGAGCGAACCCACCAACTGTCGATAGACAATAACATCCACCACCTCTGCCGATGTAGCATCCTCTTTCCTCCAATTTCCTAGAAGAGGAGTATCCATGGGTTTGCAGTCCTCCATGTGAAACTTACCGAGTATCTCCCGAGCATAATGGCCTTGAGACACAAATAGTTCACCTTCTCGCTACCATATTTCCAATCCAAGGAAATAATTAAGGAGGCCCATATCCTTCATCTCAAACTCCTTTGCAAGGTCCTCCTTGCATGAGTGTATCAACTTCTCATCACCAGTCAGTATTAAATCATCAACATAAAGAACAATGATTAAAAGCTTACCCTCCACCACAATTTGGTATAGGTTTGCATCCGCGTCACTCTTGGTGAATCCAAGTCCAGTGAAATAGTTGTCGATCCGAGTGTACCAAGCACAAGGTGCTTGCTTTAGCCCATACAATGCTCTTTTGAGTCTGCACACATGCGACTCGCTGCTGAAGATCTCAAATCCTTCAGGCTGCTCAATGTACACTTCTTCCTCAATGATCCCATTAAGGAATGTAGTCTTCACATTTGTCTAATGAATGTGCCAACCCATCTACGCTAAGAGAGCAAGGATGGTCCTTATGGAAGAATATTGTGCGACAGGTGCAAAGGTTTCTTCATAATAAATCCCCTCGATCTGTGAGAAGCCTTGGGAAATGTTTTTTGCCTTATACTTCTCAACGCTCCCATCAGCAACTTGCTTTACTTTGTAGATCATCTTGAACCTACCACTAATTAATCAATTGGCCTTGGAACAATTTCCCAAGCATTGTTTCTGACAATGGAGTCATACTCCTCCACCATTGCATCTACCCATGTGGGCTCCTGCACTGCTTCCTGAAAAGAAGATGGCTCTGTCACGATACATTTTCTCATGAGAGCCATGTATCCAGTGAATCAGTTAGGAGACTGTCTCTTTCTGCGTTGTGAAGTAGGGGCTCCTACATTCTGTGCCACATCAAGCTTCAACCTCTCAGCTTATGTGGTACGCCTTCTACTAGTTCTAATGTTTGGCTCTGCGTGAGTGGACTCCTCTACTCCATGATCCTCCTCCTGTGGCTGATCCACATCTTGAGGCTCATCTTTGGGAACAAGCAGTTCCTCCTCTACATGCAAGTCTAGCTCCCTCTCAAGCATAGCTTGTGCAACACCCATGATCATTCTGTTCTTCCTCTCCGCAACCCCATTCTGTTGTGGGTTATGAGGTGCTATGAGTTCTCTTCGAATTCCTTCTTTGCTAAATAAGTATTTGAATTATTTTGAGATATATTCACCACCATTATCGCTTCGCAGAGCCTTCACTTGCTTCCCCGACTCTTTCTCCACCAATGATTTAAACTCACAAAAATTTGAGAATGTTTGATCCTTCTTCTGCATGAAGAAGATCCAGTATCTACAAGAATAGTCATAAAAAAAAATAACATAATACCTATGTTTTGTTGTTGAAGTAATCGAGAATGGTCCACACACGTTTGTGTGAATTCTCTCCAGGATCACCGAAGCACGATTCTCCTTTTCATGAAAGGTGGTATTTACAGACTTACCCATGGTACATCCCTTGCACTGATATAAATACGCAAGTGTATCCTTGGGAAGTCCAGTAGAAATCTGCTGCAAAATATTTAGGGCGCCATGGTGAAGATGGCCCAATCTCCTGTGCCATAATTCGCCCTCATCCTGACTCACCACTTCTTCTTCTTTTCCCACCATTGCAGCGCAGCCATCTACCTCTAGCTTGTAGATATTCTTAACTCGAATCCCTATCCTCTTGGTTTGACCCGTTGTTTTGTGTCGTAAGAAATCATTTCCCTAGCTGAAAACAACGTCATAACCTCTGTCCTCTAACATCGTGACTGAGACCAAGTTCTTCTTTAGACCGGGAACATGCATAACATCTTTCAACAGAAATGGTTTGCCTGACTCCCTCTCAAAGGTAATGGTACCAATGCCGATCGCACTGTATCGTCCATCGTCGCCCATCTCTATATGCATTTGGAGATCTTTCTCCTCCAAGTCGCTGAAGAGCTCCTTATCTCCCGTCATGTGGAAGGAAGCACCACTATCAAGATACCACAACTGATCCCATTGCGCTTGAAACCAAGCATGCAATCAAAGAGAAATCAAGTTCAAATTGTGAGGGAAGGGCCTCACCAGCTGCAGCTCTAACAACCTTCTTGTTCTTCTTTTTCTGTGGGCTGTTAGTGGTGAGATGCCCATGTTCGTGACAGTGAAAACACTTCACCTTCGACAAATCCAGCTTCTTGCCTTTAGCCTCAGATTTTGGATGGGATTTATTCCCCTTCAATTTCCTCGCTTTGGCAGCCAAATCACAATCCTCTTCATCATCATGTTTTGATGAAGAGCCATCCCTGGTACTCCGCCTTATCTCCTCCTACACCAGATCCGACCAAAGTCACTCCCAATCCGGCAGTTTCTCCCACCCATTGACAGAGCCTTGATAACTGTGTGAACTCTTTGGAAGTCCAAGGAGAGCCAAGCTCACCAAGTCATCATTAGCAACTATAATTCCCACACTCCCCAGCTCATCCCTACATTGGAAAAACTTCATGAGATACTTTGGAATACTGTCGCCCTTCTCCATTTTGATTTTTCAGAGTTTATCTTTCAACGCCAACTTCCTATGGTCGCTGCTGGTTTGGAAAAGATCTGTCAAAGCCTTCCACATTGAAAATGGAGCGGCTTTCCCATGAAGGCTTGACACAATATGGTCTTTCACACCTTCCAACATAATTCTTCTTGTCTTCGCTACTTTCTTTTGCCAGGTGTCAAGTAATGCAGCATCCGTCGAAGTGGGATTAGGAACATCGCTATCAATGAACTCCTTCAGACCATTATCTTCAAGCACCACCTCCATCCTGTCCTTCCATGCTATGTAGTTTGAGCTACCCTCGAGTGCATACTCCAACCGCAACCCATTGAAAGCCATTTCAATGTTTACTCAACTGTTGCACCAAGAAATTCTTGCAACAAATTTGAATTGTCCACCAGCACAAAACTCAACACTACTTCAATATTGCAATCTTCAGTGATTAACACTGCTCTGATACCATGTAGAAATTATATACAATAACATGTATATTACTAGATTCTCCTGATCTAACAATTTAATCTTATGTTAAATACAAAATCCTTCCACTTAATTCTTTGCGGAAATTAAATCGCCAATTGCAAACATATGAAGAAAAATAAATCGCACATAACAAGATGTTTTATTGGGAAAGCTTAAAGCTAAAAGCCCCAACTATCATATATTATGTATATCAATGGAACATGTAACTATCTCATACAAATATCAACTCATATAGCTATCAGTACAATATACAATCGTCACACACTGTCATGCAGAAATTTGCATATCTATGCACGAATTTCTTGCCTCCTGACAACCTGCCTCCACTGCGCAATCCCTGCTGAAGAATATCCTTGAATGAATTCGATCTTTGATTGCTTGTACTGCGCAATCCTCATTGGCATCTCCAATGTCTGTGTAGATGCATTGAATGCATCACTATAGTCACAAATGATAGTCAAACACACCCTTTCACCTATCTCTCCACTGGGTCTCCACTAGATCTGACATGCAAGTAGTTAACTGCTGTATTTCTTCAGTTGCAAGTAAGACACTACTTGTGAATTAAATAAATAATTAATTCACTCATCTTTCACTAGTGTATCTTTAGTTACAACTAGCACAACTGAGTTTAACTCACTTAACTGATTTAAACTAAATAACAACTCCCATAACTACTCTTCCAACTCTGTTACAATTGTGTCACAATTAGTTATAAGGAATTCCATCATGCATGAGTCACCAACCACCCTAGGAATTGCGAAATTCCTTCAGCCCACTGATGTGCCACATCTGTTCACTGAAATCAAATGCTCCAAGAGAATAAGTTACTATTTATTGTCTGATTATTATTAAGGGCTAATAATAATCGACATGCATTCTATTTTTAGATTAGTGATCTATAAATAGACTTCGCCCATCTTCTAAAAATATAAATTCATCTAAAGATATAATTTGCTCAACCAAATAGAATCAGCATCCTGGTAATTTTAGAATATGTTCACCATTCTAAAAATAGACATACACCTAAAAATATCCTGCGGGCCCCACCTAGTGAAGGTGCTTAATTTTCACTAGGCTCATCATCTTGTTGAATCTCAACAGAGGCTTTCCCTCCTTTGTCTTTTTTTCTCCAAGTTTATTTCTATGTTTTCTTGTGTTCTCTTTGTTGGTCTCCCTTCACAACTTGTGAATTCCCTCTTCACAAATGCATTTCATGCTTGAAGTGCATGGGGTGTCATACCCTCGAGAGAGTCCTTCCCTTGCCTTAATTGGAGTGTGATAATCATCCCCATTACATAGTTGTGACCATTTTTTGTTGCATGAGCATACATGGCCCTTGAATTCCTTATTTTCCACAATGGTTATGTATTTTCTGAGTGGCAGTGGGGATGTTGTTGTATCACCACCCTACCCCACTCTCATGTTGTATCCTTATTAAATTTTGTCCTCTCTTCCTTGTAGAATTATCCAAGGCATACATGGCATATGTTTTCCTTATTTCTCACTTAATTAATTTATAACAACAGTCCATTTAAGGCACACCTACCACCCCTCCAATGGTTGTCATGAAACCAGTCAAGGCTCCTTCAAATCCTAAGAAATCTCCTTCCTCAAACTCTAGAATTTGTGTCCCAATTCTTGGGCCTTATATTTTAATCAAAACACAAGAAATATTTAGAATTGTTTGTAAGGGGGGAATTTTCCCAAAGGGGTTGTCACAAGAGCTTTCCCTTAGGAGGGTATTTAATGAATAACATAAGTTGCATGATGCTTCCAAAAAAGGAAGGTGTCTTAACAAAGGGTTTCTTGTGAACAAAAGAATCATGTTTATTTCAAAAATAAAAAAGTTGAAGTTGTAGTCAATTATATTGACACTAGTCATGGAAATTATGCTATCTTAAGTGATGTAAACTTCATAAATAATAGTGATCAAAATTCATTTCAAGTTATTTGGAAAATGTACTTTGATGACACTTCCTTAGGTGTCGGTTCAAGAGTTGGTGTGATATTCAAAAATCCTCAAGGAGAGTGACTTCCAAGTGCATTTTAGTTGCAATTTGATTGTACCAACAATGAAGTTAAGTATGAAGCATTGATTCAAGGTTTGATATCTTCAAATCAAATGAAGATTAAAGATATAATTGTTATGGGAGATTCACAATTGATTGTTAAATTTTTTTGTAAGAAGTATAACACCATGAAGAATAAGTTGAAAGCTTATGTTGAAATAGTTTGGGAATTAATCCAAAATATTAATCCTTTCACATATTATTTATTCTGAAAGAAAAAAATTAGAATGATAATTCTTCAGTAGTAGTAGCTTCATTATTCATTCTAGAGTTGATTTAGGATTCATTTCATGTTGAAGTAATATTTGTCCCTATGTTCCTCATAATGAATATTTTTGGCAGATATTTGAGGATAAGGAGAATATTGTTGAGTTTCTTACTAAGAAAAATGATGAAAAGGAAGAATTATAAAAAAATCATAATATCAAAATACCTATGCATTTTCAATCTGTTGAGATGGCACCCAAATGGGGCTTCTGATTTAATTTTCCCTTAATTAAATTGGAAGAGAAATTGTAATTTAATCTCATGACAACTTGTATTAGTTAACTTAGTCAGGAAGACTTAGTTAGCTTAGGAAATTCAAGTTGAGGGTCAAAGAGGAGGCATGTAGAGTTCTCCCATGTTTTTAGGGGGCCCAATTACAATTATTTGTAAGTTGTAATTAGTTAACTCTATTAATTGAGTTAAAATCAATTTAACTAGTTCTAACTAAGAGATGAGCTAGTGATAGGTCCAATGAATTATATTTGATTTAATTCACATGCAGTGATCAATTAGTTAACTAATAATTCACTATAAATAGTTGTTTCATGTCATTTCTAAAGAAAGCACAGTTGAGTTTGAGGTTAAAGGGTGCGATTGATTATTTCTTGCTCTTACTTGTTATGCGATTGTGTGATCATATTTGGTTTCCACAAATTGAAGAAGGATTCAATACTTTGTTTTAGTACATTACAAGATCAGATTGAATCCCTTTGGATAATTTCTACATGGTATCAGAGTGCCAGGAATCATAATAGAAGAAAAGAACCAGAGTTTTTTTTGAACAGGTACATCGAATTTACATATTTATTCTTCAGGACCCAGTAGTAGATCAAGATGTCTTTCAATGGCTTGAGACTCGAATATGCTCTTGAGGGAAATTCAAATTACATAACATGGAAGTAAAATATTGAGGCAATGCTCAAGGACAAAAGACTGAAGGAATTCATTAAAAGTGATATGCCCTAGCCCACAACAACAAATTCTCAACTTCTTGATGCATGGAAGAAGAATGTAGCAAAGGCGGGAAGGATCTTGTTAGAGGGAGTATGAGATCATATTGTCTCGAGTATCCATGGGAAGGAAACTCCATATGCTATGTGGAATCATTGACATATATGTTTCAGAATAACTGCGACCATAGGAAGCTGGCGGTGAAAGAAAAGCTCAAAAAGATCAAGATGGAGAAGGGTGACACGATCTAAAAAATACTTGACGAAATTCACTCAATGTCGAGATGAGCTTGGATGTGTTGGGATAACAATTTTCCAAAGATGATTTGGTGAGCCTAGCTCTTCTAGGCCTTCCCAAGAGTTGGCATAGAAACTATTGTTATGACATCCCTCACCAAGCATGAATGTCTAATGATAAGGGGCCCTATACTGCAAAACAAAAATCATAATGACCGCATGGACTGTCAAAGCCCCTTTTTCACCTATCGGAACCTTTGAAAGGGCTTAAAATCCACCTTTTAGCTTTAAAAGTGCTCATTTTTACATACAAGGCCTCTAAGCCCCTTTCGCTTAAGCTCGAGCCCCTTTTCTGCCATGAGACCAGGCCCCGTGATTGACCGCTAAGCCCTCTTCGGCCATCAGACTTCGCTGATTCCCAAATCCATTCATTTTCTCTTTTGATCACCGCCGAGGTCCATCTATGCCGAAGAGATCCTGACCGTCGATCTCCACAGATCCGACGGCCATCACGCATCACCTTCCCATCGCACATCGCACTTCGCTTCATCCAAATTTCTAGTCCCTGAGCTCTTTTTCCGCCGATGTGAGAAACTCCGACGTGATCTGAACTGTTGATCTCCTTCCGTAGATCCAACGGTCATCGCTCCATCACACATCGCACATCACCATTTCCATCTGCCTTTTATATTTCTCTGCCGATGTGCGATTCCCTGATGCGATCCTGACTGTTGATCTCCATCCTCAGATCCAACGGTCGGCTCTGTATCGCTGTTTCGCTGTCCTCCGCCTCGTCCATTCATTTATGTGAAGATGTGATATGATTTGGACCGTCGATCCTCCTGATCGGACGGTCATTGCTTCATCACCACATCGCGGTTTATCTCTCCTCGCGCACCATTCATGCCCTGGTGCGATTCCGCGATGCATTCTGGACCGTTAATCATCCTGATCCAATGGCCAACGCACCTTTGCCTTTCACCCCACTCATTTCTTCTCCGACGTTATATCCACCATTGATGTCCATCATGATCCAACGGTCACCATTTCATCGCCCGATCGCTACCTTCCTGATCACTCACCCAATATTACACTCCCCCGCTTCGATCTAGACTGTTGATCTCTCTCATCCAATGGCTCACATCACTCTTGCTTGTGTAACCCCACTGCTGATCATCCCGCTACATGACAGGATTTCTGACGTCATCCGGCCGGTCCCAGCCGACCGCGCTTAGGCTTTTATCGTATTTCCATTCAATCTTGACCGTTGTTTGCCCCAAATCGGACGACTCTTATTCATCTTCATGCCCAAATCAACATTTCTCCCCGGAGCGCAATTCTAACGCGAAATGGGTGGTTTTAGAGGGACAAGTGTCAAAAACTGAGCCCTATCGTGTTTGCCCAGGGTAATACTGCTTACCACCCAAATCTTGTGCGAATACCACCTCGGGTATTCCCGAAAACCGCTATTGCACCTCTTTGCGCCAAATTTAGTTTTGAACCCTGGTTTTTGTGGTTTTTCGCCATGAGGCCCTTTTCCGCTGCATCCACTGCCTCTACACTACTATTTTGCCTTCACCTGAGCCTTTTGAAGCAGTCAACCACTCATCACAAGATTTATTTAATCGGTTTACTGTCTGTGCAGGTCTTTCATGACATTTTAAGTGCACAGGCCCTCTCATAAGCCAATCACAGCGGCTTGAAGCCGAGGATGACGAGCCTCATGCCCAAGAAGTAGAGAAGAAAGATGAAGAGGTTCAATTTCACGTCTTAGTCAATGGATCATGACCATTGGCCATCCTATAGGAACCTCCAGCCAGTTCTTCCACTAGTAGCAGTACTGCACCCTCCAGCACAAAAGGCCAGTTCTTCTACTACTAGCAGTACTGCACCCTCCAGCGTAGAAGGCCACTCCTTCCCATGACTAACGGTATTTCCTTTGCCAGCAGCAGTAGGAGCTCCACCTCATCAAACAATGATGATTATGCATGACTGGGCCTGCGTGGCCTTTTTTCCTTATGCTGTTTTCACTTTGTCATTTCGAGTGAAATCCTTATTTCACTCCTACAGTTTTTACTTCCAGTTAGCATTTTATTTACATTTCAGTTAGAAATAGCTTTAGGCCTGTGTTGTAAGATGATGAGATGTAGTTTACCTCACCATCATTTCTGTTTTTGATTTAGACCTGCAACAATATACAAGCACGCAGGGAAGATATTTTCCCAAAATATCTTCTTGCGCATTAGGAATCAAAGGTTATAAAAACAGGAAGAAAACACTAACAAAAGGTTCGAGATTTTCCAAAGGACTCACTAGTTCAAGTGTTCTGTATGTATTTTGTGTTAACTTTCATAGTAGATGTTTGAAGATCCCGTAGGGACTCAGTAATAAGAAGCTTTGTTGGAATTGGGGATTTCGCTCTGGATGATTCATAGTTTTTAACTCTTCTCCATGTTTTTAATACAAATGTTCATTTTGTATCTCTCCACATTTCTTGTATCTAATGTTCTAGAATGCGAGTGCTCCCATGTTTAAATGTGAATTTATCATATCAGATACTCATGTTTACTCATCCATAGCGCTTTAAATATGGTTCAGGCATGATACTTTGTTTCATTTCCTATCTCTTTCGCCTTTCTTCTGATATTAACTACAATGGATTCTTTTCTTTGAACGAGCCCAGATATATGGATTCTTATCTCTGCATAGGCCCAGTATATATGGAATCTTATCCTTGAATAAGCACGGTTATAGTTGGTATCTTACTCTATCTTCTATCATAGTCATCACTGACATATAAAGCTTGATATCTGTGTGTTCATTTTAGAAGTCGGCCCCCTTTACAGCATTCTGTCTTAAAGTTGTCTGATGCATTTACTATTTGTAGTTTTTACTCAGTTTCTGCAGTTTTTCTAGTTGTTGTGTTTAAAATTTGGGGTCTTGGTTCCACCCTTATTAAAACCATTCATCCAAGTGATAGTTGCATGAGAGCCTAACCTTGTCAACTGCAATCAGTTGAGTCATATGCTCCTTGCATTTAATATGTCCTAGGCACTAGTATTTATACAACTCAAGGTTGTCTCTAGGAGCTACAACAGTTACCAAGAATCTGTGAATGGGAGGGAGAAGCTACTAGATTGGGAGCGATTATTGTCTGAATTTGTACAAGAAGATATTCTACAGAGCACCAGAGATGGATCCTCATCAAAGAATGATGATGAGGAGAAATGTGCCTTGGCTGGAAAGGTGAATAAAGTGAAAACGAAGGCATTCCATACCAAATCAAATTCTAGCAAGGGAGACAAGAAGCAATACTTGTAAAAGGTAAAATGTTTTCATTGTTATGAGCATGGACACTATGCCACAGATTTTCCACAAAATAAAACCAACAACAAGGCCTCAAGAGGAGCAGCAGGTGAAGTAATTGATTCATAGTTTGAGTTGAATTTCACTCTCATCGCATGCATGGTGTCATCGGTGATGGGTTCTGTGTGGTACTTGGATAGTGGAGCTTCGTTCGATATGACCGGAAACAAATAATTCTTCAGTATCTTGGAGGAGAAGGATCTCCATATGCACATCGATATGGGTGATGATAGGAGGTATAGAGATACTGGTGTAGGTACAATTACCTTTCAGAAGGAGTTACATAATCCACTCACATTAAAAGATGTCATGTATGTTCCTAGTTTAAAGAATAATTTGGTTTCTATTGCTATGTTGGAAGATCGTGGCTATGATGTGATCTTCAGTGAAGGAAAGGCATTCCTTCATCACAAAGCCGCTGGACATGTGAAAAATACTGGTGTTCGAGGAAAGAACCTATACAAATTGGATGTAGAAGACTATGTTGCCTTGAGCATGAAAGTAGAGAAAGTGGAGAGCCGAGACATTCGTGAGTTATTACACAAGAGATTGGGCCATCTACACCACAATTATTTGAATATCAT
Source organism: Pinus albicaulis (assembly GCA_034641835.2). Lineage (NCBI taxonomy): Eukaryota > Viridiplantae > Streptophyta > Pinopsida > Pinales > Pinaceae > Pinus > Pinus albicaulis. The sequence goes on along the minus strand of CM076583.1, from coordinate 1,292,567,912 downwards.
GCAACAAATTTCTACAAGACTTCCAAAGGGTGCACTTGCGCAGGGAGATACATCCAAAGGGTGTACATTGGGGAACTATATCAAAGCCACCTTTAACGATAAAGACAGTTGATCCAAGGCAATCCTTGAGATAGTTCACTAAGATGTGTTTGGAATGTTCTCGACAACTTCCACAGAAAAACACAGGTATTATGTGATTTTTTTATTATTGTTTTTCAAGAAAGTGTTGGATTTTCTTCATGCACAAGAAATATCAGACATTCTCCGAGTTTTGTGAGTTCAAGGCACTTTTCGACAAAGATACAAGGAAGAAAGTGAAGGATTTGAGGAGCGACAATGGTTTATTATACATCTCTAACTAATTCAATAAATTATGTGCCTCAAAAGGAATTCGAAGAGAATTGATAACACCTTATAACCCACAACAGAATGGGGTTGCTGAAAGAAAGAACGGAGCTATTGTGGGAGCAAGATGAGCTATGTTGCATGATTAGGGCCTACTGTTGCATCTGTGGGTGGAAGCATGCAATACAACAATATTTGTGCAAACAATGAGTCCTCATCAAATACTTGGGATGAGTACACCAAAGGAGAAATTTTTAGGTAAGAGACCAGATGTGTCATATTTTAAAATTTTTGGTTCATCTATTTATTTCCACGTGACCAAAGAGGCCAAGAAGAAGCTATAACCAACAACAAAGTTGGGGATATTTGTGGGGTACATTGATACATCTCACAACTATCGGGTGTACTTTCCAACACACAGGATGACAGTGGTCAGAAGAGATGTGAAATTCGATAAGAGAAATCCATGTGATTTTACCTTGAGAGGGAGCTTGAGTTGCACGCAGTTGAGGAGATCTTAGCTCCAAAAGAAGAACCTCATGATGTGGAGCAGCCAAAAGAAGAGGAAAAAAAGAGTGGTAGAAACCACTCATGCAAAGGCATCTACCAGAGATGGAAGAATTGCACTAGAGAGGCTGGCATATTATTGCTAGATGCAAGAGAGAATGTGGGAGCACCCACATCACAACACAGGAAGAGAAGGTACCTAGAGTGGTACAATGGATACATGGCTCTTATGAGTGAAGGTATTGAGATAGAACCATCCTATTTGAAGGAAGTAGTGCAACAGACAATGTGGGTTGATGCCATGGTTGAGAAGTATGACTCCATTATCATAAACAATGCATGGGAAGTTGTCCCAAGACCAGTGGGGATGCTCCAGATTTATGAAGGAACACAGTAAAATACAAAAATAAACATAAATACAGAGGTGAAACATGAATAACACATCATTCCATTAATATAAAATACTGAAATTTTTTTACAGACAAAATAGAAAATAAACTAGCTCGGGCAATGGCAGCTTATCTCTAAGAAGAGATGTGGTGGCTACATGCCTTTGAAATGTGTTACAATGAGGCTCAATGGCCTTTTCATTATTGAACAATAAGAGAAAACCCTAAACAGCAAAAACCCTAACCTAAGGAGATGTAACACCAAGAGTTTATGGTCCCCATTGGGGTTAGTTGGGCAGCCAACTTCCTGGGGCCTCAAAACGGCTTCGGAAGTTCAGTACCCCAAAAAATACTAAAAATAGTAAATAAGAAAACTAATGAAATCGACTAGGTGGAATAGGCGAGTGGCACTTGCCTGCTTTGAAAACCCGATACAATTGGATATTCTGTTGGCAAGTGCTTTTAAGTTGTGTGTCCATGATCCGATCAGTTGCAGCCTGCTCCATGCAGTCTAGATTTAAATCTGTCTGGGTGAGTTGTTCTGCAATGTCAGATGTTTCTAGTAATGGAAAAAAGTATGGTCGAAGGCGATCCATGTTGAACATTGGGTGCAAGCCAAGGAATGGGGGAATGATAAGCTCAAAAGAATTGTCTCCCATGACCTTGGTGATGGTGTATGGACCATATCAGAGTGGGCGTAGCTTGCGGTGGGGTCCAGAGAGGTGTTCCTTCTACAAACGTAACCAAATTTTCTCACCCACCTGGAACTTGTGTGGCACCCGATGTTGATCATGTCACTACTTGTGCTTGGAATTGGATTTCTCCAAGATTACATGGACCCCCTGGTGGGCGTGTTGGATGTTTTCAATAAATATGGTTGCTTTATCCACCTTAGGCAGTACATGTGTGGATTATGTCTGTGTGGTCACATGAATTATGGAAACATCAGGCAACGACATGCCTAGGGTTAGATCAATGGAGTGCTTGACCTGACAGTGTAGAGGAACCTCTGTGGGTGAGGAGACAATGTCCTTTTATTCCTCCACGTCTTTGTCCATATCCTGCTGCCGCACAGGGGAGCCTTGTTTGGAGGCTGCGACCACAATCTTCGTCTTTCCCTATGGATGATTCGTAATGAAAACAAAGTTCCTGGTTTGAGAAATAATCTTACTGCATTGCTTTGCAGTACTCAAAGAGATGGCAGAAGGAGGTACTACCTCTGGTATCCTGTACAACTTATTTCCCAAAGTAATAATAACAGAATGAGTCCTAGAATCATACACATCATTTCGCTTCCACAAGTATGGTTGTCCTAATAATACATTAGACGCGTCAAGAGGAGCAACATCACACAATACCTCATCCATGAAGGGCTTGATGTTGTACGGAAGGCGACACTACCAGCGGACAAAAAGATCTCTTGGTGAAGTCACCCTGTGGTATATGGCTGCGAGTGTGCTGTGGTCAGTAGTCCGAGCTGCTTCATGACCTCTATTGAAATGAGGCTCTTTTGGCTTCCGCTACCGACAAGGAATTGTAGTGGAGAACCCTTCACCCACATTTGGGAATGGAAGAGGCACTCCCCCTCCTTTGGATATTAGTGGTAGCAACAATGGCACTGAGTTTCGCATCAATGATTTTATTCCCTATGTCATTCCCTTTATCCAGTTTTGAATCATAATCATAACATGCATCTGATTCAAATGCCTTTAGTTCGGCCACCAACGATTGTTTGGTCCGACACACGCTTGTGTTGTGAGTGGAGTTGTTATTAAATTCACACCACTTCCCTGTGTCCTTATTTGGATTTTGGTTGTTGTTCTGAGTTGCCCCACTTTGGCTTTGCCCCTTGTTTTGCAGTTTAGAGGCGCCTTTCCCTATATTTAGATTCACAGATCCAAAGTCTCGCTTCTTCTGCTTAAATTTCTACTCGATCTTGGAGACATATCGATATGTCGTGCCAAGCGAGGTAAGGTCGAGGAACTCCGTTTCCTACTAAATGTATTTGTTCCAAAAACTATGTTACTTAAGCACCAAATGTTTCTCTGAATATTTAATACCCAACTTTGTGCGCAGGGTATGGAAAAAATTCGTCAGCTCATGCACATCTTGATCCCTTAGCTACCACAACATGGTCCATTGGATGTACTTGTCCTCATAGCTTCCCACGAGGTAATATTGTTCCTTTATTCGTCTCGGAAGGAATTCAAAGTGGGTGTGACCGAGAATAGAGAGGGTTCCCTCTTGTCTTTTTTCTCATTGTAGGCTTCCCACTAGTCTTTGACATGGGGGGTAGCTTTGAGGAGTGAAAAAGTAATATTTTATCGGTCGGAGAAATCATGGACCGAGAAATACCCTTCCAAAAAATTCACCATCTATCTATGATTTTTGCATCTATATAAACTTAAAATATAAGAATGTTGAAGTTTACTTGTACCTTGAGAGGAGTGGCACCTCTAGAGTGGCTCCTGGATGCAGATGTGCCTCTGGTGGATAGTCGTTGAAGGTTCTGGGCAAAGTTATCCATCATCACGTTCCTTTGTTTCTCAAGGGCCTCCTCAAGAAATATTTTGATAGGATATCCTGATCCCTCGCCTTTATTTTCTTCTGCCATGGGAGGCCGTTGGGGTTTGCGACATTGATCTTGCAAAGGTTCAACAAGATCGAGCCCTAACTCGTTATACCTCGACCTCGTTTGGTACATGCAAAGAAAGACCGAGAAAGAGTAGACCGATCTAATACCACTGATTCAGATTTATGGAGGAACGTAATAAAATACAGAAAATAAACATAAACTCATAGATGCAGTAGGAATAACACTTCATTCCATTAATATCGAATATGAAAAATGTTTACAGAGAGAATAGAAACTAAACTATCTCGGACGATGGTAACTTATCTCTAAGAAGAGATGTGGCGGCTAAATGGCTCTGAAATGTGTTACAATGAGGCTCAGGGGCCTTTTTATTATTCAACAATAAGATAAAATGCTAAACAACCAAAACCATAACCTGAGGAGATGTAACATCAAGAGTTTATGGCCCTGTTGGGGTTAGTTGGGCAACCAACTTCTCGAGGTCATAACTTGGTCATATTTTCTCCATTTGACACGTATGATACCTCGTTGGGAATATCTCTCTAAGGAACACAACCGATGACATGGTTTCTATGAAATATATTTAGTAATCATGCCCAATAAAACGTCGTATGGGGCCTCAAAACGAATTTAGAAGTTTAGGACCCGAAAAACTGCTAAAAATAGTAAATAAGAAAATTGATGAAACTGACTACGAGGAATAGGCGAGTGGACACCAATATCCACCTGGATCAAGGGAAGTTAGTTGTAGGATCCAGGTGGGTTTTTAGGTCCCTATATTAATAAAATGGGTCTACAAGGTGAAGCATGCAATAGATGGGAGTATGGAGAAGCACAAGGACAAATTTATGGCCAGAGGGTTCTCTCAGGTGGAGGGGATTGGCTATGATTGATCTGGATTTGAATGCTATTTTTATTGTGCTAATTTCATCTTTATATTTATAATTAATTTTCCAATCTTATGCTTAATGTGCATAGGTTTCCTTGGTGGTTATGAGTGTCAAAAAAGTAAATGAGCTGAGTTTTAAGTTAAATTTAAGAGCATAAAGCATGAAAAAAAATGTTGAACAACAACAATAACAAGTACAAAAAACCATCAAAATTGATCCATCAACACAGTGTTTTGATGAAGGGGTTCACCCCTCCTGGGCTAATTCTCCTTGGTCCAACTTCCATGGCTTGGGCCTCTGTATTAGCTCAAAATTGCATACAATGATGTTTACATTCACCTGCATCTCATGAAACCTACTTCAATGAGTCCATAATGTCCAAATCTATCAAAAATGACTCTTCTTGCACTCAATTTGGTTGAAAATTGCAAAAGATATGGCCAAAACCATTTTTCCTAGTAAACTGCCTCCAAAACTAGAGAAGACTCCAGTTAGGGCCGCCAAAGTTGGGGGCAGCTCCGATTTTAGGGGTACTACCAAAAATCTCGCCATATTAATCTCCAGTTAATTAATGCTAAGATTTCACTTAAGGGTAGATAAGCTCATTTTAACTGTGCATAAGCGTGTTTACATATAATCCGGATTAAAAGTCGGATAAGTGTTAAAAATGGGATTAATGTCAATTAATCCAAAATTTAAACTTAATCCCACGCTTAAAACTCTACTTTGTTAGTGGTTAGATTGGATGGTCATATGGGGAGGGGGTTGGCCCCCTCCAAATCTCCGCCTGTCAATTCATTTGATAAAAAATATGAGTTGCAACTGTATAGGGTTAAGTTCGAACCCCGTGGTGTATTGGCACAGAGCGCTGGTGGTGTGGGGGAGGTCATGGGGTCGAGCCCCGGCCTCTGCCCAGTCTTTGTTAAAAATTTTGCCCGTAGTTTTAACCTGAACTTTCAACTTTGCAGAATTTGAACTTTAATATTCACGCCCATATATGAACTTTGGGTTATATAAAAATGCATCCAATATGTTTTCGAATCATTGAATAAAAATGAAATTCAGACTTTGTATATTATTCAGACCATAGACCATGAAAATGCAATTCAACCACCAACTATAAAATGAAATTCGAATTTTGGATTGTGGATAGGGTCCACCAGAGGGGGAACATGGCAGCCCCTGGCTGCACCATGTGTCATCCTCTGGTTGGCTTGTCCATCCACATAAAAAAAATTCGAATTCAACCTTAGGAGCAACACTTAAAAAAATTTCACCTTCAAACCAATTCAACGAATCCTGCTGTGACACTTGTCACAGTGTCATTGGGAAAAACTGAAGGATATTCCCAGAATATAAATGACTGGGATGCCATGTACTCAACCTATCGTTGTTATGATTTTTTTTTAGATGTGTAGGAAAATGAATGACAGGCTCTATCTTATTCATCCAGACTCCGTTTTCGACAAAACGAATTGCGTCAGATGCCTGGAGATGAGCTCTTTATTGTCGTTTAGTTTCCATTCAATTTTGAGAACTTTAATTTTTGAGCTTTTATACTTAGAACCTAATCATTCCTTCCCACTAGAAGCCATTTGGACCCCAAAAGCTCTTTGATTACTGATTATGTGGATGAGGGTATTGTTCCCTCACCCTTCCAATCTCTATCCACTGAAATTTTCCCATTTTCATCAAATTGAAATTTTCACACAAAGTAAGTTTTTTCCTTGATTCTTGTGACCTTCTCTTGTTGTTGTTGACACCATCATGCTGCAATTCCCATGAATTTTCAGAACAACAAGCTATTCTTACAGAAACCATCTTGTTCCTACCTTGGTCATTAATCAAAGGAAGCTTAAACACTGTCTCACCTTGCACATTGTCATCATGGCGATTCTTAACTGATCTTGCTTTGTACTTGTGTCGACTCTTGACCAAGTATTTTCGTCATTGCCATGTACCCTTTGGAAACCAAAAACAAGAATTTGTGGAACCCATGCCTTCTTTGTTAAACCTCTTTGTCACTTTCTCTTTGACCTTTGCACTCTCTTGCACTGGCATCTTGTTTCCAACACTGCTGAACACTGATGTTGACTGCTGCAAATGTTTTACATCTTGTTCACCTCCTTTCAAAGGAAACCTTTTAGAGTCCTGAAACAACTCATTACAAGCATAAGCAACCTCAATGAAATCAACTTGTTCATTCGAAGCATCTTTTTGAAAGTTTTGATTCAAAACATTTATATGTTTGATAATTAACAATGTCAAATTATGAATTTCATTCACTATCCTCTTCATGTTTAAGAGGAAAACTTGTCTTCTTCTTATGTGCTCTAACTATGTACTCAATACCATATTTAAACAAGTGATACTTATTCTCATGGAGATGAAATACTGCTGTCCTATCATACAAATAAGGACTTCCCAATACAATACCTGCTATCTCAAGCGACACCACATCAAGTTCAACTTCATCAAGCAAGTTTGAATCGATGGAAAATCTTAGTAGCACTTCCTTGTAACCTGCAAGTTTTCATTCTTGCATATCCACCCTAAAGGATAAGGTCTTGGATTTCTAACAGTTTGAAGGTCTAGCTGCTTAACCAAGTCTTCGAAAATCAGATTAGCTTGTGACCCACTATAAAAAAGTGTGTCTATCTTGGTATGTTTAGAGACGAATCTAATATGGACAAGTTCTATTATTTTATCTTCATCTTGAGTGACATTGGAACAACTTGAAGAGCTAGTGCTCATCTCCTGAATCTTTGTCTCATATCCTAAATCTGACCCTAAGTCATGTTCAATGATAACAACAATTTTCTCCTTTTCTTTGGCTTTCAGTTTGTTTGGCTTCAAACTTGGATGAAGTTTCCAACAATGGTCTTCATCATGGCCATTCTTCAAACAATGTTTACATGTGAGTTTTTCCTTCTCTCTTTTGACAGAGCTATTTCTCTTTCCTCTTCCATAAAACTTTCCCTTTCCTTTACCCTCACTATCACTTTTCTCATCTATGTTTAGTTTCCCTCTTGCTTCTAAGTGCGCGGCTTGAACACAAACCTCATCTATGTTTGTGGGATTGAACATGAGAATAGTGTCTCTAAGGTAACTCTGCAAACCCCCAATGTACTTTAACAAAGTTTCTTGAGAATATAAATTAATACCCAAAATAGGAGCTCTTCTCCTAAATGCATGAGTATAATCTTGCACACTTTTCCCTTTCAAATTTCTAAAATTTTTCCAATCCATAATGGCCTTTTGCATGTAAGCTAATAGATATAATTTCCTTTTATTGGCAGCAATAAAACTTGACCAATACATAGATATATTACCGTAGTTTTTAATCTCTTCTTGAGTCCTTGCTTCCCACCATACAAGTGCAGATCCTTCCATCCTCAAAGAAGCCAATTGAATGTTTATGTCATCTTCATGAAGGTTCTTAATTATGCAATACACCTCCACTTGACGTATCCAATTGTCCAATATTTCTGCATTTACCTAACCATTATATATTGGAAGTGTTGGAAATACTGAGAGGGGGGGTGAATCAATATTCCTTTCAATTAGAGCATTAGTTAATATTCAATCATTATCAGTGTTTGTACAATGATAGCAGCAAACAAAAGGAACACAAATGCACACAGTTTTTAAGGTGGAAACCCACTCCGGGACAAAAACCACCTAATGATTTTCTAATAATTCTTTAATATTCAACTCCAATTGAAAATAAAGCTCCAACTTCCTAGAATCTAGAAAAGCATCCTTCTCCAACTCCCACTGGATGGACGCTCCAACGCCCGAGATTTTTCAGTATTCAACTAAATGGATGCCCCAACACCCAATGAGCTACAACTCACCCTAGCACCACCCTACCACCCTATAGAAGAATAAAAGAATAATGGACTCCCGTACCAGGGAAAATGGTCCACTTTACAATGATATAGAATGATGTAGAAGAAGAAGACACACTAGAATATAACCCCAACTATGACACAACCACCTAATGATGATCCTAGACCACCTGACACTGCCTCTTCAACTCTTGACATATAGACACTAGTACAATTTGTACAATAATGTATTTACAATGACTTAGTACAATGATAACTTTACAATGATTGTATGCAGTGTTGCCCACTTGAAGACTTCATGAGATGAACTTATTGCTGCTATTATGCACCTTGGTTTCTGATCTTGTCATGCTACCCTCTGCTGCACCTTGATTTTCTTTGCTTCCCTAGAAAGTCTGGTCCTTTGCAGCCCTTGACAACACACGATCTAGCTTTTTCTTTGCCTTCTAGGAGTTTGATATTGAATCTGGTGTATCTCTGTTATTTCAGATCCCCAATATCTGATTTTCGGTCCTGTAGTATTCCTCCAAGTCATATTTCCAATGCCATAGGTCTGACCCAATTTGGATTCTTCAAGAGAGAGTTATACCCAATATCTCACAATGCCCTAATTTTGGACTATTTCAGTAGAGTGAACTTGTACGGCATGCCACGTGTCATTGTTTCTTCATTCAGCTTTGAAATTGATAGAGTGAACACTAAATACTGTGCACTATCTGCCAATTTTTATGGAATTCCAATCCGATACTTAGACATAGAGTTATGACGATTTTACCAAGGTCACTTCTTTGAGATGAATTTTAGGAGCCTGCAAAAACACTGACTTCCACAGATCATATCTCCGAAAATATTATGCACCTTGATCTGAAATTTTCACAACAGCTTCCTCAAGATTTCGGCGTCACCTCATAAAATTTTCAGCTTCTGAACCTTCGTAGAAAAAAATTTAGAGTGAAAATTCCACGATGCCCTGTTTCAGATGGCGAAATCCCTTGCATAAGAAGGAAATGAGGATCACAATTTATATAAATGCTTAAGTTGAGAGGGGCTTCAACAAGTGAACGTGGGAGGGATTTTAGGAGCTTAAAAAATATTAATTATGGCTTTTCAATGACTCATGCCACAACCCTATGGGGTTTTAGCCTGCTAATTGGGGGTATAAACTTCAAACATAAATATCTCTCAAACCGTGAAGAATTACGTGGCGTGCCATATATCAACAGAAAAATATCGACAAGTAGAAACCATCAAAAGAATTATTGACCCATAATAAATTAATTTTTTAGGTCAAAATTTCCATGCAATATTGGGTTAGCCCGTGGTGCTTCTTGGGTTGATATCAATGACAACCGCTGATCAACAATATCGCCCTTTGGCATTGATGGCAACACAAGTACTCCCCCTGCGATCATGACACCTATTCCTACAACATTATCTCCCCCTTTGACATCAATGGCAAAGGGTAACTCCCCCTGACACACAACCATCCTGTGGACCTGTACACACTTCCACTCCGCCTTTATATTATGAATAAGGAAAATCTAATGAGAACTTGGGAGAATCCAAAGCTTCTGGCGAAGATATTCCAATGCTTCACGAGTACTCTCACGATCATCAAAACTTCCTGTCCAATCTGCATCTGTAAAGGAATGAATAATGAGATTTTTACCCTTGGGATACCATAAGCCATATTCTATTGTTCCCTTTAGATATTGAAAAATTCTTTTGATGGCAATAATATGTGATTCTTTTGTTGCTTCTTAGAATCTTGCTACTTGTCCAACTTCTTGCATAACATCTGGCCGAGAGGCTATTACATATAGAAGACTACCAATCATAGATCTGTACAACCTTTGATCCAAATCCTTAGATGAGTCATCTATGTGCAATTTGCAACCTGTTACCATTGGAGTAAGGATGGGTTTGCAATCTTCCATTTTAAATTTCTTGAGCATTTCCTTGATGTACTTGGCTTGACATATAAATATTCCTTTCTCTTGCTGAGATATTTGAAGCCCTAAGAAGTATGTCAGCTCACCAACTAAAGACATCTTGTAATCACTTTGCACCTTTGTAGCAAACTTCTTACTTAGTCGATCATCATTGCTACCAAATATTATATCATCCTCTTTAGCTATTAGACATGCTTTAGTTGCTTGATCCAGAACATATATGTCGTTTGGAGCTCGACTTACTGTAGCCACAATTTCACCATACATGCCTTTCCCGATTTCACATTTTGTGGAGTTGAATAGTATTGTGTGTCCTTGATCACACATTTGTCCAACACTAAGCAGACTGTGATTCATGTTTTCAACCAATAGAACATTCTTGGCTATACCATCTTTTCTTCTGAGAGTGACAGTACCTGATCCTATAACATTTGAAGATCCATCATTTCCAAAGGACACGGTTCCATCCTTCTTCTCTTTCAGAGATACAAATTTATTTATATCTCTAGTCATATGCATTGAGCAACTGCTATCAACATACCACACATATTTGTTGTTTTTAGCCTTGAAAGCGAGAGCACAATTATCAGTCTCCCTCTTCTTCCATGTTTGTTCGTTCTGTGGCTTCGAAGATTCTTCTGGAGGATTTTCAAGTCTGCAGTCTTTGGCTATGTGTCCAAAGTTTCGACATTTGTAACATTCAATATTATTTCTTAAATGTTCAAATCTATTGATGTTTCGCTAAGCCCTGGGAGGTTATATTTGACAGATCTCCTTTAATTTTTTTCGTTCCTAGGGTACGTGTGACTTTATACAACTTTATGACCAAATTTTCCACATGAATAACAGTAGCCATAAAAAATATGTTGGTACCTGGATGGAAATTTTCGTCGAGGAATTGTCTTCCAAGGTTGTTCTTGTGAATCTTGTCTAGTGAAGTCTACATGCATGTCAGATCTCATAGGTTCATTGTATTTGTTGTAGAAGGTCCTGCTTCTTCTTCTTTGTAACCGATGCCATTTCTATCGTTGTAAGATTGTTGATTGTTGATGATTTCTTCCAATGCCCTTGAGCTGTTGGCATAGTTTTGGATAGTTTTTCCTTTCTTCACTTCCTCACGCAGCGAGACTACCTCGGTTTCTAATTCTTCCCTTTCTTTGTTGCTTTCTTCCAACTTCTTTTGAAGTGACTCTTCAATGCATTTGTGTTCTTCAACTTCAATTTTGAGACCTTGAACTTGTTCTTCAAGAGTATTGGAATGGATCTTCTCTGCTTTGAGATCTTTTATAAGCTTGATTGCTTCCTTATAAAATTCTTCTAAGGTCAATCCTTCTTCTTCGTTGTTTGATACCTCTTGTTTATTGTGCTTGGGTTTATTGTGCTTGGCCATAAACAATACTCTCTCATTGGCTTCTTCTTCGCTGTCATTGTCTTCATTTGATGACGAGCTATCTTCTTCAGAGAGAAAGTTCCTTTTGGATCCTTGCTTGTTGAATTTCTTAAAGCCTTTATTTCCTTTTGAGTTGCCATAACTTCTGTTTGGACATTTTGTTGTGAAATGCCCAACCTCATCATAGCCAAAACATACCAATGGAAGTTTACCTTTGAATTTTCCCTTACCAATTTTTATTTTTCTCGTGAAGTAAGCATATTATTCATCTGAAAGACCTTCTTCATCATCTCCCTTTTCTTCATGCAGGTGCATGTCTTTTCAATTGAAGGTTGTTTATCCTTATTGGTTTTCTTAGATGCAACGAACACAATTTCTAGATGCGAAGTACCCTCTTCTTCATCAAGTCTCATTTCATATGCTATGAGAACTTTATGCAATTCCTCTTTGCTGAGTTTGTCCATATTTGCACTATATTCTAAGACTGATACCTTTGGGTTGAATCTCCCTGGTAACGTTCTAAGAATATTTCGTATAATAGTCTTCTCATCAATTGGCTCTCCCAATCCTTCCAGAGTATTGGTTATTTCATCGACGTATTGTAGGTATGTAACAATGTTGCAATCTTATTTCATTCCAAGTTGCTCAAATTTTTCTCTATAGATTTGAAGCTTTGCTTCTTTGAAATTTGAGTCACCTGCATATATATTCTCAAGCTTGTCCCATACATTTTTGGCGGTTTTACAACCCAACACCTTATGATAAGCAGATTCAATAAGTCCATTGATAATAATATTCTTTGTTTTTGCATCATTTACCAAATTCTTCTTACCTTGTTCATCTGTGGTTGATGTAAATCCATTTTGAACAGTGTCCCATACTTCGTAACCTTGTGCCAAGAGATAGACCTCCATTCTTCCTTTCCAGAGTGCATAATTATTTTCATTGAATAGAGGCACACCATTCTTGGTATGCTCCATGACCTCCTTCCAGCTGTTAAACTGCTATTGAAGGAACCAAGCTCTGATACCAATTGTTGGAAATACTGAGAGGGGGGGGTGAATCAGTATTCCTTTCAATTAGAGCATTAGTTAATCTTCAATTATTATCAGTGTTTGTACAATGATAGTAGCAAACAAGAGGAACACAAATGCACACAGTTTTTAAGGTGGAAACCCACTTCGGGACAAAAACCACCTAATGCTTTTCTAATAATTCTTTAATATTCAACTCCAATTGAAAATAAAGCTCCAAATTTCTAGAATCTAGAAAAGCATTCTTCTCCAGCGCCCACTGGAGGGATGCTCCAACGCCCGAGATTTTTCAGTAGTCAACTGAACAGATGCCCCAACACCCAATGAGCTACAACTCACCCTAGCACCACCCTACCACCCTATAGAAGAATAAAAGACGAATGGACTCCCGTACCAGGGAAAATGGTCCATTTTACAATGATATAGAATGATGTAGAAGAAGAAGACACACTAAAATATAACCCCAACTATGAAACAACCACCTAATGATGATCCTAGACCACTCAACACTGCCTCTTCAACTCTTGACAGATAGACACTAGTACAATTCTTACAATAATGTATTTACAATGAATTAGTATAATGATAACTTTACAATGATTGTATGCAGTGCTGCCCACTTGAAGACTTCATGTGATGAAATTATTGCTGTTGTTATGAACCATGGTTTCTACTCTTGTCATGCTACCCTTTGCTGCACCTTTCTTTACTTTGCTTCGTTAGAAATTCTGGTCCTTTGCAGCCCTTGACAACACACGATCTAGATTTTTCTTTGCCTTCTAGGAGCTCGATATTGAATCTGGTTTTTCTCTGTTATTTCAAATCCTCAATATCTGATTTTCAGTCCTATTGTATTCCTCTGAGTTTTATTTCCAATACCACAGGTCTGATCCAATTTGGATTCTTCAAGGGAGAGTTATACCCAATATCTCACAATGCCCTAATTATGGATTGTTTCAGCAAAGCGAACTTGTACAACATACCGCGTGTCATTGTTTCTTCATTCAGCTTTGAAATTGATAGAGATAAAACCAAATACTGTGCACTATCTGCCATTTTTTACGGAATTCTAATCCAATACTCAGAGAGAGAGTTATGATGATTTTACCAAGGTCACTTCTTTGAGATGAATTTTAGGAGCCTGCAAAAACACTGACTTCCACAGATCATATCTCAAAAAATATTACGCACCTTGATCTGAAATTGTCACAACAGCTTCCTTAGTATTTCAGATTCACCTCATATAAATTTCAGCTTTTGAAACTTCGTAGAAAAAAATTTAGAGTGAAAATTCCACGATGACCTGTTTCAGATGGCGAAATCCATTGCATAAGGAGGAAATGAGGATCACAATTTATATAAATGCTTAAGTTGAGAGGGGCTTCAACAAGTGAACGTGGGAGGGATTTTATGAGCTTAAAAAATATTAATTATGAATTTTCAATGATTCATGCCACAACCCTATGGGGTTTTAGCCCACTAACTGGGGGTATAAACTTCAAACACGAATATCTCTCAAACCGTGAAGAATTATGTGGCGTGCCATATATCAACAGAAACATCTCGATAAGTAGAAACCATTAAAAGCATTATTGACCCAAAATATATTAATTTGGTAGGTAAAAATTCCCATGCAATATTGGGTTAGCCCCTGGTGCTACTTGGGTTGACATCAATGACAACCGCTGATCAACAGGAAGCTCAAATTTGACATCAAGTTTGTGTAAGGGAGTTTTACCTTTTGTGGTGTTCGAGTGAGTATGGGTAGTTTCGGTGGTGGAAGTGGAAGATAATTCTAATGGTGATGATGAGGATGATGGAGATGGTGGAGATGGAGGTGGCTTTCCTCCACTACCCTTTGAATCCTTTTCTTCATCGTTATTATCATCTTAAGTTCCTTCTCCATGTGGAGACTTAGAACCTTCTCCTTCCATCCCAACAGTAAATGCATCAAATATAATTTTAACCATCCTCTTTATGTCAATGAAGTCTTTCTTGACATCATCCTCTTTTGAATGACCTTAAATTTCTCCAACACGTCACATGATGGCTATGGATTCAAGCTCAGCTTCTGGTGCTTGTACCTCTTCAATCTCAGCTTCTTGAGATAAAACTTGAGGTGATTCTAGTGCCGTTGTGAGTGAAACTTTGGGTGAAGATGGTGCCCTTGTGGCTCTCCTTCTTCTGGTCCTAATCTCAGGATTTGCAACCAACAATTTTCCTTCACCTCTCTGCAATTTCAATCTTGTAAGCATCACAATTTTGCAACCATTAAAACCCTACTTGCACAAAACTCAAGAAATTATCAAGCAAATAATATTAGCAACCTTGTGCTCTGATACCAACTTGATCTGAATTTGAATGTTAGTTTTGTTGTGCTAATTTTATCTTCAGATTTAAAATTAATTTGTTGATCTTATGCTTTATGTGCATAAGTTTCCTTGGTGGTTATGAGTGTTAAACAGGTAAATGAGTTGAGTTTTAAGTTAAATTCAAGAGCATAAAGCATGAAAAACAAATGCTGAACAACATCAATAACAAGTATAGAAAACCATCAAAATTGATCTATCAACACAATGTTTTGATGAAGGAGTTCACCCCTCTTGGGCTACATCTCCTTGGTACAGCTTCCATGTCTTGGGCCTCTGTATTAGCTAAAAAGTGCATAAAATTCTATTTACATTCACCTACAACTCTTGAAACCTACTTTAATGAGTCCATAATGTCCAAATCTATCAGAAATGACTCTTCTTGCATTCAATTTGGTCGAAAATTGCAAAAGATATGGCCAAAACCACATTTCCTAGTAAACTGCCTCCAAAAATGGAGAAGACTCCATCTAGGTCTGCCAAAGTTGGGGGCAGCCCCGAATTTAGGGGTACTGCCGAAAATCCCGCCATATTAATATCTGGTTAATTAATTCTAAGACTGCACTTAAGGGCAAATAAACTTAGTTTAACTGCGCATAAGTGCGTTTACATATAATTCAGATTAAAATTCGGATACGTGTTAAACAAGGGATTAATCTTAATTAATCTGAAATTTAAACTTAATCCCGCGCTTAAAAACTTCGCTCTGCTGGTGATTAGATTGGATGGTCGTATGGGGAGGGGGCTCCAAACCCCTGACTATCAATTCATTTTATAACAAATATGAGCCACAACCATATAGGGTTAAGTATGAACCTCGTGGTGTATTGGCACAAAGCGTTGGTGGTGTGGGGGAGGTCGTGGGTTCGAGCCCCGACCTCCGCCCAGTCTGTGTTAAAAAAATTTCCCAGAGTTTTAACCCAACCTTTGAACTTTGCAGAATTTGAACTTTAATATTTGTGCCCATATATGAATTTTGGGTTATATAAAAATGTGTCTAATATGTATTCAAACCATTGAATAAAATTGAAATTCGGACTTTGTATATCATATTCGGACCATAGACCATAAAAATGCAATTCGACCACCAATGTTAAAATGCAATTTGAATCACAGACTATGGATAGGGTCCACCAGAGGGGGTACGTGGCGGCCCCTATATGCACCTCTTGTCAGCCTCTGGTTGGCCTATCCATCCATATAAAAAAATTGAATTCAACCTTAGGAGCAATGCTTAAAAAAAATTCACCTTCAAACCAATTCGCCGAATCCTGTTGTGACACTTGTCACAGTATCATTGGGAAAAACTAAAGAATATTCCTAGAATATACCCTGTATGCTGGCTGGGCTTCCATGTCATCAAATTGTCACTGTTCTTAAAATTGTTTTCGTTGTTTAGGAAAATGAACAGCAAGCTCTATATTCTTCATCCGGACTTTGTTTTTTACGAAACTAATTGCACCAGATTCCTGGCGACGAGATATTCATTGTCGTTCAATTTCCATTCAATTTTGGGAACTTTCATTTTTGAGCTTTTATATTGAGCACTTGATCAATGATGAGACTTTTTCACGAGTTGCAAGGTACTCATCTATTAAATACTTCCTTTCACTCTCAACGCAGATGGGATGGGAGATACATCATATGGATGTAAAGACAACCTTTCTCAATGGATTTATTTAGGAAAAGGTGCACATTGAGCATCTGGAAGGCTTTTAGACCTTAGATAGGGAGTCAAATGTGTACATACTCAAGAGAGCATTGTATGGGCTGAAGCAAACACCTCATGCTTGGTACACGAGGATCGACAACTATTTCACCGAGTTGGGCTTCACCAAGAGTGAATTAGATGTGAACCTATATCATATTGTGGTTGACATTAAGATTTTGATTATTGTACTTTATGTCGATGATCTGATACTGACAGTTGATGAGCATCTCATCATGTCTTGCAACAAGGATCTTGAAAGATAATTTGAGATGAAGGAAATGGAGCTATTGCACTATTTCTTGGGATTGGAAATATGCCAAATAGATGGGGAGCTATTTGTATCTCAGGGAAAGTATGCCAATGAGATCCTCAGGAAGTTTCACATGGAGGGCAACAAACCCATAGAGACTCCTCTAGCAAGAAACTGGAGGAATGAAGATGCTACTTTGGGCGAAGTAGTGGATGCTACTATTTACAGGCAACTTGTGGGTTCACTCATGTATGAGAACCTATATCATATTGTGGTTGATGTTAAGATTTCGATTATTGTACTTTATGTCGATGATCTGATACTGACAGTTGATGAGTAGCTCATCAAGTCTTGCAAAGAGGATCTTGAAAGATAATTTGAGATGAAGGACATGGAGCTATTGCACTATTTCCTGGGATTGGAAATATGACAAATATATGGGGAGATATTTGTATCTCAGGGAAAGTATAACAACGTGATCCTCAGGAATTTCCACATGGAGGGAAAAAAACCTATGGAGACTCCTATAGCAAGAAACTAGAGGAAGGAGGATTCTACTTTGGGCGAATTAGTGGATGCTACTATTTACAAGCAACTTGTGGGTTCACTCATGTATTTGGTGAACACATGAACAAACATATGGTACACATTTAACCAAATTATTCAAGTTATGGTTAAGCCTACCAAGATCTTTTGGAAGGCAGGAAAGCATGTGTTGAGATAACTCAGAGGCACTATAAAGTATGGGCTATGGTACATACAGATAGAGGGAGTGAAGCTTTAAGGCTTCACCAATGCAGATTGGGAAGGGAATCCATCTGACAGGAAGATAGAATTAGGGGACATCTTCAACATAGGATCAAAAACAGTTTCATGGTACAACAAGAAACAAAGATCAATTTCATTTAGTTTAGTAGATCCAGAGTACATGGTAGTAATTTAGACAACATGTGAGGCCATTTGGATGAGGAAGATACTTGTTGGTTTGTTTGGTCGACAGATGGATCCAACGGTGATACATTGTGATAACCAGAGTTGCATCAAACTCTCAGTTAATCCAATTTTTCATGACATGTCTAATAATATTGGTATCCAGTATCACCATCCCAGAGTTTGTGTGCAGAGACAGGTTATTTCATTAGAGTACATTCCCACGGAAGAGTAGGATGTAGACATCTTAACGAAGGTGCTATAAAGAAGAAAATTAGAGTTCCACAAATATAGGACCAGGGTAGCAGATAATCCATTTCTTGTTGAGAGGGAGCGTTGAAATGACACCAGGAATGACACCGAAAGGGGGCTTCTGATTTATTTTTTCCTTAATTAAATTGGAAGAGAAATTGTAATTTCATCTCATGACAACTTGTATTAGTTAAATGAGTCAGGAAGACTTGGTTAGCTTAGGAAATTAGAATTGAGGGTCAAAGAGGAGGCATGTATAGTTCTCCAATGATTTTAGGGGTTCCAGTTACAGTTATTTATGATTTTTAATTAGTTAACTCAATTAATTGAGTTAAAATAAGTTTAACTAGTTCTAACTGAGAGATCGACTAGTGATAGTTCCAGTGAATTAAATCTGATTTGATTCACATGCAATGATCAATCAGTTAACTGATAAGTCATTATAAATAGATGTTGCATGTCAGTTCTAAGGAAGGTCCAGTTGAGTTTGAGGTTAAAGGGAAGATAACTATCAACTGTATATTTATAAACTTGTACAAGTCATGTATAGAGTCATCATGAAGCCTTAGATCAATTGCACAATCAATTCTTGGGAGTTTCCTATTAAATAGAGCGACAACTCCTCCAAGAGTGCGTGAGCAAGGTTGGTTAGAAAGAGGCTAGGAATTGGTTAAGTATTTGACTGATTTTTCCTAGATCAAAGTGAGATAGTCAACAGAGTGCAAAAGTTTCTCAGAGAGAGAAAATCATTGTATTGTTTCATGGTATTGAATTTATACAATATACACATAGCAGGGTTTTGAACAGTTACTTTCCCTAGATACATCTTGTCTTGTGCAATTGATTATTTCTTGCTCTCACTTGTTATGTGATTGTGCAATCGTATTTGGTTTCTGCAAATTGTAGAAGGATTCAATATTTTGTTTTAGTACATTACAAGATCAGATTGAATCCATTTGGATAATTTCTCCACAATCTTTGTTTATTCTATATCATCAAATCCAAAAGATTAAACCAACTTAAGAATCATCATCTAAAACATCTAAGAGGATAAAAAAATGAATATTGGAATTCCACAAGATCCAAAACTTGTGAATTTAGGAAGCACATACATTCAACATGAAGTTGATCAATATATCATTTTTTTCAAAGATTTCTATGACACATATGTTTGGATGTATGATTATATGAAGGAATATGATAAAATAAATAATACACCATGTAATTCCTTTAAAATATGGATCCAATCTAGTTATACAAAATCAAAGGATAATTATTCCTAATTTAAAGCATTTGGTCAAACTAGAAATTAAAAGGATGGAAAAAGGCAAGAATCATATTTTGAATTAAAAATTCTAATTAGATTTCCAACCCGATTAAGTAAAAAATAAGAATGGAGAAATCCGATTATGCATAAACTTCTGATATCTAAATAACACTTCTCTGAAATGTGCCTACCCCTTTCCAAACATGGAGATGTTGCTATAGCAAGTCATTGGTTGTGCAATAATGTATATACTTGATGTATTCTCTAGATACAATCAAATACTGGTCATTGATGAAGATAGACATAAGATAGCTTTTACTACACCTTGGGAAACCCATGGTTATATTGAGATGTAGTTTCGATTAAAAAATGTTGGTGCTACATTTCAAAGAGTCATGGCTTATGAATTTAAATATATTATGGTAAAAACCATGGTAAATTATTAAGACAATTTGACTGTTTATTCAAAGTTAAGAGAAAAACATTTTTCACATCTACAAGAAGTTTTTAAAAGGTGTATATTGTGTGGCATATATTTATATCCAGAGAAATGGCAATTCAAAGTTTTGGAAGGAAAAGTGTTGGGTCACACTGAGTAAATATTACACACACACACACACACAAGATTATGTCTCCAATAAATAACAAAGTTGTTCAATCATTATTTGAAAATATCAATTTTACCGGAAGATTTTTACCAAATTATGCTTCAATTGTAAGACCAATAAATACGTTGCTCAATAAAAACAAAGATTTTGAATAGCATGATGAAACACGTAAATATTTCAAAGATATCAATTTAGAAAAATTTCTTTTACTCTAATTTTAATTAGTATTGATTTTGAAAAGTGTTTTTTCCTTTATCCCTTTTCTTTAGAAGAAATAATTATATGAGTATTAACCTAGAAGGGGAATTTAAAATAAGATAACCCAATCTCATTTCTGAGTAAGTATTTTTAGGAACATGAATTGAAATATTCCCGTTTAGAAAAGCAAACATATGCTTTAGAAAAAACTATTGTGTATTTCAGAAGCTAAATTTTGAATTCACATGTTATAGCATTTGTATCGCATCCTCCAATCAAGATGATGTTGTCTCAACAACTTAGATAAGTTAGATAGGAAAATTGGTTGGCCAATATACATGAATATGATGCAAATATAAAACCATTCAAATTTATAAAAGGACAAGGATTGTGGAGGAATTGAAGTTGTTAATATTTAAAAATATAGTGAAAAATATTTTATTACACAACATGAGGTATTAGCAAAGTCCAAATGGTATAAATACATCATATTTTATTTAAAGTTCAGAGAATTTCCATATAGAATGAAAAGTAAAGAAAGGAGATCATTGAAGATGAAGACAAACACTTATGTAGTAGTTTTTAGGATATTTTTTCGAAGGAATTTTAATGGCATGCTCTTAATATGTATCAATCTTTCAAAGTCTATGGAAGTTGGAAAGAAATCATGAAGGTGTTTGTGACATATATTTTTCTCCAATGGTAACATCCCATGGGATTATTTGAGAAATTTTCAATTGGCTAACCTTATTTTGAGATGTATATGCTTATGTAAGAAAATATTTAACAAGCCATAAAATTTTCTGGCAAGTGTTGGTGCTGAAAGAGGTGACTTTTTATTGACAACTCTAGTGCTTTCTCATTTAATTATCAACCCAGGGTAAGTCTTTTTATTCGAGGAGTGTTGGCACAATATATGCGATTCAGTTCGTCTAACAGATGTTCCTTGTCACTTATGAGGAAGAATTTACTAACTTCCTGAGCTTACTTATCCTATGAGGGGTGGCTTGGATAGGTTTTTAACCTAAGATTGAGCAAAAGGATTTTGCATTTATCTAATGGATTTAAACACCAGTTTAACTGAACTAAAAAATAATGGAATCGAATTGAATCAACAGTCTAGCTAACTAATTAGTAATGGAACAACATTATAACTAGCTGAGTAGTAATGGAACAATAGGATAACTAAGCTGAACAGTAATGGAATCGAATTGAATTAGCAGTCTAGCTAACTAAGCAATAATGGAACAACAGTATGACTAGCTGAGCAGTAATGGAACAATAGGATAACTAAGCTGAACAGTAATGGAACAGCAGTAGAATGAAACGAATTAAATAAATCATACAATAATTAATTAAGTAATTTTGCAATGGAGTTCTCTTTATGACTTAATTAATCAACATTGATCGAGGGTTGAACGCTTCGTTATGCTAGAAGAAGAATGAAATTAATAAAGATAGATAATATTGAAATCAACTTATTCTATGCTCTGTAATTAAAATGCAATGGCATTAAAATAATTGGAACTATCTACTGATAATAAAGTACTGCCGTAAGTCGGAATATAAGATTGCGATTGTCCTACTTCAAGAACGCAATTTCTAACAATCCTGAAGAAAGAGAAATGTATTTGTATTGAATGGAAATATACTTTACAACTGCCTCAGATTCTTAAGAATTGGTTCTGCAACTACACAGAGTTTGAAAACTTGCATGGAACTTCCAGAGGTTGGGCCCAGACCACCAGAAGCCCTAGCGCAGTAAAAAATTCAAAAGATTATTGTTCAAAGCTCTATATTACATCTAGTGATGTTACAAAAACACAATTAGACAGACTGTTTTTGATTTGTCTATTACGGAATGAATTTCCTGTCCTATCTCCAACTCCCCTTCTCATCCGTCCTTCGCCCTTTTAAAGGCGATTTCAAAAATACGAAAGAATTTTCCAAACAATAGCCCGCTGCGCGTGGCTGTCGTTTGAGTTCTTGGACTCGAATTCGTCTCTCTGCCTTCTGCCGTCCGCTGGGCGTTACCAGGATTTCGTATGTTTGCATCCGTTGGTTGGCTTATGTTTCCTATTGGTCCAGCCATTCTGCCTTCCTGCATGCAGAGATAAGAGAAGTCAATTTTCTATCACAAAAGCATCCTTTTCATCATTAGTCTAATTGTTCTCGTTTTCATAATATTTTATTCTCTTTATTGTTAATATGAAGAGGGATTCCTCCGAAATTATAACATAATTTGAAGTACTTACAGGGTGAGAATCATACCTTAGTTTGGGCCCAACAGACTCCCCTTCTTACCTAGTTGCATGTCCTCATGCAAACAGATGATTGAGATGTAGCTGCGTTAAGGAGTAGGTAGGGTAGGCCTTTTCGTTGTGTGCTCTGAAGCCTTGTTTTCGTTTCATGAGTGCAAAGGAAACACCTATGGCTCCTTTTGGTAATTTGTAATTGTGATTATAATCCTCGGGAGGATGCTAGAGGAGAGGGTTTTTGTATCAGCATCCCAACCAGGCAGGCCCCATGCTATAGACCAAGCTGCTGTATGAAAGGAATCTAGAAGCAGCAGCCTTGAAATTCCTGTAACTGAATGGATCCCTATTCTTCACATTGTTTGTGGAGGCCATCCATCTTTTCTTGGCTGCTGCTAAGGCCGCTTCATGAATGTCATCAAAGTATTCTCATGCATTTTCTATGATATCTTTATGGATGGGTCCCAGCCTAGTCCTCACACCTAGCCTTCTCATGAAGTTTTTGTGTTGGATGATCAGTTGCAGGGGTTTCATAGGCTCCCCCGTGACCCATAAATCTAGACTATGCTCTCTTTTCTAGAAGATGACGTAGGCTTTGGCCCACCTGATCTGGTTTTTAGAAAATTAAAGGAAGGCTTGCAGCTGTACATCCCCTATGAAGGGGCTAGGGTTGCTGTCCGTGTCTTCTTCTAGGAAGAACTTATGCATGTAAAGCTCACACAAGAGGCACTGGACCTGCTCATCCTGATCGTTACAACATTGGAAAAATTCTTCTATGGTCCTAAAAGTAGTGGGTTTTCCTACCCTCACAGCTTTAACTTTCAAGAGTAAATATCGTTCTGTTAGGAACAAGGCATAGTTGGTTGCCGGAGCTCTGCATGATAGCGCATCATTATATAGAGAGAAAATTGTAGATATTTGCTTCTTAGCTTGCTCCACCTGCTCTCCTCTAAGATGGGAAAATGTCTCATCTTCTGTGGCGGAGAGGTCAATGAACTTCTTTTGCAGTGCCTGATATTCTTTTAATGGCACCACCTCCTTCCTACACTGTGTTAATTCATGCCACACTTGCACTAGTTCATTTCGTAATTTCTAGTTGGCAACTTTCTCTACTAGATGGGCATAGGCAGGGGCTTCCTCTGTTTGGGTCCCCTTTTCCTCTCTAACCTTATGCTCAGTTTGGGTGGAGGCTTCGATGATGTTTGCTAGTTCTGTTTGCACTTCAGCCTCGGTGGTGTCTGCTAGGTTGGTCTGTATTTCGGTTTTAGTAATAGTTATCAAATTGTTTTGTATTCCAGTTTCCATGGTGTCGGCTAAGTCAGTTTGCATTTCGCTTTTGATAGTATTTATTGGTTCTTTTTGAGTTCCTGCAATAGAGGTTTCTGTCCTTGGCTTATGGGCCCTTCTTTCTTTTTTCAGTTGCTTTCTTAGATATTTTACCAGTTTTTTCAATCTCTTGCAGGTACTTCTTAGTTTCTCACTTCTCCTTTCATCTGAATCTTCACCTGTTCTTATTTCAGCAGGTGATAGGGGCGTCCAGAATGGTGTTTCTGATTATGTCTTCAGAATTAACCTCAATGTGAGGGTCCTAAATAGGAGGAGAAATGCTACCTCCTGGTGACAAAGGGGCTGTCTCTGTGTGTGTGCTCTGCTCCACAAGGATAATGTCACCTAAATAATACTGTGATTCCAATATCTCCTTGCATGTCCATCACTATACACTTCATAATTATCAATAGGAGACAGAGCCTCCTCATCTTGTGGTTCCTCTTGGTCAGGTAGGACTTTAGTGTGACCAGAGCTGCTGGGGGTGATCAGAAAGTTCCTCTTGCTCCCCTACTTCCAATGGGTTTCTCAATTCATAGTTTGTCCTTATTTGTCCTAGGACTCGGGCCATTTCCTCAAATTCTTGCAAGGGTGCATGGGATGGTTCTGCTTCCTCCATGAGGTTCGAGGCTCTTTGGGGCGTCTTGGATCGTTTTTTACTGCTTAGCTCTGACGTTGAGGTTTGGGTCCGTTTTCTTCTTGGTGGATTTACCCTAGGGGGCTCAATTTCGGTTTCGTCAGGGTTTACTTCTGGTTCCTGTGCCCCAGGGTTAACGAAATTATCCCATGCTATCTGCTGCCTATCTAGCTCATGAATGATGATTAGTTTTATTAACCCCTGGTGACTAACCAATTCTTGGGGATTCTTGGCTTTCCTCAATCGAACAGCAGTATCATGCAATACGAAATTCTAAAAGGCAGGTAGATTAATTGAAATTATTTGTTGAAGTGCAGCTAAAAGTTTGAGCTGTTGAGGTTTTACCACATCCCGACGTCCTTCACATTTTATAAAATTATGGATGAATCTTGCCAGCTCTTGCCATGGCTGGTGTAAAGAGGCAGGGTTAATCCCTCTATTTTTTCATTCCAATGGTTCATCTGGGTCCTAGTATGCTGCTACTGCTTCTCTTAGGAGGAGATTCTTTTTTGCCCATCTTTCTCCTTCTGCTAGTATTCCAGAAACTTCCGTGATAATTCCCTCTGTAACTGGTATAGTTCAGCCTTTAACTCTGGTTTTCCATTCCTGCATATTTTGCATAAATTCGATTGCAATTCTCGTGTTGAATCCTTGTAGCCTGTGTACATATGTCAGCCGTCCAGCTCACTGGAGGATGGCACTCACTGCCTCTGAAATTGGAAAGTTTGCAGGCTCTCTTCGAAGGGTATTTCCTCCCATAACTGATATACTATTTTCCTCTAATTATTTTTCTTCTTGGCTTTGTTGTTTCTACTGGATGTTGTTTGCAATTGGAAAAGAGATTGTGGCTCTGCGTAGATAATCTTCATGCCTTAATTGTAGTGTTCCTCTGGTCTTATCGATCCGTCTGACGAGATTTGTGCAGGGATTTCACATGCTTGCCAAATTAAGGCCAATTACACCCCCTCCCTCGAAGAAAAGGTGCCCATGCCCTCAAGTACAAGAGATATCTGGTCGATTATGAATGTAGACAGGGGAATGTCAGAATTTGGTAATGATAATCTGCATGTGAAGGAACGGGCAGTTGAGTAATTACTAACATATGTGGTAAAAAGGTCAGATTTAGAAGTTTTCATAATTGTATATTGTGCGGAAGTGACCAGAAAGCGAGAGGAAATAGCATAGCCATTATTGCGATATGATGTCCTTGAACGACTGAAAAGCTATGACGGAAGCAAGACTGAATCAAGTAATGATTGGCGCTGTCATTCTGAAGTTCAAAATATGTAAATATATCTTTGTTAGTTATTCTTATGGTAGGTCATGATTATTACTAATTCGAGTAATAGCTTGTGGTTGAAAAATGGAAGACAAGGGAGGGGTATATAAAAGCAATTGGATATTGAAGGAGCATAATTTCATACCACAAGCAGAGCCACTGCTGCCAGTAGGCATTCATAACCTTGACAGGGTTGCTATTTTAACCCGAAAAATGAGCTAAGATCCTTATGTAAGAATAATTGTTTTGCCAATTTTATGGAGTGATCACCATGCTGGTATGGTGGCCAGATAACCATGGTGCCACTCACTAGAGTTGTAGCAAAGTGATAAGGCCAGCTCATGATGAGACCTCCTGTCCTTTAAGTCATTAAGACGGTCATTACCCTGGTGTGGTGGCCATAAATGGGCATGTCACTTGCTACACCTTTATGAACATGGTAGGCTGGCTCGTGATGAGACCCCCTATTCTCTCTTAAGTTTTGCATGTAAATGTAGTACTTCCTTTTGAATTGTAACATATTGATCTATAAGGAGGTCACTGTGCTGGTGTGGTAGCCAGATAGTCACAATGCCATTCACTAGAATTGTAACAAAGTGATCAGGCCGGCTCATGATGAGACCTCCTGTCCTTCTAGTAGATGAGAAGGTCATTACCCTGGTGTGGTAGCCATAATGGGCATGTCACTTGTTAAACCCTTATGATCATGGTAGGTTGGCTCATAATGAGACCCCCTAACCTCTCTTAATATTTGCATGAACACATAATGATTGTTGAGGGAGGCTCATTAACTCCTTAAGAGTGAGGGATGGTGAAAGAAGTGAAAAAAAAAACCAATACCATTAATACCCCTTGTTCCATTTCTTCATGCTGTAGGGACATATTACTCGAATAGTGCAAAAAGATATATCATCATAAGGTCCTGTATTGTTTGATATCATATTTGAAATGTGGGTGACTTTAGCCTTTCATTTCATGTGTGCATAGTGTTAGCTTCCTGTTTAAGAATTATAGTGCCAAAGGGTCATCATATTTGTAGTTTTACCATTTTCCTCTCTCTTCCAACTGCCATTCCCTACTCAAGGTTACTCAATTACAAAAAGAATGTCTATTTAAGTTCGTCGAACATCAGTTGTTCAAATATTGAGCAGCAGTTGTTTCAAAGATTTATCGGCATTAAAAACACTCAAAAATGGCTGTTCAATTTGAATGAACAACAATCGTTCAAAGATGGAACAACAACTATTTCAGAATTGAACAGAAAAAATAAAAACACAGCAGTGAACAGATGTTCAGTTCGACCGAACAACAATCGTCCAAGAAGTGAACAACAGTTGTTCAAGAATTGAGCATCAGACTTAAAAACGTGAAACAAATGTTCAATTATGTTTGAATCGGCAGCCGTTCAAAGACTGAACAACAGCTGTCCACGAATTGAACAACAAAATTAAAAACACAGCAAAAATTTATTCAATTTGGTTGAACTGCGGGCGTTCAAAAATTGAACAGCAACTGTTCTCAAATTGAACAACAAAAATAAAAACACAGCAAAAAGTTGTTCAATTTGGTTGAACCGCGACTATTCAAAAATTGAACAACAGTTTTTCTTGAATTTAACAACAAAAATAAAAACACCAACGAACAGTTGTTCAGTTCGACTGAACAACAACCGTTCAAAGATGGAACAACATTTGTTCACAAATTGAATAGCAAAGTAAAAACGTAAAAATGACTATTCAATTTTGGTTGAATCAGCAGCCATTGAAAGACTGAACAACAGCTGTTCCCGAATTGAACAATGAAAAATAAAAACACCGCAGATGGTTGATCAATTGAGTGGCAGCCGTTTAGAGATTGAACGACAGTTGTCTGTGAATTGAACAACAAAAAGAAAAGCACAGCCAATGGCTGTTCAATTCAACTGAACAATAACTGTTCAAATATTGAACAGTAGCTGCCCACGAATCGAACAGCAGAAATGAAAAAAAAACACAGCAAATGGACGGATGTTCAATTGAACAACAGCTGTTCAAAGATAGAAAAGCATCTGTTTTGAATTGAACAACAATAAAAACATAATCTTACAAGGAAAATGAATTGCAAATGGGAAGAATGACGTACAACAAGACAAATAAATTATATACATTATTTACAAGTGATGCTGTTAGACCTCTCATGTACTTGAGTTTGTGGGGTTGTCACCCCCTTTCACCACAATTTGAATGGGGGGATCGTTTTGTGCCTGTTGACAGAAAGATTCTTTCATGAGAGGTTTGTGATAAAGGCATAATCTATGCCTGTTAACTTGAAATGTTGAACCAGACCCATCTATGGTGGTCAAGGTGAGGGTACCATTGCTATGTACTTCCTGAATCTCATATGGACCGAGCCACCTTTTTTGCAGTTTTCCTAGAAAGTCTTGGAATATGGAGCCATAGAGGAGTGACCAATCTCCTTTTTGAAATACATTCCTCTTTATTAGTTTGTCATGCCACTTGGATCGCTGTTGTTGAATGATCATTGTGCGTTGCAGGGCAAGCAGTCGAATTTCATCCAGTTCATTTATTTGCTAGAGTCTTTTAACTTGAGCTTCTGTTAAGTCCAATCCCACTTCCAGGGTTGTTCTCAGAGTTTTAATTTCGATCTCAATAGGGAAGATAGGTTCTCTCCCAAATACTAGCCGATATGGTGAATATCCAGTGGTATTTCGCCAGGTTGTTCGATAAGCCCATAAGGCTTCTGGTAGTCTAGTGGCCCAGTCCTGGCGGTGCGCTGCTACTGTCTTGGTAAGGATTGCCTCCAAGACTTTGTTAGTGCTTTCAACTTGCCCATTGGCCTGCGGGTGGTAAGGAGACGTAACTCTGTGAATGATATGGTGATTTCTTAAGGTAGCTGTGATCTTATTGCCTGTGAATTGTGCCCCCCCATCGGTTATCACTTCCCTTGGCAAGCCGTATCATACGAATAGTTCAAAGAGAAACTTAATTACTGATTCTTCCGTGGCTCTTGACAAGGCCATTTCTTCTACCAATTTGGTGACATAATCCGTGGCAACTGATATGTGGGATTTCTGGTTTGATGGTGGGTTGAATGGCCCAACGAAGTCCAACGCCCATCGTTCAAATGGTTCCACCACCAATTGTGGTTGTAGCGGAATTTCATCAGCTTGGCCTAGGCGGCCTATTCTTTGGCAGCTATCGCAGGCCTGGACATACTTCTTTGCGTCTTTGAAAATCGTTGGCTAATAATAGCCTAATTGCAACACTTTATGCCCTGTCTGTCATTCTGCGAAGTGGCCACCATAGAGTTCATCGTGACAGGCTCGTAAGATGTCATAGATTTCGTCTTCCCTTATGCATCTGCATATGTGCATATCAGCCCTTGTATGGAATAGGTATCCTCCAATCCAAGAGAATATTGAGCTGCGCTGTACAATCAATTTTCGTTCTCTTGCCGTTAAATGTCTGGGTAGCTTCCCCACTGCCAGATAATTTTCCACATCTGCATACCATGGTGTTTTGACCGCTACAAAAAACAGGTGTTCATCAGGGAATTGATCGTCAACTGTTAGCGTGTCGTCTGTCTTGGGGACTCTGGACAGGAAGTCTGTGACCACGTTTTCCTTCCTCGGACGGTCTTTGATCGTTATATTGAATTCCTTCAACAACAGTAGCCAACGAGTTATTCGCCCATTCATGATTGGTTTATTAGCTAGATATCTAATAGTAGAGTGGTCAGTATACAGGAACACTTGATATCCGGTTATATAGTGCATGAATTTATTGATAGCATAAATGACAGCCAGGAATTCTTTTTCGATCACTATATAATTTAATTCGGCAAGAGTAAGGTTTTTGCTGATATAATAAATAGCATAAGGTTTTTGGTCTTCTTCTTGGCCATGGATTGCTCCTATTGTTGTATCAGATGCATCGGAAGAGATGTGACAGGGCCGTTTCCAGTTAGCACCTTGCAGGATTGGTGTTGTTGAGACCAGCCTCTTCAAGTCTGTAAAAGCGGTGTCACATTTTTCAGTCTAGTGGAATTCAACATTCCCAGTCAATGCATACAGAGGTGCAGCTATTTGCGAGATTTTTTTTTATAAATCTGCGATAATATCCTGCATATCCTAGAAAACTGCATACCTCTGTTTGTGTACCAGGTGTGGCCAACAGAAGGATTACCTCTATTTTAGCCGAATCTACCTATATTCCAGTTGCAGAAATGTAGTGACCTAGGATTACCCCCTCAGTCATCATCATGTGGCATTTTTTGTTGCTTAGACATAGTCTAGTAGCAATACACTGTTCTAACACTTTTTCTAGTGTTTCTAGAGCTTGATCAAAGTCTTCCCCATAGGGTGTAAAATCATCCATATAGATTTCAAGTCCTTCATTTATTAAGTCGGAAAAAATGCTAATTATGGCTCTTTGGAATGTTGTTGGGACATTGCATAATCCAAACGGTAAAAATCTGTAAGAAAAAGTGCCCCATGGGCAGGTAAAGGTTGTCTTATCTTGGTCTTCGGGAGCTTTTTAGATTTGATTGTATCCGCTGAATCCGTCGAGAAAAGAGAAGAACCATTTCCCAGCCAATGTGTCAAGGACTTGGTCAATGAAGGGAAGGGGGAAATGGTCTTTCTTTGTTTCCTTATTTAATTCTCTGTAATCTACACAGATTCTCCACTTCCCATTCTTTTTAGGGATGACCACCAAAGGGGAGACCCATTTGCTGTCTGAAATAGGATAAATGAAATATACATCTAACAGTTTTTGCAGCTCCTCTTTTAAAATCTCTTTTAAATGCAAGTTTAATATTTGTTGG
This sequence comes from Pinus albicaulis, assembly GCA_034641835.2. NCBI lineage: Eukaryota > Viridiplantae > Streptophyta > Pinopsida > Pinales > Pinaceae > Pinus > Pinus albicaulis. The sequence goes on along the minus strand of CM076583.1, from coordinate 1,292,537,052 downwards.
GGTTGTCTAACGGGGTGTGTTTCCCTATCAGTATAGATGTGGTGCATGCACAGTTGTGGGTCCAAGCCCTTCATGTCTTGGTAGTCGCACGCAAATTCACCTTGGTGCTTCTGGAGGAATTTTATGAGTTTCTGCTTTTGGTTGTCATCCAAGCTGCCATTAATATTCAGAACCTTTCCTGGCTCGATCTCAATAGGTATGCTATTATGAACAGCGGTTGTGGAGACATGTTGAGTCTCGAAGTCCATTACAGGATCCTCTTGATCTTCATGTTCGAGGAATGTTTTCATCATTTTGTATTTCATATTTTTAGGCTTGGGTGACTGATTCATAAAGTTATTAATCACATCATCTTCAGTTTGATCCTTGAATTCGAGAGCTTCTACTAGTGTCAGAGGTGGATGATTTTTTTGCTCCCAATATGTATCTGGGTGTCTGTGAATTTTTACCGTGGGCAGGCTTGGTTTGGCAGGCAGATAAATAATGATATTTTTTATAGAGTCTCCTCTAGTGATAGTCATGCTACCTGCTTGACAGCCTATGTAAGCATCTACTGTGGCTAGCCAAGGCTGCCCAAGAATTAATGGGTGCCCTTCCATCCTATTTTTTGGATTAATGACTAAAAAATCAGCTGGGTATTCCCATGAGTCCACAGAGACCATGATGTCTTGCACTATACCTTCCAGTCTGATAATAGATCTGTCAACTATTTCTAGAAGTGTGGACATAGGTTCTAAAGCTGATATGCCCAGTTTTTCACAAGCTCCTGTAGTTAAGATGTTAATATTTGACCCCAGATCAACCAATGTGTTTGGAAATGAGTGTCTAGAAATTTGCACGGTTACAATGGGGTTTCCTGGGTGTTCATATTTTACAAGTGATTCCTTACCTAACAACAAGTCAGATAGCATTCCTACCACATGAACGGTGGGTGCAGCCATTGTTTTCTTAGTTTGTTTTTTTCCACATAATTCTTTGATTGTCTTTGCATAGATGGGAATGTCTTGGATGGCCTGGAGAAGAGGAATTTTGATACAAAGGTTTCTTAATTCCCCTAGGATGTCAAAATCTGGAGTGATTATAGGGCTGGGTAGGTTTAATCTCTCAAGAAATGGAGGCGGAGTCACCCTAAGTTCTTCAGGTCTTTGTTGATTGATTGTTTCCTTATCTTTACTTGTTTATGTTATATTCGTTAGGCTAGGCTCTGTGGAGGTTTCAACTTGGGACTTGTTAGGCACCTATAATTTTTTGTCAAAGCAAACAGGTGGCTAAATAGGTTTCTGAGACTTCAAGAGAAACATTTCCTTTGTAAATATATCATTCTTGAAGCCTCCATGTGTCTTATATCCTTTAAAGAATCTTCACTACTGTTTCCATTAATGAACCCTGCTGTTTGTGAAAGAAGCTGTTCTAAAAAAGGCCCCCATTTTCTCCATGTTACTCCCACAAAATTCCCCATTTGTCACCCTTATTCCCTTCACAAAACTCCTCGATAACCCTTCATTTGACCTCTATATCTTCCTAAATACCCTTTAAACCTTATAATTTCCATTTATTTGGTTTAAAAATCATCCCTTTCATCTACCAGAACCTTCATTCTGGCTTAAAAATCCTTGTTTTGGCCTAAAAATCAGTCTATTTGCACTATATAAGGCCTTAAGCCCCGAGGGCTTATATCCATTAGCCCCTTTCCTCATATAACCTTAGCCCCGCAACCGGGCGCTAAAGAGCTAAAAACCCTCAAACTCTCCTCAAAACGCCTAAAAAACAGTCTTCTTCTCCATCGAAGTATTAAGCCCCCGAGGGCTTAAAGTCACCCGCTAGCCCCGGTCCTTTTCCCTCCATGGGACCAGAACCGAAGCGCTTATCCCTAAGCTCCTTCCCCTCATTTTTCTTCGCGAATGCACCTTTCTCCCTTTGTTTTTTCACCTGCCGACGGTTTGAGTTAAAATGAACACAGACCGTTGATCTGCACGAGATCAACGGCCATCGCGACATCGGGCACCCATTCATTCCTAGTCCCCTTTTCCCTTTTTCTCAAACCTTCCGCCTCATCTTTAGATCTCAGTCGTCCATTCTATAGATCCAATGACCAGGATCTATCCTACCACCCATATAACATCTCAATCCCCCTTTTAAAACACTTCCGATCTATCCTTCAATCTTGACCGTCCATTCCAGCAATCCAACGGTCGAGAATTACCTTCCGCCCATGCATCTCACCCGGTCTAAGCGCTATTCTGCATCGTCCGATCAACGCACCACCATCAGACGACCGCTGATGCGCTTCGCACAATTTTTGTGCCAGAACTTTAACGTTTCAAAAAAACGTGAAATGGGCAGTTTTATATTTCCACATGTCAGGCGCTGAGTGGAATCGCGTTGTTTTTCGGAAAACCATTTAGCCCCCTCAGCGCCGCGCAAAAACCATTCCGGTTTTCCGCCTTACCGCCCTCCACAGCATAATTTCCTTTTAATCATAGCCGTTGATTATTATGATTTGACAGCCTTGATCTAATCTCACCCCCATCCCTTTTCCACTCATCCAAACATTCAAAAGACTCCATTAAGTGATCGTAGCCGTTGATCATCCTGATCTAACGGTCCTAGTTTATCCTCGCACCAGACTCCCATCAGACTTGTTTTTCACCTTCCGACATGGTTTTTCACCCATTTTCTGTTGCGCTCACATTTTCCCTCGCTGCTCCTCCATCCCCACGAGCCTCCAAAGCAGCCATCCTCAATCCCATCGATTTTATTAATGTGTTTATCGTGTTTTGAAGGTGTCAAAGGGCCATGAATTTACATTGTCTCCACAGTCATGGCTATGGTGATATAGAGCACAAAATTCCAGTTCCAGAGCCAAAGGTAGCAGAGGAAAACACCTGAGAAGATTAATAGCCTATTTTTCATTGAAGATCGAGTTATAAACGTTGATTCAAACCCTCTAGCACCCCTAAAACCTGTATATTCAAAAAGACAAGATAGAAGAAGCAGCAAAGTGTATCAGTAAGAGATTAAATGGATTAAATCCGAATGTTGAAAACTTAATGCTTACAATCCAGTGTTCAAAAGGATAAAGACACAGATTAAGACCATAAGAATGATCAAGAAGACTTAATGGAGCCTAAAGCACATAAACAAGCTATATCAGTGCTTTCATATTAGCAGAATGTTCTTTTCCCTAAGAAAGACAAGTTCCCACAACATTTTATATTCCCCATCGAGCCCCTAACAATTATTATTCTGACAGAAGTCCTAAAAACTGTCAGTGCATTAGTTACAAAGTATGGAAGACCTAAAAGACCTTCTGTCACCTTACTTATCTCAGAAGACAAAGCAAAGTACCAACAGCCAGAGAGTACTTCAAAGAAACATACCTGGAGTATGGTCAATCTGACAAAAACTTCTGAACCAGCCTAAAGGGTACACACAGTTAATGCAAACCATTATGCAGAGTGGGCATTCGAATACTTCCTCCCTTCTGTTTTAATGAATCTTTTAAGTTCCTATCTACTACTCCACCTCCTCATTCACCTATAAGTATCCATTGAAAATACATTGTAAGTGGTTGGTTGTTGGGATTTTATCAACTGTTTGAATTGTTATTGAGGGAAGTGGCTGAGTAGTTTGTAATATAGTAGGTTGGGAAGAGAAGTTTGGACTGTAAAAAGCCACTGGGCTCAAAGTATGTGACTGTTTTTGCACATCAATTGAACAAGCAGACTCACAGGATCCTGGTCTATATTATTGGTGATGTTTTCCTTAACTGTAATTGTCTCCTTTCATGTTTTCCATAATGTACATTATTCTCTGATAAAGAAAAACAAGCATAGATTAGGACATATTGTTGGAAGTACCCTAAATCTTACTGTCAAATCTTTATCTTTATGCTTTCCTCAAGTTGTATATCTAGGAACAAATTCAACATAATTTAACCAGTATAGAAGTTTGTTTGTCCATGCTTACTGATGTATGAATTTAGAGTTTGTGTCTTAGATGTTCTTGTTTGGTTTCAGCTGGAAGAATTAGGAAACTGGGAGATTAGAGTTAGCCCTGTCCCACTAGGTTCCTTTTCCAACAGTTAGCCTTTCCTAAGATCCCTTTGAGTTAGTGTCAAAAGCAGTGAAGGTTAAAAGTCTTTCTCTGATCTTAGGCCTTACTCTGTGTTTAATCTTAAATTTTTTCTACTATCTGAAAGCGGTTATGAGGACTGCTGGATTGTTTTCCTTAAGAGTATGCTGAAAGCAGGTTAAGTTAAAAGTATTTCCTTGATCTTAAGCTACCCTTTGTGTCTTTATTGAGAGTTTCCTTTGTGGGTATGTCAAAGCAGGATAGGTTAAAAGTCCTTACCTGATCTTAGGTTGCACTTTGGTTTCTTTCCTTCACCCATTTCTTAATGTTCCATCTCACCATCTATCTCAAGAGATCCTTTGGTATAGATGACTTGCCCTATGGAAACCCTTGGATAGTTGTTATGCAAGTAAACCCTTTTATGACTCCATAGCCCAATGGACTGATGCTTTTATTGACCTATCTTCCCATGCTGAAACATCCTGCTACTTTGTTCCTTCTTCACTTCACATAGCCTTCTCAGTTAATGATCTCAAACCAAACAAACAAATCAAAAAACCCTTGTGCTTCATAACTAGCCTAATAGCACAAACTGACCTTAAAGATAAATCATTCTTTACATATATAGAGAGATCCCTTTCTGGATTTAGGAGGGCTAGATCCTAGGATCCCAAAGTGGTTTGATGTTGTCTTGTCTTTTGGCTTTGCCAATCTGGCCAAAACACAGGAACCACAAAAGGACTAAGGTGGAGTTGTGGCCTCTATAGGTAATATGGTACATCTTTATCTTAACCTCAATTCATTGCACTGTTTCTATTCAACATTGGGTTTTGGATTTTCTATGATCTGAATTAGTTGAACTGGTTTGTTATTGGGATTAGGATTAGGTTGGGCTGGCAATTGAGGGCGTATGGTAGGCTGCTGGTTATGTTGAATTGGGTAGGGAGCTGGAAATTGTTGGGTTCCTGCTCCTATTGGCAGATTGGCCATTCCCGTAGGTCGTTTCCAGTTCCAATTGGTGTTTTGAGTAGGAGGGTTTGGCCACTGGTTTTGATATGGGACATTCCGGCAATAAGGGGAAGAGCAAGGGAAGTTCTGGAAATTACTCCCTGTTAGGACCTCACAATGTACCATTTTTACCATACATGTTGACACCACCTTACCCTTTATAGCTATATTTAAAAAGGGTTTCATTATCATTTTCATCCATTTTATCCAAAGGTATATGAAATCCTTCTCTTTACTATATATTTAATCTGTTTACATATAATTCCACATTACTCTTATATTTCATCATTAATCGAAGGTAGATTGTTGCTAACACAAGTCTAAAAGATCGCAGATAATTTATGATAAGGAACGTGCTGTGCTGAAACAATCGGCCGTTGTTGAAACAGTCGACTCCGTTGCTGAAACAGTCAGCGGGCACGTAAATTTCGTCACTACTCGTGATTTGCGATTTTGAAAGAGTATTTTTGGAACAATGGCAACAAGATGAAGACAAGCAAGAAAGTTTTTACACGGATTGTTCTGAAGCCAGTACTTTTTCTGTATTTGTTGTAACAATATTTTTCTATGGAAGAATAGAAGGACCCTGTTTTAAGATAGAAGAACAGATTTGGATAAATATAGATTTTCTCTGATGTAACTGTAATAGATGTCTCCTCTTTAAAAAGAGGAGACATCATCATTAGAAGGGGAGTTAGAGACTACAGGAGAAACATTATTTTGAGCGGAAAGGAGCAAGACTCCATTGTAATGTATCATTCTTTTTTTGACAGATGAATACAGGTTTCTTTTGAGCACTTCAATTTAACTCTTTCCCCTGGGAATCTTGTGAGAAGGAAAGGGCCCGCCTTCATCACAAGATTCACCCGATTGCTCCTGTAGTTTGTTGAATTTCTTTATGATATTTGCACCTTAATTTAACTCTGTTTACTGAATCATCATTTGCATAGTTCTGTAGTTCTTTAAGCACTCTGTTTCTTTAACGCTGCATGAGTTTGGTAACGTTCATTCTTAAAGAAGCCAAGAGATCTTTTTCTGCTATCTGTTTGAATGTATGATTGATGCCGGGAAACAGGTGCTGAAGATTCCTGTGCAAAGGAATAGGGTCCTATTCCCCATAAGTTGACTCTCTCTTTCCTGCAGTGTGATAGTATCAAGAGACAGGTGCTGAAGGTTCCTGTTCATGGGAATAGGGTCCTGTTTTCTTGGATTGATCTTTTCTACAGTGTGATTAGTGTCAGGCAACAGGTATTGAAGTTCCTGTTTTGAGGAATAGGGTCCTGTTCCCTGTTATAGTTGATTGGTTTCCTTTCCTGCAGGGTGATTTCCTTTCATTATCTTTTCCTAGGATTCTTTTAATGAAAGACTGCAATAGAGGAATTGCTTCTGCTGTAACACAAGTAGACTTCAGCTTTGTTAAAGCCGGGTGTGAATAGTTAGATTTGTATGATTGATAATTGTGTGACTTTTACTACAACATTATCTTGCTTTTGGAATTGAGCATATCCAGTGCGTGATTGTCTTTGGAATAAATAGACCTTCCCGGGTTGACAATTTATGTGGAGCTTGAATTGCTAAAACAATTAAAGCGACCAACATTTTGGCGCCGTTGCCGGGGAAGGCAATTATAGATTTCAAAAGCATTAATATTTTCTTTCTAGATGTGCAGATTGTATGAGAGGACGCGGAACCCAGAAGAAAACTAATCCTACATGTGGCAAGGGAAAAGGAAGGGGAGGAAGAAAGACTTTCATTGACGAGATTGTATCAAAGGTTGAATCATCACAGAGATTAAGTTCTCGAAGACCAAAAATTCAACACTCCCCTCAATCAGATTACAAAACAGAGGAAGTTGTGGGCCCTGAAAACATAGAGGGACCAGTAACGGATATTAAAGAACCAGCAATCAGTGCTGGAGAATCAGAAGAAAGTGCTAGCAAATCAGCAGAGCATGTCGAGGAACTAATAGAGAGTATTGGACGACCAGTGGAAAACATTGAGGAGCCAGTAGAAGACCTTGAGGACCGAGCAAGTGCAGTAGGAGAACAGCCAATGGAAGGAAACAACGAAGAATTCTTTGGTGGAGGACGTGTAGATCCTGAAGGAGAAGGAAGGGATGAAAATTCTCTCTCTACCTTGGGATTTCCTATCAGTGATCTCCCTAGAGGAACAACTCCCATGAAGAATATTCCATTGTCAGCTCTACCCAACTTCCATGGTTTATCCTCTGAAGATCCGGATGAATTTCTTTTTGAATTTGATATATTATGCAGAAGTTATGATTATGTTACTAATGCTCAAAAGTTGAAACTGTTTCCAGCAACATTAAAAGGAAATGCTTTAAGATGGTTCATGAGCCTTGGAAGTCAGGTAATCACAACATGGGAACAGATGAAACAGAAATTTCTGCTTAAATATCAAGACTATTGTCAGACAAGAGAAAAGAGGGACGAACTATTCAACATGGCACAAAAGCCGGACGAGAATCTGGAGGACTATGTGGAAAGGCTGCAGTATAATCTGCAGAGATCTGATCATCCGAATATAAGTAAAGAAATTCGCAAAACAATATTACTTAGAGGATTAAGGGATGATTGTTTAGACATGTTAAACATGCTTGGCAAGGGAGATATATCTAAAGAATCATATGATGAGATTTTTGAACTTTGTAAAAGATGTTCAAGAGGAGCTGCAAAGAACAGAGTAAGTAACAGAGATCCCACCTATTCAAGAGTGCAGAAATCAGCCAGTGGGGGAGCAAAAAGAGCTGAAATAGGTAATTTAATTGAAGAATTTAAAACTGAGATGTTAAGTTCTTTTGCTTCACAAATTGACACCTTGCAGGTTAAAAAGAAGCAGGCTAAAGCAGAAGCAGCTCTGGCTGTCTTTTTCCCGAAATGCAGAGACAAACATCCACTAAGGGAATGCCCATTGGACAAAATACCAATCTGCACCCTTTGTGAGAAATATCATGAAACACAACAGTGTCCCTCTCTACCAGGAATAAAGGCAGCACTGCAGCCAACAGAAGAAGAAGCTGAAGCAGTTTACCTGCTAACACAAAGAAGACAATGGCAACCAAAAGGACAAGGTATGAATTCTAGTATGCCATTTAATCGTTGGAATAATTATTCTGCTTTCAGTCAGACACATTACCCTCCCTTTAATCAAATGCAATACCCACCCTTTAATCAGATGAACTTCCCACCCATGCAACAATCAAACCCTCCCTTTGTTGATCCTATAATGTGGACTCCTTGGCCCCCATAACAACCATCTTCTTTTAATCCTTGGAATTCAAATTGGAGAAGCCAACAACTCCCGTATCCAAATCAATTTCCTCAATTTCAACAACCACTTCCTCTACCATCAAATGCTCCACCAAATAATCAAATGAGACCCCAGCTACCTGTGCAACCAAATCCTAACCCCAATAATAAAGTTGTGCAAGTCATTGATATTGAGAATCAGCCTACATTTCCTACTATGCAATGTAATGATATTCATTTGAGATCCGGGAAAATAGTAGAACCTATCATCGATGATATAACCTCTTCTAATTCTGATAAAGAGGAAACTGAGAAACATAAAAAAGCACAACCACCCTCTAACAAGGGTATTGAAATAACAGAACCACCATTCCCCGAGCGTTTAGTTTTAACTAAAACGCCTGAAACACCTGCTTTTAATCTTTTAGGGGAATTGCAAAATTTGTATGTTAAAATTCCACTTTTATAGGCACTGAGAGATGTACCAATTTATGCCAGAACCATAAGGGACATTTGTGTTAAGAAACCTGGTAGGAAAACTAAAGATCCCCTTACAGTTCATGTGATGGGTGACTTATCTGCATTAATGTCCGGAAAAACCCCTCCTGTGAAATATGGTGACCCCGGCCATCCTACTGTGACAGTTAAAATTGGTAAAACAATGATTCCTCAAGTTCTGGTAGATCTAGGTGCTGCAATAAACATTATGACTCTTGAAACTTCACAGTTGTTACAGCTGAATAACACAATCAGAGATACACCAACTATCATAGAGTTAGCTAATCGTTCTACAATTAAACTAGAAGGAGTTGTTGAAGATCTAGTTATATCAGTTGAATCCTGGAATTACCCAGCTGATTTTGTCATATTACAAACTAAAACAAAGCTGGGGGGACACCCTTTAATTCTGGGAAGGCCATGGTTGGCTACAGCCGATGCCTTTATCAGCTGCAGATCTGGTTCAATGACAATTTCTAATGGTTATGAAACTAAACAGCTTACTCTTTATCCTCATGCTACACCCATAATTAATAATGAAGATTCTGTGTGGATGGATTATGATGATAATGCTATTCAGCCCATTTTAACTATCGGAAAAGCCTTAACTCTTAAAGACAATACAGAGGATGAAATAATTAATAATTTTATTTGTGAACCTTCCTCTGTAATTGCTGAAACACACAATCAATTGACTGCAATTTTTGAAACAGATACCCAGGAAAATATTGAATCTGAAGATTTATCTCAGACATTAACCACCATCTCATCTAAAAGAACAACAGTCGAAATCGGACCTGGCAAGACATTAAACATAAATCCTGACCTAACAGTTGCTGAAACACAGCAGTTAATGAAGTTATTACGTGAAAATAAGGAAGAATTTGCATGGGATTACACAGATATGAAAGGAATCTCTTCTGAATTATGTACTCACCGAATTTATATTAAATAAGGATGCCGACCAGTCTGTCAACCTCAAAGACGAATGAACCCTAATTTAAGGGAAATTGTTAAAGAAGAACTTCAGAAATTGCTTAATGCAAGATTTATATACCCCATATCTGACAGTGAATGGGTTTCCCCATTGGTAATAGTCCCTAAGAAAAATGGGAAATGGAGAGTGTGTGTTGATTACAGAGCCTTAAACAAAGCTACTCAAAAGGATCACTTTCCTTTACCTTTCATTGATCAGGTGTTGGATAGTCTGTCAGGGAAGAAATTCTTTTCTTTTCTAGATGGATTTAGTGGGTATAACCAAATTAGAATTGCACCCCAAGACCAGGACAAGACCACTTTCACTAGTCCTTGGGGAACTTTTGCTTATAGAGTTCTTCCATTCGGGCTATGTAATGCACCAGCAAATTTTCAGAGGGCTGTTATAGGAATCTTTTCTGATATGCTGAATGACTCTATGGAAATATTTATGGATGATTTTACTCCTTATGGTGTGTCTTTTGAAGATGCATTACAAAATCTTGAGAAGGTACTTAAACGTTGTATCCAAGCTCACCTCTCCCTAAGTACTGAAAAATGTCATATGATGATGAGTGAAGGATTAGTGCTTGGACATTTTATTTCATCTCAAGGTATTCAGGTAGACCCATCTAAAATACTGGTCATTCAGAATCTTCCTGTTCCTAAAACACAAACTGACGTGAGAAGTTTTCTAGGACATGCTGGATATTACAAAAGATTTATTAAAGATTTTTCTAAGATAGCTTCTCCATTATTTGTGTTGCTTATGAAAAATGCTGAATTTAAGTGGACTAATCTTTTTTAGAAAGCCTTTGTAAAACTCAAGCATCAGTTATCTATCGCTCCTATTTTGAGGGGACCTGATTGGGCCCTCCCCTTTCATATATCTTCTGATGCTTCAGACACTACAATTGGAGCTGTCTTGGGACAAGAGGAAAATCATCTTCCTTATGCTATCTATTTTATCAGTAAGAACATGACCCCTGCTGAACTTAATTATACAGTTACCGAAAAAGAGTTTCTTGCAGTAATTTATGCCATTAATAAATTTCGACATTATATCATTGGTTATTCTACTTTTGTCCACACTGATCACTCGACTATTAAATATTTAATGAACAAATCTGTCACAAATGCTCGAGTTACCAGATGGTTATTGTTACTGTAGGAATTTGATATTACAATTATAGATCGGCCTGGTAAAGAAAATGTGGTGGCTGATTTCCTTTCATGGTTAAAAACTGATAATAATATTCCAGTAGATGATTCCTTTCCTGATGAGTATTTATTTGCAGTCTCTGCTCACTCTCCGTGGTATGCAGATATTGCCAATTATTTCGTTGCAGGAAAATTACCATCACACCTGTCATACAGAGAAAAGAGAAGAATTGTTCAACAAAGTGCCAGGTATAGCTGGATAAGTGGGTGTCTTTTCTATACAGGGCTTGATCAGGAAATCCGAAGATGCATTAGGGAGGATGAAGTGTACGACATACTAAAAGCTTGTCATGATGGCCCTTGCGGAGGGCATTTTGCTGATAAAAGAACAACACACAAAATTTTGAGGATGGGTTACTATTGGCCCTCATTGTTTAAGGATGCAAAGAAATATGTGAGGGCTTGTGACAGCTGTCAGCGAATGGGTCAACCCAATCATAGAGATCAAATGCCATTAAACCCCCAGGTAGTATCCGAACCATTTGAAAGATAGGCCTTGGATTTCATAGGACTCATTAATCCTCCAACCAATCAAAGAACTTATATATTAGTCTCTACAGACTATATGACTAAATGGGTGGAGGCTAAATCACTTATTAGAGCCAATGAAGAAGCTGTCCTAGCTTTCTTATTTGAAGAGATCTTCACTAGATTTGGAATTCCTAGAGAGCTAGTTACAGATGGAGGACCTCCATTCAATTCTCATGGTTTTAAATCTACCCTTCAGAAATATCATATTCATCATAGAATGACTACACCATCCCACCCCCAGGCCAATGGGCAGGTGGAAAGCACAAATAAAGTATTAAAAGCCATTCTAACCAAAACAGTGAAGGATAACTGGAAGGATTAGTCTCAAAGGCTCCCAAAAGCACTATGGGCTTACAGAACTACCTGGAGAAATACTACAGGTTTTTATCCCTATGAATTGGTTTATGGTAAAAATGTTGTTTTTCCTGTGGAATTTGAAATTAAAACTTTAAGAACTGCTTTATCTGTTAAACTTGATTTGACTGATGTGCAGACAGCTAGGTTGCAGCAGCTTCTTGAATTGGATGAAAAGAGATTAGATGCCATTCACCAAACAACCATGATTCAACAACAAAGAATGAAATGGCATGATAAAATCATCAAACACAAGCAGTTCCAAAAAGGTAATTGGGCCTTATTGTATGACTCTCGGTTTGAAAATTTTCAAGGTAAGCTACGCACACGATGGCTTGGACCATATGAAGTAGATGCTATTTTTCCTAATGGAACAGTAAGACTTTTAACAATTGATGATTCTAAAACACCTCTACTAGTAAATGGTCATAGGCTTCGTTTGTACCAGCGCCCTGTTTCTAAAGAAGATTTCAAGGCTGCTTGCATGACTAATACACATTATCTTTTTCTAGGGGAGTCTTCTGCTCCTCACAGCATTTAATTTTCTGCACTGTATTTCTAGCATTAGATTAGATTAAAAATTAATAATCCCTGTCAAGGGTTGGCATGTTACAATTGAATTTTGCAGATTATGGAAGAACTCATTAAGGAGGACAAATTCATCACAAGAAGATCTGAAGCTTCAATCACAGAAGCTTTGTTCCCTTCATTTCAACCCATTTCCTAGCAATATCCCTTTTATTACTTATCCCATTTCTCCATCTTTCCCTTTTTCCATTTTTTTCCCCCACTTCTACCTATTCCTGAAATATCATCTTTCAGCTAGATTTCCCATTCCTTACTGATGAAATTATCCCTTAGCAAGTACTTCTCCCACTTTTCTTAAACCCAAATCTTTACATCCCATTCTCCTTATTTTTCCCTTTGCTGAAACACCACTTTCAACAACATGTCATTCATTTTTCCATTGCTGAAACACCACTTTCAACAACCTGTCATTCATCTTTTCATTATTAAAACACCATTTCTTTCCTCTGCTACACAAGTTTTTCAGTTCTCCACTTTTATTCTTCAGATCCCTTGGGTGAATATTATCCAGTATTGAGCAGATCCTGATATGCTCTTGTTTCTACATTCCAGAGAAATTTAAAGATTCTTCCATCAGTATCAAGCCATTATGAAGCACTCTATACTTCGAATTATAAAAACAAAGGTAAAGATATAAGGTATGTGGTTTTTTATGTAATACAGTTAAATAATATTTTAAAGAGAGGATCTTGCTCATAATGATTACAATCCCCGCACACTTAAACATCATTTCATCATACGTAAGGGGGGAATTTCAAAAACTGAATCATCATTCCACACCATCCAATCCACCGTCACTCCTCATATCCATTATTTCCGCCGTCATTGAGACTCCATATCCTCAGTTGCAACGATTAGCTTGATCAAAGCCTGTGTTTCTGTTCTCTGCGCCTCTGCATGTGACTCAAATTAGTAGCTATGGGAGGTTCGGTTATCAGACATGAGCCTGGCTCGATAACTCTTCTTGAATTATTCCCGGAGGCCTACCAAATTTTTCAGCAGGCAGGATGGATAACATACTTCGAAAGGTTAGGAGAATTTGATCCTCAGCAAGTTTTAGAGTTTGCGCAGAATTTTCAGGAAGATTACTCCGTGGTCCAAGGGGTCCGAATTTCGGTCACAGAGGAAGATATAGCACAAGTTTCAGGGTTGCCGGTCATAGGTGCTTTCTGGTTTAGCAGGAAACAAGTCATTTTAAATGCACAACAGGACTTCCTTCTTCCAGAAGAACAGGTTGAGAATAAAGGTCGCAGTATAAGTCTACATTCATTACCTTGCCCATGGCCAACAGTAGCTGAATTCATCAAGCACTATTTGACTTGCGAGGGGCGTTACCAGGTAGTTTATCAACACGACTTTGTTTTAATGAATCATTTGCGGCATGGTAGATTAGTTAATATTCCTTATTATCTGCTTGGATGTATTAAAAACATGTCATATTACTATAGATGGGTAAAATTCCCATCACTATCCCTTACCCATCATCGCTTATGTCAATTATTAATTCAAAGGGGCTTTGCTCAGCAAAATCCCCCTCTGAATAATCCACTCCTCCTTCTCCAGCAAGCCCTTGAAATTCCCCAACAAGCCAAAATTCCCCAAGAAACTCCTGAAAGCTCTTATGAATGGCAACTGGAAGATATCCCTGATCCCCCATTGATCCCATCTTCAGAACCAGTTGACCCACCCCCAAGTTCACCCCATTTAGTAGAGTCACCCCTCTCCACTTTCCACATCTCTAGCGATGACTCTCAAGCTGAAACACCCCCATTTCCCCCTACTCATAAAAGGTAGAGACGAACCACAACAGTCTCTGTCTCAAAAAGGAAAACAAGGGCCACATCCCAAGCTTCCACCTCTTCCGATAGCCCTTCCCCTAGAAAAGAATCTTCTCATAAAAAGAAAAGGTAAGTCACTGACTTTTCTGCTTTCCTACCTAGGAGGAAAATGAAAATGACTGTTGAAACTAAAGTCACTCCCATTTCCCCTGACCCTACGACTATCTTGTTAAAACTTCAATCCTCATCACCATTCCAAATTCCCCAACCATTACTCGTCTCGTCCTGTGGCACTGCTCCACAAGAACTAGATGCCCAGGGTAATATGACATCGTTTACTACTCAAATAGTAACTGCTCCACAAGAACCAGTTACTCACTCAGAAGCTGAAACACAAGAACCAACTACTGAGGTGCAAAAATCATACACCAAGCATGATAATATAAGGAAACCAGCTGTAGCTGAAACACAAGAACCAACTACAGCTGTGGATCAGCAATCAACTCCAACAAAATCAACCAACACACAGGGTTCACTCACTATGGCATCTTTATTGGAGAAAAATGAATTTTTGAAGTCAGAACTAGAGGCCTATAAAAAAGAGTTGGTAATGGCAAGGGAAGCTTTTGATAGAGAATTAAATCTCTACATGTTGGAACATACAACATCAGCACAAAAGAATGATCCATGTAAAGAATACATGTGCCATGAATGTGGAAACATTTACCAACAGGCAGGATACAAAATAGTCAAAATCCCAGTGCCTGAGGCATCCACATCAGTTGCAATCAAAGAAGAACGCCATATTGTCACACAAGAACAAGTAGGGCCCTCAAAAAGTATGGAAAAAGAAACTAAGCCACAAATATCCTGCCCTGTGTTAGTCAGCTCAGCTACTCAGACGATGCCCCAACCCAGTACTTACAATGCCGGGACACAGACTCCACCATGGAAACAATTGGAAATAATGAATAACTAGAAGAAGCAGTATGCTGTGGATCAAGATAAAATATTACAACAGCATAAGTTGGCCTGGCAGAATCAGATGTATTCCAACTGGGATAATTGGGAGCAGACACTCCAACAACTCAAGGATTCTAAGAAAGAAATCAAGGAGTTAAAAGATAAACTGGTTTTGATGTTTTCATTAGTACAAAAATTGTTAGCCACCAGGAAACCTTCCTTGAATTATTCTCTGTTCCTTTCTGAACGCCTTGTTTATTTTCAATTGAAGGCAATTAAGGATGGGAGACCTCATGAGTTGCTCACATCGGAACAATTTGTCAAAAAATTTGCTGAGGCCCCCGCTAGTGACCAACATTTGTTATGTGAACTTTATCTTCATAATGAGGCTATGCCTGATAATAGAGAGGTCAACCTGAATCCAATTGTTGGTGATATACAAATTAGGGCATTTGTTTCATTTCTTGCCAATCAAATTACATGGCAAACTGCTTTTATTGCAAGTAGGCATAATGAGGATAATCGCCTCCTTTGGATAAGACCGGAACCTTCAAATATGGCCATTTTTGTAGCAGAATATCACCGATTTTTGTAGAAGCCAGGAATGTGCAGCTACATATAGAAATTGCAAGCCTCGATACTCCTAAAGTGTCATCAATTAATCAGAGTCAAGGAAACTGCTGCCTTGAAGGCCAACACCATGTTCTGGCAACAATCATGTAAGGAAAGACAAGAGTATAACCCTTTTAGCCCTGATAATATTCAAACTGCACTATCCAGGGTACCAAACTATATCAGATGCATTCAGCAATGTGCCGAGAATTGGATTGGTTATCATTTTAACTTCCCGGTCTTATGGATGCCGGCAGAACGATACCAGTTTCACTACAAATTGGCTAACAGGGACGAGGCAGTAGCATGGCAGAAATTGCAGAACAACCAGGGATTCCGATCTTCGACAGAAGCCACCTTCCACAGTTATTGCTTGAGTAACTTGCATGCAAAGAGTGAGTACTCAGACTCTGACTCGGACTAAAAGCTGCCTGAGGACATGCAACCCTTTCAGCTAGGGGGGATGTTAGGACCTCACAATGTACCATTTTTACCATACATGTTGACACCACCTTACCCTTTATAGCTATATTTAAAAAGGGTTTCATTATCATTTTCATCCATTTTATCCAAAGGTATATGAAATCCTTCTCTTTACTATATATTTAATCTGTTTACATATAATTCCACATTACTCTTATATTTCATCATTAATCAAAGGTATATTGTTGCTAACACAAGTCTAAAAGATTGCAGATAATTTATGATAAGGAACGTGCTGTGCTGAAACAATCGGCCGTTGCTGAAACAGTCGAATCCGTTGCTGAAACAGTCATCGGGCACGTAAATTCCGTCACTACTCGTGATTTGCGATTTTGAAAGAGTATTTTTGGAACAATGGCAACAAGATGAAGACAAGCAAGAAAGTTGTTACACAGATTGTTCTGAAGCCAGTACTTTTTCTGTATTTGTTGTAACAATATTTTTCTATGGAAGAATAGAAGGACCTTGTTTTAAGATAGAAGAACAAATTTGGATAAATATAGATTTGCTCTGATGTAACTGTAATAGATGTCTCCTCTTTAAAAAGAGGAGACATCATCATTAGAAGGGGAGTTAGAGACTACAGGAGAAACATTATTTTGAGCAGAAAGGAGCAAGACTCCATTGTAATGTATCATTCTTTTTCTGACAGATGAATAAAGGTTTCTTTTGAGCACTTCAATTTAACTCTTTCCCCTGGGGAATCTTGTGAGAAGGAAAGGGCACGCCTTCATCACAAGATTCACCCGATTGCTCCTGTAGTTTGTTGAATTTATTTATGATATTTTCACCTTAATTTAACTCTGTTTACTGAATCATCATTTGCATAGTTCTGTAGTTCTTTAAGCACTCTGTTTCTTTAACGCTGCATGAGTTTGGTAACGTTCATTCTTAAAGAAGCCAAGAGATATTTTTATGCTATCTGTTTGAATGTATGATTGATGCCGGGAAATAGGTGCTGAAGATTCTTGTGCAAAGGAATAGGGTCCTGTTCCCCATAAGTTGACTCTCTCTTTCCTACAGTGTGATTAGTATGAGGAGACAGGTGCTGAAGGTTCCTGTTCATGGGAATAGGGTCCTGTTTTCTTGGATTGATATTTTCTATAGTGTGATTAGTGTCAGGCAACAGGTGTTGAAGTTCCTGTTTTGAGGAATAGGGTCCTGTTCCCTGTTATGGTTGATTGGTTTCCTTTCCTGCAGGGTGATTTCCTTTCATTATCTTTTCCTAGGATTATTTTAATGAAAGACTGCAATAGAGGAATTGCTTCTGCTGTAACACAAGTAGACTTCAGCTTTGTTAAAGCCGGGTGTGAATAGTTAGATTTGTATGATTGATAATTGTGTGACTTTTACTACAACATTATCTTGCTTTTGGAATTGAGCATATCCAGTGCGTGATTGTCTTTGGAATAAACAGACCTTCCCGGGTTGACAATTTATGTGGAGCTTGAATTGTTAAAACAATTAAAGCGACCAACACTCCCTGATGGAGTTTGCGTAGGCCAATGCGGCATAGGAAACGCTTGGTTTGGCCAAGTTGGGAAGGGGTTTTGAGTCTGCCAAGTTGTTGCAGGGTTTTGCTGGCTGAATTGCGACAACAGAAAGTATTGAGGTAGGTCTTGTGGTATTCCAGGTCGTGCTTGCCATTGCCGATGATGATTCATTAAATAGACTGGCTCTGTTTCTTCTTCTACTTCCTTGTAGATAGATTTCATCCCGGGAAGTGAAGTACACTGGTCCGTGGTATGATCCTTAGTGCAGATAGCACAAGTCTGAACCATGTCTAAAGGACACTCCCTCTGGCTGTGCTTCTTCCGACATCTTGGGCAAAAGATGGCCAGGTTTTGTTCTTCTATAGCTTGTTTCTGCTTGGCTTGTGAAACATCAAGTTGCATTGTCAAAGTACCCACGATGTCAGTTTTGAATTTTTCTAACAGATTTCCAAATTCTGCTCTGGTTACATTGCCATTGGTCTGCTTAAGATCCTTCTTCATAGAATCACGCCCAATAGGTCTATTGCGTGAGCTACCCAAGGGGCATCTAATACATAAGGAAATAATCTCGTCGTATTCTTCCTGGTAAATATCTCCCTTCCCCATTATGTTAAGCATCTCAACCCATTCTTCCTTCATCCCTTTAAGCATCGTGGCTTTTAAAATGTCCTTGAATAGCATGGTATATGGGGATCTTTGTAAATTGTATTGAAATATTTCCATGTATTCCTTTAATGTTTCATTGTCTTTTGCAGACATGTTAAATATTTCGAGTTTTAGGTCTCGAGTTCGACAATAGTCTTGGTATTTGGTAAGAAAAATATTCTTCATTTGGTCCTAGTTGTTTATAGTTCCCCCTCCTAATCCCATGAACCAACGGAGTGCAGTTCCTTTTAAGGTAGAGGTAAATAGTTTTAGTTTCTGGGGATCAGTGGTGTAGTCATATCTTCTTCATAAGACATCAAATTCAAATAGGAATGCATCAGGATCTTCTGTGGTTAACCCATGAAAGGTGGGGATGTTGTGTAAGGGAATGGCTTTCATAGGGGCATTGGCAGCATGATCAACAATAGGGTATTCTAATGTTGATGTCTGCCTTTGATTTTGATTTTGATTATTTTCCATCTGATCAAAGAGGTGCCAAAAATCTTTGGGAAATTCTTGATCTGGAGGAGATATTCTGATAGGCTTGGGGGGTGAATGCGGAGGGGGTTTTACAACACTTCCATGATCTGGGATCCTAGGTATTTATGTTTCGGTTACTTCTTCAGGGGACTTAGGTTCTGATATTTCTTTGTGAATTCCTCCACTAGTTTCTCCCCCTCCTTCTTGTAGGTTGCAAGAGCCTCCCTCTTTTGAAGGGTCAGTGCCTATAGGAATGGCAGTCTATAGGCTTTGCTCAGACCCCTCTTTTTCGCAATGAATCTCAGCGTAGGCTACAGATGGTGAGGCTGTTGCCTGAGGGAGTGTATTAGGACTTTGAATGGAAACAGTTCTGGGTCCTATAGATGCCTGAGATTTAGCTTGCCTAATGATTTCATCTATATATGTTGTTCTTACAAGGTTCACCGGTCCTTTGGGTTGTGAGAATGGTTGCGAATGATTTTGGATTGTTTCTATCTTTTTCTTCCTATACATAAAACAAGAGCACCTATCCTACGGTTCTTTGTACGACTTGCTGGTGAGCGGGCTAGAGGGAAAGCATGTTGCTTGCTGGTACGCAGGTTCTTACATCTCGTTTTCAATACCCAATTCTTCATAGCAATGGAGAAATATGAATAAAGGAGGTGACTCTTAACACTCTCCCCGGAAACGGCGCCAAAATGTTGGTGCTGAAAGAGGTGACTTTTTATTGACAACTCTAGTGCTTTCTCATTTAATTATCAACTTGGGGTAAGTCTTTTTATTCCAAGAGTGTTGGCACAATATATGCGAGTCAGTTCGTCTAACATATGTTCCTTGTCACTTATGAGGAATAATTTACTAAATTCCAGAGCTTGCTTATCCTACGAGGGGTGGCTTGGATAGGTTTTTAACCTAAGATTGAGCAATGGGATTTTGAATTTATCTAATGGATTTAAACAGTATTTTAATTGAACTAAACAGTAATGGACTCGAATTGAATCAACAGTCTAGATAACTAAGCAATAATGGAACAACAATATAACTAGCTGAGCAGTAATGGAACATCAGGATAACTAAGCTGAACAGTAAGGGAATCGAATTGAATCAACAATCTAGCTAACTAAGCAGTAATGGAATAGCAGTATAACTAGCTGAGCAGTAATGGAACAATAGGATAACTAAGTTGAACAGTAATGGAACAACAGTATGACTGAAGCGAATTAAATAAATCGTACAACAATTAATTAAGTAATTTTGCAATGGAGTTCTCTTTATGACTTAATTTATCAACATTGATCGAGGGTTGAATGCTTCGTTATGCTAGAAGAAGAATGCAATTCATAAAGACAGATAATATTGAAATCAACTTATTCTACGATCTGTAATTCAAATGCAATGGTATTAAAATAATTGGAACTATCTACTGATAATAAAGTACTGCCGTAAGTCGGAAAATACGATTGTGATTGTCCTACTTCAAGAACGCAATTTCTAACAATCCTGAAGAAAGAGAACTATATTTGTATTGAATGGAAATATACTTTACAACTGCCTCAGATTCTTAAGCATTGTTATGCAACTACACATAGTATGAAAACTTGCGTGGAACTTCCAGAGGTTGGGCCCAGACCACCAGAAGCCCTAGCGTAGTAAAAACTTCAAAAGATTATTGTTCAAAGCTCTATATTACATCCATTTATGTTACAAAAACACAATTAGACAGACTGTTTCTGATTTTTCTATTACGGAATGAATTTCCTGTCCTTTCTCTGACTCCCCTTCTCATCTGTCCTTCGCCCTTTTAAAGCCCATTTCAAAAATGCAAAAGTATTTTCCAAACGACAGCCTACTGCGCATGGCTGTCGTTTGAGTTCTTGGACTCGAATTCGTCTGTCTGCCTTCTGCCGGCTACTGGGCGTTACCAGGATTTCGTATGTTTGCGTCCGTTGGTTGGCTTCTGTTTCCTATTGGTCCAACCATTTTGCCTTCCTGCATGCAGAGATAAGAGAATTTAATTTTCTATTACAAAAGCATCATTTTCATATTAAGTCTAATTGTTCTCGTTTTCATAATCTTTTATTCTCTTTATTTTTAATATGAAGAGGGATTCCTTTGAAATTATAACATAATTTGAAGTACTTACAAGGTGAGAATCATACCTTAATTTGGGCCCAACAACAAGGAAAATAGGGATGTTATGCCACTAAAGATGATCCAATTGTAAGTCCTTTCACACAACATGGTTTATATATTATTGGTACTATAAACCTTAAGTATAGTATGGGTCATTATTACATAATAATGGCTAATAATTATTTTAAAAATTGGCCTAAGGCAATAGCAATGAAGCAAGCTAATACATTTCCTACAAAATAAAGTTTTATCAATATTTGGGGTTCTAGAGAAATTTATCTCTTACAATGGATCAAATTTATTGGTTCAAAATTCACAACTTTTTGTGGAAACTTTGTTATTCTAATGGGACAATCTTCAAATTTCTAACCTCAAGGAAATGGACTTGTAGAATCAACAAATAAATCTTTGGTTCTAATTATTAAGAAAATAGTTGTTGAAAATTAAAGGAATTGGCATAACAAACTTTTGAATGCGTTAAGAGAAAGTAAAACAATAGCGAAGAGTGGCATGGGATATTCATTTTTTTTCCTTAGTCCATGGAAAATATGCTTGATTACCATTTCATTTAGAGTTTAATGCATTATCTATTGATACTATAATTGAAGATGAAGAAGGGACTACACCAATGCAAAATGGGTTTCATCCATTAATCTATTAATTAGAGGAATAAATAGAACAAGCATTATTGAATATTCAAAAAAGGCAATAAGTTGTGACAAAACACTTCAGTTGAGCAACAACTAACATTTTTTGCAAATACCAACTTGTATTATTATGGAATAAATCAAAGTAAAAGGCCCCAATATGTACAAAATTCAATGCATTATGGATTGGACCTTATCAAACTGAAAAAATATGTGACTTCAATTCATATATATTAAAAGGAATGGATGGCCAACTCTTGAAATTCATATTCAATGGTCAAACATTTCTTCTCCTGATCCCATCAATACTCCTTGTATCATAATATTGTATATATTTATCCATCACAAATTTTACTCAATGTAATTCATTTATGTAAATATCTATTTGACTCCCCACTCACCTTTCCAATTTCCCATTGATTCATAAAAGACATATGTTTTCCATAGTTATTTAATTTTTCGAAGCTAGCCTGTAGGTACATTTCTCTAAACCATACCTACGCACTCCACAAAATTCCTACCCACACATCAATATTCATACTTATCTAATTTTTCATTTGTGTATGGAAATATGTTGAGATTCAACAAGATGATGATCTTAGTGAAAAGAGTCGCCTTCACTAAGTGGGCCCGCAGGCTATTTTTGACACAAGTCTATTTTTAGACTATGTCTATTTTTAGACATGATGATCATATTTCAGAAGTTGTAGGATGCTATTTGTGGGTGGTTGAACAAGTTGGAAAAATAGATGAAATTCTATTTTTAGAATATTGGGCGAAGTCTATTTATAGATCGTTGATCTAAAAATAGATGCATGTCGATTATTATTAGCTCTTAATAATAATGAGACACTAAACAACAACTTATTCTCTTGGAGCACTTAAATTCAGTGCACAAATGTGGCACATCAATGGACTAAGGGAATTATGCAATTCCCAAGGGTTAACTGGAGTTAATGCATGAAGGAATCAGTTAGAACTCAAGTGGCAGAGTTATGACACAGTTGGAAGAAGTAGTTATGGAGTTGTATTCAGTTTAACTCAGTTAGACTCAGTTGAGCTAGTTGTATCTAGTCTAATTGAATGATACACTAGTGAGAGTGGAGTGAATTAATTATTTAATTAATTCGCAAATAATAACTCATTAATCAATTGAACAATACATCAGTTAACTACAGTCCATGGCGATTTGATGGAGACCCGGTGGAGAGGTAGGTGAAAGGGAAAGATGGACTATCTGTTGTGACTATAGTGATGCATTTATTGCATCACACACACATTGGAGTTTCCAATGAGGATTATGCAGTCAAGGCAAGATTAATTCAAATTCATTCAGAGTTATTCTTCAGCAGGGATTGTGCAGTGGAGGCAGGCTAGTAGGAGGCAAAGATCGGTGCATGGATTTGCAAGATTGGTCCTAATTAGTGTATGACGATTGTACTGTACTGAGAGCTTGATAAGATTTGTATGAGGATTGTCACATGATTCCCTGGTACATAATATATAGTTTGGGTTTTCAACTTCAGGCTTTCCCAGTTAAAAACTGTGTTTTGTGCGATTGATTATTTTTGTTTATGCTTCACATGTGTGTGAAATTAATTTTCCACAAAAGATTAACAAGTGGAATTGATTCAGTATTTTGCATAAAGTTAAATAGTGTGAGATCAGGTGAATCAAGGACATATGCATGCTTAGTGCATATAATTTCGACATTGTATCAGAGCATTGTTGATTGAATATTGCAATTGTGAAGTGAGTTTGTGCTGGGGGACAATTCGAATTTTCTACAAAAGATTCTTGGTGTAGAAGTTGAGTATACATTGAAATGTCTTTCAATGGGTTGCGTTTGGAGTATGTCCTTGATGGGAGCTCAAATTACATAGCATGGAAGGATAGGATGGAGGCAGTGCTGGAGGATAATGGGTTGAAGGATTTCATCGATAGCGATGTTCCTAAGCTGGGATCTAGTGATGCTGCATTACTTGACACATGGCAAAAGAAGACAACAAAGACGAGAAGGATTATGTTGGAAGGTGTGAAGGACCATATTATGTCCAGACTTCATGGGAAAGCCACTCCATTCTTAATGTGGAAGGATTTGACAGATTTGTTCCAAATCATAAGTGACCAGAGGAAGTTGGCGCTTAAAGACAAGCTCAGAAAAATAAAAATGGAGAAGGGCGACAATATTCCAAAATACCTCACAAAGTTTGTCCATTGCAAGGATGAACTGGGAAGTGTGGGGGTTACTGTTGATGATGAATACTTGGTGAGCTTGCCTCTCCTTGGGCTTCCAAAGAGTTGGCATAGCTACGAAGACTGTGTCAATGGACGGGGCTAGGGATGGGAGCGACTTTGGTCGGATCTTGTGCGGGGGAGGAGATAAGGCGGGGTACCGAGGGGATGGATCTTCATCGAAGAATGAAGATTAAAGTAACGCTTTATGTTGCCCGAAGCAAGGAAAGGGTAAGGGTGTTTGGTAAGCCCGGCTCGGGATAGAGTCAAATGTTGACTAGGGTAAATAGTAGTGGTTTTGGGGCACATGGTATTGTGCACCTATGGTTTTAGCCCATGGTATTGCATGTAATGAAGCCTATAAAAGGCTGAGAAGACTTCATTGTAATGTAGGCCTGGAGGTGAGCGGTGAAGGCTCACTTGGCTGGATTGGCCAAGGTTGTGGCCAATGGTTAATGAAATTTCATTGGTTGGGTTTTTCCCCGGAGTTTGGGGTTTTCCTGGATAAACATATGTGTTTATGTTTATGTTCTTTGTTGTTGGTTCTTTTTATGATTATTATTCCTCTCTATAAATATTTATTTCTGCAGTAATTTCTAATTGTTGGGTGTGGAGCCTGATTATCTTGTTTACTTTGTATCACAGCATTGGACCCCTGTACCTTAAAAGGGGCGGCAACGCCGCCTGAAATTAATCACTGCCGTGGGGGGTCCAGGGGGGGGCAGCAGCGCTTTTTGGAGCCCCCCCCCTTGGCGGGGGTTTTCGGGGGCAGCGCCCCCGAAGCTAAAAACAGATGTAAAATTGCCTTGTAAAAGTATAGTAATTTCTAGTCAATCTGGGCCGTTCATTAGGAAAATGATCTAACGGTAGAAGTTATGTTTAGATTAGGGTTTTTTTCCCTAGAAGGCAACCCCTCACTTTTATGAGGGCATTGTATTGCGGCTGTGCATTGTATGTGTATTCTCGGAGCGAGAAACAGAGAGAGAGACTGTGAGAAAGAACAGAGGATATTACAGCGGATCTGCTGTAGGTTTTGTCTCTTCATTTTGCTGAATAATAATTCCCCACTTAAACTTGACTTGGGGATTATTGACTAAATCGACGAGCACCTTTAAATGAGACAACCTCGCTCACTGCAGCTCTTCTCCCTCAAATTTTTATCCGGGGTAATTGCTAATTTGACATCCTCCTTATCACCTAGGTCTAACCCGGGAACTTTACCGGTGATTACCCGGGGGTACTCATGCCATACCAAGTCTTACGAGCGGTATGCCCATTTACATGTAATTAACTCCATTATAATAATAATATTTTTTTTTTTTCATTATTACTGTCTTTGTACATATGAAATCAATGTCCATATAAAAAGAGCCCATATACTGGATTACATGGCTCACTAGTCTCTGTAACCTCCAATCCTCTAGGAGTTCTCTTCAGATACATGGTTCATCAATTAATTAATCCACGTGCACATATCCTCTCTCACTTTAACAAGCTCTCTTCGATCTATATTTCTTCAGCGCTATGATATGCACCTAAGTAATGCCCATCATCTTCTGTATGGGAGCACAGGGCTCAACTCTCTTGTTTTACAACCATTTCATCTCTTGCCATTAGCATGGCCCTATTCATGTCTTGCTACACAACTTCTTGTTAGCTCCAAAGAATACCTTGATCTACGATGGATTGCGCATCACGTGACTGCTCAGGATTCTTACATGCCTTCGATAGATCCAAGTGATCTGCTACTGTGGCCAATAGATCCAAGTGCTCTCACTCAAATCCATTTACAAAGAAATCACTTCCTCTAAAAAACCACTACAATCTCCATAGATTTCATGACCAATAACTCATCCATCAAGTTTTCAATTGATGGTAATAATTCCCTTTGCAGGTTTGAATTGACCAGGCCATATATCACAATAAATGTTTTAGGTTTCCCTTGTTGAGGTTTGAACATACCATACTTGTGGCTATACCAGCCTCGTCTCTCCACCATTATTGCTTCTTTGCCACACACATGGTCTAAGTGTCTCCTCCATAAGCATTTACTGTCGCCCTATTCCTCTAAATTTGTAAATAAACATACATGCAAAACCATGCCCAATCTCATGAATTTCGAACACACAACCACTTTAGCACCATGACAAGTGCATTCCTTGGCTAGCATTTCCAAGGCATTGTCGCTGACGGTTCTTAATCTCCGCTCTGATACCAGTTGTTAGAAAATAAAATATTACAGAGCAATGCAACCCATAAAATATGCGGAAAATACAAGCACAAAAAACACATAAAACCAAAGAGACACAGATATATGTGGTTCACCTTGTTTGGGCTAATTCCATCCCGAACAACCAGCCCTCCCTTTCTATTATCCAGAAAAATGAAGAGACACAACCTACAACAGATCCGTTGTAATATCCTCTATTCTCTCTCACAGTATTCCTATCTGTTTCTCACTCTGAGAATACACATACAATCACAACCGAAATACAATACCCCCATACAAGTGAGGGGTTGCCTTCTAAGGAAAAAAAAACCCTAAACTAAACATAACTTCTACTGTCAAATCATCCACCTAATGAACAACCCAGATTGAATAGAAATTACTATACTTTTATAAGGAAATTTTACATGTGTTTTTAGCTTCGGGGGTGCTACCCATGAAACCCCCTACCAAGGGGGGGCTCCATAAAGTTGCAGCTGCCCCCCCTGGACCCCCCAGGAAGTGTTTAATTATGGGTGGCATTGCCACCCCATTAAGGTACAAGGGTCCAATGTTGTGATACAAAATAAAAAAGATAATCAAGCTCCACACCCAACGAGGGAAGAAAAATTCTTCAAAAATCGAGTGCTAAAGGCAAGAAGCAAGATTTTTCCAGTGAAGTGTTTTCCTTTGTCAAAAACATGGACATTTCGCCACTAACTGTCCACAGAAGAAGAAGAACAAGAAGGATGTTGAATCTACAGCTGGAGAGGCGTTAGCCTTGCAATTTGAGCTTGATTTCTCCTTGATCGCTTGCTTGGTTTCAAGCTGTATGGGATCGGTGTGGTATCTTGATAGTGGTGCGTCTTTCCATATGACGGGAGACAAAGAGTTGTTTAGTGACTTGGAGGAGAAGGACCTCCAGATGCATATACAGATGGGAGATGATGGTCGGTACAGTGAAACTGGCATTGGGACCATTACCTTTGAGAGGGAGTCCAGTAATACATTCTTGTTGAAGAATGTTATGCATGTTCAAGGTCTGAAGAAGAACTTGGTCTCAGTCGCAATGCTGGAAGACAAGGGTTATGATGTTGTTTTCAGTGAGGGAAAAGCCTTCCTTCGACATAAAACAACGGGTAAAACCAAGAATATAGGGGTTCGAATTAAGAATCTCTAGTGGAGGTTGATGGCTGCTTGTGCAATGGTGGGCAAAGCGAGAAGAAGTTTTTAGTCGGGATGAGGGAAAATTATGGCACGAGGATATTGGGCCATCTTCACCATGGCACTTTGAAGATTTTGCAACAGATTTCTACTAGACTTCCCAAGGGTACTCTTGCGAAGTCAGAACAATGCAAGAGATGTACTATGGGTATGTTTGTGAAGATCACCTTTCATGAGAAGGAGAAGCATGCTTCGGTGATCCTGGAGAGAATTCACACAGACGTGTGTGTACCTTTCTCGGTTGTTTCAACAAAAAAACACAGGTATTATGTTATATTTGTTGATGACTATTCTCGTAGATGCTGGATCTTCTTCATGCAGAAGAAGAGTGAAACGTTCTCAAATTTTTTTGAGTTCAAGGCATTGGTGGAGAAGGAGTCAAGGAAGAAATTGAAAGCTCTACGGAGCTATAATGGTGGTGAATACATCTCGGGAAAATTCAAAGACTTTTGTAGAAAAGAAGGAATTCGAAGAGAACTCATAGCGCCTCATAACCCACAACAGAATGGGGTCACGGAGAGAAATAATAGAACGATTGTGGGTGCTGCACAAGGATGGCCGCATGACCAGGCCTACCGATGCACTTGTGGGCGGAAGCATGCAACACTACGGTTTATGTGCAAAACCATTGTCCTCATAGAGTACTTGGCATGAGTACACCCGAAGAAGCTTTTACTGGTAAGAAGCCTGATATTTCTCATTTGAAGATTTTTGGCTCACCCGTTTACATTCATGTGACAAAAGACGCCAGGAAGAAGTTGGAGCTGACTGTAGAAGTTGGGATATTTGTGGGGTACACAGAAACATCCCATAACTATCGTGTGTATTTTCCAGACATTCGGATGACTGTTGTGCGACGAGATATAAAATTTAATGAGGTGAAAGCCATGAAGTTGTCGCTTGAGAGGGAGCTACACTTACATGCGGAGGAGGAACTTCTTGTTCCCAAAGATGAGCCTCTAGATGTGGATCAGCCACAGGAGGATATTCATGGAGTGGAGTCCACTCATGCAGAACCAAACATCAGACAAGGAAGAAAGCGTACCATAGAAGCTGAGAGACTAAAGCTTGATGCGGCACAGAATGTAGGAGTCCCTACATCACAAAGGTGATAAAGATGCCTACCCGAAGGTTTATCGGATACATGGCTCTTATGAGCAGCAGTATCATGATTGTTTTATTCATTTCCAAATAAGCAAGCAGTGCAGGAGCCCACATGGGTAGATTCCATGGTGGAGGAGTATGACTCCATTGTCAGAAATAGTGCTTGGGAGATTGTTCCAAGGCCGGTGGAAAAATCAGTTGTAGGATCCAGATGGATCTACAAGGTAAATCAAGCTACTAATGGGAGCATTGAGAAGTATAAGGAAATATTTGTTGCTCGGGGCTTCTCACATATTGAGGGGATTGACTATGAAGAAAGTTTTGCACCTTTTGCATGGTATTCTTCCATATAGACCATCCTTTCTCTCTCAACGCAGATGGGTTGGCACATTCATCGTATGGATGTGAAGACTGCCTTCCTTAATGGGATCATTGAGGAAGATGTGTACATTAAGTAGCCTGAAGGATTTGATATCTTCAGCAGTGAGTCACATGTGTGTAGGCTCAAAAGAGTTCTATATAGGCTGAAGCAACCATCCCATGCTTGGTACACTCGGATCGAGAACTATTTCACTGGACTTGGCTTCACCAAGAGTGAGGCGGATGAAAACCTGTACCAGATTGTGGTTGAGGGTAAGCTTTTAATCATTGTACTTTATGTTGATGATTTAATACTAACAGTGTTGAAATATGATGCGTAGTGTTGTCCTTGATGGCAACCCACTGAATGAAGATAAAGACATGTGACTGTTGACATGTGTTGTCCTTGATGGCAATCCACCTGATGAAGTTAGTCTTGACTTGATAGGACTTGGTAAATTATGTAAATCTGATGTGATATGATGTCTCTTGACAATGTGATGCTGAGTGTTGTCCTTGAAAGGCAACCCACTTGATGAAGATGATGACAACTTACTTGATGAAGTTGTGCTTGATAGAATATGTTCTTGATGAAGGAAATCTGATGTATCTACAGTATGAACAGAAGGCAATGAAGAAAGGAATTCAGCATGTGCTAATTCTATGATGAAAAAGAGTATGTCTCTATGTATACGCGGATTTGTCTAAGGGAAGTCGCGTATGCACGCGGAAAAGAACGTGCCAAGTCGCGTATGGGCTAAAGCGCTCAAAAAGTGCAAAACCAAGGGTAACCACCATGGTATTGACCCATGGTATTGGGTAATGATCCGCCCAATTGACCCCGTCCAGGTAGTTTTGGGCTCATGGTATTGTTTTGGCCCATGGTATTGAAAAAGGGGCTCATGGTATTGAAAAAGGAAAACCTATATAAGGAGAAGAAATTCATTGTGCAAATCATGAGTGTGGGGTGCAAGATGTCTGAGCTTGAATGAATACTTCTCTTTGAAGTATATCTGAATGGAAAGGGTTACACTTGAATGAAAAATCTGAATGTATGATGCACCAATGATGAAGAAGGGGATCTAGATCTGAATTGCACTTGTATTTGCTAGATCTGATTATGGAAGGCTTAGATCTGTGATGAGGCAAACATCTAGGCGAACATCTGTCTGAAGTGAAAGGGTAAATCTGAACTGAATCTCTGATCTGAAGAAGTATGATGCTCTATAATGATTGAAGATCTATACGCTACTTCGCCGCGGTGGAAGCACGTATATACGCAGCTTCGCTGAAGAGAAAGCGCGTATGCGCAATAAAATACATACAGAGGTATACGCTGGTTCGTGTGGACAAAAGCGCGTATATATGCGACATCAGTGAAGTAAAAGCGCGTATACAAACTAGGGTTTGCTGAAGCATGGGGTATGAAACATCTGATCTGTTCTGCTGTATTACTACTATCTAATCTGGATTGTCTGAATTGGTATGTATCTGTTGATGATGTATGTTTGTGCTTAAAAGTATGGAAAGGGTTCAGTCTGGAAATATGATGAATCGTGGCCTGCAAGTGTTGTTCTATTGAAGTTGTCGGATCCAGTGTGAAAACTGATGAAACGTGGTCCAAGGTGGTGCTGAAGGTTGTAGCCTTCAGTCAGGGGGTTGTAGCTCTCTTCCAGGTGAGGCTGGTAAACGAGAGTAGGGGGTCGTAGCTCCCTTCCAGGAGAGGCTGGTAAACGAGTCAGGGGGTTGGAGCTCCCTTCCAGGAGAGGCTGGTAAACGAGCGCAGGTGGGTGCCTGCGTGCTGGTCAAGTCTGCGCCAGCACATATGTTGTAAGATGTTTTTCTCTATAATAAAATATTGAAGGCTGAGCAACTGCAGCGGTGGTTTTCTCCCGATTTGGGTTTCCACCTAAAAATCCTGGTGTTCATGTGTGATGCTTTGTGTGATGACTTATTTTGTTCTTACTGCACATGTTTACTGTTTATTAAACATCCGATGAATGAATGATGGAATAATAGGAGTGAAGATTTAATGACATATCTAGATCTTTGTGTATACGCTAGTTTCATAAAGGGGATCCGCGTATATACGCTAGTTTACTGAAGAAAAGTAGCGTATGGGTTTTAAGGAATGAAAAAGTAAAAAGATTTGATTATGCAGTAAATACTGATTCACCCCCCCCTCTCAGTATTTTTCCCAACAATTGTTATCAGAGCAGGTCCTTGTGCAGAAGCTTGATCGCTTAAAGGAGATCCGTCGCAATGGGAAGTCAAGAAGGAGTAATGTCTATAAAGCCACCTCTATTCAATGGAAGCAATCTGATATTCTGGAAGGTATGAACAAAAGCATATCTGCAAAGTCTTGGTGCAGATGTATGGGCAATCGTGGAAGAAGGTTATCAATACCCGGCAAGTATTCCTACTGATGCAGCAGAAAGGAAGAAGTATGAAACCAATGCCAAAGCAGTAAATGTCTTGCTAGGAAGCATGTCTGAATCAGAATTTGCTAAAGTGATGCAGCTACATTCGGCAAAAGACATATGGGACAAAATCATTCTAAGCTATGAAGGAGACACAAAGGTAAAAAGTGCAAAACTCCAAACTCTTAGAATTGAATGTGAAAATTTGAAGATGCATAGTGATGAAAGTGTTGCCAGTTTCTTTCTTCGTCTAGATGATATTGTAAATCGGATGAGAAATTTGGGTGAAACCATAACTGATACTACTTTGGTGGAAAAGGTCTTAAGATCTTTGACTTCAAAATTTGACTCTAAAGTTTCAGCTATTGAAGAAAGGCAAGATCTGCAAACTCTTACTATTGTTCAATTGCATGGTACTCTGATTGCTTTTGAAATGAGACAAGGAGGTCCTTCTCAAATAAGAGAAGCTGTTTTTAAGGCATCTACAAAAGGAAAGGAAAAGGAAGTTGTCAAAGAATCCAGCTATATATCCGATGAAGAAGAAGCAAATTTCGTGAGAAAGCTCCAACTAGGTACTGAAAGATTCAAAGGTAAGCTTCCCTTCAAATGTTTTGAGTGTGGAAAAGTTGGTCATTATGCTGAAAAATGTCCTTATAAAGGAAAAGAATTAGTAAGAAGGAATAAGAACCGATCTAGCTCTAAGAAAAGTTACTATACTAATGAAGATAGTGATGGGTCATCTAATAGTGAGGAAGAATGTGAAGAATATCTTAGACTTCTCATGGCATTTGAACAAAAAGAAGAAAAGGATACTTTTATGGATGCTCTAGAGGAAAACGATTTTCTTGAAGAAAATAATCAACTCAAACTTCGCTTAGAAGATTACAAAATTCTCTTAGAAGAACAAAAGATAATCAGAGAGACCATTGAAAAACAGCTTGAAGAAGCAAAGAAACATATTGAAAAACTAGAATGTGAAGTGGTGAGTCAAAGAAAAGAAGTTGAGAAAGAAAAAACCTTGAATCTTAGATTTGCTAAAGGATCTGAAACCTTATATGAGATCATCAAGGTACAACGTTCTCATCTTATAAAGACAGGTCTTGGATATACCGGAGAATCTTCTCAAACTTCAGCACCAAATTATCTAAAAGCAGTTACAGGTGGTTTACATCATTCAGTCACTCAGCAAGGGAATAAAGAATCTCTACAGGGAAAGCAGGACCAGCTCAATTCAAGGTACACTAACAGGGATAGCTTTGAAAGACACTACAACCAACAGGTAAATTCAAATAGAAGATTCCATGATCGTAGAAATTTCTACTTCAATGGGCAATGTTTCTCTTGTCACAATTTTGGTCATAAAGCTATTCAATGTGTTGCATATAAAACCATCATGACAAGAGAGGCAAGAAAGAAAAGGTTGGATACTGAACCTAAGAAGAATACCTATAACAATTTTTCTCCTCTTCAAAGTGAAGTTGAATCTACTTATTGTAATAACTTTGGCCATGAAGAATCTGAATGCAGGAACAAGATCTAGCCAAAAGAACATGTTCCCTCAAGCTCTAAAGTGTGGAAAAAGAAAGAACCGCCAGTTGAAAATTGTGGGATAGCATTATTTGCAGAAGGTGAAGAAAATCAATGGTACATTGATAGTGGGTGCTCAAGACACATGATAGGTGACAAAAGCAAACTTCATACTTATAATGCTCTAGAAAAGGAAAAGAAAGTTACATTTGGAAATGATACTCCTGCTATAATTAAAGGAAAAGGGTCAGTATTTCTAAAAGAAAAAGTGAAGGCTAAAGATGTCATGTATGTTGATGGATTAAGGCATAACCTGTTAAGTGTTAGTCAAATGTGTGATCAAGGTGCAGAAGTGGTCTTCAGTTCCAAAGAATGTGTGGTTCGTGATCTTGATACAGGTAGAATCATTATAAAAGGAAAAAGAAATCCAAGCAACTTGTATGTACTAAACGACATAGATCAATGTTACTTGAGAAAATCTTCAGAAAATTGGCTATGGCATAGAAGGCTGGGGCATCTGAGTTTCTCTCAAATCAACAAAGCATGCAGACTTCAAGCTGTTCGTGATCTTCCCAAGGTCAATCTTCCAGAAAGTATCATATGCAAATCTTGTCAATTTGGTAAGCAGACCAGAGTACGATTCAATGCCAAAGAAGGATCATCAAGTAAGCCTCTTGAACTCATTCATACTGACATCTATGGACCTATGAGGAAAAAGTCATTACATGGGGATGAATACTATATCTTATTTATTGATGACTACTCTAGAATGTGTTGGATCGGGTTCATTAAACACAAAGATCAAGCATTTGAAAAATTTCAGAGCTTCAAAGCATTGGCAGAGAATGAATTAGATCTAAAAATCAAGTGTCTTAGATCTGATCGAGGAGGAGAATATTCATCAAATGAATTCTTTGAATTTTGTGAACAACATGGCATAAAAAGACAATTCTCTATAGCAGGCACTCCACAACAAAATGGTGTAGCAGAAAGAATGAATAGAACAATTGTTCAAATGGCTAGAGCTATGCTAGCTGATTCTGGCATTTCTAACATGTTCTGGGGTGAAGTAGCATTTACAGCTGTCAACATTCTCAACAAGGCTCATGTTCGGGTAAATAGTGACAAAACTCCATATGAACTCTGGTATGGTAATTCTCCCACTGTGAAGCATTTTAAAGTTTTTGGAAGTAAATGCTTTATCAAAAATAATGATGAAAAGCTTGGCAAGTTTGAACCTAGATCAGATGAAGGGATATTTCTTGGTTACACATCTTCAAGCAAAGCATACACATGTTACAATAAAAGGCTTCAAAAGGTTGTTGAATGTAATGATGTTGTTATTGATGAGTCTCCTGCAGCTCCTAAAGAAGAAAAACAAACAACAAAAGAAGATGATAGCGACATATGGCCTTCTACATCAGATGGAAATGATATAGATAGTGGATCCAATGAAGAACCTGAAGATGATCTATCTGAAAAAGCTCCATCCAGATATGTTCAAAAGAATCATCCTGAATCTCAAATTTTGGGTGACAAAGAATCTGGTGTACGAACAAGGAGAACTCTTGTAGGATCTTCTAATCATTTGGCACTCATATCCACAATTGAACCACACAATTTTAATGAAGCTAGCAAATATGAATGTTGGAGGCAAGCCATGGATGACGAACTTGTTCAAATTGAAAAAAATGACACTTGGGATTTGGTTCCAAGACCTCATGATAAAAATGTCATTGGAACTAAATGGATTTTCAAGAATAAGTTAAATGAGAATGGGGATGTTGTAAGAAACAAAGCTAGACTGGTTTGCAAAGGGTATACTCAACAAGAAGGTATAGACTTTGAAGAAACTTTTTCTCCTGTAGCTAGACTTGAAGCCATAAGAATGTTTCTTGCTTTTTCAAGTTATCAACACATCAAAGTTTGTCAAATGGATATTAAATCTGCTTTTCTTAATGGTGATCTAGAAGAAGAAGTATATATAGAACAACCAGAAGGATTCATTTTGGGAAATGATGCAAATCTTGTTTGTAGACTTAAAAAGGCTCTATATGGTCTCAAAAAAGCTCCAAGGGCTTGGTATTATCGTCTTGACAAATATCTTCATCAACAAGGATTTTCAAAAGGGTCTGCTGATAGCAACTTATACACAAAAGTTGAAAATGACAAACTATTGATTGTGGTTGTATATGTTGATGACATCATTTTTGGGAGTAACGAAGAATCTATGAGTAAAAAGTTTGCCTCTGTCATGCAGCAAGAATTTGAAATGTCTCTACTTGGGGAACTAACATTCTTTCTTGGCTTGCAAGTGCATCAAGCTGCAGATGGTATATTTCTATCACAAACAAAATATCTTAAGAAAATTCTGAAGAAGTATGGCATGGAAGAATGCAAACCTGTAAGTACACCAATGATAACCGGATGCAGTCTCAGTTCTAATGATGATTCTCCCACAGTGAATCAACCAGAATACAGATCGATGATAGGAAGTCTGCTTTATCTCACTGGGACTAGACCAGACATTATGCATGTAGTTGGGATTGTAGGAAGATTCCAAGCTAATCCAAAAGAGTCTCATCTTCAGGCTGTCAAAATAATTTTCAAATATCTACAAGGAACTCAAGATTTTGGTCTATGGTATCCGAAGAATGCTAATCTTACTCTTCATGCTTACACTGATGCAGATTGGGCTGGAAGTGTTGATGATCGGAAAAGCACTAGTGGTGGTGCATTCTATATGGGACCCCGGTTAGTATCTTGGTTCAGCAAGAAGAAAAATTCTATTGCCTTATCAACAGCTGAAGTAGAGTATTTAGCTGCCGCATCTTGTTGCACTCAACTCCTATGGATGATGCAAACCTTGCAAGATTTTCAAATCAAATGTGCAACTCCTATCTCCATTATGTGTGATAATACAAGTGCCATTAGTATCTCAAAGAATCATGTTATGCATTCGAAGACCAATCACATTCCCATCAAGTATCATTTCTTACGTGAACAAGTGCTTGAACAAACGGTGAAGTTGGAGTATGTTCCCTCCAAAGAACAAGTTGCTGATATCTTTACCAAACCTCTACCCAGGGAAGCGTTCGAGTATCTAAGACAGAAGCTGGGAGTGTTCTCTGCTAGTCAAAAGAACAAATCTGCATAATTTTTAGAAGATGGTAGTGGATACGCGGGTTTCCTGAAACACAGTCGCGTATATACGCGAGTTCCTGCACAGAAAACCGCGTATGGTTGGTTGCTGACAATTTTTGGTTGGTTCAGCTCTCTTCAGCACAGTTGCTGTGCTGTTTGGTATCTCTGATACTGTTTGGTATCTCTGGTGGTGTTCAAGTTCTCATAAATCTGTTTCTAATGCTTTGATGAAGATGCCTTGATGAATTGTTGGTGAAAGGGTTCAGGATGCACAAACTAAGGGGGAGCCTTAGACAT
Source organism: Pinus albicaulis (assembly GCA_034641835.2). Lineage (NCBI taxonomy): Eukaryota > Viridiplantae > Streptophyta > Pinopsida > Pinales > Pinaceae > Pinus > Pinus albicaulis. The sequence goes on along the minus strand of CM076583.1, from coordinate 1,292,500,783 downwards.
ATGAAAAGGATGCATGGATGCACAGATTCAGGGGGAGCATTAGTTTTGCTGAGTATAATGCATTGCTGGCATTATGGTGGTTCTGATATTTGATCTCTCTTGAGGTCTTTTTGGTATTGATTATAAAAAGTCATATTTGTATTTTGATGAAAAGGTCTGATAGAGATCCATGATGTAAAATTGTAATATTCAGTCATGTAAGGACTTGTCAAATTTGTAAACCCACTTGGTTGGGTAGCTGTAAATCCACTTGGTTGGATATTTGATGTAAGTATGAGTCTTTGGTGATAGGAAGTTCATAGAGTCATGTACTTCATTGACAAATATATTTGAAGATTCAGCATGAACTCAGGGGGAGCTTGGCCACTTCAGCACATATCAGATCTGCAGAATGTTTCTTCCACATGAGGAGAAAAGGGGGAGAGTGTTGGTTTTTTGATCCACCCTTTGCCCTTGATGTCAAAGGGGGAGAGGTATGTTGGTTCTTGATCAGCCCTTTGCCCTTGATGTCAAAGGGGGAGAGTGACATGGTGTTTGAATGGTGTCATTGTTTTCTTAATGTACCTATCTGTTGTGGTAACCAAACACCATCGTGGTTGCCATCAAGTCCAAAGGGGGAGATTGTTGGCAATATGATGCAGAGAGTTGTCCTTGATGGCAACCCACTGAATGAAGATGAAGACATGCGACTATTGACATGTGTTGTCCTTGATGGCGAACCACCTGATGAAGTTATTCTTGACCTGTTGGACTTAGTAAATGATGTCATCTACATTGAAATGATATCAGTGGTTAATTGATGACATGATATTTGAGTGTGTCTTTTTGAAGAAACCACTTGATGAAGATGATGACAACTTACTTGATGAAGTTGTGTTTGATAGAATATGTCCTTGATGAAGGAAATCTGATGGATCTACAGTATTTACAGTAGGCAATGAAGAAAGGATTTCAGAATGTACTCAGAGAATGATGAAAAAGAGCATGTCTCTTGGTATACGCGGATTGGCCTAGGGGAATTCGCGTATGCACGCGGAAAGGAACGTTACAAGTCACGTATGGGCTAAAGCGCTCAAAAAGTGCAAATCCAAGGGTAACCACCATGGTATTGACCCATAGTATTGGGTAATGATCCGCCTAATTGACCCCGTCCAGGTAGTTTTTGGGCTTATGGTATTGTTTTGGTCCATGGTATTGAAAAAGGGGCTCATGGTATTGAAAAAGGATAATCATATAAAAGGAGAAGAAATTCATTGTGCACAATAAGAGGGTGGGTGCAAGATGTCTGAGCTTGAATGAATACTTCTCTCTGAAGTAGATCTGATTGGAAAGGGTTACACTTGAAGATAAATATGAGTGGTATGATGCACCAATGATGAAGCAGGGGATCTAGATCTGAAATGCACTTGTATTTACTAGATCTGCTTATGGAAGGCCTAGATCTGTGATGAGGCGAACATCTAGGCGAACATCTGTCTGAAGTGAAAGGGTAAATCTGAACTGAATATCTGATCTGAAGAAGTATGCTGCTCCGGAATAATTGAAGATCTATACGCTACTTTGACGCGGAGGAAGCGCGTATATACGCAGCTTCAGCGAAGAGAAAGCGCGTATGCGCAATAAAATATACACTGAGGTATACGCCGGTTTGTGTGGACGGAAGCGCGTATATACGCGAAATCGGTGAAGTAAAAGAGCGTATGCAAACTAGGGTTTGCTGAAGCAAGGGGTATGAAATATCTGAGCTGTTCTGCTGTGTTTATGCTATCTGATCTGTGTTGATATGTATCTGTTGATGATGTATGGTTGTGCTTAAAAGTATGGAAAGGGTCGAGTATGAAAATATGATGAAATGTGGCCTGCAAGTGGTGTTCTATTGAAGTTGTTGGATCCAGTGTGAAAATTGATGAAACGTGGTCCAAGGTGGTGCTGAGGGTTGTAGCCTTCAGTCAGGGGGTTGTAGCTCCCTTCCAGGTAAGGCTGGTAAACGAGATCGGGGGGTTGTAGCTCCCTTCCAGGTGAGGCTGGTAAACGAGTCAGGGGGTCGTAGCTCCCTTCCAGGAGAGGCTGGTAAACGAGCGCAGGTGGGTGCCTGCGTGCTGGTCAAGTCTGCGCCAGCACATATGTTGTAATATGTTTTCTCTATAATAAAATATTGAAGGGTGAGCAACTGCAGCGGTGGTTTTCTCCCGACTTGGGTTTCCACCTAAAAATCCTGGTGTTCATGTGTGATGCTTTGTGTCATGATTTATTCTGTTCTTACTGCACATGTTTACTGCTTATTGAATATCTGATGAATAAATGAAGGAATGATTTGAGTGATGAATTAATGACATATATAGATATCTGTGTATACGCTAGTTTCGTAAAGTGTATCCGCGTATATACGCAAGTCTGGTTCAGGAAAGTAGCGTATGCATTTTAGAAGCAGAAAAAGTGAAAGTTTTGAATATGCAGTAAATACTGATTCACCCCCCCCCCTCTCAGTATTTTTCCCAACACTCTTATATATAGTATTTTCAAGGAGGACAAATGGCCCTAATTAGGCTGACTTATTCACTGCTAGTCCCACTTGGTCTTGGAGGGGTATTTTGACACTTTTTACTCAAAATAAATTCTTTTGAATTTTTACAAAATGCTCAATAGGGTATGATACATGTGACAATGAATCTTTTGACTTCCTCACTCTAAGGAAAAACCTAGAAGCACTCAATGGGTGCTTTGACCTAAAACAAAAATAATAATTCATGCTAATAATATATATATATATATATAAGAATCAAGAGTACATTCCATATTATGAAGATTGAACCTAGTTACATATTTCAACACTCCCTCTTAACTAGGGAGGTATTCATAATGGTAAAAGGACATTCTCATACTGAATAGATCTCGTAAGAAGATTTGGAATGGTAAACCATCTCATAAGCTATATTTTTAGCTTACATCGGTGCATCTTCATCTTATCAACCAACATTGCCATATAGAAATAGCTTGACTAACAACTATATCTCTCCACTATATTAGAGCACAATGTTTTGGATACAATGATTTATAGACATCTTCATCATTGTCTCAGAAGGCACATACCCCATTCAGATGTTCACAAGGTATGTCCTTTTAGGACTATTCATGTCTTGGATTTACATATCCTTAAGGAATCTCCTCTTTCACTACTCTTTATATTCCCTACCTCGTCTTCAAATATTATCACTATTCAGATGCTTGCCCAATCCTCAATTATTTCTTCATAATGTGAAGACAAGAATGATGTGTCTATCTCTCCCTCTCAACTAGGGAGGAAATATCAACCAGTCCAAGCTTTCTTTTTAAATACACATGCTTCTTATTAAGAAGAGATTTTTTTCAAAATATCAACTACTTGCTTATCGATGGAGATATATTGTAGTTGTACCACCCCATCTTACACCATTCTTCGTATATAATGATACTTGTTGTTTATATGCTTTGATATTGCTTGGAATATGGGGTCTTAAAACAACCTTATGCAACTTGTGTTGTCACAATGTATAATTGTAGGGTCCATCGGTCCTTTAAACAAATCAGATAGAAGCTTCCTTAACCAAATAGCTTCTCTGCCAACTTCACATGCTACAATATATTCAACTTCAGCACTACTTAAAGAAATTGATTCTTGATTTATACTCATCCATGAGATCATAGAGGATCCTAGGCTAAAAAATCCTCCAATAGTTCTTCTTCCATTTGTATCACTACCTCCCCAATCTGAATCGATATATCTCATTAGTTAGATATTGTTCTTTCCATCATACCTCAGGTAGTAATGTATTATCCCTTGTAGATATCTCAATATATGTTTGGATGCTATCCAATGGTCATGTCTAGGCTCCATCTGAAATTAACTGAGATTATTCGCTGTAAAATAGATACCTAGATGTTTATTTACAATATATATCATAGATCCAACCGATTGTTTATAACTTGTGGGATCTACGAGGCTTGGTTATGAACTTCTTAATCTCTTCAAATTGGTGATAATGGGAGTTCTCATTGGATTGTTTTCCATGATGCCAAACTTTTGTAGCATATTAATTATGTACTTTCCTTGACCTAGATATATTTCGCTAGGTTTCTGCCAAACTTCCATTCCCAAGTAATAATGCATAAGCCCTAGATCCTTCATATCGAATTATGCTACCAATTGTTTCCTATATTTTTTAATATGACTTTCCATGCCTATTATGAGTAAGTCATCCATGCATAGAAGAATTATCACTGGTTCATCCTTCACTACTTTGATATAAATATTTGGCTCTGCAAAACTTCTTGAAAAAATAATCCTTTGTAAATATGTATCCATCCTAGCATACCAAACCCTTGGGTCTTGTTTAAGGCCATAAAATGCCTTATTCAACCTACAAACATGAATTTTTTTAATATGTACTTTGAAACCCTAGGGTTGTTCAATATAAATTCTTCATCAATAGTACCATTCAGGAAAGTTGTCTTGACATCCATTTGATGGAGGTTCCATCCCATAGTTATTTCGAAAGATATTGATGATATTATTGTTGTGTATCTTGTTGTAGGAGCAAATGTTTCCTCATATTTGATGCCTTCTTGTTGAGAGAAACCCCTAGCCACAAGTCTTACTTTGAACTTGTCAATGATTCCATTTGCTACATGTTTGATCTTGTAGATCCATTTGGAAGTTACAATAGATTTTTCATTCGTCCTAAGAATGATTTCCCAAACTCAAATTTTCATTGTAGATTGATATTGTTCTTCCGCATCATCTTTCCATTGTTGATGTTTGACAGATTCTTCAAAAGAGGATGGTTCTGCTTCAATCAATTTTATCATATAGGTTGCATACCCTAAATATATTTTTGGCTTTTTACTTTCCCTGAATGTTCATTTGGCTGCAGCATGTCCTTTATTGAAGTATATATGTTAACCAAGTGGGTCTCTCACAAGTTTCAGGGATTATGACTTCTTGCACAAGTTCACTAGGACATTCTTCCTCATAATTAAGTATAGTATCTTATTCTTCCTTTGGAAACTATTCAAATATTGGTATATCTTCATCATCAGAATTAATAGAGATATATTTAGACTTCTTTTAGGCAATATTTTCATCAAAAATTACATCTCTACTTACCTCAATTGGTGACCTTCCTTAATGTAGATTCTATATGCCTTTGATGAGGCACTATAACAAAAAAAATTCTCTTCATGCTTGTAGGATCCAATTTCTTCCTCTTATCTTTTGGAATATGAATGAATAGGGATTCCAAATATTAGAAGATGATATACACATGGTTTTCTTCTAGTAAAGGCTTCCTCAGGAGTCATGTTGTCAAGTATCTTACAAGGACTTTGGTTTTGAATATAGACTATTTTTTTGGATGGCGCTTCACCCCATAGAAATTGAGGTAAGTCTTGATCATGCAACATAGATCTAATACATTCTTCCATTTTATAATTCTTTTTTTCTGTTACTCCATTTTGTTCAAGGTTATAAGCTCCATCTTAATTCAAGCCTCCTTATAGAAAGTAATGAGTTATTTTGATATCAATTATCCTCCATTGTCGTATATTAGCACTTTTATCTTCCTTTATGTACGATTCGCTACTTTTGCCTTGAGTTCTTGAAATTTATCAAATACTTCATCCCTGGACTTAAGAAGATAAATCCAAGTCTTTCTTGAGTGGTCATCAACGAAAGTCACATAGTATAGATGACTTCCTAGTGATTTTGTAGCCGGAGGACCACAAACATTAGAGTGAATGAGATCCAGAATTTCCTTAGATCTTGTAGTACTGCTTCCAAAATGTTTCTTCACATTTTTTCCTAATGTGTATCCCTTAAAAATTCCTTTATGCTCTTCCTTTAGTTTAGAGATGGCATTCACCATTGATTTTAAAGATGGTAAGATTTTGTAAAGAAGGTGTCCAAACCTTTTGTGCCAAAGTTCACATGGATTGATTTCAAGGTGAACCAAGGCTTGAGAGAGAGGTGTAAGTATTCTATAGATCCTGTCCTCACGAATCCAAATGATTTTTTCATTATTAATGCTAGAGTCCTTACCCCATACCATAAATTTTCCATCAACAAAAGAAATTATATCTCCTTTATCTTCTAGATAAAAAATGGAGAAAAAAAATCTTCAAATGTGGGACATATAGGATGTTGTTGAGATGTATGTTCCCTCCGTCTTCTAGCTCCAACGTGGTTGATCCAATTTCTCTTACTGCATAACTATTTTTATCTCCAATTTTGATTGAACAAGAAGATATTCCTTTTTATAGGGTCTTTAGTTGTCCATGTTCACCTATCATATGTCTAGAAGCTCCACTGTCAATTACCCATATGTTGTCATCTTCAAAAGTACCTATAAGAGTTGAGAATAGTCCTTCATTCAAATCCTTTGTGGTGAATGCCTTAGTCATATAGTTCTTAATAGATAATAAGAGATCCCTAAATGCTTTGATGCCTTACTTGAGATGTTTTGTCATCCTAGAAAACTAATTCAATGAGAACTTCAATGACTTCCTCAAGGATGTAGTGATATTCATTATGAAACCTTAGCTCTGATACCATGTTGAGAAATCAATAGGACTACAATTGAAGTGATTTATCTTTGACTTGATAATTGCTTGTGATATACTTTTACTTTTCCTTATTATTAGCTTCTTCTTCTATTATTATTATGTTGTTCTTATCATCAAACATCTACCGAAACATGAATATAAATAGTACACATGGAAACAAGATGTAGCCTGCTAGCGAGGGCCAAAACCTATCCTAGAGAGGAAAACCCACAAAAATATCTTCTCTTCTTATAGATTATTCAAATTAAGAATTCAAACACATTTAGACCAAGATCAAGACCCTTCCAAGACTTGGTTAAACCTTCTTGTGGGTGAGCTTCTTCTTACCAATTCAAACTAAGTAAAATCTCTTCCAAATGCACAACTCCAACTCCCAACTACAAATTTCGGCCCTTAGTGCAGATTTGAAATCTTCAACTCCCTGTAATAAGCTGCAACTTCACACGTATGGATGAATTAGAGCATTTTAGTCTTCCTCCTTCATTCACCTGGGCTTCTTCTTTTTCAAAGGCTTGTAGGTAATGAAATTGACTTTCTTTCCTTGGATTTCATCCCTTTTTTTCTTCTTTAGAAACTTAGACCTTGTAGTTGTAAAAACCCTAGCCTCTTTCACACATGTGAGAGATAAAGAGAGAGAAAATCAAAATTTTTCTTCGTTATTCCTTCCAGACCTTCTCTTGCCTTCTTTCTTCCTGTTCTTGCTTCCTTTATCGAATGAATTAGTGAGTGTTCAATGAGGTTGATTGGTCTCTTATATATAGGCTTTTCAAGGAGGACGAATAGCCCTAATTAGGTTGACTTCTTCACTGCTAGGACGACTTGGTCTTGGAGGGGTATTTTGACACTTTTGACTCAAAATAAATTATTTTGACTTGTTACAAAATTCCCAATAGGGTATAATACATATGACAATGACTCTTTTGACTTCTTGACTCTATGAAAAAACCTAGAAGCACTTAATGGGTGCTTTGACCCAAAACAAAAAAAAATCTTGAGCATGAAATTCATGCTAAAATAATAATAATAATTTATTTATTTTTACAATAATACAAGAATCAAGAGAAAATTACATATTATGAATATTGAAACTAGTTACATATTTCAATAGATACAAACTTAATGAAATGAAACGAAACATACCCACTAATTATACCCCACTTTGTTTTACATATAATATAGAAACAATGATCTTGTTAATGGGTACTCATATGGGTCAATAATACATTGGCTTCATAGTATCCCTTATCTATCTTATCGTTCCACTCCCTCACCATATAGCTATAGGAACGTGATTACTACTATGGGTTAAACTATTATCGTGAAAGGAAAGAAAAATGTAGTGTTAAGTTGAGAAGTATGAATTATTCCTTATTTTAGTTGGATTTCATTACCCTGACATGTTGCCAAAGTAGATACTGGAATCATGTGTCTTGCTGATCCAGGAGGATGCAGAAGTACAAGTAGCCTTGAAAATAGCTCAAAAATCAATGTCATCAAATGGAAGTTGAATCAGGACCAGATCGTAGTACTCGTCGCTCTGATTCCAACGGTGTGAATGGAACTCGAATCTGAGTTCGTGCGATCAAGTTATAGCTGGTCAAAGTTTTGGTCAATTTGGCCAAGTTGCAGGCTTAACGAGGCAATAAATTGGCAGCGACCCGGCACACAAAATCCGACCACCAGACGGATGAATTTTTTTCCTACTTAATTTTCCTAGTGACCCTTATTTTCTGGTGAAATTTTTTCGTATAGTTGGTCTTGTATCAAAAAATATAAATATAAATATAAAAGGATCGATTGGTCAGTGGTCAAACCTGGAAACCAAACCCCAACACTCTGATATATATTATATATTAAAATGGGGCAGGTGGGCCACCCCCAGCAGGTCTGCCCAAACCCCCCAGAACCAGCACACACACACATATCATAACATATCAGGGCCACTTTCTCTACAGACCTCGCCCACACCAACATTAATATATATCGTTGATACAATGTTAACCACTAAGCCTTGCCAATATATTAACCATTGTTTAAAAATGGAGCGGGCGGGTTTTGAACTCGACCCGTCTCCCCACCAAATGTCGACTCCACCATTGGGCCAACGGCCCATACGTTGGATTCTATGCCGCCAAATTATGTTTAAGCTTCTAAAACTCATTCGACTGGGGTAGAGCAGTGGAGCATGGAAGGAACCGTGAGCAGAGTAGGAGTAGAACCATGAGCGGGATGCCAAAAATATTACCTTAGAGGGCCAAAGGTGCCAGTGACAAAATTCGACAAATTTATAGTCAATTTTGCTCAATTTTGTGACACGAATCTAGTGGTGACGTGTGTTTCTCCAGTTGAGCTCTCCATTTTTAGACCATCCTTCAGATTTGAGGTATAAGGGTCATTTTTTTAAGGTTGCTTGTAATTAATTTCCTTGATGCCACTTAATAAAAGAAGGCCTCCCCACTAGGGCCCAGAAACATAGCCCAGATTGGGTGGACTCCATAATCAAATCATTATGTATTTTATCTCATGATTTCTTACGTTTTTTCGTTTCTTTTCATGTGGTTTAAATTACTTGGTTATCAACTTTGTCTCGTTGCGCTGCCTCTCTGGTCGCGAAGCATCTTCTGCGGAGTGATCGGGCTAGGGCTTCCGCGCCTCTGCGCGCCCTTGGGGCTGTCGTGCCCTTGCTATCGCTCTGCTGCTGCTATGCACAGCCATGGAGCCCTCTGGGGGATCGGATCTGCCTCCCCCCCCCAGAGGTTATCGCCTTCAAAGAAATGATCGCCCAATGCAACAAGCGCCCACCTTCAGTGAGCCAACAGAAATTTGTCAAGAAGATGGATACCATCCCCTCTGTAGCCCTCCCCGAGGAAGAAACCTGCAAATCTGCTCTGAATCTGGCTGAACGCGGCCTCATAGGTCATTTCACGGGCCTCTGGCCCTCTCCCAAGTCAGTGGAGGATTGGACCCAAAGGAACTGGAAGCCGCTTACCAAAGAGGGAGTTAAAAGTTACTTTGTTGGCAAAGGTTTCTTCGTCTTTGTCTTTGAAAGTCCAAAGGATAGAAGCTTAATCTTGAGGAATGGCCCTTACTTTATGGGTCCGCAAGGTCTATACCTTAATAAATGGTCACCAGATTTCGATCCAGCTCAGGACGTTCCTTCGGCCGTCCCGGTGTGGGTGCGGCTGCCCCACCTTCCCCTCCATTGCTGGAACCCAAAGTCTCTCCAGATCATAGGCAACGCCTTAGGCAAATACATTGATCAAGCCCCAAGAAAAGATCAATACTCTTGTGCTCGCATCTGCGTCGAAGTAGATCTGGAGGAGGGTTTACCAGAAGCCATCAATCTCACAGTCGCAGGATGGACGCATGTCCAAGAGTTGGACTACGAACAGCTCCCATTCAAATGCAGACACTGCCATGGCTACGGGCACTTTGTCAAACATTGCAAGAAAAAGGCAGAAGATCAACCTGAGAACCAAAATGGAGAGCAATGGACTCTAGTCCAAAAACCCACACATCACAAAAAGGGCACCAGGAAAGGCCCTCTAAAAGAGGCACCAAGCAGCTCCAATCACACCCAAGGTAAAAACTCAAATGGCAAAGAAAACAATCATAATAAGGCAGCTACAACAAACCAGGAAACCTTGGACCAGCCCGGATCTCCCATTATCAATCAAGATGGCGGGGAAAAGTCTCTTCCTGAGGTCACCCAAGGAAGCCCTTCCAACCCCACATATGCAGATGTCACAAGGAAAAAGCCTATTGACAGTTTCGGGTCTTCGGAGGATGAAACCTATGAGCAACCCACAAAAAAAGTTGGCAGGAAATCTCGCAGAGAAGAAAGGGAAGAGGAGGCTGAAAGGCTCAAAACTCAAGGAAGCCAGTCCACTATAGAGAGGTCTATTGGGAGAAATACCAAGACCAGGCCCCCCAAGGGAGGCTCCCTCCACTTCCCAGGTAAATAATGCACCTCGTCTCTTGGAACTGCAGAGGTCTGGGTAATCCCTCGAAAGCTGAAGCGATCAAAGATCTCCTCAAAATGGAACCCTCAGATATTCTCATGCTCCAAGAGACTAAGATTGAGGGGAAAGCCCTCCTAGACATCAGCAAGATGAAATGGAAAAAAATGGTAGGAAAAGCTGTCAGTTCAAGAGGCTCTTCCGGAGGACTCGCAACCCTCTGGTCAGAAGATCTTTTCTAGCTGATCAATTCTCATGAAACACAACACTGGATCTTCACGGAATTAATGCATGTTCCAAGTAAGTTAACTTTCTCCCTCTTCAACCTTTATGTTCCTGTTTTATACTCAGAAAAGAGAGATTGCTGGACCACCCTCATAGCCTTCCTTGAGCAACACTCCCCCAAAAATATCATTCTGGAAGGGGACTTAAATATTGTTTTTAAATTCAAAGAAAAAAGGGGAGGTACAAACAGCAGATATCCCTTCCTCCCTCTGGTCGAAGGCCTCATCCAAGATTGGGACCTTGTAGATTTCATTCCGGAAAAAGGGCTTTTCACTTGGTCCAATAACAGAGTGGGAGGGGAACATATCTCCGCCAGATTGGATCGATTTCTGGTTCAGGGTGCACTGATGATGACTAAGAAGATTATTACCACCAAAATCCTTCCCAAGCTGACTTCAGATCACAAGCCAGTCCAGCTCTCTCTAGAAGATGAACACGATTTGGGTCCTCTCCCCTTTCGTTTCAGCCCTATATGGACTGAAAGAGAGGGCTTCTTCGACACAGTGAAAACAGCTTGGAGCAAAACCTTCTCAGGGTCCCCCAGCTACGTGTGGGAGCAAAAGCTCAAGGCCACAAAGCAGGCTCTGAAGGAGTGGATCAGAAAACCTGCCCCAAATCCAACTAGTCACCGAAAAGAAATAGTGCAGTCCCTAGAGGCATTGCAAATAGATATGGAAAGCAGAGATATCACTCCAGCGTTGCTGGATAAAGAAGTCAAAATTCAATGTTCATCATTCCAATCCTTCTAGCTAGAGGAGGAGTACTGGAGAATCAAATCTCGAAGTCTGTGGCTGAAGGCGGGTGACAGGAACACCTCCTTCTTCCATCACCAATACCGTGCAAGACTCTCCAGAAATCACATCTCTGAAATCACAACAGCAGAAGGGCAGATCTGCAAAGGGTTCAGTTAGATAAAAGAGGCAGCTGAAAGTCATTATAGACAGCTATACACTACAGGAACCCAAGGTAATGAGGAGGACACCGCTGATTTCCTTTCCAACATTCCCCTCCTGGTCAGACCTGAAGATAACTCCATATCAACAAACCCTTCACTGAAGAAGAAGTCATTAAAGTTATCTGGTCTATGGACTCAGACAAGGCTCTTGGGCCCGATGGTTTTACCATCCACTTCTACAAGATGTGCTGGGACATCATAAAAACTGATCTCTTAAAGATGATTAAAGGATTCATGAATAAAGCCAAGGTAGGGGGAGGAACCAACTCCACATACCTCGCCCTCATTCCAAAAGAAACTAATCCAGAAACCTTCGCTAGATTCAGGCCCATATCGCTATGCAATGCCTCTTACAAAATTCTGGCAAAGCTCCTTGCAAATAGGATCAAGCCCCTTCTAAATAGACTTATCTCTAGCAATCAAGGAGGCTTCGTTGAAGGCAGGCACATCCTGGACAATGTCATCCAAGTCCAGAAGATTATTCACTCAAGCAAGCAACGAAAAGAAAAAGGGATGCTGATAAAACTTGACATGGCCAACACCTTTGATCGTGTCAACCGGCCCTTCCTCTACAAAGTTCTCTTCGCCTTTGGTTTCTCCCCTCACTTTGTCTCTCTCATCAAGGCTTGCACTGACAACCCTTGGATTTCCCCCCTTGTCAATGGCCGCCCTACCTCTTTTTTCCATGCCCAGAGAGGTCTCAGGCAGGGATGCCCTCTCTCTCCCTTCCTGTACATTCTGATGTCGGACTCTCTTAGCAGAAAGCTCTCAGAAGAAAAAGCTGCAAGCTCCCTTCCAAGCCTTAAACCTTCCTTTCATTCTCCTGCCCAGAACCATGCTCTTTTTGCGGATGACTCTCTCCTTCTCGGAGGCGCCTCTGCAAGAATTGCCAAATCTTTTGATGAAGTCCTAAAAAGTTACTGCAGGGCCACGGGAGCCTCCATCAATGAAGGGAAAAGTGAAGTTTATGGCTGGAACATCGAGCAACAGGAGCTCACAAATATCTCTACCCTCCTTTGTTTTAATAGCCAAGCCCAATGGGAGAAGATAAAATACCTTGGTCTCCCCATAATAAATGGTTGCAATAAGAGAGCGCTGTGGTCTGAAGTCATCAACAAAATCAAGTCAAAAATTACTACCTGGGGAGGATTATGGCTCTCATATGGAGGTAAGGTTACCTTGATCAAGTCTGTGCTTTCCGCATTACCAATATATCAAGCTGCCTTCCTCCTTGCTCCAAAACAGGTGACGGACCACATCTCCAAATTGATTCGAGACTTCCTCTGGCAAGGGGGGAAGGGTAACAATCATAAAATTCATCTTGTGAAATGGGATCTGGTCAAACGCTCATTCTCAGAGGGAGGTCTGCAAATTCGGGATCCAGCCCTGGTCAATCTGGCGATGGGAGGTAAAATCCTCTGGAACCTATTTAAGAACCCAAAACACCCTGTCAGCGAAACTCTGAAAATGAAGTATGCCCATAAGGTGCCGCTCCGAAATCTCCAGGTGAATCAAACAAACAACGGCTCCCAGGTATGGAAACTCTGCAACAGAAGTCTAAACTTTTTCAAAGAGAGAGTATACAAAATCCCAGGCAATGGAAAACACACAAATCTGTGGCACGACCGCATAATGGACAGAGATTCTCTTTCAGAAATCGATGAAATCGTAGAGCTGAGGAACTGGTTGGAACGCGTTGGAATCATTAGCGTTCACGACCTCTCCAAATGGGATAGTCATGGCGCATGGAATGGTTGGGATTTCTATGGCATTCCTGGTCGCTTAAATCAACAGATGCTCGTGCTTGAAGAGATGTTGGAAGAAGCGGCCCTAGTGAACAGAAGGACGAAGGATAGTTGGGGATGGGGGAAATCTGGAATCTACACAACAGCAGCAGCATACAACGCTCTCCAACCCACCAAGAACAGCAGCAGAAATCTGGATTTCTGGAAGAAAGTTTGGGAGCCCCTCGCTCTACCTAAAGTCAACTTCTTCTTTTGGACGCTGGCCCATAATAAGTTGTTAACTGGAGACAATCTGATGAAAAGAGGCATAGCTGGGCCTCACAGATGCGATTTGTGCAGAACCAGTGCAGAAACAGCCAAGCACCTCTTCATGGATTGTAAGTTTGTCAAAGATGTGTGGGGTCTTATTCTTCATGAGTTTCACATCACAGTCCCCTCGTATAACTCTGTAGCAAATCTCTTCGACTCTTGGAACCAATGCTATCCCTACAAAATCCCCAGCAAATCTTTTTGGAGGAAAATCTGGAATGTCATCGCCAAATTTACTTGCTGGCAGACTTGGTTGGCCCGGAATGACTTGATTTTCAATGGAAAGGAACAAACTCCCTTTGCGGTAGCCGCAAAAGCGAAATCCCTCCTCCTGGAAGCTGCTCAACAGCAATACTTTTCTGCAGATCCTTTGCTGCTCCCTGAAGAAGAAAGGTGGCTGGGTCCTCTCTCCCCCTACCCCCGGAGGCAGCCTTCTGTTCCTCAATCTATGAATCCAGCTTGGCGAATAAGAGACCCTGAAGCGATCTTTCAAGAGTGGTGGAGAAAACAAAAAACAACTACAATCTTCTTTGATGGTGCCTCTAAAGGCAATCCCGGGGCTGCTGGAGCTGGTGGGGTCATCTACGCCCCGGATGGTGCCAGAAGGGACAGCTTCTGCTGGGGTATTGGGCAGAAATCTAATAACCAAGTTGAGATCCTAAGCCTTCTCAAAGCTTTCCAAATTGCCAGAGATAGAGGGGATAAAGAAATCCAAGTATTCGGAGACTCTGAGATCTTAATTAAAAAGTTAAATTCGGAGAATTTATTCACCAATGCAAGTCTTAACAAAACTCTGAGCAGATTGAAGGAAGTCCTCCTCGATTTTGAATCCTATAAATTCTTCCACATTCTTAGAAATCTGAACAGCGAAGCAGATCTTTTGGAAAACAAGGGTTGTACTCTTGGGAAAGGTCAAATTCTCATAAACGGGAATAGCTCAATCCATCTCTGTAACCCATGAGGAATCTGCAACATGTAACATGGAACAGAAATAGATGCAATGTAATGATGGCAGCAATGGCGTAAGTCCAAATTTCTCTCCAAATTAAATAAAGATACACCCATTTCAGTTAAAAAAAAAATTACTTGGTTATCATGCTATGTTATATGTCATTTTAAATGCATCCTTGAAGTAAAAGATATTGGATCAAGTTTGGTATCAAAGCAAGTATTTTTCGATACGAATTGCATGAGTATATGCTAACTAGGAACAAGCTCCAAAAAGGTGAATTAAAACTCAAATCCTTTGATCCAAAAGTGAGGCGTGCACCACAAAGGAGAAACATGGCAGATGAGGATGCACGAGAAAAGGAAGAGCCAAATTATCACAAGATCTTCTTCAACATGGCAAAAAAAGTTGACAAGCTATTTGTATAATATGAGAAGACAATAAAGCACGAGAAGAAAGAGCCCGAGGATCAAGCATCGACACACCATGAAGGTGGAGGAGGAGAACCACCTCCCTCTCCATCCATCGGTGAAATTTCTTCTTCTTCTTCCTCTTCTCATCATTCTAATAAGAATCATATACATACATCTAAGAAACCATTATTTAAGCTAGATGTAAAGTTTGATTTGACCACATATAATGGATAATGTAATGTAGAGAAACTTAACAAATGGAATACACAAATCGAGGTGTATTTTTGCATTCAACAAATCGATGAGGATGAGGCAAAGGTCTAGTTAGCATCCCTTTGGTTGAGTGGCACTGCTCTCGTTTCATGGGAGAGAAAGTTGCAGAAAGGAAGAAAAAACTTGGGTAATCTCCTTTCTTCTTGGTCCAATTTTGTTTCTGCATTAAAAGATTAATTTTATCCTTTGGGTTATCGACAAAAGGCATTAATGGAATGGAAATATTTAAGGCAAGGAAAGGGTTAAAATTTACAAAGCTTCATAGAAGAGTTTAGAAAACAAGCATTGAATTTGGGCATAATTCCACTTGATTCACCTGAAATTGTAACAAAGTATATTGGTGCTTTACATAGTTGAATCAGACATTATTTGTTATTATTTGAGCCTAATACTATTGATGTGGCTAGTGTGAAGGTAATTCACCTTGAAAGCAGGGGCAAGAATGACAAAGAAGATACGTCAAAGAAATCATATTTCAAACCTCATAATGTGTAATATTACAAAATAGGAAAAACATGAATATAGAACATAAAACTGGAAAATGTAGTAAACATTAATACGTCAAATACATGAACATATCAGCTGAGCCATTTTATTATAATCAATAGCATAAATGAAGTACAAGTGATTGAGAAAGAGACACTCAAGCTAGGCATAAAAAGCCTGAAAATGACCCTAAACATCAAGACATAATATGATGTTGTTGCACCAACTGTTGGGAGGTTGTGACTACGCAATCCTGCTGGAAAATAGGAATGAGTAGATTTTCTGATTGGGTGCTCATAAATTGTCGGGATCAAAGATCTGGGCTTTCTAGCATAATTCCAAGATAACTCAGAAAGGGCTTCCGAAAATGACAATGATGAAAAATGCAACCCTAGGGCTTAACTACGCACTGCAATTGGGAGAATGTTGGGAGGTGGTTGATCTGATGAGAAAATTACTACTACTCCTCCCCACTGACTTCTTGGATGAAAGGCTACTCCCCTCATTGGATGCCAAGCTCAAAAACTTGGGTTATGGACCCTCCACTAGATCTTCCCTCCTGGATTGCGCAATTCCTAAAGGACACAGTTAGTGTCAGTATTTGCATACTTCCACCAGGGATCAAAACACATTTTGCATGTGCATCTTAGGTGTCCCACTCTAAAAAAAATTCAATCATTACATTAGGTCATGATATAAAATTGTTCCACTTGTGGTTGTCCTTGTCAAGTATCCCATTTTCCTTCACAAGTATATGCCTGCTGACCCTCTTCCATGTCTTCATCATGCTGAAAACAAGTCTTCTCTCATTCCACTTTTAGTCAAAGTCACTCATTGAGTCAATTTCTTTCATTTCTCATTATATCACTAGGGCTTCATTAGGTCAAATCATTTCATTGTTTCATTTTCAATAAAGGGTAACAGAAGGTGTGAAGGTGACCCAGAATAAACTCATGATTTTCTTCAGTCAAGTTTGCCATGTAAAGTTACATTTCATCTTTATAAGTTTTCATCTCAAAAATCAAAATTTTTAGATAAAAACAGAGCTATTTGATTATTCCTAATTTTATGTAATTTTAAATCATTATATCTAATAAAACCCTAAAATGCTGCTTATTCCTAGCTAAAGACATTTGATGAAGAAATACAAAGGCCATGTCAGTCATCCAAAGCATAAAAAAGTATTTTGAAATGTTAATGAGAAGAAAGAAGTGTGGGTCCCAATCATTCAAAATCCAAAAGTCATTCAAAGTATAAAAGCCCATTTGCCAAAAATAAACCCTCATTTGTTCATGTGTCAAGGAGAAAAACGTGATTTTGGAGCAGAAGTGGTTTGAACAAGGAACAAACTACAAAAATTGGCTGGTGCGCGAATAGAGTGTTTTTTCCAGTGCAAAATTACACAGTGCTGCACATAGAGAGAGGGTGTTGCGCACCTGGGTAAGGCACTGCGCACAGGGCCAAAACCCTCCCAAACTTCTCCAAACACCTCAAGGTTGCTTCTTCATCTCCAAAACAAGTAAGTGAGCCCTTGTAACTCCCTCTTTCTCCATTTTATGCTTGTTTGTGTGTTTTATGTTGGCAAAAATTACAAATATACCCTAGTTTTTCTTTGTCGCTCCCAAAATCCCCATCCCCCTCACAAATTTCCCAAAACCCCCTTGTCCCAAATTCATTGTCCCTAGACTCTACCACATCACCCCATACTTATAAACACTAAAACTACCCCTACATCCTCATCCCTAAGTCCCTTTACTCTTTTCCATTAAAACCCCAATTCTAAGAATTTCACTATTTTTTCCTAGATTTCGCCCCTACCTTTGACCTGTAATTAAATTCTCATTTTCATCTTCCTTCATATTTTCACCTTCCATCACCTCACAAGGTTTCTTAACCCTTTGCCCTGCCTCCCTTAATTTTTGTGACCCTATCCCTATCTCCTAAAGCCCTCATTTCATCATTTCCTTCCCTGCTCCCATTCCCTTCACTCCCTTATTCACTCTCCCTTTCTTCCCTCTTCCCTAGGGTCTCCAAAGTGCCAAAGAAACAAGCATGGAGAGAGAGAACATATATTACAGAGAGGAGGAACACAGTGATGATGAGTTTGAGGAAGATGAGATTGTACATCAAAGAAGGCCACACAAGGGAGGCAGAATCATTAGAGTAGAGCCAGCAAACCTTAGAGAGCTAGAGGCTTCACCTTTAGCTGTGTCCTATTTCAGATATGTCGGGTGCTATGAGTTTTGTGAAAAGGTGGAAATATTTCAGCATCACCCTGAGTTGACTAGGCTTTTCATACTAAACCTCCATGATAACAGGGTAACTCTCGCAGGTGTAACATTTTCCATTTCCACTTCTATTATTATTGATGCTACAGGGATTCCAAATGTAGGGGAGAGATGGTACAAAGCACATGACCTGGGTGATCACTATTTTGAGCCTTACCTCAAGACCAAGTACAAGAATGAAAAAAGAAAGTTTTTCCCCTTCAGTTTCCTCCTCGGCAAGTATGCACCGATGATGAAGATTATCATGAGATACTTCACTTGTGAGGGAAGATTCTCCAGATTGTACACATATCATATCAGGCTACTCATGCATTTCACTAGGGTGAGGATGTTGAAAATCCCATATTTCTTGCTCCAGAAACATTGAGAAGATGGCATACTTGGTGGCAAAGAAAGAATATCATCAGTAGATGAACAACCTCTATCATCACTCCCTCATCAAACTCACTGTGCTTCATCATATCAATATCTCAACATCTCTTGGGATACCTTAATTTCCAATGACATATTCACAAATCCCAAAATTCCTCCACCAATGCCACAAGAGAGAAGAGAGACATCTTCTAGTCCTGCAGCTACAAAAACAACGAAACATAAAGTCAAATCACCCAGGCAAGTCAAAGAATGTAGTGTGACATATCAAAGAGGGCTTAGAAATTTGTTTGCGGCAAAGAGGAAAATTCTTGCTCCACATGATGTGGAAGGGGCTTTGCCTTCTTCATCAACAAAGTAGGTACAGTAGGCACAAAAGGGAAAGGAAAAAATCACAGAGACATTTAGCCATGTAGAGTTAGATCAGGAGCATGAAGATGCCCATGGTGTAAAGGCTGATTTTGAGCTAGTAAAATTTGAAGAGTTTGATGACACTACCACATCAATCATTGCCATCAAAGAAAAGGAGGCACAGATCAAAGAGCTACAAACCAATCTTGGGAGGGAAAAATTCATCATCTCTTCCCTAGAGCAAGAGAACAAATAGTTGACGGACAAGAAAACTCTTTTAGATATGAAGTTGTTGCAGGAAAGGAGGAAAAACATGATTAATCAAGCAACCATGGAAGATCTTGAGGAGACTGAAAACACCAGGAAAAGGCCAAAGACAAGAGGCCTCAAAAGAGCATTGGAGAAAGAAAAGCAAGAAGCCCAAAGTTTAAGTTTTGACCAGCAGTTGGAAAAGGAGATTGAAGATAACAGAGAAGTGTGGCTTGAGAGATTCAGCATTCTCTTGGAGAAATTTCTAATGAAGGCCAACAGAGACAATCAAATGCTCAAGCACATGGCCTATCACTATCAGACCTGGAACAAAATTTGCAATATCAAGGTCAAACAGATGAAGGATGAATTGAAGGAGATCCGGAAGGGAAAGAAAAGAGGTGAAAAACTCAAGATACTTGTTGATACCTCCTTAGCTCAACTTGACATGTGATTGTGGGCCTATCCCACAAATTTTGGGCAATTTTGAAAAAAATTGGAAATTTTTGAGTTTTTGGGCAAATTTTAAAAAACACAGAAAAACTAGCTCTATGCGCAGTGCCTTGGCTCTGCACACTCTTTTGGGGCATCCAATGGACAAATTAAAGACATCAATGGGTTCATGATTATGAGTACATACCCCCTGTACTTTTTCTAAGCATTTAGAGCAAAACTGGTCAGGCAAAAGGGCCAAAAATACCCAAAACATCATGTTTCTGCCTCTTTTTCAGGTTGGCACTGCGCATAGAGGCATTCTTGGGATATCTCACTTTTGAGGGGTCAAAACAGCTCCAAATCAGAAACTACAAGATAATTTGGAAATTATATAGGATAATATTTCCAATGAGCTATCATGAGCTCAATTTGGACACCGGGAAGTCAGTCAAAAATGACTTGCAAGAAGACCTATTTTTTCCTCCTTGGCGATGCGCATAGGACAAATTATGCCTGTTTTGTCAACTTTCTCAGTTTTCAGAATTAACTTTCACTTGTGTAAATTTGATTTTTTTTGTTTACTGATGTAATGGGTGGTTGATGATGTAATTATGGTGTTCTAGATGTTACCTAGGGTAGATACATTAGGTAAATGGCCTCAATGACATGTAATGAATCAGTTTGCTTAAATTAGGGATGAGTCACTTTGACCACCCTATTCTCTAGTTGTCAGTTCAGTCTTTCTTGGAACAACTCCTCCTCTCATGGATTCGACCCGCTGAAGCTAGGATGAGTTGGTTTGATGTCTATATCATGTATTTTCTCAGTCATTGTAAGGGTTGGACTCAGTTGGATGCTTGGCCTTTGAAGAGACACATTTTGTATCAGTTCTGAGCAGGAATATTAATCAAATTTGCAACTATTTTTATGGGATCCCTGTGGTATGGTGTTTAGTTTCAATGTCTTCTTTTGTGCTCATATGTTAGAATTTTTTTTTATTTCATCCATCATTTCATTTCTATTAAGTGAATGTTTTCAAGTTTGATGAACATAATCCATAATTTTTATGCTCTGTTTTGGGTAGACATTCACAGCCTGTAATTTATTCAGTTTAGAAAGAACCCATGATTTCACCATGCTATTTCTAGCTCCTCACCTTTATTGATCATCCTACCCATTTCAAATCCTAAAGTGCTAAATCACTATGCCTACCTTGCCCCATAGAACACCCTACAAATTTTGACCTAATTTCCTTTGCCCTAAATTGTTTTTCTCCTTCTGATCCAGCACAATCAAATCAAAACAATAAAAACCTAAGCTAATATAACTAGCCTAATACCTTCATTATCCAGTCATATTGGTCGTGATCCTTACAAAGAGAGCCCTATCCTTGCCTAGTAGGGCTAGCTACTTGGCTAAGCGTGGTTTGTGGTTACCTCGGAATTGCCTTCTTCAGCCTGAGGTTCAATCTGAGTGATAAAAGAGACCACGCTGCTGATATGGGTTGAATATTGGTCTGATGTCGGATGATCAAATGCAGCTCAAGAACCTATCCTGAGTGGGCACTCGAAGTCCCCAGAGGATGAGGGTGGGATTTCCGCTCGAAAACACCCTTGTGTTAAACAACACAACAGACTTCGCTAAATAGCTGAAGCATGCAGAAAGTCATAAAAGACAATACATAAAAAGTATTCATAATGCTTCCTATGGCTGCCATCCCCTTCCTTATATGCTTTGTGAGCCCTCACCCCCTTGGCTCCACACAATAATTATGCTACTCTCATGGCCACTCCCCTCCATTATGACTGCGTTGTCCTCCACTGTCTCCACTACCTCCATGACTGCGTTGTCCTCCCTTGTCTCTACTACCTCCATGACTACGCTGTTGATTTGGTTAAATTGACCCCATCCACATGCACTGACCCACATTCACACCAAGGAGTGGTTTATTCATCTTGATCCTATCTATATGCATTGATCCACATTCACATTAGAAGTGGTTTTATTCCTACTAAAGGGATTTATGGGTCCCTCTACTCTCTTATTCATCTATCTGATTGACAAAAACAAAATTTAATATTCTAACTAGCTAAAAGCTAATTAGGAATATTACATAATGGCAAGTTCAAAGGAAAAGGCAAGGGAAAGGAAAAAAATGCAGCTACAACCAATAAGGAGGAAGGAGGTCATCTTTTAATCACTGCAAGAAGGATGGCCATGATGATGACCATTTTTGGAAGTTGCATCCAGAGTTGAAACCAAAGAGATTTGGTGGAAAGAGCAAGAGAAAGATGGTAGCGACAGGACCTTGGATCTGATTCAGGTGATGAGACATTAGTCATAGCAGTGGGAACACAAGGTACTCTTTCTCTTCATGTTAATGAAAATTTTGAATCCCATACAAGTACAAGTTCTTCGAGTGATCCTCTTATTAACGAATGAAAGAGAATTGAATTGTTCCACATTAGATTCATAATGAAACATAATAAAGTGGAAACCTTGTTTGATCCGAGTTCACAATAAAAATTGATTTCAGAATCCTTGGTTAAGAAATTGGGATTAGAAACTGAGCCTCATCTAAAACCTTACCCTCTTGGTTGGGTGTGTGATCGAGAAAAATTACATGTAAACAAACAGTTTAAGGATAGATTTTTTATTACAACCAAACTAGTTGATGAGGTTGATCTTGATGTTGTACCTTTGGATATCAGTGGTATGTGTTTGGGAGTCTATATCTGTATGATGGCAAAGAAGTTTTCTTTCACCTTGAAAACAAGTATCATATCACTAAAGATGAGGTGGAAGACATTGTTAGAGCTCATTGCACCAAAGTCGGTGCCACTATTGTAAGTGCAGGTCAGATCAAGTGATTGGTGAATTCCAGCAAAGGGTGCATGTTCATGGTTGTGAGAGAAAAAGATGTCAAGACATCTGATGCTTTCAAAGGTTGTGATCCCACTCATAAAAAGCAATTATGTGAAATTGTTTCTAACTATAATGGGAATTTTCAAGAACCAAGTGGGTTGCCTCCAAAGCATGAGATCCAACATGAGATTCACTTGTAGTAGGATGCTCATTTACCGAACATTGGTATGTATAGGTTGTCAACTATCAAGATGGAGGAGATAAAGAAACAAGTGCAAGAATTGTTGAACCAATGGTTCATAAGACTAAGTTCTTCTCCATGCAGCTCACCTATCATATTGGTTCCAAAGAAGGATAGAACATGGAGGATGTGCATTGACTATAGGGAAATCAACAAAATAATGGTGAAGAATCAGTACCCTCTCCCTCACATTCATGATTTATTAGATCAATTGAAAAATGTTGTATAACTCACAAAACTGGACTTGCGCAGTGGTTATCATCAGGTCGGGATTGAAGAAT
Source organism: Pinus albicaulis (assembly GCA_034641835.2). Lineage (NCBI taxonomy): Eukaryota > Viridiplantae > Streptophyta > Pinopsida > Pinales > Pinaceae > Pinus > Pinus albicaulis. The sequence continues at coordinate 1,292,477,730 of CM076583.1, read as the reverse complement.
AGGATGTATGGAAGACTACATTCAATATGAAACATGGGTTGTTTTAATGGTTGGTGATGCCATTCAGACTGTGCAATGCTTCGACCACATTCATGAGGGTGATGAATGATATTTTTAGGCCTTTTCTTGATGATTTTGTACTTGTGTATCTTGATGAAATTCTTGTTTACAATAATACATGGGATGATCATGTGTGTCATGTTAAGAAAGTGCTTGATGTTTTGAAAAATTAGAAATTGTATGTTAAAATGTCAAAGTGTGAGTATGGTAAGACCTCTTTGGTTTACTTGGGTCGCATTTTCGATGGTGGACAATTGAAAATAGATACTTCCAATATTGAAGTGATTCTAAATTGGCCTAAACCCACCAATATCACAAATTTTTGTAGCTTTTTGGGTGCAGTACAATATTGGAGAAGGGTCATTTCCAACTTCTCCATCATTGCATCTCCTTTAAATTATTTGACGAGTGTGAAGCAAACCTTTCGATGGGGAGGAAAGCAGCAGAAAACCGTTGATGCACTGAAAGAGAAGATCAAAACCATGCCAATTTTGGCCTTACTTGACCTCCAACAGCCTTTTGACATTGAGATATGTTCCGGTGGTTACGCCATGGGAGTAGTATTGATGCAGCAAAGGAAACTTGTATGCTACCATTCAGAGAAATTCTCCCAAGCTGTTGTGAACTATCCCACATATGGCAAGGATTTCTATGCCTTGGTTCAAAGTGTGAAGAATTGGAAGAACTACCTAATTTGCAAGGATACCATCATTCACAAAAATCAGCAGCCCTTGTAGTACCTTCAGTCGTAGACCAAGCTTTAGCAAACACGTCATTTCATATGGATGGGATTTCTCCAACAATTTCACTTGGTAATAAAATACAAGAAGGGCACTAGCAACAGAGTGGCAAATATGCTTTCTCGCCCTCCTATTTTTGCATCTATAGTTTTGCTAAAAGCTTCTTTATCTTTTTAAAGTTATGCTAAACAATATGTTTATGGTGATGATTTTAAGGATATTTATGAAAAAAGGATGCATGGATCGCAGGTGGATAGTTATCAGTTGCAGGGAAAATTGTTGTACCATCTTGGAAAATTTTGTATTCCCACGAATGAAAGGATACATGTAATCAAAGAGGAACATACCTCTCTTGTGTCAAGTCATTTTGACGTAGAAAACACTTTGTGTCATTTGCAGAGGTTTTTTTTGGGCTTCACATAAAAAAATTGTGACTCGATATGTAAATATATGTGTGTGTTGTGTTTAGGTTTCAAGCTCGCTCATAGAAAATTGGGGCTCTACACACTACTCCTTGTTCTAAGTCATCCATGGGAAAGTGCGTCACTAGATTTTGCAGGCGGTTTGGCTTCGTATAGGCGAGATCATGACTATTTGTATGTCGTTGTGGATCGATTTAGTAAAATGTGTGTATTAATTCCTTGTAAGAAGTAGTTCACTGTAGATCAGACTACTCACCTCTTCTTCTAATTCGTATGGGTCCATTTTGGGTTTCCCACATCCATTGTGTCTTATCAAGGCTCTCACTTTCTTGGAGAGTTTTGGATGAGTTTGCGGAGAATGATGGACACCAAGCTAAAGAGGAGCATGAAATTTCATCCACAGAATGATGGATAAACAGAGGTTGTTAGCAACATAGCGATACACTTACTCTAAGGCTATTGTGGAAAAAATCCCCAAGTTGTGGGACAAGCAGCTTCCTTATGTGCAGCATGCATAAAACCGAGCAATGCATTCATCCACTTATAGATCATCGTTCGAGACATGTTTTGGTTATTTAACAAAGGATTCCTTAGACATGGACTTTGGGAAAGATGAAGATTCGAGTGGGCGAGATGACAGGGACAAAGTGAGGAATTTCATTCAGTGTATATAGATGATTCACAAGCAAGTGCATGAGAAGTTGGAGAAAATTCAAGCTCGATACAAAGCTTGACATGACAAGCATCAAGTCGATGAAAAATTCAAACTTCGGGACAAAGTGTGGCTCCATATCAGCAAATACAGGATGAAAGGAGAAAGAAATAAGTTGCGACCAATCCGATATGGTCCATTCATCATCTTAAATGATATTGGAGACAATTCTTTTCATCTCGATTTTCCAGCATACATGCAGATGTACTCAGTGGTGAAAGTTGAAAACTTGAATCTTTATGAGCCTCCTTTTATCATTGACATCAAAGAGGTTGAATAGGTTCCTACAGTGGACAATTTTTCGCATGAATACTTGGAAAAGCTACCAGAGGACATCATTCTCGACAGGAAGATAAAGACTTCGCGACGGGGAGACGTGGAGTATCTCCATATTAGCTTTAAGGGAATGCATACAAGTAAGGCTCGATGGATGGAAAATGAGAAAATTAGGGAGCAACTCCCTCACTTGCCAGTTTACTGATAAAGCTTTTGGCGGTCTAAAATCTCCTCAGTGGGGAGGAATGATCCAGGAGGATCCAGAAGTACAAGTAGCCATGAAAATAACTCAAAAATCAAAGTCATTGGATGGAAGTGAAACTAGAAACATATCATAGTACTCGTTGCCCCGATTTCAATAGTGTGAACGGAACTTGAATCCGAGTTCGTATGTTCAAGTTATAGCAGGTAAAAGATTTGGTCAGCTTGGTCAAGTGGTAGGCTTAACGAGGCAACAAATTGGCAGTGACTCGATGCACAAAGTCTGGCAATCAGACGAACGAATTTGTCACCTACTTAATTTTCCCAGTGACCCTTATTTTTCGGTGATTTTTTTTTGTATAGTTGGTCTTGTATCAAAAAATATAAATATAAATATAAAAGGGTCGATTGGTCGGCGGTCAAACCCGACCAACCAAACCCTAACAATATGACATATATTATATATTAAAAATGGGGCAGGAGGACCACCCCTAGTGGACCTGCCCAAACCCCCAGAACCAACACACACACACACACATATCGTAACATATAACAGGTCAGGGCCACATGCTCCACGAACCTCGCCCACACCAACATTAATATATATCATCGATACAATATTAATCACCGGGCCTTGTTAATATATTAACCATTGCTTAAATATGGAGCGGGTGGGTTTTGAACCCGACCCGTCTCCCCACCAAACACTGACTCCGCCGTTGGGCCAACGGCCCATACGTTGGAGTCTCCGCCACCAAAATATATTTAAGCTTCTAAAACTCATTTGACTGAGGGTAGAGAGGTGGAGGATGGGCGAAACCCTGAGCGGAGGAGGAGCGGAACCATGAGTGGGGGAATAAGCTAAATTCTAAAAGGATTCCCTTAAAGAGCCAGAGGTGCCAGTGACATAATTCAACAAATTTATAGTCTATTTTGCATGATTTCGTGACACGAATCCAGTGGTGACGTTTGTATCTCTAGCTGAGCTCTCCATTTTCATATCATCATCCAGATTGGAGGTATAAGGGTCATTTTTGTAAGGTTGCTTGTAACTAATTTCCTTGATGCCACTTAATAAAATAAGGCCTCCCCACTGTTGAGCAGGGCCTGAAGACGTAGCCCACATTGGGTGAACTCCGTAATCAAATCATTTTGTATTTTATCTCATGATTTCTTATGTTTTTCCGCTTCTTTTCATGTGGTTTAAATTACTTAGTTATCATGCTCTATTATAAGTAATTTTAAATGGATCCTTGAAGTAAAATATCTTAGATCACTTACATGTAAAACATTATGTGTGTTATGTTGATCACTATTAAAAAAAAAAAATCAAACATATCCATAGATACATATGATTTTCCTTTCACTATGTGTCCATGTCACTAACATGGACTCGCGAGTTTTATAGGCAATGCACTTTCTTTTATCAACACCATTATTCTTTTTCATTGGGTTTTATATTCAATCCATTTAATCTTTGACAAATATATTGAATCTAAACCTTAATATTTTTTCACCAATACACAATTTATTTTTTTCGTGAGACAACATGTTTGAGAATAAATATTATTTATTTGTATGCCTTTTTATAATTCTAATAAAATTAGAATTTCATGAAGTCAATTTATTTGTATCCCATAGTGAAAACACCCAAACATTTTTAATTGAATAAGTTCTAAAAGTAATTCCTAATTAGTATTGCATTCATCATTCTCTTCACATAAACCCAACATCATATAGTGATGAGGGAGTTCCAAAATAAATCAACGATCGGGAGAAATGTTAAAAATTGAACATGTCACAACCCTTCAAAAGGATTCCAACATGTCAGAGAAGTGCTAAGGATAAATTAAGTGGAAAAAAAAGATTTAAGTTTTGATTTCTGCAAGTTTAAAAAAAAATGTAAATAATATTATAAAATTCCCTAAGAAGGGAAGCCATTTCGATGAACATTTTTGAAAATTCTCAGGGCCGGATATCTATTATCCTTGGAGGTTATACACAGGCAGAAGGAGGTTTTTGTAGAAATGAATATAACGTAATGGAGGTTGTTGCAAGTTGCAACTTTCATTTCCAATCTTCCAGCAACCATAATGGTGGGCCGCCACATTGATATTTTTCCAAATTCCTACCAGTTTTTTCATCCCATCTAGATTCTAACCGAAGAGTCATAAGTGAGAGAATTATGAATGAAATTGTGAATGGATTGTAAATTGTAATTCGCTAGCACCAGTGAACAACATGAATATAATATCTCACATCAGGCACAGTGGATTTGTTAAACTCTCTGTTTCTGAAATAGGTGCTATAGTAGGCTCCCAAGAGTTGAAAAAGGGTTCTATCTACAAGCTTAATCTAATCATTACATTGATTTTAACAAGTTTTTTCTACAAAATTTCATTATTTGGAGTCATTTTTGCATGTGGACTCTAGGACTAGGCAATGTTATTCCTTTGTGGCATGAATCTAGTTAGAATTGAAAGTTCCAACAATCACATATTCATAGGTATTTGTCAGCAATATAAGTCTACACATAAGACATTGTTGCTTAAAAAGGCTCTAATTTTTTATATATTGCTAGTTTTTCTTGCCACCTGCGGAGGAATCAATGTTCTTAGCTTTGGTGTTTACCAACAATAAAGAAGATTTTTAATTTTCCAATTTCTCACAGAAAGCATCATGGGTAATGTTGTCTAAATCATACCCCTGACTAAATTAGTTTTCAATTTTCCACACTTTCTTTATCTCTATGCCCCCTCGGACTCAATCGCCGAATTAGGCACTGAAATGAAAAATCCATTTTAAATCAAAAATACCACCAAGGTCATGTTGATTGAATCCTCAATCTTGCTCTATCTCTAGGGCATCATAGTTGGAGAGTTGGTGTCAATGCCTTGTCTAGGGTAGAAAACTAATCGAAGTCCAGCCTCTTTGATTGGTCCTCTATAAAGCCAACAGTATGGAAAAGCCGAGCTTGTTGACATAGATATTCCCATCATTGTTACCATCGAATGGGTCGAAGATTCTCCTCAACCCCACACTATTCATGCTATGACTCAAAAACCTGAATATTCTTCTCCACCCGAACAATTTTTCCCATAATTATAGATCTAAAGATCATGAGGCATCCCTCAATGGAAATGGTGATCCTATGATCATTTCCATGAATATATCACAAGAGGGACACCAGATCTCATTTCTAAAGACTATATATCATTGTCTCCCCTCATTGGCATTGCAGCAGATCCTTTATCACCTTCCATATGCTAGAAAAACTCTCAAACATGATTGTCTCTCCTTGGGCTTCTTCAAGGACACTAACTAGACTGAGAGACAGATAGACCTTCAACTTCCAAGTGAATATTAAGGCTACCGATGTTAGTCTACATCATCACCTAAGTCCAAATTGAACTATAGGCATCTAACCTACAAAATAAGAGGAACAATATAAGATTCATGACCAATTAAAATTCAATGTAGTCATCTAAATACAAGTCTTAAAAATTACAATTTGGAAAAATTTACATGAAATAAATCCTTATTCAGGATCTAGTTGATGGTCCTGCATTATTCTCTATTATGCCTTCCAAATATTTTGCAACTAGGATCATCGTTTATTCATAATATAAATAATAAATCCACTCATCACTGAAAACATAAATGGCATGGAGAACCAAATGAGAGCTCCAGAGAGGACTTTGACGAGATGGGAAAATTGTAAACAACTACATTTCATATTCAACGTCAACTTTTCATGCCATTCGAGGATTATCTTATTTTTAGAATGTAATATTCCTAATTAGCACCGCTAATTGGAATATTTGATTTTTGTATAGTTTTGTCGACTATAGTTTATTAATAAATAAAAGTGAGAAAAGGGGTCTAAATCACTTAAATAAATTAAAGTGTTTCCCTAGTAGATGCAACGTTGTAACTTAAGGGGGGAGCCAAGGGGGGCCACACACCACGTGGAGGAGCCAATGAGAGAGAGGACGTTGGTTTTGGAGGGAAACCAATGCTATAAAAGGTGGAGGAGACTCCTCATTTGGGCATTATTGATGTTGTTGATGATATTTTGAGCTAGACTTCTGTATACTTGAGCACGTTGGTTGTTTAGTCGGTCTGCAGCATTGTTTAGTGCGACTGAGTGTCTCCGGTCGGAGATCTCACCCTTGGCCTTGGGGGACTTCGAGTGCCTACTCGGGCAAGGTATTTCTTCAGTCTTTAGCAGGTGATTTGGTTGGGTGTTTTGCTGAGGAGCTGAGCTTCATTGGGTGACTACGCAGTCCTTGGAGGGAGGACGCAGTTTGAGTTAGAGCTGTTCAGTTGTGGGGATTTCTGTGGGAGATTCAGTGTATTTCGGCGTGGAGGTTTATTCTCTATCATTTGGAGAGTTTCCGAAGGGATTTGTGGCTCTTTCTCAGCATACTTCATTTGGCATCTGCGCTGGGCCTGGAGGGACAACGTTTTTTTTCCTTGAGGAGGGCTTCTGGGGTGATTTTCAGAGGTGGTCCATTTTGTTCATGGTTTCTGGGTTTTGTCCGGAGCAGAGAGTATAGGTGATCTACATATTTTCAGCTCATTCCAGCGAGGGGATCAGCCCCTAGTTCCAGTTCATTGCAGCAGCAGCAGTTTACGGCAGTTTCTTCCAGCAGCTGGGACGCAGTCTCTATAGAAGCCATTTCCTATTTCTGAGAGGGTTCTTCACTTGCCTTGTGCAAGGATAGGTGCTTTTATTCTGATTATCCATTGTACCCATTTACATTCTCAGATTAATAAAATGGCTTAGCATTCCTGGCATTTTATGTGTACTTGCTTTATATTCTACTTCCGACATTTTCCTATATAGTTGTATGCTTGTATTACTGTGTATTGCTGTCTATTTCCTATTCGGAATATTACAGTGGTATAAGAGCATAGATCTGGCTCAGCCTATGGTCTATGACATTGGGAAAGAGATCATACAGAGGTTTGCTGGAATTTTGGAGAGCAATAACAGTTGCAGTACCAAAAACGAAATTGGAAAAAGGGCCAAAATATAAAGGGTCAAATTTTGAAGGTTGGAATTAGAAGAAACGTTTTCTGGGTTTTTCTGGGTTTTGGGCAAGGATCACCTTCCCAAATTCCTAGAATTTTCTGAGTAGTTTTCAATGGGTAAATCTGAGGTCGAAATCAAGCAGTAGTATGGTTTTGCAGCAGCCGTGCAGTTTCTGAGGAGCCTGTAGACACATAGCAGGAAGGGCCAATGGCAGACGAGGAGGATGCGAGGAGATTTATAGAGGTGCTCCTCCAACACATGCAGGATGTGTCACAGAGACTCACTGCGCTGGAGGTTAGGCAGCGAGAAACCCCAAGGGGTTTTCAGATCGGTGAGGGATCAGGCATGTCACACCATATGCCGGAGCGTGATGCTATCCCCATCATGGCATCGCATGCACCCACTCGACCCACTATGCCCACTTTCCTAGCAGAGGACACAGGGGCAGCAGCACAGCGGGAGCCGGAGGTTGACCCTGGCCAGATGGACGCCTACATTGCAGAGTCCCTGGCACGTGGGCCAGGGATCAGAGATCTTATCTCATTTAGAGATTATGTTCAACTCCAGCGTGATGGTAGACCCCGTGATCATCACAGGGGACACAGACATTATCATGACGACCACCGCGTAGCTAGCAGATTTCATTTGCCCACGTTTGATGGCTCATCAAACAGTTCGGCAAAGTATTGGGTAGAAAAGTTGGACATCTATTTCCAGCTTAATCAGATGTCGCAGTCAGAGGCCATTAAGGTGGCAACATTGCACTTGGAGGATGAGGGCACATAGGATTGCAGGGATTCTAAGGTTACACCTAGTGTGACACAGGATTCACCCTCATTGGAGACCTCCTTAGCCATATCGGTTGATGTGGTAGTGGAGAAGGTAGAGCCTACCTCAGCAGAGCCATCCATTGAGGTGATGACTGGAGTCGTGTCCAAGTCTTCAGGTGGTAGCAGCACACGACAGATGGGTGAGGCGTTAGGAGATATATCCACCTTCGATGAGGCACTAGCAGGTACAGAGGTATTGGATGATGGTCGTAGACAGCGGTATCATCGGCTTCGGACGGACCTTCGAGTTTTGAGAGGGAAGGCCACGTCAGTACGGGAGGCCATCTTGTTGCAGGACTAGGAGCTGGAGGGTATGAGAGTGACTTGTGCCAAGTCGGCGGCCAAGTTGGTCCGCATTCGGGAACGACTGGATTCCCTGATGATACAATCAGAGGGCACGTTGGAGCGTCAGATCATTCCCCTTCAGGCATGCATGGATGGGACTAGTAGTGTTGTTGGGTCATCTCTTCCCGTTGGAGAGAGAGAGGCAGAGCCACCTAGTAAGATCTCATATGTTGACTTGGATAGCGGTATGAGACGATCAGAGTTGCACAGGGTACAGCATCCACATGTTGAGGTTGGATGGCGAGAGATTTTGAGTTGGTACTCGGTGGAGCGGGCTATGGAGATAGTGATGGATCCGAGTGTAGCTCAGCAGGATTTTCTATGCATGGGGAATACAGGAACCCCAGATTGGCATTGGGATCCAGGTGGGATCACCTATCGTTTCCCAGGCAGGTCGGCTGGCTATGTCTTGGAGAGTACAGTTGGCCTAGTAGTAGAGCATGTGCAGTTTCGGTCAGCTCTAGTGGCCAACCAGTTTATGGTCAGACTCCCTAGGTTGTCTTGGCATGACATTCATACACGGGATCACGGGGTGGTCAACACACCTTGGCAGGAGCTTGTCGGAGGAGGTGGCAATGGCAGGCCACCAGATGGCGCCTTGTATGGGGCCAAGGATTCTTCACCTTTGTGTGGGGCACAGAGGACGCAGCAGAGCCGAGCAGTAGTGGTAACACTACTGACACATAGGGAGATTCACTTCTCAAACCCCTTGAGGAGGTTTTGGAGTGATGATCCATTCATTGGTGGGTATAGCGATGCGACAGTGGAGGCGATGTTACCGATTGGTGGTAGTCCGACATGTAGAGGCACAGCTCTAGGTCATCACATTCAGGGATGTGTGGGAGCCTCTATCATTGAGCAGTGGATTGCCGGTGGACATGGAGTTGCATGGTGGTGTACCGTAGTGTGTGGGACTGCATTGTGGAGTAGGAGTGTCCTACATCGCATTGATAGCACGCGGGGAGTGACCGATGCCTGGACACAGTCAGGGCACGAGACAGTACAGGGTGGTACAACAGTAGCTTGGGGTATCCAGCAGCACACAGGGGTATGCCTCAGTGTGCAGTGGCATGCTGAGGAGTACATGGATGACCGATGGTATGCGAGGGCATATGGTGTTTCACAGCATGGTTTTAGCGTATTGCATCCAGGGAGGCTCACGGATAGGGACACCAGGCTTACCGTTGGGAGTATTTCACCCAGGATCGATGAAGAGACAAAGGAGCGATACTTGGCAGTATCTGTGGGGACTCACACACCTGACTCGCTTCGACATCACCCACAGGTACAGTTGATTATGTTTTTGACCTTTGGCACTTTGGGCGTGAGCAGCAGGGTACGCGAGGTTCACCCAAGATATTTGGATGACACTCAGTACACTAGGCGAGAGACTTCTCAGCAGTGGCACTGGGTTGGTGTGCTAGTTGACAGCCACAGGTTGGGGGATGAGATGATCCTTTGCAGAGGTGTTGCATCAGTCATCACTGAGCCTACGCTTGGGGAGCAGGTCATGAGGGAGACATGCATCACTTTTCCCTCACGGCATGTCGAGAACATGCATGGGCAGAGGATACTGGGTACAGCAGAGGTAGCATCCCAATATGTTTTTGGGCTCCAGACACTGTATCGACACTTTATCGAGAGGATGGGTGCCCACATTGAGTCGATGAGGGATATGCGGCTAACATTGGGGTCAGACATCGAGGTGGGACAGTCATATGCACTGACATCGAGTACGGTGACAACAGCTGCAGGTCCGTATTCTCTAGAGGTTTTGGAGGTCGATGGGATTGTTCTGCAGGGGACCAGTAGACAACGGGAGCATGACATTCCTGATCAAGAGTGGGAGGAGTTGTTGGATATGGTGGAGCATCCATTTGTGGGTCGACACAGGGATGAGACGCAGATAGGTGCACACACAGTCAGCAGAGCTGCAGTATTTTTAGTGTGTAGCACTCCCCAAGAGTACATCGATGGAGCTTGCAGCATATCTTGCCCACTTTGGCCCATTATAGAGAGAGGGGCTTCCTTCTACAGGCAGCTTTCACTGGCACACAGGGCAAAGCAGTGGGAGTTGATTACGAGTTGGCGACAGCACTCCCGGCATGTTCCATATGCAGTTGTTATCGCTACATCAGATTCTTCTTCCATGATGGACTGGCGGGAGATCATGAGTTGGTACCCTCTTGATGTTATGGTATTCTTCGGAGGAAGCACAACAGAGCAGGGGCCCATGGACATAGCACATGTTATAGATTCCAGCTGACAGGGGGACACAGGTCATCATTTCTTCAGCACCCCATCCCGATTTCAGGGGAGTAGGATCAGCATGGGATTGAGTCAGGACTTGGACTGGAGAGAGGTGAGGAGTTTGTATGCAGTTGGTGGGGCAGTAAATGCAGTTACAGGTGTAGTACAACATGAGCCTGGGAGCATTGATGCCAGTTGGTGGTCTTCACCCCTGAGAGCATCAGTTATAGCTAGAGATAGTGCGCAGCCTGAGCCGTGGGACTTGGGCAATGATTGGCCCTGGTGGCATTGTGAGCTGAGAGGATTGTCGGTCAGTGAGAGATCAGTTTGGGATCCTGGCATTGAAAGGACCCTTCATGTCAGGGTGATGCAGAGGTCAGAGAGGGTTCAGTGGCACATCTGGGACCCCGGCACATTTTGCAGTGTTAGTGGGGAGCATCGGCTAGAGAGGAGGCTTGTTCAGGCGTTGTTGGAGGACAAGCAGTTTTTGCCGGATGAGGATGCCACTTGGGAGAGCGAGGAGATTTTGCAGCATCCATCACTTTAGTTGCTTGAGGACAAGCAACATTTTGCCGGGGGAGACTGTAATATTTCTAATTAGCACCGCTAATTGGAATATTTGATTTTTGTATAGTTTTGTCGACTATAGTTTATTAATAAATAAAAGTGAGAAAAGGGGTCTAACTCACTTAAATAAATTAAAGTGTTTCCCTAGTAGATGCAACGTTGTAACTTAAGGGGGGAGCCAAGGGGGGCCACACATCACGTGGAGGAGCCAATGAGAGAGAGGACGTTGGTTTTGGAGGGAAACCAATGCTATAAAAGGTGGAGGAGCCTCCTCATTTGGGAATTATTGATGTTGTTGATGATATTTTGAGCTAGACTTCTGTCTACTTGAGCACGTTGGCTGTTTAGTCGGTCTGCAGCACTGTTTAGTGCGACTAAGTGTCTCCGGTCGGAGATCTCACCCTTGGCCCCGGGGGACTTCGAGTGCCTGCTCGGGCAAGGTATTTCTTCAGTCTTTAGCAGGTGATTTGGTTGGGTGTTTTGCTGAGGAGCTGAGCTTCATTGGGAGACTGCGCAGTCTTTGGAGGGAGGACGCAGTTTGAGTTAGAGCTGTTCAGTTGTGGGGATTTCTGTGGGAGATTCAGTGTATTTCGGCGTGGAGGTTTAGTCTCTATCAGTTGGAGAGTTTCCGGAGGGATTTGTGGCTCTTTCTCAGCATACTTCATTTGGCATCTGCGCTGGGCCTGGAGGGACAGCGTTTTTTTTCCTTGAGGAGGGCTTCTGGGGTGATTTTCGGAGGTGGTCCATTTTGTTCATGGTTTCTGGGTTTTGTCCGGAGCAGAGAGTATAGGTGATCTACAGATTTTCAGCTCATTCCGGCGAGGGGATCAGCCCCTAGTTCCAGTTCATTGCATCAACAGCAGTTTACGGCAGTTTCTTCCAGCAGCTGGGACGCAGTCTCTATAGCAGCCATTTCCTGTTTCTGAGAGGGTTCTTCACTTGCCTTGTGCAAGGATAGGTGCTTTTATTCTGATTATCCATTGTACCCATTTACATTCTCAGATTAATAAAATGGCTTAGCATTCCTGGCATTTTATGTGTACTTGCTTCATATTCTACTTTCGGCATTTTCCTATATAGTTGTATGCTTGTATTACTGTGTATTGCTGTCTATTTCCTATTCGGATTATTACATAGAATCACATTTCCTTCAAGAAGTTTACTCTAAATTTCAACCAAATTTGCAGATGCCCCGAAAGAAACCCTAACTTCACATCAAAAAACTAAAATTCCATGTTGATCAACTAGAAAGTTAGAAAGAAATTAAAATCTTGTAACACATATTTCAAATTCCTTCGGATTTCCTTACATAAACGACAAAGCTGAAATGAAAAATATGTTATTTTTTTAATTAAGGCCACCTCAATTCCCCTACTCTTTTTTCTTTTATGGGTGAGCTACTCTTGTTCAAACCCCATCACAGTGATAAGAGTAAGCACAACTCAAGGAGGTATGAAAATTCACACAGGTTTTCCAAGCTACAAACAATAGATCCTGAAGACTCTAGTACTTTAGTGTTGGTGAAATACACTACAATTTCAATAATGTTTACAATTAAACTCACCTTCACCTAGTATAATAAGTAAGGATAACATTAAATAAAAATGCAATCGTGACAACTCTACCAATTTCACCGAACGTTTTCCCATAAAATTAGGTTTTGACGACAACAAATAAGTATCTTTTCGTCAATAAAATTACGTTGAACTTATGTCAATGGCAAATTCTCACAATATCTTGGGATTTGTGGCCAGGAAAGAGGTCAAAGAGTTGATCTTTTTCATGGCAGTCAAATTCCAGGATATTCCTGAAATTGTAATCTAGATAAGGATGCCCCAAAAATTAAGCAAACATACCTTGATTTCCAACTCTCTAAAACTGGAAGGAGGAATGAAAGGAAAGATGGAAAAAGAATCCAAAGCAATAATATGAAAGGAAAACATCAAAGATGACTACGACTAAATCTATAATGGTCAATATTTTGAAGCTTGTTGATAAGCAAGGGAAGGGTTGAGTACACTAAAAGACTGTAACTTTTGTACAATCCACTAACAATCCAACACGACCAAATAAAATAAGACATATGTGCTAGCCACCCTTCCAAGCACACAACTAAACATGAAATCAGAAGTGGCACATTGAAAAATCGTCACCAGCGTCCATCACAGGCTCCATCCCTATTTTCTTTAGCTATGATTTTACCTGCTGCTACAGGTTGACCCTCCTTTGAAATAGCACCTACTTTCACACTTTTATCTAGTATAAATACATTAATAAATGAAAAAGACTCACATCATGTAATTGATCATGGAAAGGCAAGTTGTTCAGTTGCTTTTATCCAACTGACTACAAAAATTGAATCATCGAAAACTTGTATTGTGTGAGTTTTTTGGTCCAATTATCAAGCCTAGAAACCATAATGACATTTATATGCAAACAAAATACATTTAACATGAACCTGAAATTAGAATCAGTCTCCATATATTTAGAGTTACTCATATTAGAAACTACAAAAGCCAAATTATGAAGTTATACAGATAATTGAATTACATAGTCTCATGGTTCATATCTTAAAATTTGTACTTGAAATACAATTACTCCATCTCTTTCAGCCTCCTCTCTGTGAAAGATCTGAGTATTTTTTATTTTATAAATGAGACTTTTCATATACTTCTTATATAAATATTTATGTTTTGTCAATCTCATTAAGATGTAGTGATGTCTATATGTTTATTTTGGGTTTTATTTTAGATTTGTAAGAGACAAAATATTATGAAATGTGAAATTTGTTAGTAAAGTTTGATATTTCAAATCTCTCACCAAAAATGAGTATATTTTGAAAATTTTACTATATATAACAACTTTTTATTAACACAAAAATTGACGAATTTTCTTCTTGAAAATAAAATGTAAAAATAAAAAAATAATATATTATTGTCAATTAAAATGCATTTTTTTAAACTCTCATTATAAATATAAAAAACTACCTAAATATATATCCTTCTAATTAAAATTAAAACCAACCCTTTAAATTTGATCACTAATCGGGAGAGAATTTTTCAATTGAATTCCTACCACTTACCAATCCCACAAAGTGCATAAATCCAACTAGACGTACTTTCCTTGAATTAAATTGATTCAGTAAAGGATAGGAAGGAGGCATTTTAATAATAATGGGCCCTATTTTTTTAATCTCATCCGTGGATGAATTAATATACAACTTTTATGTAAACGATTTATATCAAAAGAATAGGGCAATCCTCATTAGTGTGTAGCCTTTAAAAAGTGGGTTATATTATAGAAACGTAAGCTGATTTATGGTGTTTTATCCCTTTTCAGAATATAAAAACGCTTTTCTGTTTCTGAAATATATAATGGGTTGAATTATTTTCAATTCTTTTTTAATTTTAGATATTCTTTTCATTTTAAATACTTTGATTCCTCGGATGACTTATTATGGATTTCTTTTATATAATGGGTTGAAATTTTTTATGGATTTATTTTTATACAATGAGTTGAAATCTTTTTTAATTTTGAATGATGTTTTTATTTTAACTAAATAATGTATTTTGTTTATGGTGTGACTTATTATGGTATTGTAAGTTAGATGGTTAGTTTATATGACTTTATTCTTGTATTAAATTAAAATTACTTTTATTTATAAAAGTAGAAAGTGTTATATTAGAGGTTGCCTCTAAAGGTGCAAGAATACACCGAAGGTATAGAAGAACTGAAAAGATTCTCTCCCCAATATATGTTTATGAGTTTAGATAAACAGGAGCAAGTAATTGTGGAATTTAAGCCAATTAATGAGGGATTTTGTTTGGTGAATACATATTTTCGATAACTCTATTAAATAATTTTCGCTTCGTGTGAGGCTAAGGTAAGATATTCGGGGTCAAAGTCAGTACACTGAAGCATTCTGTTCAGTTGTTTTGTTGCTCCAGGTTCGTCCTTTAGTTGCAGGCAAATTTTAAACTGGAATAAAAGGAAATGTATGAAGATTGAGGATAAAAAATGTACTTTGGAACAATTTGGGAACATATGAACGTGTATTCAAACGAAATTTCCGGGAAATAAATATACCTGTAGAAATATGCAAACAATACTAGGTTCAACCTGCGAAGAAAGAAGCAGATTAAAGAAAGAACTTATCGTTGTGTATACAAAGTTTCGGGACTCAAGTGCTGATAGACAAGGAAACGCGAACATGCAAAAGAAAGAAAGCGAAGTTGGAAACAAGCGGATTAATGAACTAATTTGCCATTTTCTTGACAGAAATTTGGGTAATCGGATCAATCTTTACTGTTTAAAGAAAATGTGTGTTAAGAAAGGACTTCTTAATCAACCTTTTCTGCTTCGGAAATGTATTCGTATGCACGGTCGTATTGCGAGAGGCCGAGGTGACAAAGGCATAGTACGCGGAGAGATTTTGCTCGGCAAACGATGTGCTCTGTGTCGAAAGGAATGTAAAGCATGGATCCTTCAAAGAGTGCGGCGCTGATTTCGTAAAGCTTTGCCCTAAAGAATTCAGATACACTGCCATAAAACGCAAAGATTACTTATTTATTTAATTTAATTATGGACATTCAAATACACAAACTAGAAAGTCATGCATTTTTCCAATATATTTAAAATTTCTGATGTTTTGCCCGAAAGAATCTAGATCAACAGTTATAAAATGCTACCTATTATTGAACACAAATCTTGATGGATATTTAAATGCAAAAAGTACAGGATTTTTTATTTTTATTTTTTCAAATCACTTTCTTGCCTGTTCCAAAGGATAGCATGCACGCAACGCCGTTCACTTGAAGAATGCTCATCCGCCTCTGCTAGGAATTTGATAATTCTTTCATCGGTTGCAATATGCAGTGCCAACGCTACTTTAGCCTTGTAACTTGGATCTGCCGAAGACACATTTCTAAGAATCTTATCAAGAACTCTAACTGGTAGCTCCTTTTTAGAGGGAAAAGGATTCTGCAGCCGAAAAAATGCAGATCTGGCAGTTTCCCAACCTCCATAGCCGGACTGAATAAAGATCTCAACCGCAGAAATACAAATATCTAAAGGCGCTCCACTGTGTCCAAGAAGTGCACCAAGTTCCTTCTCAGCGTCCTCACTGAGACCAAACCTATGTACGCCTTCAAAGCCAGAAACAGAGTCGTTGGATGATCCGACTCGTCTTTGAGAACCGCCACACATTTCAGAACGCTATCAAAATTCTCCACCTGAAGATGAGCCACGGCAAGATACCGAAGGGTTTTGAGCCTCACATTTTCCAGCAAAACTCTTTCGTCGGACTTCGCCAGGCATTTCACAAGAGCTTCCGAGCAAATCTCAAAAGCCTGGTTTAAAAACTTTACGAAATCACCATCGGCGCTGCCTCCTTCTTCCGTTTTAGCCAACATAGTCTTTCCGTAATACAAATATTGTTGCGCAAGCTCACGGTAACGCTCCGTTGCGTCTAACAAAAGCCCCTTGGCCCTGCCAAGCAAGGTGCAGGTGAGCGTCCTCTGAGACATTTCCCAGGCCGTTCTAGCCCTCGAAATAAGGAGCTCAAATGAAAATTTCCACCCCTCTTCACCGTCACAAGACAAATTCTCATTTTCCTTGGATTTAGAAATCAGCTCCGTGGCCTTCTCAAAGCACGAGGCAGCGAGTTCAAATTTATGAATTTTGTGCCAAATTACGCCCGTTTTGTGAAAAAAGGTTGCTATCTTGATGAAACTAGAGGGAATTCCATCCACTTTCCCGGCTATCAGCAGCAAATCGCTTGCGAGATGACGGAGCTTGACATGTTCTTCGTCATATTGTTGCCCGGCTTGCATAGCATTGGCCATGTCTACGCAGGTGTTCCAGAGCCGGTAACTCAATTTCCACAGTTGCAGCTTCTGGTCTTCTTGCAATAGGGCTTTACATGGCATCAAACGTATCATATACTCCCTTAATTTCTTGATGTTTTCGGCACTCACCATGGGAACAATTTGTTCTATCTGCGCAATCTGTTTCTCCATTTTTGTTACGACTGAAGCAACAGTTACCAATCCTTCTTCTGCCATTTCTTCGCTTAGAACCTCTGATATGTGCATCTTTACTCATACACGACCAAATTGTTGCGGGTTTCGCAGGGTAACTGCATGCAGGTGCAGGTGCTTGTTTGAAGGGTTGGATGGAGTGGTGGGTGGCAAAGACACGAGCTGGGAGGAATTCATAGTCCTCGTGAATTGAACAATTATTAGAAAAAGAGGAATGTTGCACATACTAATCGCAAAGAGCGAAATGGAAACATCCATCCGGCATCCGCGGCAATGGTAACAGAAGATCAACGGCTTAAAACAATGACAACTGTGCCCAGAATGAACGGTAGAAAATGAAAATGTTGACGATGGTTTGGTGGAATTCTTCCAATATAACACTTTCGGTGTAATAATGACTTATTAAAAGTGATTTATTCAGTCTAATATTAAATTAAAATTAAATTAGAAATACCCCTATTTATAGAAGTAGAAAATGTTATACAATGACTTATTAGAAGTGACTTATTATGGGTTTCTTTTTATACAAGGAGTTGAAATCTTTTTTACACTTGTATATTATCTTTATTTCAACTAAATAATGTTTCATATATGGTGTGACTTATTATCGTATTGTAAGTTGGATAGTTAGTTCACATTACTTCATTCTTATATTAAATTTAAAGTACATTTTATTTATGGAAGTAGTATATATATATAATTCTCTTTTACCATTGAACTTGTGAGAACCAAACATGTTGGGTTGGGAGTGACCATATAAAGTTATTGAATTGTATTTGATCATTTACCTTTATGTATATATTGACACATTAATAAATTGGCTTGGATAGTTGTGCAAAAATGAGACTTTATACACTACTAAACATTGCAAAATTATGAGTAATAAGTCAGTAACACAATTCACAACAAATAATATTGTTATAGAGTGAGGTAGCATTACAAAGTGGTATCAGAGCCTAGGTTCAACTTATGGATTGAATGGGCCTTGAACGATAAATATTCTCAGATAAAAATTAAGTATTAAATTGTGTACGTTTCCACAATCATGAACATAATGTTGATGAGAACTTCTAGAATCCTATGTATTTTGCTCGAAAAGCCCGATGTTTCGGGTGAACCCTTCATCCATCTTCAGGGGCAAGAAGCCAAAACAGATTAATAAATATATGTTAGCATGTTGACATAATAAGTCATAATTTACTAATAGTCATATTTGACTAACAATCATATGTGTGTAGCATCACAAAGCAAGAAACATACATAATCTGAGAGTAGGAGATAAGTAGCAACTTGGAGCACTAAAATGCAGCTAGGGATACATATGATCAAGAACAAGAATCTGTGGGGAAGAGGGTGGAGGAAAATTCTCTTGACTAGATGGACACCCTCAGAAGTCTGAAGGTCAAGCTAAGAAGTTGCAAGGTAGACAAGGAAATGATCATTAATGTTCAAGAGAAACGAGCAAATGTAAACGTGATGATCTTGCAAACCATGTCAGACTTAAAAAGAAAAAAACAAGGTGAGCCTATTGTTAGCTACCTAGAAAAACACAAATCCATGAAAAGCCCCACTGAGATAGAAAGGTGGGGATTTGAAGCCGATAAATCATAAGGTAGTAAGTCAAAAAGGCATAGGCAAGATAGTGAGGACACTGCGAGAGGGGGAACTCCATGGAACGACCTAGAGAAAAAAGCACATGATCCTGATCAATCATTAAGAATGATAGTTCAAAGATATTACCAACATGAGAGAAGTAACAAAAGTCGAATGCCGGAGGAATTCAAAAAAGAAAGACCTCCCACTTTTGATGGAGATTATAAGAAGGTCGAAGAGGCATAGTCTTGGCTACTAGGGATGAATAATTACTTCAGAGTACATGGCTACTCTGAAAACATGAAGCCTAGAGTAGCAATTTTTAGCCTTAAAGGAGAGATAGATATATGGTGGGAAGACTTAAGCAACGTCAAAGCTATTCAAGAAAGGGAATTGTCATGGGATGAATTTGAAAAACATTTTTGAGACAATTATATGTCTGCAAGGTATTATAATGCCAAGGTCAAAGAGTTTCATGAACTCAATTTAGGTTAACTTACTCCATATAAATATACAAATAAGTTCTTATAACTACTGAGGTCATACGAGAGGAATATGGAGGGAAGCGGTGCATCGGTCTGCGTTTACCCTAGGGTTTGATACTCTGCTTCTCTGGCTGTTGCGGCGGAAGCTCACGATGGGGGCGATTTTGTGGCGAAGAACAACTGCGGGCCTGTTACCAGTTTTTCGGAGGGGCCGTGCTCCTTCCCACCCGATTACTCTGATTTCCGATGTGTTTTGGCAGCGGCGTTTTTACACTGTCATTGGACCTGGGTACAGAGTCTCGGAACAGGGGCTGTTGTTGTGCGACAAGTATCCACGGTGTTTATTGGTTCGGTGGCCTTCGATGGCTGGAGGAGGTCAATAGTAGTTGTGGATCATTTGTTGGCCTATACCCAACGCAGCCTATGCGATTATAGTGCTCTGTTTGGGAGGCCTCGACTGTTTGCGGCCATTGATGTTCCTGCACGCCTGTTATGCCAGAAGGAAGAGGGTGCCGGCCTTATCACTGGCAGGGATTCTCGGGTAGGCTATGCACCATTTCAAATTTTCATTAAATCTCCTGCTGGTAATAGTTTTGTTATATGGATTCGAGATACAGATTCCATATTAATTTTGAAGGGAAAAATCCAGTCTACTTCTGGCTTCCCATCTCACCTCCAGTCTTTAATATTTGGGGGAAAAGCATTAGTGGATACCAGAACTCTTAACGAATATGCCATTGCTTCTGGTTCCACTGTCTATCTTAACTTACAATTGCGGGGGGGGGAATTAGGACCGAACAGACCTCATGGAACTACCCTGGATGCCAGTGCGTCCAACACTGCTCACTCCAAGGGACCTTCATACAGGAACGTCCTACAAGGGGGGAAAAACAAAGCTGCTACAGAGACTGTGGCCCAAGCAGAAAACTCCCCCAAGCCATACATTGTGGAACAGCAGAACTGCGCTCCTGAAATAAGCATATACATTCCATATATAGATGTGCATAGAACCATGTTTGAATCACAAGCAATAATATGAAAATTCAACTGCTTCTAGCCCAAACCAGTGGAGCTTTTCCAATGGATATTTACCAACTGGACCATGGACTGTGAAATACACCTATGCTCAAAAGGTTTCTTCATAGTCAAGTTTTCATCATCAGAAGACAGAGATATCATACTTAAGGAGGGGCCATGGTTTTAGGGATCTACTGGACTCTTCATCACACCATGGTTCCCGGAATTTGATGCCAACACCATGGAGGTGACCAAAATGTCGGTTTCGGTACGGTTTCACAACCTCCCGCTTCATTTCTGGCAGGAAAGTGTTCTTGGAGGTATTGGAAATATCCTTGGTAGATATATCAAAACTGATATACAACGAATGGAGGAGCGCATTTACACCTTCGCACAAATTTGTGTGGAAGTGGATTTGAGCAAAGGTCTACCAGAGTGCATCAGATTGAATCATAAACAACATCGATGGACATAACACTTAGATTATGAGAACACAGAATTTCGATGTCGGATATGCAGGAGCACGGGACACCTACAAAACACTTGCCCGGCAGCCCCAAGAGATAACAAGAGAAAGAAGAAAACAGGCAAAGTAGCCAAAGGATGGCAATACCCATCAGAAGAGCCAGAACAGCAAGAGGAAGAGGAAGAACCTATCCCACAAGATAGTAAACTAACAGACACTACCTTGGACCCACAAGAACAGGAAATGCAAGAACCCATTGATGCCACCACCATGACACAGCCGGATATGGATCTGGGGGTAACAGACAGCGGGGGGAATAAAAGACTACATACCTCAGACACATTAGACTCTGACAAGGACATTGGAGCGCATACAGAAGATAAACAGCTCATCATTGTATCAACCACGCCAACACAAGGTGCCTGGCGGAAGTTTAAAAAGAAAACAGGGAGAAAAGCCTAATTCTCTCTTATTGTATTATATCTGCGGCATACTTGCTTGTTTTGATTGACACTTACCAGCTCATGTAACATGTAATTTTGTTTTTATCATAAAATTACGAATTTTTCCTTTGTGAAAAACTACTGAGGTCATACCATATATTAAGGAAAAAAGAGTAAAAATCAAGTGATACCTCAATGGGTTACCTTAGTCATTCAGATATCAGCTCAAATTTGATGAACCTAAAACATTGGAAGATACTATCCGAAAAATTGGTTAGTGTTATGAACAATCCAGACACGAGATTGAGAACTGGATGGACTAGAAAAAGAAAGATCGGAGCAACTTCAAGGGGAAAGAGTCAAAATCCTTTGGGTATAAGAAAATGGGAAAAGGGGGGAAATTCACCACTTACGCCAAAGGTGAAACCCATCAAACACACCCTTCTAATAAAGAGAAACCCTCCAAGTCAGTTAGAAACGAAGCAGAGTTACTAGAAAATGGAATGTTGGAAATGTGGGTCGAATCGCATGTTAAGGGACTGCCCTCAACAATAGAATCAAAGTAACAAAAGGCTATACAACATGGAAGAAGTGGTGACAGTAAATGATGTAGCCAAGAGTATGCCTCGGATTTATGCTACATTGTACAATATACAAGTTGATCACCAAGCCTCAATTATCAAGATGGAAGGAAATATCATTAATCAATTTGTTTCAATTTTAATTGACCCTAGATCTAACCTTATTTATGTTAACCCTAAATTAGTAAAATAATGCAATTTGAAAAATAAATTTCATACTAAGCCATGGATGGTTCAGTTAGCCACATGAGCTAGAAAGAAAGTAACAGAATTGGTAGGATCATGTCACCTAGATTTGAATGGTATTCCTACAACAACAAATCTCAACGTTCTTTCATTGGGTTAATATGATGCCTTGATTGGCATAGACTAGATGTAAAACCAAATGAACAAGGTAGATTGCTATAATAAATCGTTGGAATGCATGGATGACGAAGGCAAGGAAATAACATTACAAGGGAAAAAGAAACCCATTTATATAAGAGATATTTCAACAACTCAATCAAATAAGTGCAATCATAAATGGTGTACTCTATTCACGATTCAAGTGAATAGTATAGAAGAAAAAAATAAAACCAATTTTGACAACCACCCCATCTTACTACAGTATAGCAATGTATTTTCAGTTGAAATACCACGATTACCACCTAAGATGGACATTGATTTCTCTATCGAGTTAATCTCTAGATCAGTGCTAGTCTCCAAGACACCTTGTCACATGAGCGCCCTCGAATTTATGGAAATAAAATTGTAGCTCAAGGAATTGTTGGATAAAGGGGAAATCAAGCCCAATTTGTCACCATGGGGAGAACCGATTTTGTTTGTAAAGGAAAAAGACGGTACATTTTGATTATGCATCGATTATCGGAAACTGAATAAAGAAACAATAAAAAATAAATACCCATTGCCAAGAATCAATGATTTGTTCGATCAACTAAGAGGAGACATGTTTTTTTCGAAAATTGACTTAAGGTCGGGATATCACCAATTCAGGATCAAGGATGAAAACATTGTAACAACCCCTAGTTGATTTTCCATGTAAATAAAATAAGACCAAGGTTATGGGACATGTATTCCAAGATGAATGGTGGGAAAAATATCATAGTGGGCATCACTTGTGTATTATTAAAGGCTATGGAAATTGGCAAAGGCAAAGAGGCAATAATTGGCATTTAATTATGAAAATAAAGGAAAATAGGAGAAAGGAAGGTGAAGAGACACAAATTTGCATGCAAGGTAAATTTGAGGGAAAATAAAAGAAAATGAATAAAATAGAGGCATTAATGACAAAAAGGCTTCAAAGAAATAGTTGCTAGATTTTGACAGGATTGAGTTGAGCTCTCCTTTCATTCTCTCATTCTCTTGTACTATTGCACACTTAGAGAATTCTTGGAGCATGCTTGGAGCACTCTAGCATTCACATGGATTTGGAGAAAGAAGGCAAAGGAAAGAAAGGAAGCATAAGGATACAATTGGATCAACAACTACACATGGATTGTTTTGCATGTATGATCTCCTTGTTGGTTTTTGGATGCATGGTATATGCATGTGGTTTTCATTGGCATGGATATTTGCATGGATTGACAGTGGTATCGGCCTTGCCTTTCCATTTCCTGGATATCCATAGTGGTGTGGGTTTCCCACTTTTTATTATTATTATTGGTGCTCAGGTTCCCTATTTCTATGGGTTGGAACAAATGCTCTGGAGCCTTGTGGGTTGAGTTACTAGTCCCTGGAGCCGTGGGTTGGAACAAATGATTTGGAGACCTGGAAGGTTGTGGGTTGAGTTACTAGTTCCTGGAGCCATGGACAGTTTGGGTAGAGATCGGTCTAGTTGATATTAGTGATTTATGGACCGTATAGGTGAGATCACTGTGATTGAGGGTCAAGGTGGTTTGGTATTTGGAATCCCTAGTTTGTGTCTCTTTGATTCAACCCATGAGATCCCACATTCATGCTTGGAATATGATAGGGGTGATTGGTTGAAAGAGAGATTTGGTTCAGCCCAATCTATGGTCAAGTGGTACGTGGAAGTCCCTAACTTGGTTGGCATTTTCATATGTTAATATGATATATTTTCCTATTGTGATCTATGACTGTTTGTAGTGATTATGTTGGGTATTTTATGGTTGAATTTCCGTGGTTTCTATTATGTTTATATGTTGGTTATATGCTAGTTATATGATTTAATCTATCTACGGATTTTGACATGTTTTGATAAATTATTGAATGGTTTAGGAATACATGGACTAACAAGTGTTGTTGCAGCTAGTTAAAGAGGTATTGGAGCCTTCTCGGTGATTCTCGGATGAATAATATTAGTTTATGATCAAATATAGATTCATGACCTATAGCTTATATGTTTTTCATATGTTTTACGAAATTTCTATCATGGACTAGGCATGTCTAGGCCAAGTTATTGCTTGAGTTTTGATTGATTAGCATTGTCATTACCTTTTATTACATTCTGGAAGGCTGTTGGTTATTCTGGGAAGTGGTCTAGAGGCTAGCCTGAAAAAGTGGCTCAAATCTCGAAACTACTAGCGCAAAATTGCGGATTTTAGGTCAAAACCACATGGAGGTAGTCCTATGCATGCGGTTGGGACCTCATAATTGCATTGATGTTGTGTTGTGTGTGTAGTTGGGGATTTTCCCTAGTGGAAGAGAATTCCAGCTCAGCGATTGACCACTTGGTGTGGTTTGCCGCCTCCTGAGTGATTTGTGGTCTCTGAGGGATGTTACTATGTGGTCATATTTCAAGCCTCACATCCATAACTGGAACTTGGAGGTAAGGTCATATCATAGTGACACTTGTCTCATGTTTACCTTGGCGAGCTTGTTAAAGTGGTTAAAAGTGGGAGGAGGTATTACAGGGTGGTATCAGAGCTTCCAAATTCAAACACTTGGACTGGATGGGCTAAAATTCATATGGTTATGCATGCATGTTAGTTTTTTATGTCTTCATCGTCCATGCATGTTAGTTTTCAATGTGTTTTGTGATTGTTATGGTTATCATGCATAGTAGGCCAGACATGCATTGCGGTGGTCATTATTGCAGTTTGTATCATGATGATGATGTTGGTGTGTTATGAGGTTGAGATGTTGACATGTTGCTATATATATATATATATATATAGTGTTGATATGGATTGATTGTGCAGACGAGATAGCCTCCCTTGAACTTCACACTAAGGTATGCTTTTGATTATGTCCATATTTGGTTTATCTAACATGACATGTTTGCAGGAGATAGAAGATCAAAGGGGAAGACCAGAATGGTGGACTACAACTCATGTGACTCTCCTTACAGATCAGCTAAGTATTAAGGAGATGAGTATTCTCTTGATTTAGCAGATACACTAAGAAGTTTGAAGTAGAGATCAAAAGTTGTAAGGTAGACAATAACAGGATGATTGAGTCATAGGAAATACTTGCTAGAGAGCATGAAAAGCAAGCATAATTTAATGCAGCGATCCTTCATAGCCTAGCAGAGTTGCAGAGATAGGGACAGTTAAGGATTAGTCATGGACATGAGGAAAGGATTAATGGGGCATATAATAGTAGGTCTTAATCAGGATACAGGTTGGACATCAATGAAATAGCTAGAGGTGGATGATGGTTGGATACACCCGACAAGAGAGGTAGTGTTCATGGATTCTATTCTAGTTCCAATTCTAAGAGACATAATCATTATTACTACCAACATCCTTATAGGAGAAGTGAGAAGCAGTATTTTCTAGAAGAGTTCAAGAAAGACAAACCTCATACTTTTGATGGGGATGTGAAGAAACTAGAAGATGTAGAAGCATGAATACTTGGGATGAAGAATTTCCTTGAATTGCATGATTATTTAGAGAATATGAAATATAGGATAACATCTTCAGTCTCAAGGGAAGAGCATATATCTGGTGGGAAGAAGTGAAATGTGTTAGAGGAATCAAGGTAGAAGAGTTGAGTTGGCATGAGTTTAAAAGACTCTTCGGGAATATTTACTTGTCTGAGAGATATTATGATGGAAAGCCCAAGGAATTCTATGAGTTGAAGATGGTTTCCATACACTACTACATTTGGCGGAAATTCCGACACTTGGTTCCGACGCTTTTGACCAAATGTCGGAAATTTCCCCAAATTTTTTCCATCCCGCCCGAAACCGTCACTATACCGACATTTATAGAAAAGTTTCGCAATGTCGACACTTAGACAAAGTGTCGCAATTGCGACGTTTGGAGGAAGACGTCGCAATTGCGACACTATGGCCCAAAGCGTCGTTATTGCGACGACTGCCTCCAAACGTCGCAAATGCGACACAATGTCTAAGTGTCGCAATTGCAACGTTTGGAGGCACCCGTCGCAATAGCGACGCTTTGTCCACCGTCGGTATAACGACACTTATATGCGCGCTACATAAAATTACGAAACTTATATGCGCGCTACATAAAAATGATTTTATTGTTCGTATCCATCGCAATAGCTACATTAACGTCTGATATCATGCGCGCATTCGCCCTCCGCTCTTACATAACAGCATTCGCCCTTAGCATTCGCCCTCAGCTCTTGCAGAACAGCATTCGCCCTCAGCTCTTGCAAAATGGTAAGTTCTTACTACAGGCCCTTCCTCCTATAGGAGGGTTGACTCTATTTGGGTTTTTTTGGTCAATTCCATTGGATTGTGTTAGGCTGTAGGGTTCTCTCTAGATGTCAAGAATCAAGATTCAAAACCCTCTATTATCTTCATCACCCAATACAATATTTAAATTTTTCCCAAAGAAACGCTTATTAATTTGGAAGCCATTATTTCTCCCTGCTTTAAAAACCCTACATTTAAATGAAAACAAGCATTGCATTTCAACTACAAAAATCTATTAGTGTTCAAATGTACATGTGTGCTACATTAACGTCTGATATCACGTGCGCATTCGCCCTCCGCTCTTGCAGAATAGCATTCACCCTTAGCATTCGCCCTCAGCTCTTGCAGAACAGCATTCGCCCTCATCATTTGCCCTGAGCTCTTGCAGAACAACATTCGCCCTGAGCTCTTGCAAAACAGCATTCGCCCTCAGCTCTTGCAGAACAGCATTCACCCTACATTCGCCCTCAGCACTTGCAGAACAGCATTTACCCTTAGCTCTTGCAAAATGGTAAGTTCTTACTGCAGGCCCTTCCTCCTATAGTAGGGTTGACTCTATTTGGGTTTTTTTGGTCAATTCCATTGGATTTTGTTAGGCTGTAGGGTTCTCTCTAGATGTCAAGAATCAAGATTCAATACCCTCTATTATCTTCATCACCCAACACAAGATTTAAATTTTTCCCAAAGAAACACTTATTAAATTGGCCACCATTATTTCTCCCTGCTTTAAAAACCCTACATTTAAATGAAAACAAGCATTGCATTTCAACTACAAAAATCTATTAGTGTTCAAATGTACATGTGTGCATCACTTGTGTAGGGTATTCCTTTTCCACTTTCACATTATCCAAGAATGTGTGCAATATAGTTCATATTTTTTGTGATTTAGATTATCTTGAAAAAGGAAAGGTAAACTATTTCCCATGGAAAAAGAAGGTTTTCCCTTTTTACTACTGGAAATGGTACAAAAAAGTTCCATTTCTACCCGAAACTCCTATGAAACAGGAACCAAATAAAGGCCATGTCCTCAATGGACATCATTTGGCTTTGAAAATGGCCATTGCACCGTGTTGTCTCTTATATTACATCACGATAGTTTCTTAGGTCATTTCTTGTTTCTTGAGATGAAAAACAACCAGAGAAATTGTGAAGATCCTTTCAAGAAATAAATGACCATTTCTCAATAATATCTCAACTATTTTTTATTTTATTCAGTGGTTGCTTACTTTGAGAGAAATTTGACACTTTTATAAGGAATATAACATAAAAACACAAAATGGGAAGGAATTGATGATGTAGATGACCTTTAGTTGTTGTTAATTAAGAATTGATAATACATGATGCATGTTCTGTACTACAAACTAGATTCCTTCCTGGAGTTAGGACACAGAGTATTGAATCAAAGTTGTAGTTTCTAACTTCTTGTATTGGTTCATCAATCTTGAAATTAGGACATTGCATGTCTTCATTGCTTCATGTTTGAATAATTTGCATCATATCGTACAATAGGAAATTAGGAATTATGATTATTATTACTTTATGGATCTGTTAAGTTACTTTTAATTTTGCATGGTTTAGTGTGAAATTATTCTTGTGTGCCCCTAGGCCCAAGTGAAGGAATGCCAAGGACTGAGAACCCTAGTTTTTAAATGGTATTGTTTCTTATACCCAAAAACCCCTCAACATCACTTCTTATTAGTTCTTAACAATAGTGTTGTAAACAATTTGAGAATTGATATAGCAAATCTCGCACTTCTCAAGATAAAGTCCTAAAGCTAAAGTGTGATACCATGTGTAATTCAATAGCCCCATTGTCACCTCACCAACCTCTTTTCACTTCGGGCTAGCTCTCCTCCAACTCAAGGGAGGTTCTCCCTAGTAGATGTTAGGGATCTAATGGCCCAACCAAACCAAGTCAAGAGCCCCCTAACTCTCTATGTTTACTACTATCAATCAAAATATTGAACAGTAGGGTCAGACATGCATCCTGAAGATAAAATTGCCAGGGTATTTTTGGGTAATTTCAAAGGGAAAGTCCCCAAACACATATAATCAAGGAATTATAACGTGATTTCAAACATTAAATATCAAAAAAATCATTTAAAGGATATTGAAATGAAAAAGGTGATGGAAGATAGAAAGTGCCTTACTTAAATGCTCTAAGGATTTTTCAATAGTTGCTCCAAAAGCTTCACTTCAAGGCCCTTTAAGATCGTCTCCAACAATGCTTTACCATCAGCTTCAACAATGTTGCTCCAAAAATGTCCTCAAGGTCTTCACAAAAAGTTTACTAGAAGTTTCTCCAACAATATATTCAATAAGGTCTTCATTGTCAACTCGTCTCTTGTTTGGGTGCCTTAATGTGCAATGACATGTTTCCAGGACTGAATTCAATGCAAGGCATATTTGAAACTCTAACTTTATCGTCCGGTGTCTTATTAGAAATTATTTCAGTTTTCATTTTGTGTTTTTAAGTTAGATATTGTTTTCAAGTTTTTGCATTTATAATTTTATTGCAATGTGGCAGACTGATGAGAGCAGTGCAGGAACAACCCAGAGACGGGATGATCGCGGAAAGAGGCCAGCGGAAGAACATGTAAAGTGCTAGCATTGCTCTATCTTCAGGTATTTTAGTTATTTACATAATTGAAATAATATTAATTTTGTTCAAATATGCAGACACCTAGCCATGGTACGCTTGATGATTCCCTCTTTGAGGAAGAGCTTTCTTCATCCCTATCTCCAATGTTCTTGTTGCGAAAAAAGGCACGAGATGCAAGGTCAGAATTTAATACTTTGATAGACGCGCCTCAAACACCTGAAACAGAAGAGAGGATAAAAAAAAATTATGAGCCAGCTAGAAACATATCAGGTAATAATAAAAAGTCAAAAGGATATTTTTTTTGTTCTGCATGAGATTAATTGTGATAGTTTGATTTTAAATTTTTACATTGACTAAACTAACAAATTTTTTTTTTGTATGTAGCGTTTTCTAGCACTTGCTGAACCCAGTGTTGGTGGTAGTGGGACACAAGGGCAATATATTTCCCAGCAACCCTCTCGTACACCTTCTACTCCTTTAGGTGCCAGCCAAGAAACACACATTGCCCAAGCAGACACCCAGACAACCGCTAAACGTGTTGGCAATGATGAGGCTGATATGGCCAACTACATTATTGCGTTTCTTGGAGCTACACGTGTCAGCTCCACAGGGACCATTAATGGCACGTTGTTGGTGAACGATGAAGGTGTCCCTATAAAGCATGTGCAACTCCCAGGTAAATTTTAATATTTTAACTATTTCATGTACTTTATCTAAAACATATTTATCATGATTTTTATTTTTAAATTAATGATAATATCTTCTTTTTTTCTGTGTAGGAAATAATGAGTTCTACAGGTTTTTGGAGAGCCATGCGTTGGTAATTTTTGGCCCAACCATACGCACAGGGTGGAATTCCCAGAATTCCAACCTGAAAAAAGAACTTCCAGATTATCTAGAAGCCATTTTTGGGGTCGGCACATTTGACAGAACAGCAGTGGCTCAGGTAGCCGGCAAATATTTGAAATATACCAGGGACACCTATAGGATGCAATTGCAATTTAACCCTAGCTACGAGCGTCCTCTCATAGTTCCAGAGAGTGAGTGGAGAGCACTCATCCATGACAGAAAAGAGAAAAGGGCAAAGAAAGAAGGAAAAATGCCAACTGGACCCGCAAGGTAAATTACAACTTTAATTCAATAGCTTTAATTTTCTCTATGTCTAAAATAAAAGTGTGCTACGTCATATCTAACTTCAATCTTTTGATGCTAGGTTTCCTGACACCTCAAAGGCAACCAAAGCTAGGATTGAAAAAAAGGGCCATCACAAGCTAGGCCAGGGCGGCTACTTGAAATTAGTTGCAAGAATTGTAATTAAGTAGCTAAACATCTTATAATTAATTGTATCGCCTTCCAACGTTTTTGTAATCCTATCAAATATGATTAAAAATACACAATAATATGTAATGTAGGGTGATGACTTCGGAACAGAAACTACAGAGGAAGATAAAAATATTGCTTTCCATTTCGGCTATCAAGCCATAGTTGAACGTCGCAGAAGCTTGGGGCAGGTCCCAAGATCCAGAATGCCTGATAAGGTAAAACATTAACCTTTCAATATGTTTGTTTTCGTCCATAAATTTAATGTCTAACAACTTTGTTTAAATCAGGGGAGCAACACTACCGACGAGGCAAATAACCCGGTTTTAGAGCCAGATGTAGATGATCCTCACGTGCAACTTGATCATTGTAGTGGGGACCAGGCCGACAATGCTACTATCAGTGAGGGCCGTGACGGTAATTAATTTACACTTATAATTTTTTCTAATTATACCTTGATGGTTGTCCTTATAACGTTTTTTGTTTAAATGACAGAGAATGTTTCCCTTGGATCTTACCACCAGAGAGGAAGACAGGGCAACAGTCCCAACGGCGACAACTGGTGCACCAGGTAAATAATATCATTGCAATTTTTTTTATTAATATTACCGAACTAGTTCAATGATATTTAAAAACTGACAATTAAAATTTAATATTATCTGTTTTTGTAGGCGATGCCCCTTCACTGGATGAGACCAGACATCGTGACTACGCAACTAGGTCAGCGCCGACAACTGGTGCACCAGGTAAATAATCTCATTGCAATTTTTTTTATTAATATTACCGAACTAGTTCAATGATATTTAAAAATTGATAATTAAAATTTAATATTATCTGTTTTTGTAGGTGATGCCCCGTCACTGGATGAGACCAGACATCGTGACAACGCAACTAGGTCAGTGGCGACAACTGGTGCACCAGGTAAATAATCTCATTGCAATTTTTTTTATTAATATTATCGAACTAGTTCAATGATATTTAAAAACTGACAATTAAAATTTAATATTATCTATTTTTGTAGGCGAGAAGGGCCTCACGATCGGATGAGACTGTACATCGTGACTAATGCAATCAGGTCGACGACAACTGGTGCACCAGGTAAATAATATCATTGCAATTTTTTTTATTAATATTACTGAACTAGTTCAATGATATTTAAAAACTGACAATTAAAATTTAATATTATCTGTTTTTGTAGGCGATGCCCCTTCACTGGATGAGACCAGACATCGTGACTACGCAACTAGGCCGCAGCAGAAGTCACAGCACAAATGTATATACCACGATGATATTGATGATTTAATTAGGAGATTTAGAAATAGGAAGAAGAAAAAGAAAATTTGATAATGTAAAATATTGTATTATTATAAGACAAACGTTACCATACTTGGAATGTTTTTTGTGTTATATAAAAAACTCATTTATCATACTATTTTTATGTCAAGCATTAATTGCAATGTTTCCTTGCGTACTTTTGTTGAATTGTTTTTTTATTAGTTATTGAATATTTTTTTTTATGCTCATGAAAGTAAAAAATGAAATATAGATTGGGTATTGGGGAATTAAGAGTGATGTGAGGGGGGGGGGAGGGGCCATAAGAGCTTCCACCTTCACGTGGTTGGCCCTGTTTAGTAGAGAATAATTTATTGGAGCGATTTAATCTTGGAGCAAACCTCTCTCGATCTAGCGTAGCAACAAAAAAGTCATTGTTGACTTAGTTGCTACTCTTTCAGATCGTGGGAGGCTTGTTCCAAGTTCATGCAACTCCAATAAATTGTTCTTGAAACGAAGAGGAGCTTATTCAGGTATGTTTTGACATTTTCAACATATGTTCTAACATTATCATAAGAATGCATCTTAGAGTAAAAATACTACATCAATTACTTGTATTTATTGTATAGATAATGATGGATTTTGATTGACTTGGCAGTGCAGGTACAAATCCTCTTGCATCATGAGCAATACAACTTGTCAACCAGGGTCATGTCTAGGATATTTTTGCTTGTGCACTTGACCAGGTTCGTAATGTCACATTTTTTAAGTTCCTTTACAGTTCATAATTCAATATTAAGCTTGTTCGTGATTATTATCTAGGTTTTTTGTATGTGTTTTTTCATCTATTTGATTGTAAGAAACTTTGCATGTTTCCTGTTGTTCACTATGATTTCTCCCATTACCACTCCCAGGATGAATCCGACTTTATTGTTACATAGGTTACTTTATTGTTATTATGATTTCTCCATTTACGATTTCATAGGTTACATTATGTAAAGTTGTCAATCTCAGGTTGGTGATGAGCTTTAGTTCTCCATATTTGGGGCTTTTCTGATATTTTCTCCCTCATGTCATTCCTGCATCACCTCGTTGTTTGAGCATGCCAATTGTCTACCACTTGTACCAATTGGCACATGTCAATCCCCGAGTGGTGCCACATTTCACCTATTTTCAATGAGAGTTTAGGGTTTCTCTAACATATCTTCAGAAATTCGATTCAGTGCTTGCTTGAATATTGTCACATAATACTCATGGTTTGGATTGATGAGCATGTTCTGAATGGTTGGTTGATTCATAAGAACCACCCATATAGTCATCTTGAGATATTTTAGAAGTTTTCTCGGGTTTCCTTTTTCACCGTTTCTAGTGGGTGGGATGGTGTGGGGTGATCCATCAATATTGGTGCTCTTGTAGTAGGGAATTTTTTTTGGGGGATATAAAGGAGCATTTGATGTAGATATCCCATTGGATGCATTCATAGATGGGCACGAGAGGTCAAGAATTTAAATTAAAAATATGCAACCTCTAGCATGGCAACCTGAAGGCCGCGAGAGACACCGGTTAAAGATTGTTTTGTGTTGGCCTTAATATAGTCGTGATTTCTTTCTATTATCTTAATGCAAATATATAGTCCGGTCTCATTAAAATGAGGATTGTGGTTGTATTTCTCTTTGGTTGTTTCTCTCTTAATGCTCCAGAAGTTGCCAAAAGTTGCGATAGTTGTTTAGTTTGCCTGCTACAACTTAAAAGTGGTTTTTAGCAATGGGAGTCATGTTTTTTAAGGTTCATACTAATATGAAGATCTTGTAATTCTATATTCAGCATAAGAGAAGATGGCCTCTGCTTTGGGTGGTATGACAACAATTACCACATCTACCTCATTGGGTAACAATGGAAAGGGGAAGAATTTGGGTGCAATGTTTGATAATTATGGCAGACAATTGTCTTCTCTTTCAGTTTTTTCACCCATTTCCTTTAATCACTCAAGCAGAAGAGGGACTCTGAGATTACGCGACAGAGAGAAGGTAGTTAATACAAGATATATTGAAAAGGAGTTGTACTTCAACAAGGATGGCTCAGTGAAAAAAAAATTGCAGGTCAGAGAAAAAACTATGTTTAAAGGAAGGTCACCTGCATGTGAAACTTCACTGCGGTGGATCTTTCCTTGTCCACTTATATTCGATTTTAATGTGTTATTTTAATTTTTCATGGAGAGTTGTTTTGGCATATGGTCTAGCATTCAATTGCACACTTACTGAAAGCATTGTCAATTTGTCTTACAGGCAGTGTGAACAAACTTGTTGATCTTGTTGGAGTCACCCTTGGGGCGAGGGGAAAAAAGTTGTCTTGGAGAGCAAGCATGGTTCTCCGAAAATATTTAATGATGGTGTGATAGTAGCTAAGGAGGTAATTTGTATATGTGTGCTCTGGTTTTCTTTTTAACGTTGTATTAGTTCCCCCTCTTAAATGTCTTAGATTTGGTAGGCATAATTTGAAAACTCAAAGGTGAAAGGAAACATATTTGTTACCCAGTGGTCTACTTGGCCTATGGACTAGCCACATTAGAGTAATACATAAAGCTTTTCACAAAAATAAAAGGAAAGGGTTATGGCTGAGTCAAATTTTATTGTTATTGACAGTGTAATGAAATGTATCTCAATGCTATGGTTTTGGCCTTTTTATTGGTTGAATTAGAGGACCTAGTTGAAAATATTGGGGCCAAGTTGGTAAGGCAAGTTGCGGCAAAGACAAATGATTTAGCTGGGGATGGAACCACAACATCTTTTGTTCTTGCACATGTTGGAATATTGAAAAATTCCAGAACAATGAATGGAGAATAAATCTCCCTTCCTCTAACACAGAGAAAATAAAAATTTCTTTGACAGGAGACAGAGTTTCAATACTTTGAAAACAAACAATAACTCAAAAAAAACTATTACACTACTTCCTCACCGAGAGGGATTACAAAATTATGACTGCTACAAAACGCAGTGCATAAAACCAACTCACTGTCTGTTCAAAACAAACATACTCTGTCTCTAAAACACTCTGCTGTGTTTTTCACTTTCGCACTGCTGTGCATACACACTTAAAAAGTTACACTCAGTCTTTCACTTTTTACACACTATTGTGTAATAAAAAATTTACGTACTGTCTATAAAAAAAACTACCAATATTTTTTGTATTTTTTATTTTTATATGCCGTAACATATAACTATGCAACAGGAGAGCCAGTTTCCATTATACTGATTTCAAGCTGTTTCTTCATAACAACATAGGTTTTATTCACATAAGATGCAATGGTTTTTAGCTTTCTACAGGGCCAACATATGACACATCAAGTGAGCCAGTTTTTGCCTATGATCATTATGCTTTTTTCTTTAATCTTGATGAGTTCAGTAATAGATGACAACATTTCCCCTTTTTAAGGGCTGCTCTGTTGGTTTTTTCTTTATCTGGACTCGTAATCTGGTTGGGGTGTTATGCCTCCATATTTGTATGATCCCCACATATTTTTTTCATTTTTGACTCCTTCTTCCTTAGAAGTTGTCATGATGGAAATTGTTTCGGATCGGGTTTTCTTATCATCTCATGATGGGAATGTAATGTTTTGTTATATGCACTGTTAATAAAAACAACATTTTTTTCTTTCTGATTCAAAAAAAAAAAAAAAAAACCCTCTTTAAAAAATAAAAAATTAAAACTAAATTCTATGGCCCACCTTTTCATTTCGCATATGATATATATATAACATATGTTTAAAACATATGTATATATTAAAGCATACCTAAAATTAAATTATCAAAACATTAAAGAACCCTTTCCGTCGACTTCAAAAAAGTCCGAATAGATTGAATTTTCAAACCAAATTCGTGTTCCAAAATGTGGATGGCCGATTACCGCCTAATTTGTAACGCGAATTCTCAATCCAATGTGCCTTATAAAAAAATTCGGGTATGGTTTTCGTGTTTTCGCATTCCCTTTTAATTTCATGTGATCCAATATTAATGCTCCACGTGTCCTCCTTGAATTTACAAAACTCGGGGGGTAAATTTCGTTTTGTTTAATTTCGGTTAGTGAATTGCGTTAATGCTGGCTGTTGTGTTTAAATACAATCCCGTACATAAATATGGTTGCGGCCGTCTACAAAAAAAAAACTTGTAGGAATTTTAAATGTCAATTAAATTTTCCGGATGGCGTGCTAACCTCCAAAAAAATGTTGCCGCCGCATCCTGCCCTTACCGGCAATGTTGAAGTTAAAATTCAACAAGACAGGGTTTAATAAGTGAGCGTGTAAAGGTAACTTTTTGTCGATAGTACCGGATTAAGATCATCTATTCATTTTTGTAGGGTCTTCCGTGTTTGGTTTTTAGTTTTGGGTTGGGCTTATCTTACCTAAGATAGTTTTTGAGTGAAAAAATCGCTATCGTGTATTAAAATTTTTCGTTCTTCTCGTCAAAATTTATGAGCTTGTTAGGAAATACAAAATTGACAATGGTTGTATCTTAAATTTGTGAAAATAATTTGAAATGAAACTTTTTTTTAGGTTGTTGCGTAGGTGCAAACCCCGTTCAAATTACTAGGGGCATTGACAAGACAATAAAGGCCCCTGCTTCGAACTCAAAATTTCGACAAAGGAGGTAAACGTCATTTCTTTGAGTAGGTCAAGCCTTTTCCTTTTTGCCGATGGTTTGGTGTATCTAATTGAATTAGTTGCCTAAGGTATTTTTGGTTGCAAACTCCTTTTCATTTTTCACATGCGCATTGGCCTTATGGAATACATTTGATTGTGTGGTCTTGTTAGATCTACAACATTTGTAGTTGTTTAGTCTTGCGGCTTCAGGTGCACTTTATTATGGAAATAGTTGATGCAATATTGTCATTTAACTTACGCGTGTAGCATGTTGAGAAGTTTCTTGTGAAACATTCGTATTCAAAATGACACTTGATCCTATACAACATCATGCACTTGACTTCAAAATTAATATTCAAAGTGTGCCGTAAAAATTTTTTGCAAAATTTCAAATATTTATGTTGTTTTTTTAAAACCATTATCTTTTTCATGTATTGGATGCTGAAAAATGAGAAAAAGACTTTGGTATGAAACCAACTGGTGAATAATTTCTAGCAAAACAACCACTTCCAAGACATGATTTAGAATTAGAACATATGTACTTATGAAGCATACAATGATATCCTCATGTATCATTAATGTTTGGCTAGGGTTATTTTTTGAAAAAAAAACCCTTATTCCTAGAATAGTGATCTTAAATACAAGTAAATGCCGTAGAAGAGAGAGATTATCGTGTGACATAAACCTATTAACAAAAGTGCATCAGGAATGATTATTAGTTATGGCATACTAAGTTGTCAAGATTTTGAATATTTGTCTTTAACATGTAAAAATGTTAAATTCCAAACTTACATCATCATGGTTTAGCATCATGAGCTTCGACTAATTGTCCACCATACTCATAATTTCATTGTTGTCTTCATATCTATAAACAACGTTTCAAATAATAATAAAAAAGTTCTATAAGAAAAATCTAGACCTCCATGCCGCCGCTTCCTTGTGAGACAAAGTCAAAATTGCATTACACATCCGACACATAAGAATCTCCTATATCCCGGGTATGTATCCAAATTCTTATAATAGTGTCTTCAAGACTTATGTTGACATTGCCAATGAGATATTTAAGCAATGAAAGATGAACCTTCTTCATTGTTGTATATGTAACAATATTTTATTTTCTTATAAAGATCGATGGTTTTGTCTTTCTCGAAATGAAATGTAAAAATAATTTATTGTGGTCAATTGAAAAGTTTTTTTTTTTAAAGTTTTTCATTATGGAAGGGAAACATAGGATATATGCCCTTCTAATTGAAATTCGGATCAGCTTCCCTTCAAATTTGATCAATCGTGTGGGACCTTAACAAACAATAAAACTATTCCTACGCGCGTTATATAAAACATATAACAAAACCTTTGTCAAAACTTCAAACGAACTCCTTTAGCCGTGGGTATTTCATCACGAATTGATCATTTTACCATGTAACTTCTTCTAGAGGAATATTCTTCCACTTGATTAGGTACTTCATAATGGTTATATGTCAAAGAGATACATAATGTTTATCTATAAATTTTTGTGGTTCAAGAATCAACTTTCATTCTTCATCTAATTTTGAAAGTTCTATTTACATTGGCATATTTTTTCCCAAAACCTTTTTTAGGCAAGATACATGAAACCTTATGAATGCAAGAAGAAGGAAAATATAACTTCTATACCACTTGTGAAATCCTATGAATAATTATTTAGGGCCATAACATTTTTGAGCTAATTCTTTATTCTCTTTTTCTTGAATGAAGATTGCGTATAATGATATAATCTAAAAATACCCAATTACCCTCCTCAAATTATCTTTCACTTCAATGTTGTTCCCCTTGTTGTTTTATCATGTTTCATGTCATTTGGAAGGTTTTCCATAATAATTTTCAAAGTTTCTTTAGTATTTTCCATATGTGACTCGTTTCCTATACTTTGGACTTATCTTACAAAAAGTATGAGATACTAGGGAGTTGGATATCCATAAAGGGCCTTAAATGGGGAAATTTAGTAGATGTGTGATAGGTGGTATCATATTATTACCATTCTTCCATGACGAACCCATCATCCATTAAGATTGCTTTTCTAAAGAGTAACATTGTAGATAACCTTAAAAACATTTGTTAACTATTTTTGCTCGACCATTTGATTGTGTTTGATATGTAGAACTCATGGCAACAGCCTAGTGTTTCTCCACTCATATTAAATAATTATTTCCAAAAGTTTCTTGTTACTATTACTTTAGGAAAACCATGAAGACTATGAATTTCTTTTCTCACTGACACTTCGCCACTTGGCTTGTTGTTTATGTATTACAAAAATGTAATACTTACCTTTATATTTCGAAAGAACTCGTAATAAAGTCTATTGATATATATTCTAGTCTTTGAATATGTATGTGGAATGGTTGAAGTAACCCTAGAGATTTTACTATCTCTCTTTTATTTATTATGCAAACCTCGACCTTCTCTTACAAAATTTGAATATCTTTCTTCATTCCTTCCAAAAATATATTTTTTGATCCTTTGAGATGTTTTAAGGAACCCCGCGTCCTACCATCAGAGAGACATGGGACTCTCTTTAATATTTTTTATTCAAATATGTTTGCGTGCATAAAAATATTCTACATTTGCACCAAATTATATCTCTTTCACTCCCAATGCTCCATAGAGTTCATCCCATCCTTTATAAATTTAGTTTTTGTTTAGTATTATTGTCATTTTTCCATTATGGCAAGCTTCTCTTCTAGCCACCTAGGAATAGAAAATGTAATTGGATATAAATTTGAGGCCCTTCTATTTTAGAAAGAGCATCATGTACTAAATTTTTCTTACCCTTTTGCGTATTATCTCAAAATTAAAAATTTGCATTTTTTTCTCCTCATTTTTGTTAATCTTCCAATGAAATCCATAGCTTCAAAAATACTTTATGCTATCATGGTATATCTTGACTTTAAAGTACCCCAATGATATACTATCCCCATTTTTTATTGCATGTAATATTGCTTCCATTTATTTTTCATACGTAGATTTCACCAAATATTTTCTTTGAATTCCTTGCTTTTAAAAGCTAAATGATATCCCTTATTGTGTTAATGTTACGTAAATTCCTTGTCCTAGTGCCTCACACTCCACAAATTTTATAAGATGGGATCAAAGAAAATTGTTCTTAAGTCGAGCCCGCCGGACTTCAAACGGCGATAAACCATAATTCAGTCCAAATCTCGCGTTCCAAAATAGCCTCGCCGACGGCCGGCCCATTTTGTGACGCGAAAACCAAATGAATTCCACCCTATTCTTTTTCTGGGTCCGAAGTTGGGCCGCGATTGAGGGAGAGTTGTGACACGAATTTCTTATCAAATTCTCCCTAATCTTTTTCGGGTCCGGATTTCCACCGCGCGAGCGGCCCAAACAAAGATCCACTCCAATCAATTTCGCCATGTGTCCTCAATCAAACTTGCCCCGTTCCTATCATGTGGTATCTTAATGGCGTTTAAGGCGATGGGACATGGATGTGGGTACTCCCCTCATATCAATCGCATTAAGTTTTAACGATGTTCAATTAAGTTCCAAGGTTTTCACATCTAATCGCATTAAGTTTTAACACTCGTTCAAGATCGACCTCCACTCCGTTAGCGATTCCGCATGCTCCAATATGATCCGGCCTTCGGCTCTCATTAATGATCAAAGATGACTATGACGGCGTTCTTCGATTGCATTGCAACCGGGTCGATAAAATGGCATTTTCGCTATGGTTTTTCGTATGAGCCGCTTTGCCGGGCTTACAACGCCCGCTCACCGTGATGAGAAGGAGAAGTGGCCGCCTGAACCGCCGCGTAGACCTCGTCGCATATCCGTATTTCTCTCGGTCCGTTCGTCCGTCTTTCTCATTTCTTGGAATTCTCGCTTTCCGTCTCCTCTTGTTCCCACTACTAGTGAGACCGCACTATGCCTCGCATGCATCAAAGGATGCATTGCCAGGGGGACACTAGAGGTCAACCCCCGCGCACTCCCTCTAGCCCCTCAACCGAGTCGACTTCCGGCCACTCCAAAGGATTACGTAGGTCGCTATCGAAATACTAGGAGGCGGGGCCTGGTTGTAGGATCCGGCCACCGTATGGATTCCCTTCATCTCCTTGTTTCCCCACCGCTAGTTCACCTTTCTCCCACGACGCACACTCGCACAATTTTCCTTTAATTGCTCTCTCTCAACCGCCCACGAATCACGTATTCACTACTGCTTTCCGCGAGGAGGCCCAAACAAGCGAGGAAGAAATGCACCCGCTTCGGCGGTGTGAGCTCGGAAAGCCGCCATCATTCGGGCCTTCGTAGGGGAGCCGTGGCATGAATGTGGAGGTAGCACCTAGCGATCCCCGGGACCTTCCGAAAGATGGTGCCGAATCTGCCGAGGAGCCGGAGGAGTAGTTTGGTTAATTTGTTTTTCTTGCTTCGCGGCCTACTAATTGGGCTGCTTTTAGATTATTTTACTATGCCGGACCTTTGTAATATTTTTGAATTCGTAAATTAAACGCGTTCAAGATTGGTTTCCACGTATGAGGGGCAAACTTCTCTCTTAATTTTTTGATTTTTTGATGACAAATTTTCCATGAGTCCGGGCAATGATTTTGACTTCGGTGTAATTTTATTCCTCCCACCGTTAATAGATTAACTTTAATAGAAAAATGTTGCCCTATTTCTATTTTAAACCTCGTTTTTTGAAATACAAAGCCATGTTTATATGGTCTACGTATTATACTTTTCTCCGAATATCTGCTGTGAACCTTTTGCTATGAATAGGGTGGATGTTGTAGCGGGCTACCACGGAAACAAGCGAGGCCTCAACCTTACATCTCTGATGCAACAGATGGTTACAAATTTCGGAATCAAGCGAGCTTGATTCATAAGCGAGTCCGGGTTTCGGCAGATGGTTTTTATTTCCGAGAACAAGCGAGCCGTAACATACAATCGACCCCGGGTTTATACATATTTTTGCTCTATCATGATGCTTTTGTGTGAGGTGTATATCAAAAGTACATGTCTCTACACATTTCGTATCCGCTTTATGATACTATTTTACGTGTTGACAAAGCTATCACTCGCGCTTCAAAACTAGCGATGCTTTCGGTTTATTGATATGGTATGATGGTATTTTTATATTTTGGACATATCACACTCCCTCACATGATTAGCGTTATTCCGTTCAAGGATTTTGGGTACTTTAATTTTCATTTGGAACAGGATGTTGGTACTCTATCTCAAGGTTTCTACTATTCTACATACCGGCGATTTCACTTTCTTATAGATGCCTTGGGCATATTTGGATGCTTTCTCGCATTTGTCGATAATCTCCATGTGGACCGTTACCGGGTTTTATATCATGTCCCCGTATGTGACATGGGGTATTTTTCTATCATTGTTCAGGGTGGACTTCCACTTTTCCGGATGGATATTTGGGTTCCAATCTTCGCATGTGAAAATGTAATGACTTCATGGACTCAAGTTTTACTTCATATAATATATTCAAAACAACATTTTTTCTCTTGTAGAAAAAAATGATTAATGTTTATCACTCGCCTTCAAAACAAGCGATGCCGGTCTATGTTAAGCCGGGTTTATTGATATGGTCCGATGGTCTTTTTATATTTTTGACATATCACACTCCTCACATGATTAGCGTTTTTCTATTCAAGGATTTTGGGTACTTAAATTTGTATTTCGAACAATGGATGCTCTGGGTACTCTATCTATTTCTTTACTATTCTACATACCGCTATTTCACTTTCTTATAGATGCCTCGGGCATATTTGGATGCTTTCTTCGCATTGTCGATAATCTCCATGTGGACCGTTACCGGGTTTTATATCAAGTCCCTCGTATGTGACATGGGGTATTTTTCTATCACCGTCCGGTGGGACTTCCACATTTCTGGATGGATATTTGGGTTCCAATATTCAGATGTTAAAATGTAATGACTTCATGGACTATTTTACTTCATATAATATATTCAAAACAACGTTTTTTCTCTTGTGAAAAAAAATGATTAATGTTTATCAATCTGCCTTCAAAACCAAACGTTGGATGCCGGTCTATGTTGTCGGTTTATTGATATGGTCCGATGGTATTTTTATATTTTGGACATATCACACTCCTCACATGATTAGCGTTTTTCTCTCGTTCAAGGATTTTGGGCACTTTAATTTGTATTTGGAACAATGGACGTTGGTACTCTATATGTTGTTTTACTATTCTACATACTCATTTCACTTTCATAGATGCCCTCGAGCATATTTGGATGCTTTCTCGATTTGTTCGTAATCTCCATGTGGACCGTTATCGGGTTTTTATATCAAGTCCCCGTATGTGACATGGGTTATTTTTCTATCATTGTCTAGGGTGGGACTTCCACTTTTCTCGATGGATATTTGGGTTCCAATCTTCGCATGTGAAAATGTAATGACTTCATGGACTCGTTTTACTTCATATAATATATTCAAAACAACGTTTTTTCTCTTGTAGAAGAAAGATTATTTATTGTTATTATTTTGCTGAAACAGTGACGTTGGTCTATGTTGTTGGTTTATTGATATGGTCTCGATGGTCTTTTTATATTTTGGACATATCACACTCCTCACATGATTAGCTTTTTCTCCGTTCAAGAATTTTGGGTACTTTAATTTGTATTTGGAACAATGGATGCCGGTACTCTATCTCGTTGCTTTACTATTCTACATAGTGCTATTTCACTTTCTTATAGATGCCTCCGGCATATTTGGATGCTTTCTCGCATTGTCGATAATCATAGTGGACCGTTATCGGTTTTATATCATGTCCCCGTATGTGACATGGGGTA
Source organism: Pinus albicaulis (assembly GCA_034641835.2). Classification (NCBI taxonomy): domain Eukaryota; kingdom Viridiplantae; phylum Streptophyta; class Pinopsida; order Pinales; family Pinaceae; genus Pinus; species Pinus albicaulis. The sequence continues at coordinate 1,292,434,389 of CM076583.1, read as the reverse complement.
TTTTTCTATCATTGTCCGGGGGTGGGACTTCCACTTTTTTGATGGATATTTGGGTTCCACCGCTAGAAAATGTAATGATCATGGACTATTTTACTATACAATATATTCAAAACAACGTTTTTCCTCTTTTAAAGTTTCATTTTTTTTTTGAAATTGAACCCCGCCTGCCGCTATACCAACACCTTGTAAGTGTCGGAATTGCGACAAAATTTAAAACGTCGGAAGAGCGACAAGATAAAAACGTCGCACGACCGAAGTTCAAAACATCTACCACATTTCGTCGAATTGCGATAGTTTACAAACGTCGGAAGAGGGATGTTCAAAACGCGGACCACATTTCGTCGGAATTGTGATAGCTTACAAACGCTCTAATAGCGACGTTCAAAACGTCGACCACATTGCGTCGGAATTGCGACAGCTTACAAATGTCGGAAGAGCGACGTTCAAAACGTCGGACCACATTTCGTTGTAATTGTGATAGTTTACAAACGTCGGAAGAGCGACGTTCAAAACGTCGGACCGCCTGCCGGAAGTGCGACAGCTTTTTACAACGTCGAAGCGCGACGGCTTGGGAAACGCTTCGAAGAGCGACGCTGTTTGGAAGCTACGGAAAACCGTCGATAGTGCGACACTTTTAAGTGCGTCGGAACTACGACGGTATGGCAAACAATGTTTTGCCCATCCTCGAACTCGTTGCTCTTGCGACGACTATGTGTCGAAATAGCGACACTCCGTCGCCGAAAATTGCGCCAAATTTTCTAGTGTATGTAATACATCGTGTATCATGCAAAGCCACAAAATGATGAAGCTTGATATGATTATTTTTGATCTAGGACCAAAAGAGTGTAAAAGCTTAATGGAAAAATTGCAAAATGATGAATCATGTGAATGAAAAAAATACTATCAATCCAATATGAGTTTTTTTAATTATCATTAATAATATACTTAAAATTATTAGATAACATGTGCCAAATAGTCTATTAATTCACATCTCGTTTAATGTTCTACGGTGGACCAACAACTCGAATCTTGTTCTAAGAAAAGAAAAAAAATAGAACATGAAAATGAAAATGAATTGCTCCTTAGCTCATCCGGAGTGGTGTTGAAGTTAACTAAAGGGGTAAAACTTTTTACAAAAGTTTTAGAGGATCTAGTGGAATGAATGTATGTATCGTTCTTTCCACTTACAATACAAAAATAACCAATGATTCCAAGAACCAAATTTTATCTAAACGATAGGAAGAGTTTCCAAAGAATAGGTCAATGAGACATGTTAGACTTTAATAGAAAACTTACAAAGAAGAATAAGAAGGAATGAAAAAGTAATATTCCTTTAAATGTTTTTCTATAATTATTTATAAATATCACTTTTGTTATATTCACTTTTCATATATCAAGATAAAAATTATATATTTTATTGTCATGTTACATTTTGAGGGAAGATTATGAAAATCTCAAAAGATGAACGAGCTGGATATCATAAATATGCCGTAGGAATGTCCAAAAAGGTGTACAAGGAGATGGTCAAATAAATGGACAAAATTGCATCACAACGAGGAGCCATCTCAACAACAATGTGCTTCAAATGTAACATGTAATCATTGAATTTTTTGATCATTAGGTACAATAAATAAACAATTTAGCATTAAATATTAATTTTCAAGAATTTTCTTGCAGAAAATAAAAGAAAATGGAACTCATTCAACACATAAAACAGATGACAATGAAGAAAAGGGTCGATCTCTAAGTTTGTCAAGAATTGTTACTTCCTTATAACAACTTAACTAGGTTTCATTCTTTGTATTTTTTAAGTTCTTTTACAAAATTCATCATTGAATGTCTTCGAAACAAAGTGCTAACATACACGAAGAACCATCGTACCTAATTTATTGAAATTAGGTTAAATATGGGTTGTGAGTATATGTTGGCATATCAAAAATTAATTGTGGAATTTGTAAGCATCTACTCCGCCTTGTTTTACTTAGCTCCATCTACTCAATAGAACAAAAACATATTTTATATTAAATATATTATTTGTTATGGGGTATAAAACTGCGGTGAAAACAAAGTATGGAACCGCACCAACAGATGAAATTTTGAATGATGCATGGTACATGGTTTTGAAAGAATGTGTATAGTTTATGAGTCAATTGTTGCTATAGTATGTCATTTTTATTTTCAATTACATTGATGTATATACGAATATTGCACTTTTCATTATTCTCACCAATGTATATACACTCATTTCAAACTTATTTTTTATGTTTGTAGATGGAAGCGTGTGAAGAAGAAGAAAACAATCAATGCCGTGAATAAAACATTCCGAAAATAACCCAATTCATGGAAGTAGCTCTAGCAAAGGATGTGAGTTCAAGCGAAGAATGATGATCACTATGTTTGGATATCAAAGCAAGGAGTTTTATTTTTTGAAATATATGTCCGTGAAATCAGACATTTTGTTTAATGTAATGGACATAGTGTCCCAATTTAAAGACAAAGGGATACTAATAACTCATTCCGTTTTGTATGATAAAGATCAAGCATATATATATATATATATAATATGTTTTAATTTATTCTATTGTATTCTACATTGTCGCTATTGCGTTCTCCATTTTCATTCTCAAATGCACTAATAAAAATTTAATTCATATGAATATTGTTATAATATATATATGTGTCGAATTTTGATGAATAATCAATTTTAAAAACCACAATAATTATAATATGATACAACAAATTAATCCAAGCATCACATTCAAATGCATTAATAAAAATGTAAATAATATGAATATTGTTATAAGATGTATCAACTTTTGATGAATAATGAGTTTAAAACAATCACACAATTGGACCGTCACAGGTCGATGTTTCTAAAAAATACAACATGAAAACTGCTAAGGCACAAGAATTCATACGCCGTGCGTTTATGTGCCTATACACACCGGTGCCATTGTACGGACTGCGGGCACCGCAAAAATACCGATACCGCTATAAATATCGGCGTTTGTGGGGGATAATTTATAATCGGGGGCATTTATGTATCTATAAGAACCGCATTTTTACGACCTATGGGCACCGCACGAATACCGATACCAATTATAAATCTCGCGTCTTCGTGATACGGTGCACCGAAGATATAAGTATACGCACCAAGCACATTGATACGACCTATGGGCACCGCACAAATCCCAAGACCAATTAGAACGACCCTGGCGTTGTATGACCAACACTACGCCCTATGGCGGTTTTACACCTAAACGTCCCTAAGTGCCTTGACCGAGACCGCCCATCTGCAGTCGTTCGCATGTACACGCCGGTGCGTTAAAGCCGTAGTAGCACACTAATGCAAAAAACATTCGTAATAACCTCCGGCTGCCCATTTTTTTTAGTTGTGTTGAATTTCGGTTAAAATCTTCGCCAAAAACCTCCGTAACCATAAATGGATGTTGTAGCAAATGTTTTTTTCGACAATTTTGGCCAATTTTATAACACTAAAAAACTCCCCTTATAACCTCCACTAGAGGGTCTTTTCCTTGTAGTGCCTAGAATATTATGATTGTTTATATATATATATATATATATATGTCGATATGTATTGTACTTCAATAATTTTAACATATATATTCAAACATGTACTTAAAGCATTTCTATGTACATATATTCATGTGAACTTTTTTTTTTGTTTGGAAAACGAGAACTTGAATTTTAAAACAAAACATTATATCACAACATTACTTCACATGCCAAATGTACTTCAACTATCCAATAAAAAAAAAAAACATTATATTGTGCAATCACATGCCAAATGTAGTTCAACCATCCATAACTTGAGTTTTAAAAACAAAACAAATTATGTTCACAACATTATTTCACATGCCAAATGTAGTTCAACCATCCAAAACTTGAGTTTTTTAAAACAAAACATTATATCACAACATTACTAAACATGCCAAATGTATTTCAACCATCCAAAACTTGAGTTTTAAAAAACAAAACAAATCATATCACAACATTATCACATGCCAAATGTAGTTTAACTATCCAATAAAAACAAAACATTACCATCCAATCACAAGCCAAATGTAGTTCAACCATCAAAAATTGAGTTTTAAAAACAAAACAAATTATAACACAACATTACTTTACATGCCAAATGTAGTTCAACCATCCAAAACTTGAGTTTTAAAAACAAAACATTATAGATCACAACATTACTTCACATGCCAAATGTAGTTCAACTATCCAATAAAAACAAAACATTATATCACAATGACTTGTACCAAATGTAGTTCACATAAAATATCTCCAAAATTTGTATCTCACAAGTATCAAGTATCAAGTTATATATGACTCCGCATCTAGATAAGACTATATATAAAAATAAATTTAAAACTAAATCTATTGAAAATATAATGGTGCACGTGCATGTGCATCATCCATCAAATAGTGCATGTGCACCATCCATCAAATGCAAATGGATGTAGTGTCTCTCCCAACAAATTGATGATCCTTGATCTATCTCGCGAAGCATGGGAACCTCGTATTAATAATGTTTATAACCATTAAAAATTTAATGTTTTAAAATTAAATGAGAATATATAGAACTTCTCGTGTAAAAAAAAACAAAATGTTAAAAAAAAATCATGTAATACCTCATGAGGTTTGTTGTGTCAAATAATTGTCAAATTAATTAACCAATATTTGTATATCAATCCAGGTTTCAGAACACGAGTTGTAACGCACTTTCAAGATTCAACTTTTGGAGTCGAAGTTTGTATGATCTCCTATGATATTTGATTTAAGAATTGAGGCACACACAAACATCTATAAACACACACTGCCTAGAAGAAATCAATTCATCTCATCATAAAAATAGAAACAATCAACAAACTTTGGTTTGAACACCGGAAACTCTTATTCAATTTATCTCAACATTGAATCCGAAATCAAAACCATTACCAAATCAACAACTTTTTGATTCAACAAGTCACCGTTTGCAGAAAATCTCAATCTTAATTCTAATCTGAGGTCACACTTAAAAGGAATTACTAATTTCGAGTAGACCTATAAATTGATTCCACACTCACACAATGAACTTGAAATTACTAATGGTATCCCTAATTAACTCTAATGAACAAACTTCATACCAATTTCTACTATATTGGTGTAAAAACAAAAGGTGCACTATCACAATGATTTGAATATCGATTTTACACATATTTCACCATGATAGCCATTGATCTTTCATACCTAGCCGACCTATCTATATATGTATTACCCACTTCCTCGCCTTTAATCTCCCAACTTCTTGCTTTTCAAAACCAAACTGAAATAAACTTAAGCTATCAAAATTCACAACTATACTCTCGAGATTAGCTTTTAATTACGCTTTTCTTTCATCAAATTACTACCACTTCTTTGGCAAAGTTATTCAAACTTATACAGCAATCGATACTCTAGTTTCTACAATAATATAATGCATACCAATTCAATCAACACATGCTGAATTAATACATAGGAACAAAAATGGATTCAATCTCGAAAATAAAAGTTGACAAGTCTGGCTACAAATTACCATTGGTGTCATGGGGATCATCATCTCAAACTTGCAATACAATGTTTCCTAATCTTTCATGAATAATTAATTTCGAACCAAGTTGCAAAGGTTAAATCAATTCATCACTTCTATTCTTATGGATCGGAATTGTGAAACTTGCACTAAACTATGAATCCTAATACACAATTTCAAGCATCGATCCGTAAAGGAACGCCGGTTAAGATTCTTCCATGATCGTCTGGCCCTTAAGGGAATATGCACTAACTCAAAATAATCTTGCCACTTCAACTCTACTTTTCATAACCTAAATTCTACAAAAATATTTGTTAATGACCTCTCATTCAAAACCCTAATCTTATGAAAAAAAAAAAACAAGACTGTAAGCCTCTATTTAATCACACCAAAAATAATGAAGAAAACCTACTCATAACTATTCTATGAGTCATCCAATCTCCTAATTTGCATACAACTCATAAGTTTACTCTAAATCTAGCCCTACTTGAGTCACCGTATCGGGTCTTCTAGTAACTTGATGGCTAAGACCCCAAAAGAACCTATATCTTTCACTCTTCAATGAACAAAACTTCACACTTCTATTATACCTTAAGCAATGATAAATCTCAAGCCACAAACTCCAATTTGAATGAAAATCTACTTCTTCAAACCAAACACATGGAATTTAAATAGAATTGTTCAATCTAAAAATGACATGCATCTACTATGAGAAATTGAACTATGTTTACTAATCTAAACTACACACATGAAAAGAGATGCGGATTACTTCCACTATAAACAATTAACACGTAGAACCAATTCCTATTAAATCCGTTGCAAATTCGAGCTATGTTCTCCTACCGAAATTGATCTAGAAATTCCACATGTACTCTAGTCCTATCTACTTATCTCACAAAATATTTAATTAAATGCATATAACCATGCTTTTCCATTTTTACACAGGAACACATCGAGTAAAATCATTTATTCGTAAAGATGAAAGAGTATATTCTTAACTCCGTTTCTAAGAAAAAATTTCAATTCGTAATGATGCGTATGGGATTTAAAGTGGAAAAAGGCATCTACTTTAAGGAACCAAGCACACTTATAGCCACAATCACAGAGCTTTTTACTATGACATTCTAAAACTAATCCTTGATTTATGAAATTACCTCTGCTACAACAACATAAATCAAATGGCAGGAAACGAAATCGATTTTCAAAAACAAATAATTATGCAACAAGAATTGGATCAAACTATACTTACGAATTACCTCTAGCTACGTCTATAGGGATGATCTGGTTGTGGTAGGTCCTTTCCACACCCGGGAAAGCGTAGGATTACAATCCTAACTATACCTATGGAAACTTATCTCAGAAGTTCATAAAATCCGCAGAATTCCACATCGAATCAAGAACGCATCAGAAAACTTACAATTTGGCTTTCACCAATAGAACATGAAATCGCAGTTTGAGTATTGATAGCTGAAAATGAAAATATATTAACCACCGTAATCAAACCATTTTTTTTTTCCTTTATAGGAATCCTTACTTACATAATTAGTATCAATTATATTACAGAGCAGGACGTTGAAAACCATGGATATGGTAATCCACGAAATCAGCACTAACTGTCCTAAATTTAAACTATCATTTTCTTATAAAAAACCGCATGATGTTATAGGAAGAAGGTTCCTAATCCTTGTCATCTAAACTCCACTACATGGATAGTGACTAGCTGGTCCTTCATCGATCCTTGAATTTGTCGAAATTATGGAAGGATCATTAGACTTTCTAAGCTAGAGCTTCTATCTTGAGGCATGCTGGATTATCAACTGAAGGATGGTTGAAGGAACATATTTTTCCTCCAAGTCAAAGAGCCAACCAAGCAATTCATATAGTAAATCCATCATTATACCCATAATACTAAGTTAACAAATAAGCATGCTACTAAAAATTCCTAACCTAGCTATAGAATAGTAGAAACAAGTATACTTGTACTTCCTTTTACCTTTAATAAGAATTGATGAAATTTTGGCCACATTAGGGATAAAGAGAGGAAAAAGGAAGTATATATGTATCAAAACTGGGCCAAAAGAGGAAAATAAGGTAAGGAAAAGAAGACAAAAGGTGGCCTCAACATCTCCCCCACACTTGATCTGAGGCATGTCCTCATGCCTCCAAGTCATCACTGTCCAGTCAAAAGCCAGTTGCTTGGGCCAACTTCTCTAAACATTTCCTAAATGAGGGTGAGAATTTTTTGAACTATGCATTGAATCCTCTAGCACTTGTCCTCTTTGCAAACTGAAATGTAGATGTTTTCCATGATTTCAGCCTTTGATCCTGCCTTCGTAGCTCATCATTCTGTACATATAACCAAAGGTTCTCTTCTCTTAACTGATCATTTGCCTTACATATTGAAATAACTTCTTAAACCTATGAGCCTTGCCCCTTAATTTAGATATTTTATTCTGAAGTCTTACTGATCTAATATTGAAATTTTCTTCTTCATCAGGGACTGATATCTTTGCTGGAACTGCTGACTATTTGGGATGGCTCTTATCTGGCATGTGGCCCATACCCTACTTTGGAAAAGGACCCTGCTGTTCTAGGCTTATGGAAGGGGGAGCAAGGGTAAAAGCATGTACATCTTGGGAAATATCATCTGGAATCTAAAACTGATGGGAAGATGAGGGAGATGAAGGAAATTGGGGAGAACATGAGGTAGAGGGAGTAGTATAATACGGGGATGAGGTCCCAAAAATGTGATGGGGATGAACAGTGGTGAAAGGGGACTTACCCATGCTTTTGGTCCTTCTTTTCTCTATTATGATAGTCTCGGAAGTGGGAACTGGAGATTTACTAGCATGAATTGAGTTTTTCCCAAACTGGGCTTATGACCTTGTTGATTTGGGGTATTTTCAATTAATTATTCAGGAGGGGAGGGGACAAGGCTTTTCTTCTTCGTTTTCCTAACTTCCTTTTTGAAGGTCCAGCTTCATGAATAAAGGAAGGATCGGGCCTTGTGGCATTTCTGGTTGGAAGTGCAGCATATTGGATGGGTGAAGTGGGTGCAGTAGGGATTTTTATTTTTTATTTTGAAAATTGACTTATAGACCTCTGTCTCCATTTCACCTGAGTTTCCTCACCTAGAAAATTCTCTATGAGGAAATCCGCCCATCACTTTTTCCTTTTGCTCAGTTCAAACAAAATAATGATCTTGATCAAACTATGATGATACAATGTAGTCCCTGGCTTGTGATTCTCATATTAAACTCCTCTGTCCATCTTATGCAAACTTAATTTCAATAAATGGGTAATATCTACAGAACAGTCCTCAATTAGATGCATTAGAAATTTGATCTGATATACAAATATTATTGCATACCTGCCTTCACAAGTTAGAAAGTGTTGGATCATGGTTAGCAGTGACTGCCATTCTCTGTAGCATTCCCTTTTGCCAAATAGGTGACTTTTATGTTGGTTTTAAGAATTTCACGCAATTTTTTATGCTTAATTTCCCCCCTTTGAATAATTTCTCACCCCCAGTGGGTAATATGATTGCTCTGCTTAATTATTTTTCTATGACTTTGAGACACAGGTTCTCAATATTTGGTCTATTTCCATCGAAATTTCGGGCGAATGCCAATGCCACTGTGTCATTGTATCCTTGAAATTTTTGAAGAAAAACCCCCCATCCCTTTCGCTCGATGGCCTCCTTGCATAATTGATAATTTGCAGTTCGAGCGAATTGGGTGAATGTGGGCTCATGTCTATCGGTTCCCATGATCCAAGCATATTCAAACATATCTACACTCAGCTTGTGGCATGTAATCACACCTGTCACGACCCATAGTGAGATGGTTATCTAAGCAGGAAGTCAATTTGGAAATACGCAGCACAGAAACATTTATTCCTTGGCTCTAGAAAATCGGTGACTGGCATCCGCTATGGATCACAAGAAGAAAATTTGCAGGTGTCCACCCTTTATTAAAACAACCCATACTCCAGCGTCTCCTCTCTTTATCAAAATTCACCTCAGCCTACACAGAGATGTTGCATTTCTTATCGTGGAGAGCGATAAATACACAATCATGACTTATGGTGGAGACATTACCTAGTAATGAGGATGATCCTATGGTTAAACAAAAATGGCATATAGGCTTATGATGGAAGATCAGTTTGTACGAATGCTTGGTCCCTGTCATGTCATTACGCCTGAAATCATATTCCAGTGTAGATGGTGCCTTCCCTTGTCATCATGTGATTTTCTTCCCATCGTGCATACTCATCAACTACACAGCCCTTATCATCACCTGTAATCATATGAAGTTTGGACATGGGTGGACGAGATTTTGAAGGGAATGGGTGATTATGGGATTTAGGATTTTAATTGGTTTGGAAGGCAAAAATGAAGGTAGAGGCATAGGGAATCTAGTAGATAACTTGTACTTGTAATAATCATTTAAACTACCTATAACTAAATTAAGCAAATTGAGCACATACCTTTGTCACTTAAATGATATTGGGAATGAAAATAACTTCATATCTCATTAATATAGGAGCAGGCCTATTGTTTGAGATGTAGCTTCTACTGTAATGATTATCATGGTAAATAGTAAAATTTGCAACAAGTAGTGATATTCAGATCAATCAGACTTTTAGGCCTAGGCTACAATTCCAAGATTATACTGCTGTTAAAAATAGAGCTTTTCACAGTTCATTGGTACCACAGATTATTCATGACCATGATGTAGCTTCAAGACAATAGATTTCCAAAAGATGATTTTTGTCCAGTATTGAATATCTAGGTACAAAGATGAAAAATTCAGAGTAACTCAAGTATGGAGCTGGTTATTGTGAAGAACTGAACATAGAATATCCAATTTCTCTGACAAAGTTCCACTCAGCTTTTTTGAGGTGGAGCTGGAACCTGTCCACCATCTCATGGATTTTAACCAAGCCTGAGATGATAACTACCTAGAGCATTTCTGTTTAGGGAGCTTGAAATGTCCTGAAAGAAGGCTCCAAGGGATTATTTTCCTTAGTTATTCCAGTGGTCCCGGAAAAGAATAATTCAATACCCATTGGATCCCTAGGCTACCACCACCTTATTTTTTTATCAAGCCTAAGGTAGTTCCTACTTGGGGCATTCATATTTAGAGAGTCTGAGTTGCCCATAGAAGACTCTAGGGGGTTTCCTTTCCGTAGTTATTTCCTTGGGCCCGGAAAATAATAATTCTATGCCCAAGGAATCCATAAACTTCCACTAGTCCATAAATTTTACGAGCCTGAATCAATTAATGCTCGAGAGCTTCATTTTTCGAGAGTCTGAAGACATCTAAAGAAGACTCCAAATGTTCCTTTTCCATAAATAATCCGCCAGGCCTGGATAAAGGAATAAACCCACTCCTGTTGAATTTCTCCTTTATTCTACATGGACTGTGGGGAGAACCACCTATAGATATGGAAATTGACAGTCCACTGGTTAATATATATATATATATATATATATATATATAATGAAAAATATATATATATATAAAATTAATAGACCGATCGAGCAAGAGGCTGGTCATTTCCATGAACCAGTTCTAGTCCTGGATCCTTATGAATGTCCTGCAGAAACAAATCATGTGAGAGTGGTTTATGATAAACTTTTAGCCAATGGCCATTCACCATGAAGGAATTTTGCTCATCATCAATGGTTTTGATATGAACTGAAACTTTATCGAAAACTTCAGCTACTTCATAGGGTCCCAACTAAAAATTTGAAAACTTACCTTTGAAGTGTTTGAACTTATTGTCATACAAAAAGGCCCAGTCACCTGGACAGAAGAATTTATTTTTGATGACCTTATCGTGCCATCGAGCTCTTTGATCCTGCACCAACGAGGCTCTGTGATATGCGTCCTGTCAGATCTCATCGCGCTCATTCAACTGTATCAACCTCTGCTCTTGGGCTTTAGTCAGATTCATTCCCAATTGGGCAGTGGTCCTAAATGTCTTTACTTGGAACTCAATGGGAAAAAGTACTTGTTTTCCATAGACTAGCTCGTACGGGGTGTGTCCTATCACGTTTCTCCAAGTAATCCTATAAGCCCATAATGCTTCTAATAAATTGTTTGCCCAGTCTTTATGGTGCAGTTGAACATTTTTTGTGAGGATGGAGTCCAAGGCTTTGTTCGTGGATTCCACTTTCCCATAAGCTTGAGGGTGGTAAGGGGTAGGTTTACAGTGTTTAATATGATATTTCTTAGTGAGTGCCTTGAATAACTTTGATGCGAATTGCGTACCTTGGTCTGTGATAATCTTGCGTGGTACACCGAATCTCGTGAAGATGTCCTAAAAAAAAACTCTACTACCACCTTTTCCATGGCAGCATATAATGCCTTAGCCTCCACCCACTTGGTGACGTAATTGGTGCCTACCAAAATGTACTTCTTCTTTTTCGACATCGGAGATATGGGCCCTACAAAATGAAATGCCCACTTATCAAAAGGTTCAATGGCAATCTGAGGTTGAAGAGGCATCTCGTCAGAGGAAACTAGTCTCCCCATCCACTGGCAAGCATCACAAATAGAGACAAACTTCTTGGCATCTTTAAAGAGTGAGAGCCAATAATACCCAATACGAAGAACCATGTATGCAGTTCGTTTGTCGGCAAAATTCCCCCACAAGGCTCATTGTGGGAGGCTCTTAAAACATTGCACATTTCATCTTCCCACACACACCGCCTCATGATCAGGTTTGGCCCTATGTAGAAAAAATCTCCCTCGATCCAAGAGTAATTAGCATTGTGGTGCATAATGTTATTTTTTTCCCAGGAAGACATGATCTGAGGTAATTTCCTTGACACCAAATTATTTGCAACATCGGTGAACCAAGGAGTGATGGCGGAAATGGCGAATAGTGCTTCGTTTGGGAATTCATCGGGCACTGGAGTTGTCATGCTTCCATTTCCAATATTCAAACGAGACAAAAATTCAACTGCCAAATTATGACTTCTGGGCCTATCAATTACAGTTATATTGAATTCTTGTAAAAGAAATATCCATCTAGTTATTCTACCATTAGTAATTGGTTTATTCATTAAAAATATAATGGAAGAATGATCGGTATGGATGAAATTCTCATAACCAGTAATGTAATGCCTAAACTTCCCTATAGCATGCACAACTACTAACAGTTCTTTTTTAGTGACTGTATAATTTAATTTAGCAGGGGAAATATTTTTGCTAATAAAATAGATAGCATAAGGATAGTGATCTTCCCTTTGTACCAAAACTGCTCCTCGTGCAGTGTCTGAAGCATCGGTACATATGTGAAATGGCAGGGACCAGTTTGGTCCTCTTAATGCCAAAGCGGTAGAAAATCTTTCCTTTAGTATCAGAAAGGTCTGTTGACAATTTACATTCCATACAAATTCAACATCTTTAGTCAATAACTTAAATAATGGTGCTGCAATCTTAGTAAAATTTTCGATAAAACGACGATAATAACCTGCATGTCCCAAAAAACTTCTTACCTCTTTTTGTGAACTAGAAATAGGAATACGTGAGATTACCTTGATCTTTACCGGATTAACTTTAATTCCTTATAATGATACATGATGACCCAGAACGATTCCCTTAGTTTGCATCATTCTACATTTATCGCTACTAAGGGCCAAGTTTTCTTCTTAACAACGAATCAACACTTTTTCTAAATTGGCCAAAGCTTGATCGAAATCATCTCCATAGACTGTGAAGTCGTCCATATATACCTCTATACAGTCATCGACCAAATCGGAGAAAATGGAGAGTACAGCTCTTTGAAACATAGTTGGGGCGTTACAAAGACCAAAGCGGACGACTCTATATGCATAGGTGCCCCAAGGGCATGTAAACATAGTCTTTTCTTGATCTTCTTCAACTATCTGGATTTGATTATATCCACTATAACCATCTAGAAAAGAGAAAATTTTCTTACCTAAGAGTTTGTCAAGTACCTAATCAATGAAGGGGAGGGGAAAGTAGCCGTGCAATGTGGCCTTTTTTAGTTCTCTGTAGTCAACGCAGATACGCCACTTGTCATTATTTTTTGGCACCACCACCAGAGGTGACACCCATCTACTGTCTGAAATAGAGTAGATGAATTCCGCAGCCAGAAGTTTCTGAAGCTCTTCTTTGACAATATCTTTTAATGATGGGTTCATCCGTCTTTGTGCTGTTGGATGGGTCTCATTTTTTCATTGGTGTAAATATGGTGGATGTAGGTGTCTGGATGGATGCCCCGCATGTCCATAATCCCAATAAAATGCTCCAAATTTCTCATGAATCTAACCAATCAACTGTTACTTTTGTTCCATGGTCAATTCTGTACCGATGTGTAAGGTCTTTCCTTCAGTGATTTCCACAGGCTCTGTGGTGAGTTCATGGCCTTCCTCTATTTCTGCAAAATATGCGAACACGGCTGGATGGTAGGCCACCTGGAACACATCACCGAAAACATGATGGTAACCATTAAAATAAATAGGATAATCGATACAAGAACTATGAGATAAAAATGGTGCAAGATATGTTCATCGGACTGTTCCTGGAGACCTCTAGACTATTCTAATGCCAGAAAAGGAAACATACAGTCTTCATCTCCATAGGGGCTCTCGAGCCATAATGGTACTTCAGCAGCTGCCTGAGCAGGGGGACAAATAGACAAGCTTTGGTTATGGGAACCATTGGAAATGATCATTTCTCTATTTCTGCACCCTATGACGGCATCAGAAGTTGCCAAACAAGGGCGTCCCAGAACTACAGGATGTCCAGGTCTCGAGGATTTTGGGGAAATGATGATAAAGTCTATAGGATATTTTCAGGAAGCTATAGTGACCACTATGTCTTCTAGGGTTCCCATTGGTTTGACGACAGATTTGTCTGCCATTTCTAGAATGATGGGGGTGGGTTTAATCCCAGGTAACTGCAAAGATGTCATAGTCTCGTATGTCATGGCATTTATTGCTTCCCCTAAGTCTACAAGTGTGTTTGGAAAAATTAATATGTTTATTTCAATGGTGATAATGGGATTCCTAGGGTCATGGTACTTCACAGGCAAGTCAGAAATCATGGTGGACATTTAGCTCATGATCTTTACGCTTTGGTTCTTATGCCCCTTCCTACCTAGCTTCTTGATGCAAAGATCCTTGAAAATTTTTGGTGTAAATAGTATATCTCTGATAGCGTGCAAGAGTGGAATTTTAATGCAAACATTCCTTAATTGGTTTTCTAGGTTGTATTAAAGAGGAATATCTTATTTCTTTACAAGGAGTCTTTCCGGGTGGGGTGGTTCATTTGATTCTTCTTCTTGTATTTTTTTTTGTTTCTCATTTTGTATATGATTTTTGGATGATGTGGATGGAACCTCTTCCTCTATGACAACGAATGATTTCCCTTTATTAACCATCTTTCATGATCGTAACTGAATTTCATTCATGGGGATGGTAGTGATCATGTATGTAGGGAAAGGCTGGATGTTTATGTTCTGTGCAGGTTGAGGTGGTCTATTGTAATTTGGGTTAGGTATGAGTTGCACAGGCAATAATGTAGGGCAAGGAGGGTTTTGAGGTGCCTGCGAAGATGATGATGGGTCAGATGGTGTAGGTAAAAGTTGATGCAAGGGAGGGGGTGGCAGCAATGTTTGTTGATATGTGTGAGGTTTATACCCTTGCTGATAGGATTGCATGGTTGGGTTGTATGAGGTGCTTGGCATATTCGGGTAGGGCGCATAGAATTGGTTCTGGGACTTATAAGGGTTGGTATAAGGGTTTGCCCTCTAGTTCTAGTTCCATGGAGTGTTTTGAGTTTGAGGAGGAGCTCAAGGGGGACAAGCTGGCTGGAAGTTCCAGGGTTTAGTTTGACTATATTCTTGGGGACTAGGTTCTGGGAGCATGTTCTGGTTGGGGCCCCTCCAAAAGGGATTTTTACTTGCTTGCGATGGATCATTTGCTTCAACATTCCCTTTATAGATGGCCTGCAAATCGGGAAGAGATGAGAATTTATTGGTGGCATGTTCTAAGGTGAAAATTCCACAGACCTCAAAAACGTTGATGGGACACTCTCTTTCCATATGCTTTTTTCTACATTTGGTAAAAAATATTTCCATAGTAGCCCTTTCGTCTTCTTGTTTCTTCTTATGTTTCATTTTGTCGAGCTGGTTGCCAATGGTGTTTAAAATATCAGTTTTGAATTCTTTTAGTAGGTTCCCTAGTTTGACCCTAGTGACAACAGTAGAAGTAGGTTTCTGGTTTCTAGATGTAGTATCTCGGAGATTATCACGCAGCTTCCTACCTGCTGTAGCCTGGCTTCTAGAATAGGTTCAACAAAGTTTGGCTATTTCAGCAAAATACTTTTTTTAAATGTCCCCACCACTTAAAAGGTTTAGAGTCTCGATGCATTCGTCTATTAATCCTTTTAGAAAGATTGTTTTGACCATTTTCTCCTCTAGATGGGCTCTTCAGGATTTGTGATAATGATACAGGAAGCACTCAAGATATTCTTCAAGGCTCTCATCATCTAGTTGTTGCGTTCTCAGAATATCATTGAGGTCCCTAGTTTTTCATAAATCCTTGTATTTCTTAAGGAATATAGATTTCATTTCATCCCAAGTGTATATGGTGTTTTCCCCTAAGTTCATAAACCATCGAAGTGTGGCGTCTTTCACGGTGGCTAGGAACAATTTCAATTTGTGTGCATCATCATAGTAATTATAGCTTCTGCACAGAATATCAAATTCAAAAATAAAAGCATCAATATCCTCGGAGGACTTACCATAAAAGAGCAGCAAGGAGGTCATTGGAATGCTCTTCACTGTGACGTTCCTGGTGATGTCGAGGATAGGGAATTCGAAGGTATTTTCTTCGTGATTTTCATCTAGTCCTCATCATGGTCCATTAGCGTTTTCTCTCCTTAGCTCATCAATGTTTTATCCCCTTCGGCCATTCTTATTTCCTCCAAAGAAATTTGGTCCTTCCTCTTCTTCATGATTCTCCTCCTTTTTTTTGTTCGCATCTTCATTTTTCGCCATATTGGTGCTGATGTTAGTGGTGAAAGAGCCAATGGAAAACCTCACTTCTTCTTGAATTGTAAGTTTCCCTTCTAAAACATCATTTCCACTGGTGCTCCTTTTTTCGCATTTAGTACCTACATAAAGATCAGCGGGGTTAGTTAATGGAGTTTTTATCGAACCAAAATTCTCATGAAATTGAGAACTGGAAATAAATCTACCTCTATTATCCCTAGGTCTACTTCTACACATAAGGAAATAAGAATAAATTTTGAGAACAAGTAGTAATTGGTCAGACTTTGGAGCGACCCCACAAAAGTGGATGTGTGGCTCTTAACTCACGTCTTATCGTACTCTCTCTACCCTTTGACAACCCTGTAAGATCTCTGAAACTCAAACAATAATGATTACCTAAATCTTGAAATTACAACTTCCCCGGCAACATTGCCAAAAATGTTGTGTGAAATAATTGTCGAATTAATTCACCAATATTTGTATATCAATCCGGGCTTGTAAACATGAGTTGTACTGCGCTTTCAAGATTCAGCTTTTGGAGTCGAAGTTTGTATGATTCCTTACGATATTTTATTTAAGAATTGAGGCACACACAAACATCTATAAACACACACTCTCGGGAAGAAATAAATTCATCTCATCATAAAAATAGGAACAATCAGTAAAGTTTGGTTTGAAAACTGGAAAATATTTTAAATTTATCTCAACATTGAATCTGAAATCAAAACCATTACCAAATCAACAACAACTTTGATTCAACAACTCACTGTTTGCAGAAAATCTCAAAACCCTAATTTTGATCTTTGGAGGTCACACTTAAAAGGAATTACCTAATATGAGTATACCTATAAATTGATTCCAAACTCACATAGTGAACTTGCAATTACTAATGATATCCCTAATTAAGTATAATGACAACACTTCATACCAATTTCACTATACTGGTGTCAAAAAAAAAGGTGCACTATCACACTGATTTGAATATCAATTTTACACACATATTTCAGTCATGATAGCCATTGATCTTTCATACCTAGATGACCTATATATATATGTATTACCCACT
Organism: Pinus albicaulis; assembly: GCA_034641835.2. Classification (NCBI taxonomy): domain Eukaryota; kingdom Viridiplantae; phylum Streptophyta; class Pinopsida; order Pinales; family Pinaceae; genus Pinus; species Pinus albicaulis. Next base: position 1,292,416,717 of record CM076583.1, on the reverse strand, counting down.
TCTGAAATTTTTAATCTCCCAACTTCTACTTTTCAAACCAAACTGAAATAAACTTAAGCTATCAAAACGCACAACTATACTTTGGAGATCAGCTTTTAATTACAGTTTTCTTTCATCAAATTACCAACTACACTTTGGCAAAGTTATTCAAACTTCTATAGCAATCGATACTCTGGTTTCTACAATAAGATAATGATACTATTCAATAAACAAAAACTGCATTAAGACATAGGAACAGAAATGGATTCAATCTCGAAATTAAAATTTGACAAGTTCACATAAATTACCACTCGCAGTCATCTAATCATCCTCTGAAACTTGCAATACAATGTTTCAATCTTTAATGAATAATTACTTTCGAACCAAGTTGCAAAGGTTAAATCACTTCATCACTTCTACTCTTAAGGACTGAAATGGTGAAACTTGCACCAAACTATGAATTCTAATACACAATTTCAAGCATCGATCTAGAAAGGAACGCTGGTTAAGATTCTACCATGATCGTTCAGTCCCTAAGGGAATATGCAGTAACTCAAAATAATTTTTCCAATTCAACTCTACTTTTCACAACCTAAATGCTACAACAATATTTTTAAATGACCTCTCATTCCAAACCCTAATATTACGAAAAACAAAATAATATTGAAAGCCTCTATTTAATCACACCAAAAAAAATGAAGAAAACCTGCTCAGAACTATTCTATGATTCATCCAATCTCCTAATTTGCATACAACTCGTAAGTTTACTCTAAATCTACTTCTCCTACCTAGTCAATAGACGGGTCTTCTAGTAACTTGATGGCTAAGACCCCAAAAGAACCTATATCTTTCACTCTTCAATGAACAAAACTTCACACTCCTATTATACCTTAAGAAATGATAAATCTCAAGCCACAAACTCCAATTTGAACGAAAATCTACTTCTTCAAACCAAACACATGGAATTTAAACAGAACTGTTCAATATAAGAAGGACATGCATCTGCTACGATAAATTGAACTATGTTTACTAATCTGAGCTACACACTTGAAATGAGATGTGGATTACTTCCACTATAAACAATTAACACACAAAACCAATTCTTATTAAATCTGTTGCAAATTCGAGCTATGTTCTCCCACTGAAATCGATCTAGAAATTTCACACGTACTCTAGTCCTATCTACTTATCTCACAAAAGATTTAATTAAATGCATATAACCATGCTCTGTCCATTTACAAAGGAACGCATCGGGTAAAATCATTTATTCAGAAAGATTAAAGAGTATATGCTTAACTCTGTTTCTAAGCAAAATTTCAATTCAGAATGATGCGTATGGGATTTAAAGTGGAAAGCAGTCCTTACGGAAGGAACCAAGCACACTTATAGCCACAATCACAGAGCTTTTACCATGAAATTCTCGAACTAATCCTTGATGTATTAAATTACCTTTGCTACAACAACTTAAATCAAATGCCAGGAAACGAAATCAATTTTAAAAAACAGATAATTATGCAACAAGAATTGGATCAAAGTATACTTAGGAAATACCTCTAGCTATGTCTACAGGGCTGATCCAGTTGTGGTGGGCCCTTACCACACCCGGGAAAGCATACGATTATAGTCCTAACTACACCTACGGCAACTTATCTCAAAATTTCATCAAATCCAGAACATTCCACAAAGAATCAAGAACATATCAGAATAGTTACAATTCGGCTTTCACCAATAGAATATGAAATCGAAGTTTGAGTATTGATAGCTGAAAATGAAAATATATTAACCACCATAATCAAACTATATGTTTTTTCCTTTATAGGAATCCTTACTTACATAATTAGTATCAATTCTATTACAGAGCAAGACGTTGAAAACCATGGATATGGTAATCCATGAAATCAGCACTAACTGTCCTAAATTTAAACTATCAGTTTCTTATCAAAAACCGCATGTTGTTATAGGAAGAAGGTTCTTAATCCATGTCAACTGAACTCCACTGTATGGATAGTGACCAGCAGGTCCTTCATTGATCCTTGAATCTGTCGAAATTCTGGAAGAAGCATCAGACTTACTGAACTGGAGCTTCTATCTTGAGGCGTGCTGGATCATGAACTGAAGGATGGTTGAAGGAACATAGTTTTCCTCCAAGTCAAAGAGCCAACCAAATAGGTCCTGCAGGAAATCCATAATTCTACCCATAATAGTAACTTAACAAATAAGCATGCTACTAAAAATGCCTAACCTAGCTATAGAATAGTAGAAACAATTATACTTGTACTGCCTTTTACCTTTAACAAGAATTGATGAACGTTTGGCCACATTAGGGATAAAGAGAGGAAAAATGAATTATATATGTATCAAACTGGGCCAAAAGAGGCAAAGAAGGTAAGGAAAAGAAGACAAAAGGTGGCCTCAACAAGGTTGCCTCTCAATTTGTTGCTTGTCTACTAAAACTTCCCCCACTGGAACATCTTCAACAATAAATTGTACAATATATATATATATATATATATATATATATATTATAAAAAAATTCAAATGAAAATGCATATATAAACTTATTTTTCAATAATATTAAAAAAAAGTTAGACAACTTGTTCAAATGGTTGAAATGGTGTGGATGTTCCTATCTCCATCATACACTCCATCGCTAGAGTCCGTGGAGAAAATAAATCCTCTCTAGGAACCTAAAATTCAAAAAATTTAAAAGTATAAAATAACTCAAGATCTAGATCTCAATTTATAATAAAATTTTTGAACTTCAATTTATAACTTATAGCTTAAAAACATATATTTAGGTGAAAAATTGAATACTTGTGTTGGTGGATTTGGCACATCTCCTAAGAGAGGCTCCAAAAGAAAATCTCCAAAAACCTAAAATTCAAAAAAATCAAAATAACTCAAGATCTATATCTCAATTTATAATAAAACTTTTGAACTTCAATTTATAACTTATAACTTAAAACCATATATATTTAAGTGAAAAATTGAACACTTGTTGTTAGTGTCGGTATCTTCATCCCTCCGTTAGTGATCAAATTCTCTTGTTGCATTGCATATTGGGTGTCTCGCTCAGTCAGCTACATTCCATTAGGAGCATGGATCATCTGACGGTAGTGGCCTGTTGTACATTTTCCCTCATGTCCTTTACCTGCTGGCCCATTTCCATTCATCAAGATCATCTCCAGTCACTTTTTGTCATTAAATTTGCAAGAGTCATATTTAGGGTTTTCAGTCCCATTATGTCTAGGGTTTCATCAAAAAGGTATTCAAAATGTCCAATAATGGTCATCAGGTGCATGAGGAGGTTGAATAAAGTTCCAGTACCAAATAAATTCCATCATCATATGCCCATAAATGAATTTTTCCTCAAAACTTTGTTTTGAGGAAAAACTGAGTATTTTATCTTTTCATGTATAAATTTGATGTAATTTCAAGTTCTCTCATATGTAAATAACTTCAATGGAAACCTTGGTCACCTTTTCAAGATTCAGCAACTCCATCCCCTATAAGGCAAACCAAAAAATCAAATCATTCAATTCATCAAAGGTAAAAATAAAGCAAAACTGCCTAAAACAGAGTTTGAAAAGAAAGTGTCAAATGTAAACATTACAAAAGTGGGTTTTATGAAGTGAAAAATTAAAGTCTTTTGTATATAAGTTATTTCTTGTGTTTAAAAGACTCATTTGCATCCAAAAGAGCAAGAGAGATTTAGAGCAATCTTGTGGTCACAAAATCGCAGCCAATAGTTTAAGTTTCGGGGGTGCGGCGCATTGGGTGAGCAGCGCGGTGCATAGAGCTGGCGCAGCGCATTGGGCTGCCTTCCACAGTATAAAAACTACACTGACACAGTGCATACAGAAGGCACAGCGCATTCGGTTTGTGGCACGGCGAATAGAGTTGCAAGCCATTTTCACCACAAATTCATCCAAATCTTCAATTTGCTTGGTTTCCTCTGGTCCAAAGTAAGTCAAACAACTCTTCAAATGCCAATGAAAGTGTGTCTTAAGATGTTTATGATGATTTAATAATAATAAATTTCAAACCCTATTTCCTTGCAATTTTTTCTCAAGACATGATTTCTTAGGGTTTGTAAATTGGTTTTCTGTGGCCATCACTCCCTCACCTTTTTATTCCCTCACTTCTTTTCTAGTTTCATTAACACATTTTACTATCCCCCATATCCCTAAATTCATTCACCCCTATCCCCAATTCCCATTATCCCAAACCCTAGCTACAAAATTCCCAAACCCCAATTGCTATCCCAAAAGCCTAAAAAATTGTCCCTAAAACCCTTCAATTCCCCAAATTCCAGTCAGCAAAATTCCCAAAATCCCTCTTACCCTCTCCCTTCATAGTCCTTCATACATTTTCATACACTTGGCAGCAAAAGATCAAAGACACCTAAATCTCTTCATACTCATCTAAGACAACACAAACATTAGCAAACATGGAGTCAGATTCCTCCTATGACTGAGATGAAGAAACACATAGTGACTCTCCAACTGAAATGCATGCACCAAGGAGATCTCACAAGGGTGGTAAACATGTACGGGAGGAGCCTACTTCACTTGCCGAGCTACATGCCTACCCTCTTACTATCACATGCTTCCAACACCAATCCTGTTATCAGTTCTATGAGATGGTTTCTAGAGTCTAGTACCATCATGAGTTGGCCAGGTTGTTTGTGCTTCATCTACATAATGGCCAAGTTACTCTTGTAGGTGTGACATTCACCTTGACACCGGAGTCTATTTCTCTAGCAACCAACATTCCAAATATCTGAGAGCAGTGGAATAAAAGGCAGCAGATTGACAGAGAACAGTATGAGCCTTACATAAAACCTAGTTATTTGAGACAACTCAGCAGAGTTTTTCCCTTCCGGTATCTCAAAGACTCATATGCTCCCTTGATGAAACTCATAATTAAGTATTTCAGCTGTGAGGGCCGATTTTCTCGCCTATATGCCTATCACATCAGATTGTTGATGCACTTTACCAGGGTCAGAATGATGAATCTCCCCTACTTCATGTACCGAAATATTAAAAATATGACCACCCTAGTGCAAAAGAAAACTTCTCAGCAGCAGTATAACAGTATATATCATTTTTCACTCATCAAAATTGTGGTCATGCATCAGCTTGGTTTGCAGGACATCTCATGGGAGGATTTCATTTCTCATGAGTTCTTCATGGCTCCTCAGGTACCTCCAAAATATTTTCATGAGACAGGTGGATCTTCACATCAGCAGGAGGGTCATGAGACACAAACCGTTAGTGTGCCGGTGTTTGTCACCTACCAGAAGGGCACTAGAAGGTTGTTTGCAGCAGCAAAGCGAGTATTATCTCCACCCGGGGTGGAAGGGGTCTCGTTTCCTCCATCAGCAGAGCAAGTACAAGACAAGGGCAAGCGTCCATTACATGATGAGGGGCCTTCAGGAGGGCAAGAGACATATTTCATTCTTATTCAGGATGATGACACCGATTTGGGCTCACCAAGCTCAAAGCTTAAAGAGATCATTCGGGAGCAACGGGCGGACATTAATGATTTGTCCCTCAACCTACAAAGAGCCAAGTGGGTAATAAAATACCTTGAGCAAAGAAACAAGCAGCTAGAGGATTAGCAAACCATTATGGAGCTGCAAAACATACGAGAGAACCGGCAAGCTGCCAAAAGGAGCAAAACCAAGTTGACATCACTTGAGCAAGAAATTGAAGTTGACCACGAAACTTGGCTTGAAAGGGTAAATATGAATTCGGAAAAGCTGTTGGAGAAGGCCAACAAAGAGAAAAATATGTTAAGGCACATGTCCAACCATTATTGGGCGAGAAACCATGTGTGCAAAGCAAGAATCAAGATCTTGAAGGCCAAGTTGAAGAAGGTATCGAAGCGGCGAAAAGAGAATAATAGACTTCAGATCTTGGCTGAGGCTTCCTTGACCCAAAAAAAATCTTAAGGGAGGACACTCAGCCCAAATTTCAAAAAATTTGGGACACTTTTTGCATTTTTGGAATTTTTGGGCCAAAACACAGGTTTTTCTGCCCAATGCGCCGAGCCACCTGGCGCTCGCTTTTGATGGGGGACTCCTTTTAATGAAAACTCAGAATTTTTGGATTTTTCATGGAAAAATATGCATTCCTTCTAATGGCCAAGAAATTTTGACAGCTTTTGGGCTTCTAAAAAGGTCAAAAACACCCCAAAAATGACCTTTCTGCCCCTTTTTTGACACACAAGAAGCAGTCTTGGGAGAAATCAGTTTTGGAGGGGAAAAGGGAGGCCAAATTCAAAAATTCCACCTGTGTTTGAAAGTAGACAGGAAAACCTTTCCAACAAGCCCACTTGGAGCAAATTCGGACACCAGGAAGGCCTCCAAAATCATCTTCAAACAGGCGTTATGCATAGGGAAATCAGGCGCGGCGCATTGGAGGAATTTTGCTCATTTTTGGTCAAAAACTATGTTTTTCGCCTAGTTTTTTCACAGTTTGACTTTTTTCCTTCTAGTTATCAAACTCATGATGTAATTTAATGTGCATTATGGATTTTTATGTAATTTTGCTAAATTTTCACTTATAGAGGTAGATTCATCTATCAAAAGGTAGTTTGTAATTGAATGAATCAGTTTCCTAGTTTTTAGAGGCAAGCTGTTCCACTGCCTACTTTTTAGTTCTCAGTTTAGATTTTGTTGGAACAACTCCTAATCTTATGAGCTCCACCCCTAGAGGCTAGGATGAGTTTTTTTTTTCCTATATCTTATGTTTTATTAGTCATTAGCATGGTTGGAATTTTGGGAATGCTTTGAGCATTATTGTTCATTCATCTCTGCAGTTTGGAAAAGGAATAGACCAGGGTTTGCAACACTCTATGGGATTCATGTGGCATCTTGATTTGATATTGTGTTTCTCTCTGTAAATGTAAGTTTACTTGTGTTTTATATATGCCATTTTCTCTCTTATTTCTTCTTAATTAAAAAAAACAAGGATAAAGGTAGAATCCATTGAAATTGCAGTGCTCTACCTAGGGTTTGTTCATTTATCTATGTTTTCAGCTGTTTGAAGAGGATCCATGAAGGTTTTTTTCCCTCTTCAACTCCTCACTTGTCTAAAGCTCTCCATTTCTTTCAATTTGAAGTGTCAAATCAATTTCCTGCCTTGCCCCATTGAGATCTCTGCAAAACTGAGCCTTATTCCCCAGACCCAAAATCTGCCTTTCCATTTGAGCCAACAAAACATCATTAAATTCAATCAAACTCTTTTGCACACATATCTACCCTAAAATCAGTCTTCACATCAAGTCATCTCAAGCCTCATTGATCATTTTTTGCTGAGATTGACAAGGAGAGAGCCCTTTCCCGATCTGGTAGGGCTAGCTACCAGGTTAAGCATGGTTTGATGTTACCCTAGATTCTACCTTTCTCAGCCTGAGGTAGATTTAGGCCCTAACATAGTGGCGACCATACTGGGGACGCTCAAGATTTTTTGTTTGTTAGTGTTATTCATTTTATAAACTACAGACGGAGCCTGAAGTTATGCCAGGTAGCCTTCGAACTGCACATTGCTTTGCAAGTGCATAAGTAGATAAACGCTGCTTCAGTCAATATCCGGTCTAGTCTTATAAATGTAACACCTAACTTTCAAATTTCCCCAGTACATCAGATATTTCTAGACTTTTGGATGATGAGTTTAGAATCTGATAGGTTGAACAAGTTGATTTTTTCCGTTTGATTTTTGGGAATAATTCAACACACTGGCTTCCAGACGACACACCAGGGAAAATCCAGATCCTGATCCACCTCCTGTGTATGAAAATCGAAATCTTATTCTGAGAATCCTTCGTCGAGAAAGTCCTGTGATTCCTATGTTCAAATCTCATTCATTTCCTGTTGTTTTTTAGTATCTTGAAGATTTTGAATTTGACGAACAATTTTAGCTATCATTGTTTGACACCAAGTCCAAAACTGTTGTTGGTTCTACTGCCTTAAATCCAGAATTTGTCAAAGATATTGAAATTGAAAAGGCCAATAGATCAATTGACAATTATATCTTGAATCTTCAGACTTCTATTGTGGCTACAAACATTCCTGAATTCTTAGAGTCTGCATCTGCAACTCTTGGGTCATACACAATTGCATCTATTTCAGAAATTCCTACCGAGCCTCCTTTCATTCCCACCATTCCCGTGCAGCCTTTTATCTTTGACCAAAAATATGCAGTGGTGTCACCTCCATCCACACCACATACACCTCACACATCAGTTGCTCTAACTCCTCCTATATCCCCAAGACCGGTTGTAAATCCACCTAGAGCAATGGCTACCCGATTTACACCCCTTGTGTTGCCTCAAAATTTGGATAACATGCCCGATGATTATCAAAGAAAAATTCCATTGTTTGATGGCACTCCTCAAAATGTTATAGCTCAGCAACATGTGGATAGGATGACAGATTTCTTTTATCTTCATGAGATTGATGCGGAAAATGTGACAATGAGACTGTTTGTACAAACCTTTGGAGGCGAAGTGAGGAAGTGGTTCAGAGCTTTGCCGGCTGCAAGTATTACTACATTGACTAATCTTCAGAGACAATTCTTGGATCAATGGGAAGTGAAGAAAAACCCTCTTCAGATCCTTTCTGAATATGAGAATATCAAACGGAATGTTGGTGAGTCTGTTCAAGATTATTGTATTAGATTCAATTCTGTTTACAATGCAATTCCTGCTTATATAAAGCCACCTATGGGGTTGGCTTTGATTAAGTTTCCGGATGGTTTTGATCCTGATATGGCCTATCAATTAAGAGAAAGAGATCTAGCCACTTTGGAAGACATGCAGAAAATTGCAGTCAGCGTTGAAGCCAATTTGCTTGCCAAGAGAGCTAGAACGAAAGCTGAAAAGAAAGTAACAATAAAGGAAGAGGTTTCCACTTCAGATCAAGTGCTCCGTAATATGGAAAATATGTTTGAAATATTGACGATTGACAAGTCTGAACCACAAGTCAAAAATCATGACTTCCGTGGCCAGCAGCAACCACAATTTAGAATCAAGCAAAGAGAGCAACGAGCACAAGACCAAGCAGTACAGCAGCAAGTGAAGACACCCTTACAGCAGAATTTTGTGCATGGTCCAGAATCAGATGACGAGGAGAATGTAATTGGAGAGGAGAATCATTTCTTCAAACCTGATGATGTGCCAATTTTTATCACTGAAGATGAGGAGTATTCCGAGAATTCAGCTGTACAAAGGGACGAGAATTTCATCTTGGTGAATGGAACAGTTCTTGAAAAAGAGTCTGATGAATATCAGAGGGGGTATATGAATGCTTTGACAGCCCAGCAGTGACAATATTCACTCAGAAGTAGAGATGTACCCATTAATCCAATTCAAAAAATAAAGGAGGCGATAACACCAAAGAATGATCCACTCGTTATACAAAAAAAGGGAAAAGAGACAGCTGATCCCACCACTAGCAAACCGCCATCAGCAAATGAAAGATCCAATCAGCCAAATATATCAAAGGAGAAAACTAAAAAGAAGGATGTCCCAGCTAAAGAGGTAGAGAAAACTTCAGTTTTCAACTTAGAAAATGAAATTTCTAAGTTAAAAGTATCTATTCCTTTGACTGAATTGATGAAGAATAGTAGCTATAAGGGTCAGGTGTCTAAGATTTTGAATTTAGATCCATTTTCTGATATGGTAAACGTGGAGGATGATCGACCTGAGTTGATTTTTGGTCCAACATTGGATGGTCAGTCTCAAGATAGTGATGTACCTCCTTTTTACATCAGCCTTAGGTTGCACGACTATGTGTTACACAACGCTATGTTTGATTCTGAAGCCTCTCATAATCTCATGCCTAAGGCAATCATGGAGAAATTGGGATTGGATATCACCAGAAAGTATCATGACCTTTATTCTTTCGATTCTGGTAGAGTAAGATGCATTGGTCTTATCAAATATTTGGTGGTCAGTTTGGATTAGATTCTGACTAAAAAAATTTTGATGGATGTGGTTGTGGCGGATATTCCTCCTAGATTTGGCATGCTTCTTTCCAGATCTTGGGGAGCGAAACTTAAAGGGACATTGCAGCTTGATTTCTCCTATGCTACTATTCCCGTGTTCGGTCAGATGAGGAAATTATACCAGGAGCAAAAGATGAAGTACATGATCACTATCAAGGAGAAACCAGTAAATCATCCAATCAACTATGTACATACTGATTTAGAATCATTTGTTTTATACTCAGATAGCTTTAATGATGTAAATAGCCAAATAATTGAAGTAGAAGACATTCCAGAAATCACTAAAAATTTCAGAGAGGTCTTAAAGAAAGAAATACAAAGACTTGATAGTACCATTGAGCAATCAGCCTTCCGACATCAGCAAAATATTGATGGACAGCAAGGAAAATTAAAAGAGCAAACATAATTTCAGCATTTGGAAGAGGACAAAGCTGGTTTGTGGACCATGGATTTTGATGGCGCGGTAGGAAGGGAAGGTGTTGGAATTGGCATTTGGATACGCAGCCCTGTTTTCTCCCCAAACAAAGTGCCAAGTAATGTAAGGTTCTGTTCTTATAAATTGTATTTTGACTGTTCAAATAATGAGGCTAAATATGAGGCTTTAATTTCTGGTTTGAAAATTTTTAGAAAGTTAAATGCCAAAAGGATTGCAGTGTATGGCGACTCTGAGTTAGTTATCAAGCAAGTGAAAGGTGAATACCAAGCTAATCATCCTTGAATGCGGGCCTACCGTAATGCGGTACTAGATATATTGAGATTGTTTTCAGATTATACTTTGACATGTGTCCCTCGTATTCAGAATGGCATTGCAGATGCACTTGAAACAGCAGAAAGTAATTTGAAAATTCCGATGAATTCAAACAACAAGTTTGAAATTCATGTGAAGCATCACCTGTCTGTCCCTGACAATCAAAGGTATTGGCAAGTGTTTCAAGATGATAAAGAAATCGATGAATTTCTGCAAAATGAAGGTAAATTCAAAGACACTTTTATTGATGGGGAGCATGATGATGGCGAGGCGGATATAGAAGTCAATCAGATGGAAGTTTTGCAGCTCAAGGACAATGTCATTCCTAAAGGTCTAATACCTTTAGAAGAGCTTTTCGACCAAGATGATGTAGCTCGAAAACCGATATTGCTGCCAACCGAGAAAGGAGTTGAGGATGTGAACATTGGGTCAGCAAAAAATCCTAAAATGGTGAAATTATCTAAGGCATTGCCCCCACATGTAAAAGCAAAGTATATTAGTTTATTATCTTCGTTTGTTGATGTGTTTGCTTGGGATTATTCAGATTTGAAGGCATATGACACAAACATAATTCAGCATATCATCCCGATCAAGCCAAACCAAAAGCCCTTTCGACAGAAGTTAGGAATAATAAATCCAAAGTTGCTGCCCTCAATAGAGAAGGAAGTGAATCAGTTGTACAAAGCTGGTATCATCGTCCCCATAAGATTTTCAGATTGGATTTCTAATTTGGTGCCCGTGCACAAGAAAACAGGTGAGATTCACTTATGTATTGATTTTAGGAATATGAATAAAGTATCTTTGAAAGATAAATATCCATTGCCCAAAATGGATCACATACTTCAGCGATGTAGTTGGAGCATCCTGCATGTCGCTACTCGATGGTTATTCCGGTTATAACCAAATTCTGGTCCATGAGGATGATAGAGATAAAACAACATTCACCACTCCGCGGGGAACTTTTCATTATGCTAAAATGCCTTTCAGATTGAAGAATGCTAGTGCGACCTTTCAATGAGCAATGGATATTGCATTTGAAAATGAAAAATATGTCTTTCTAGTTATTTATCTTGATGACTTGACAATTTTTTCTAATTCAAATGAAGAGCACCTTTATCATTTGAAGATTGTATTTCAGCGGTGTAGAAAATATAATATATCTCTCAATCCAAAGAAGAGTTTGTTTGCCATGGATGAAGGCAAGATTCTCGATCATATTATATCAAAGGATGGCATCCGCATCAATCTAGCCCAAGTGGAAGCCATTCAGAAAATTGATCTTCCCCGAAGTAAAAAGGAGATCCAATCATTCAACGGTAAGATGAATTTCTTACGTCGCTTTGTGCCTAATCTTGTAGAACATTTAAGGGAAATCACAAACATGCTCAAGAAATATATTGTAGTGAAGTGGACTGAGGAAGCAATAAAGTCTTTCAATTTGGTGAAATTGGCCCTTTCTTCAGGTCTGTTTTTTATCAGCCCGGACTATACTCAAGATTTCATTTTTTTTTCATTTTCCTCGGATCATACTAGGGCAGCAGTCTTGATGCAAAAAAGAGACCAGCTTGAGAAACCAATAGCATTTTTCAGCAGAACCATAAGAGATGCAGCTTTAAAGTATAATATTATTGAAAAGCAAGCTCTTGCCTTGGTAAAGGCATTGAAATATTTTCGAGTTTATATTCTGCATTCTCACATCCTTGCTTATGTTCCTAATGCTACTGTTAAATATATCTTAGTGAAAAAAAATCCAAAAGGGAAATGAGGCAAATGGATTGCTGCCTTGTTGGAATATGACGTGGAGATCAAACCAACAAAGCTCATCAAAGGACAGGGGCTGGCCAAATTAATGTCTGAATCAAATTTGCATGCCTTGGACATTAATCTCATTGCTACTATGTCCGAGGAAAATGAAGAAATTTTGCCTGCTCAGATATCAGAAATTTTTGTTGTTTCTCCTTGGTATTGGACATTGTTTATGTACTCCAAAAAATTTCACCACCACCTGGAATGGCTAAGAACAAAAGTAGGACACTAAAATTGAAGGCTGCCAATTTTTGTATCATGAATAATGCGCTCTATTGGAAAGATCACGGTGGTGTCTTGCTCAATTTTTTGGTTGAAGAAGAGGGAAAACAAGTTATGGAAGACTTTCACAAGAGAGATTGTGGAGGTCATCTTTTCTACAAGACAAAAGCCAAAAAAATTTTTAGAGCAGGATATTATTGGCCAACTCTCTTTGCCGATGTGTACAAAACTGTTAAAAGATGTCATGAATGTCAGATTTTTCAAGGAAGGAGAAAATTGCAGCCTTTACCGCTCAAGCCCATTGAAGTAAGTGCTCCATTTCAGCAGTGGGGTTTGGACTTCAATGGAGAGATCCATCCTACTTCTTCAGCGCAGCATAAATGGATCCTTACAGCGACGGACTATTTTACCAAATGGATTGAGGCGATTCCCACTAGGCAGGCCACTGATTTGATAATCATTTCATTTCTTGAAAACAATATTTTGTCTCATTTTGGCTGTCCAAACAAGCTAATCATTAATAATGCAGTAGCATTTAAAACTAAAATAATTATTGAATTTTGTAATAAGTATCAAATTACTTTGGGGCACTCAACCGCATATCATCCACAAGGCAATGGATTGGTCGAATCCTCAAATAAATCCTTGGTCAATATTATCAAAAAGCTGTTGGAAACGAACAAGAAGAGTTGGCACAAGAAACTGGTTAATACAATTTGGGCAGACAGAGTAAGTCAAAATAAATCTATAGGCATGTCCCCTTTTGAGCTCGTGTATGGTGTTGACACTATATTCCTGACCTCTCTCGCAGTTCCAGTGGTTAAAATTCTGCAGGAAGCTGGCAGCGAGGATGATCATTTGCAATGAAGAATCAATCAAATGATCCATTTACAACAAACTAGAGAGGAGGTTTTTCATAACACTTTCAGGTTGCAAGAGAGAATCAAGAAGATATATGATCGAAAGGCAAAGGCGGACAAGTTTCAAATAGAAGAAGTTATGCTAAAATGGGACGCAAGAAACAAAGATAAAGGTAAGCATGGAAATTTTGAGAATATTTGGAAAGGACCTTTCAGAATTGCTGCATATCGAGGCCAAAATGCTTTCCTTTTGAAAGAAATGAATGGATATGATTGTCCAGGTGGGCTAGTCAATGGTCAGCTACTCAAACGGTACTATTTTTGAAATGTTTTTCGTTGTCATATGTATCACTGTACATACTGGTTTGTTTAAATTTCATTGCAAGTGTGTGCTATCATCATTCTTTCAGTTTGGGGCCCAAAGTGAAGGCTATACAACTGAGGGTTGATTTCAGTTTTGGTTTGGTTTGTTTGAGTCAAGTATTTCAGTTGATTTCAGTCTTGAAATTGAGTTAGTTTTGAGTCAGATTTTGGTCCTAAAATTAAGTCAAGAGTTTGGTTTTGGTTTGTCGAAGTTATTGACTCCATAGCCCAATGGACGAAGGCACTGCCTGCTTTCCCAAAGATCTGTATTTCTTGTCACCTCCAAGGAGCTACCATCCCCATTGGAGCCAATGTTAGTGTCGGTATCTTCATCCCTCCGTTAGTGATCAAATTCTCTTGTTGCGTTGCATATTAGGTGTCTCGCTCAGTCAGCTGCATTCCATTAGGAGCATGGATCATCTGACGGTAGTGGCATGTTGTACATTTTCCCTCATGTCCTTTACCTGCTGGCCCATTTCCATTAATTAAGATCATCTGCAGTCACTTTTTGTCTTTAAATTTGCAAGAGTCATTTTTAGGGTTTTCAGTCCCATTAGGTCTAGGGTTTCATCAAAAAGGTCTTCAAAATGTCCAATAATGGTCAGCAGGTGCATGAGGAGGTTGAATAAAGTTCCAGTACCAAATAAATTCCATCATCATATGACCAGAAATGATTTTTTCCTCAAAACTCTATTTTGAGGAAAAACAGAGTATTTTATCTTTTTATGTATAAATTTGATGTAATTTCAAGTTCTCTCATATGTAAATAACTTCAATGGCAACCCTGGTCACCTTGTCAAGCTTCAGCAACTCCATCCCCTGTAAGGAAAACCAAAAAATCAAATCATTCAATTCATCAAAGGTAAAAATAAAGCAAAACTGCCTAAAACAGAGTTCGAAAAGAAAGTGTCATATGTAAACATTACAAAAGTGGGTTTTATGAAGTGAAAAAATAAATTCTTTTGTATATAAGTTATTTCTTGTGTTTAAAAGACTCATTTGCGTCCAAAAGAGCAAGAGAGATTTAGAGCAAGCTTGTGGTCACAAAATCGCAGCCAATAGTTTTAGTTTCGGGGGTGCGGCGCATTGGGTGAGCCGCGTGGCGCATAGAGCTAGCACGGCGCATTGGGCTGCCTTCCACAGTATAAAAACTACACTGGCGCAGCACATACAGAAGGCGCGGCGCGTTGGGTTTGTGGCATGGCGCATAGAGCTGCAAGCCATTTTCACCACAAATTCATCCAAATATTCAATTTGCTTGGTTTCCTCTGGTCTAAAGTAAGTCAAACAACTCTTCAAATGCCAATGAAAGTGTCTTAAGATGTTTATGATGATTTAATAATAAAAAATTAAAACCCTGTTTCCTTGCAATTTTTGCTCAAGACATGATTGCTTAGGGTTTGTAAATTGGTTTTTTGTGGCCATCACTCCCTCACCTTTTTATTCCCTCACTTCTTTTCTAGTTTCATTAACCCATTTTACTATCCCCCATATCCCTAAATTCATTCACCCCTATCCCCAATTCCCATTATCCTAAACCCTAGCTACAAAATTCCCAAACCCCAATTGCTATCCCAAAAGCCTAAAAATTGTCCCTAAAACCCTTCAATTCCCCAAATTCCAGTCAGAAACATTCCCAAAATCCCTCTTACCCTCTCCCTTCATAGTCCTTCATACATTTTCATACACATGGAAGCAAAAGATCAAAGACACCTAAATCTCTTCATACTTATCTAAGACAACACAAACTTTAGCAAACATGGAGTCAAATTCCTCCTATGACCGAGATGAAGAAACACACAGTGACTCTCCAACCGAAATGCATGCACCAAGGAGATCTCACAAGGGTGGTAAACCTATACGGGAGGAGCCTACTTCACTTGCCGAGCTGCAGGCCTGACCTGTTGCTATCACGTGCTTCCAACACCAATCCTGTCATCAGTTCTGTGAGATGGTTGCTAGAGTCCAGTACCATCATGAGTTGGCCAGGTTGTTTGTGCTTCATCTACATAATGGCCAAGTTACTCTTGTAGGTGTGACATTCACATTGACACCAGAGTCTATTTCTCTAGCAACCGACATTCCAAATATCAAAGAGTAGTGGAATAAAGGGCAGCAGATTGACAGAGAATAGTATGAGCCTTACATCAAGCCTAGTTATTTGAGACAACTCAACAGAGTTTTTCCCTTTGGGTATCTCAAAGAATCATATGCTCCCTTGATGAAACTCATAATTAAGTATTTCAGCTGTGAGGGCCGGTTTTATCGCCTATATGCCTATCACATCAGATTGTTGATGCACTTTACCAGGGTGAGAATGATGAATCTCCCCTACTTCATGTGCCGAAATATTAAAAATATGACCACCCTAGTGCAAAAGAAAACTCCTCAGCAGCATTATAATAGTATATATCATTTTGCACTCATAAAAATTGTGGTCATGCATCAGCTTGGTTTGCAGGACATCTCATGGGAGGATTTCATTTCTCATGAGTTCTTCATGGCTCCTCAGGTACCTCCAGAAGCTTTTCATGAGACAGGTGGACCTTCACATCAGCAGGAGGGTCATGAGACACAGACCGTTAGTGTGCTGGTGTTTGTCACCTACCAAAAGGGCACTAGAAAGTTGTTTGCAGCAGCAAAGCAAGTATTATCTCCACCCACGGTGGAAGGGGTCTCATTTCCTCCAGCAGCAGATCAGGTATAGGACAAGGGAAAGTGGCCATTACATGATGAGGGGCCTTCAGGAGGGAAAGAGACAGATTTCATTCTTATTTAGGATGATGACACCGATTTGGGCTCACCAAGCTCAAAGCTTAAAGAGATCATTCGAGAGCAACGAGCGGACATTAATGCTTTGTCCCTCAACCTACAAAGAGCCAAGTGGATAATCAAATACCTTGATCAAAGAAACAAGCAGCTAGAGGATCAACAAACCATTATGGAGCTGCAAAACATACGAGAGAACCGGCAAGCTGCCAAAAGGAGCAAAACCAAGTTGACATCACTTGAGCAAGAAATTGAAGCTAATCGTGAAAATTGGCTTCAAAGGGTAAATATGCATTTGGAAAAGCTATTGGAGAAGGCCAACAAAGATAAAAATATGTTGAGGCACATGGCCAACCATTACTAGGCGAGAAACCATGTTTGCAAAGCAAGAATCAAGATCTTGAAAGCCAAGTTGAAGAAGGTATCGAAGCGGCGAAAAGAGCATAATAGACTTCAGATCTTGGCTGAGGCTTCCTTGGCCCAACACAAATCTTAAGGGAGGACACTCAGCCCAAATTTCAAAAAAATTGGGATACCTTTTTCATTTTTGGAGTTTTTGGGCCAAAACATAGGTTTTTCTACCCAATGTGCTGCGCCACCTGGCGCTCGCTTTTGATGGGGGACTCCTTTTGATAAAAACTCAACATTTTTGGATTTTTCATGGAAAAATATGCATGCCTTCTAATGGCCAAGAAAGTTTGACAGTTTTTGGGCTTCCAAAAAGGTCAAAAACACCCCAAAAATGACCTTTCTTCCCTTTTTTGACACACAAGAAGCAATCTTGGGAGAACTCAGTTTTGGAGGGGCAAATGGAGGCCAAATTCAAAAATTTCACTTGTGCTGGAAATTCGACAGGCATAATTTTCCAAAAAGCCCACTTGGAGAAAATTTGGACACCGAGAAGGCCTCCAAAATCAGCTGCAAATAGGCACTATGCATAGGGAAATCAAGTGCAGCGTATTGGAGGAATTTTGCTCATTTTTGGTCAAAAATTTTGTTTTTTACCTAGTTTTTTCACAGTTTGACTTTTTTCCTTCTAGTTGTCAAACTCATGATGTAATTTAATGTGAAATGATGGATTTTGATGTAATTTTGCTAAATTTTCACTCATATAGGTAGATTCATCCATCAAAAGGTAGTTTGCAATTGAATGAATCAGTTTCCTAGTTTTTAGAGGCAAGTTGTTTCACTACCTACTTTTTAGTTCTCAGTTTAGATTTTTTTGGAACAGCTCCTAATATTATGAGCTCAACCCCTAGAGGCTAAAATGAGTTTTTTATTGCCTATATCTTATTTTTTATCAGTAATTAGCATGGTTGGACTTTTGGGAATGCTTTAAGCATTATTGTACATTCATCTCTGCAGTTTGGCAAAGAAATAGACCAGGGTTTGTAGCACTCTATGGGATTCATGTGGCATCTTGCTTTGATATTATGTTTCTCTCTGTAAATGTAAGTTTACTTGTGTTTTATGTATGCCATTTTCTCTCTTATTTCTTCTTAACTAAAACAAACAAGGATAAAGGTAGAATCCATTGAAATTGCAGTGCTCTACCTAGGGTTTGTTTAGTTATCTATGTTTTCGGCTATTTGAAGAGGATCCTTGAAGGTTTTTTTCCCTCTTCAACTCCTCACCTATCTAAAGCTCTCCATTTCTTTCAATTTGAAGTGTCAAATCAATTGCATGCCTTGCCCCTTTGAGATATCTACAAAACTAAGCCTCATTCCCCAGACCCAAAATCTTCCTTTCCATTTGAGCCAAAAAAACATCATTAAATTCAATCAAACTCTTTTTCACACATATATAGCCTAAAATTAGTCTTCACATCAAGTCATCTCAAGCCTCATTGATCATTTTTTTTTTAGATTGACAAGGAGAGAGCCCTCTCCCGATCTGGTAGGGCTAGCTACCAGGTTAAGCATGGTTTGATGTTACCCTAGATTTTTCCTTTCTCAGCCTGAGGTAGATTTAGGCCCTAACACTTGTGCTGGTGGATTTGGCACATCTCCTAAGAGTGGCTCAGAAAGAAAATCTCCAAAAACTTAAAATTCAAAAAAATTAAAATAACTCAAGATATAGATATCTCATTTTTTAATGGAACTTTTTGAGATGGATTATATAACTTTAAAACATATTTAAAAGTGAAAAATTGTTCATACTTGTGATGGTGGATTTGGCACATCTCCCAAGTAAGAAGAAGGCATCGCCATCCCAAAAACCTCAGACGAAATCAGAATCTGTTAAAACATTTTATTATATATATAAATGTACATGTGTGCACAATTATTTATTTTAAAAATATCTCATCATGTTTCGATATATATAATAATAGATAAAAAAATAATTGTACATCATCATGTTCGCTTAAAAAAACACTAAATTTTTCCAACATATCTTGATTGTGAGAACCATATTGATTGTGTGATTGATGGTGAGACCCATCTTGATTGTGTGAACTAGAGGCTCTGACCGTGATATTAACATCTTCTTCATTCATCAAGCGTGACAACTGCAAATGGTGTTAACATATAATGACACATTTTTGTTAGATTAATGTATAAAAATAAATCTATGTATATATGTATTTATTACAAATTGTACATGTGTTAAAATAATCACCCTAACCATTAACACATACCATTCCCATGCCCTCTTGCTCATAAATAATTAGGTCCTGCCAACCATTATGAAAATTCTTTGCATATATTCTGAGATCTTTAACAGTCATGTTTTCAATCTCTTCATCTGTATAATGCACAAAATTAGCATGTGCATTCTCACGTGCTCTTTGTCGATTCATACAAACATCAACTCCACCCAATCCACTCTGAACATTTTCAATTATGGCATCCCTTGCTTCTCGAATAATTTGAGAAGTGGCATCCATCTCTAACCGCAAAGTTTCTACATGAAGAGGTTGACTAACCAATGGTGGCTCAGGGCGAGGCAACTCAACATCATGCCTAGCGCCCATAAAGTCACATAATTGACCTTTCCCAGGACCAAAAAATTCAGAGGCAAGGTCTTTGTAATTGGGTTTCATTTGAAAAAATAATTCTACATAAAATAATTTTGCAAAATAAAGCAGAACCTAATCGTTCCATGGGAATCTTCCATAGGCCGCAAGGTTTCTATCATACAAATAGTAATCTATATCAGGGTGCTTGAAATATTTCACCTTCAACATCTTTCTTTTCATCCATTCTTTGAAATTAAACATAGACTTGGTCATTTCTATTTTAACTCTTTGTTTAACAACCTCCCATGTATCAAGAACCATCATTGTTTCCTTTCTTTTTCTCATCACTTCTACAAAAGTATTAGTGGTTGGCCCAAGCTTTACGTACACATATACTAGTTTGCTTTAAGAGTGAGTAACTATTTCCAAGCTTTTTCGACTCTCATCAGGGGGAGTCAAAGCCACGAGATCTCTCTTCAATTTTGTATGAATATTTTGACACCTTTGTAAGGTGCATTGTTGCATGTTTGATTCCCAAGGTATATCAAAAATGTCAAACGGATAAGTCGTGGTTGGTGTACATCCTTCTTCTTAAATGACGCATTCTGTCCTACGTCTTTTTCGAGCAGCATTTGGAGCAACATTTTCAGCCTCTGCATCAATATATAAAATTGTGTATATTAGAAAAACACATGTAAACAAATTTGTACAAATTGAATGAAAATAAAATTCAAATTGACGGCCACAATGATATAGTTGGCTAGCATCTTGCCCACCCTGAGACTGTTGAGAACCAGAACGACCACCTATTCGTTGAGAACCAACATGACCATCCATTGATTCGCCTCTAGGGCAATACATATCACGACCTTCATGCAATTCACCAACACCTATTGATGTCCCTCCAAGGGAATGTGTACCACCACCAACCTCACGAGACAAGAGGGAAGCTTCATAAAAAATATGAATTTATAATCAATTCAAGAATACATTCATTCATATAAATACATGTACATATTCATTGATTAAATTGCGTGAACCATGGCCATGCTCCATTGATGGAGTAGACACCCTTGTCCTCCTACCTCCTAAAAAATAAAAAATAAAACATATTAACAACTAATTTAACTCACAAAAGTGATAAAAAATCAATTCCATATGTACACACATGTATGTATATGTATGGAGATTTAAGATTATATTTAAATACCATGAACATCCCTCAATCCTTGATCCCCCTCTCTCGTAGAGATATGGGATTATGTTGATCTTCGCCTTTCATCCTCCATGATATATATATATATATATATATATATATATATATATATATATATATATACCATGGACATTTACAATTATTTTTAAATTACTATTTAAAATAAATTTCAAAAAATTAATGTAATTTAGTATACACAAATTATGTAAAACACAACTTTCAAAGCACTGATTGATGTGTGAAACTCAATTTAAGCAAATTCTTTATAAAAATATTAAGTTCACCAAATTGCGCTTTACATGGCAGGAACACCCTTGGTATATAATTGAAAAAATGGTGGGAGCACACTTGGTATATAATTGAAAAAAACACATGGTCATTAAAAAAGAAGTGTGAAACTCCATTTAAACAAAAATTTGTTGAAGTCCTCACATTTTAATTTGATAAAAATGTGAATTTCACCACTTGTTGCAAATGTGAAGTTCACCAAGTTGCGCTTTACATGGTGGTAGCACACTTGGTATATAATTGAAAAAACACACGGTCATTAAAAAAGATGCATTTATAAGTACAAAACACACACATATCCAAGATATGTTACAATTTCCATCAATAAATTTTGGAGAGCGTCTCAACACTAATTCATCTTTGAGAGATGAATCTTGAATTTTTGAAGAAGAGCGTCTCAAAACTAATTCATCTTTGAGAGATGAATCTTGAATTGGCATTGCCCCATATAATACTAATTCATATATTAATTCATCTTTGAAAGATGAATCTTGAATTGGCATTTCCCCACGCAATAGATCAACAGACATCTTATTAACATTTGTACACTGTCTCATACTAAAAAATTGAAATTGGCTAACAATATTGTTTGTTTTTCCATGCAGTTTTTTTAGCCTCTCCTTCTTACCTTGGTACATGCCTTTCATCTGGTTTCACACAAGTTCGGTATTGGTGAAAACTACAATTCCATTTGATCCATACTCCCTAGCTGTTCCCAAGCCTTCTATCAATGCAATATAATATGCCTCGTTGTTTGTTGTTCTTCCCGGTATATTCATTTTCTTATGGAGGACCTTGCTAGTCACAGTATTGCAAAGCACATATGTAATCACTACTTTCCCTGGATTGGGATAGCAAGAAACATCTATGCATAATGTCCATTTTTCAACCATATTTAGTGAGTTTTTTTTTATCCCTGAAAAAAAAAACAAATTCAATACAATATATTAAATTAACATTTATTGCAAATGCATGGGAGAAAATGACACATGTGCATGAGATAAATGACATGTGCATGGTTTAATTTAAATTTTGACTGAAATTTTATGGTAGAATTCACATGTAGAAATGATATTCCTTAAAGATTGCATTGCCTAGAGTTTAAGGGAGATTTATGACATGTACATGGTTCGTGCATGGTTTGCCTTAAAGTTTTCCTTAAATTTTATGGCAGAAATCACATCTAGAAATGACATGCCTTAAGAAAGGATGAGATTCAGAGGCTAACTGGCCCTTTACATACTCCTTTAGAACTTGTAGAAGTTAAGACTCAACAAACAAACTAAAATCCTATGGAAGTTCAGCCGCTTTAGGTTCAGTTTTTAGGCCTTAAATTTTTCCTTGAATTAATGGGAGAAAGCATTGAGTTTGGAGGATCCTATCCTATGGAAGTTCAACTACTTTAGGTTCACTTTTTAGGCCTTAAAATTTTCCTTGAATTAATGGGAGAAATCCTTGAGTTTGGGGGATCCTATCCTATGGAAGTTCAGCTACTTTAGGTTCACTTTTTAGGTCTTAAAGTTTTCCTTGAATTAAGGGGAGAAAGCCTTGAAAAATGACACATGCTTTGAAGTTAATGGGAGAAAGCCTCAAGAGAAATGACACATGCTTTAAATTTTGCCTAAGATTTTATGGGATAAATGACACATGTACACGGTTTTCCTTAAAGTGGTAGTGGTTTATGTATATTAAAATGAAGAACTTCTATTTAGATCTGTTCTAGAGATTGACTGTAGGGGCATTTACTAGATATGTCACCTTTCAAACAATATGAGATCCAGAGGCTACCTAGCCCTTTACAGACTCTTCCTTTAGAACTTGTAGAATTTAACACTCAACAGAGAGACTATAATCCTATGGAAGTTCAAACAAACTAAAATCCTATGGAATTTCAACTACTTTAGGTTTAGTTTTTAGGCCTTAAATTTTTCCTTCAATTAATGGGAGAAAGCCTTGAGTTTGGGGGATCCTATCCTATGGAAGTTCAACTACTTTAGGTTCAGTTTTTAGGCCTTAAAGTTTGCCTTGAATTAATGGGAGAAAGCCTTGAAAAATGACACATGCTTTAAAGTTAATGGGAGAAAGCCTCAAGAGAAATGAAACATGCTTTAAAGTTTTCCTAAGAGTTTATGGGAGAAATAACATATGTATGGGAGAAATGACACATGTACACGGTTTTTCTTAAAGTGGTAGTGGTTTATGGATATTAAAATGAAGAACTTCTATTTAGATATGTTCCAGAGATTGATTGTAGGGGCATTTACTAGATATGTCACCTTTCAGAAAAGATGAGATCCAAAGGCTACCTGGCCCTTTACAAACTCTGCCTTTAGAACTTGTAGAAGTTAACACTCAACAGACAAACTAAAATCCTATGGAAGTTCAAACAAACTAAAATCATATGGAATTTAAGCCACTTTAGGTTAAGCTTTTAGGCCTTAAAGTTTACCTTGAATTAATGGGAGAAAGCCTCGAGTTTGGGGGATTCCATCCTATGGAATTTCAACTACTTTAGTTTCACTTTTTATGCCTTAAAGTTTTCCTTGAATTAATGGGAGAAATCCTTGAGAAATGACACATGCTTTAAAGTTAATGGGAGAAAGCGTTGAGAAATGACACATGCTTTAAAGTTTGCCTAAGGGTTTATGGGAGAAATGACACATGTACACAGTTTTCCTTAAAGTGGTAGTGGTTTATGGATATTAAAATGAAGAACTTATATTTAGATCTGTTCCAAAGATTGACTATAGGGGCATTTATTGGATATGTCACCTTTCATAAAAGATGAGATCCAGAGGCTACCTGGCCCTTTATAGACTTTGCCTTTAGAACTTGTAGAAGTTAACACTCAACAGACAGACTAAAATCCTATGGAAGTTCAAACAAACTAAAATCATATGGAAGTTCAGCCACTTTAGGTTCAATTTTTGGGCCTTAAAGCTTGCCTTGAATTAATGGGAGAAAGCCTTGAGTTTGGGGGATCCTATCCTATGGAAGTTCAGCTACTTTAGGTTCAGTTTTTAGGCCTTAAAGTTTTCCTTTAATTAATGGGAAAAAGCCTTGAGAAATGACACATGCTTTAAAGTTAATGGGAGAAAGCCTTGAGAAATGACACATGTACACGGTTTTCCTTAAAGTGGTAGTGGTTTATGGATATTAAAATGAAGAACTTCTATTTAGATTTGTTCCAGAGATTGACTATAGGGGCATTTACTAGATATGTCACCTTTCAGAAAAAAATGAGATCCAGAGGCTGCCTAGCCCTTTACAGACTCTACCTTTAGAACTTGTAGAAGTTAACACTCAACAGGAAACCTAAAATCCAATGGAAGTTTAAACAAACTAAAATCCTATGGAAGTTCAAACAAACTAGGTTCAATTTTTAGGTCTTAAAGTTTGCCTTGAATTAATGGGAGAAAGCCTTGAGTTTGGGGGATCCTATCTTATGGAAGTTCAACTACTTTAGGTTTAGTTTTTATCCCTTAAAGTTTTACTTGAAGTAATGGGAGAAAGCCTTGAGAAATGACACATGCTTTAAAGTTAATGGGAGAAAACTTGAAGAACAGATATATCTAGACGTCTAGAGACTGCCTCTTAGATAGTCTGTACAAGTACTATGCTTGAAAATGATGATTACTCTTCTCGATAAAGTTGTAGTGAACTCAGTTGACCTATAGTAACACTGTAACCATGCTCATCATATAGAAAGTTGCTTAACTTACTTATGTAAATACTGTCACACTAGTTCAACAGTGAAACCTATTAATTTCGCTTCTGTTTTCTTTTAGGACATTAATCTCCAAACATATATGAGGATAAGATTGAATAGGGAAAAAATAAGAGGAAATATGAAGAATAAATATAAACTAACAATATATGGCCCCAAAAAACCCTATGATGCTGCTACAAGTATTGTTATAATGATGATAGTATTTTGTTTGCCAAGATGTTAGAGTGATATAGTGAATCTGAAACATCCAGGTAACATCTGAATCTGAAACATTCATTCTATATTCCTTATTGAGACTTGACTAGAAACCACATAGGACTTTGTAAGTGGAGCCATGTGGCACATATGGTTAGGCAATCATCTTTACGAATCCAAATGGTTGAGAAATCCAATTAAGTTATATAGTATATTTACGAATCTTCAAATTTTATGTAAAGGTGGATTAATATAATCTTGTCGACACTTTCACGTCATTTTTAATTACACTTAACTGCATTTTTACAGGAGATTATGATCTGGATATTGTGATCTGGAAACAGATGTTTTATGTGATTACTCTGTTTTGTACAAGTTTTCAGCACATTGGATCTTGGTTAGGATGATTCAACTTGATGCAAGAAGTTTAAGGTTCATCAGCTAGTTATATGTGATTACTCTGTTTTGTACCAGTTTTCAGCACATTAGATCTTAGTTAGGATGATTCAACTTGATGCAAGAAGTTTAAGGTTCATCAGCTAGTTAAATTATATTTGAGGGTGTTCTAATTAATTAGAAACAATTTGGAGACAAAATCCCAAAAATAGATGGGAAAAAAATAAGATTTAAAGAAATTTAGCCTGAATACCATCAACACCCACACATTTTTCACCCACAACAAATTGCAAATTTGAAAAATATTTTTAAAATGAGACGGATGACCTCAAAAACAATAGAATTATTTGTTCAAGGAATCAATTTCCAAGAGGTATTTCTGAAATTTACAATCTGAGTTGAGTTCAACTTTCAACTTAAAGAGAATTTCAACTTTCAAGAATATTTTAGAATCATATTTTAAAAAAATAAATAAATAAAAACTCCTATTGGTATTTCAGAATTCTAAAATAGAATTAAGTTCAACCTGCAACAGAGTTGGGCTCATTTGGTATGATCTTGGTTAGGATGATTCAAAGAGTCTGGGTTATTCCACTCGAGTTTGTGGATGTTTTGGGAGCAACTTATTAGTTATTGAATAGGTCATTCCTTGCAATTATTTTCTTTTAATTGGGTACACATTGTGTAAATGAATGCAAAGACCATCAACACCCACACATTTTTCACCCTCGGCAAATTGCAAATTTGAAAAATATTTTAAAAATGGGACAGATGACCTAAAAAAAAATTGAAATATATTTTAAAAATGAGACAGATAACATCAAAAACAATTGAAAATTATTTTTAAAATGAGACAGATGACCTCAAAAACAATAGAATTCTATGTTCAAGCAATCGAATTCCAAAAGGTATTTAAAATTTACAATCGAGTTAAGTTCATCTGAGTTAAGTTCAACCTGCAATTTAAAGAGAATTTCAAAGTTTTAAGTAAGAATATTTTAGAATCAAATAAACAAAATTAAATTAAAAAAAAAAAACTCCTATTAGTATTTCAGAATTCTAAAATCAAATTAAGTTCAACCTGCAATAGTTTGGTCTCATTTGGTATGATCTTGGTTAGGATTATTCAAAGAGTAACAGACTAGGATGAAGGGTAACAAACTAGTATAAGCAAACCAGTAACACAAACATTACACTAATTACGAGCTTTGAAATCACTAGTATTATATGTAACCAGAAGTTGAAATGGTTGGGATACTAATCACTATGATTTCATAATTAATAACACTTTTTTACAAACTCTGATATGGCTTGATTTATGACTGAATTGGAAATTTGTGAATATTGAAGAACTAGCTTGCTACTGGCGGCTTTCTTTTTTATTGGGCCTACTGATAGAGGAAGTCCTAAAGCATATCTAGGTTAGTTTGCTCAGCAAGAGAGGCAGTAGGAGATAAGAGCGCTTGGTCAAACCTAAAGCTCTGTGGAAGAAAGCAGTTTATGAAATGTAGAAGTGCGAAATTGAAGCCCTTAAATATAAAACAGGTAGAATAGGGTTGCAGGTCACTGGTGAAATGCCGGTCCTTTCTGGCCAACCCTTGATGGCTGGTAAACCCAATAAGGTAGGTAGGCTAATGAGGGAATAACCTTATTTCTTGCTAATACTGCTTGCTTGCTAAGATTATAAAAAAAATTCTTTATAAAAGACTCAAACTAATGGTCCAGGTGACCAGACCATATAAAGGAGGTTTCATCTTATCTAGTATAACCGAGTTGTATTATATAAAGGAGGGCACCCCATCTGTTGATGCATGTGAAGTCGTTATGTATGGAGAGGGCCTGCAGAAATAACAATAGTCCTTATTTTGTTTTAGGAACCTTAGGAATTTCCCATAATATTTCGCTATACATATATTCATGACTATCATTGGACACAGGCTTAGCAGTAGCAGAGGTGTTAGTATGAATCTTAATCACAAGCGTACGAAAAAGGCTCACTTTAGCCGTGCATAACAAACAGCCCTAACAACAAAGATGGCTGCAAATATCTTTAGATCTGCAATTAGTTGACCAAGATAAATGCTACAAAATCTAGATCTATGCATTAAAAGATATTAAGCAGTAAATAAAAGAAAGAGTTTCTCCATGCATCCAATAGACAAGACAAGATTGTTTTAAAGATTTTTTGTATTTTTTGACACCTAGGAAGGGAACATAGAAAGATGTTACCAGTCCCCCTCAATGGGATGGGTTCTTGTAAGTCCTCAACACTTCAGATCTAAAATCCCTCTCTCTTGATGGCATAGAAAACCCAGACAAAAAGGGAACTCAAAGGGAGCTAACAAGAAAAATGGTAGCAAAATATGACAATGATGATAGATCAAAGTGAGACTGAAAGTATAGATCCAGAGTGGTCTTTAGGCGACAAAATGTAGTGAGTCAATGGAAAAACCCTTCTATTTATAACAAAATATTGAGTTAGTCTAGATATTGGTGCATAATTAAAATAATATTAACCAAATCAAGATCCAACTTTTATGGAATATTTTATTATATTTGTTGGAGGGAAAAAGAATTTGACTTTGGTGAAATCCATTTATTTATAAATAATAAATAAATAAATGATTTATTTATTATTTTTATGGATGTAGTTGAGTAATAATCAAATAAATAATGATTTAGTTAATTATTTATAAATGATTTAGTCACATTTAACAAGGAATATTATTTATATAAGGTTTAAATAATTATTCCTAGAAAATGATAAGATAAATAATGATTTATCTGATTAATTTTCCTGTTTTGGGTTAAATATGACTAGGAATATTAATTAAACTATTGTTTGAGTAATTATTCCTTGAGGAAACTCAAACAAATGTGGATTTATTTAAGATTTCCTCATGGGGTTTCCTATTTAGACCATAAACAACTTAATAAATGTGGTTTACTAAGTTATTTTTCATAGTGAAAGCAATTTTACTTAGGGTAAAATTGTTCTTACATGGTGTACTTTGGTCCATCTAATAGTAATAGGTTAGATGAAAAAAATGGTGTAAAAAGAGGGAAATTTTTTTGCGAAGCTACCTTTAAACATAGTTTGAACAGTGACAGAGGGAGCCTTAAGATTTACCCCAAAGTGTTTGTCTTTATTATATTCATTAGTAACAGAGGTAAGCTATGTCCAGACATCCTTTTCTGACCATTTCAATCCTCATCTTCAAAAGGCTGCCTGAGAAGAAAATTTGAGTGAAGACATGTAACTGAATAGATTGATGGGATTAAAATGAAACTACATGAGTTGAGGAATTGCAGGGGCATAGGTGGGATGAAATGTAATCAAATAAGTTATTTGAAGAGAGTTGAAGAGAGAGATAATCGACCGTGAAACGTTGTCCATGCCTCTAAGGGTATCTAGAGCTTGCATGTGTTGAGTTTGTGAGTTTTAAGATGGCCTCCAATTTCAGGTTTCCGATTGAATTGGTTGGAAGATGGAAGTGGTTATACTATGTTTATGATGGCCAAATTAAGCTAGCATTAAGCCATTATGTATATAATACAGCTATTTTGATTGGATTCAATTTCAAAACAATTTTGTACGTGGCTCAAACTTGGACTTCATAAAATTACATTTAAACTATAATTTCCCAATTTGGAGACGTAAGAACCTAGAAATTCAAAGACGTCAAGGCCGCAATGAGAAGAAGACGTCTAGGCCACAATGAAAAGAATATGTCGAGCCCGCAATGAGAAGCCAAGCAAGAGGCCGAGGATGTCACATATTACAAATTACCTGCAAAACAAAAAAAACTATAAAATTAAAATAGCAAAAAGGCAGAACAACAATGAAAAAACTTCACAACAAAAACAAACCAGAAATTCAACAAATTTCTCACCTTCCTAACTGTGACCCTGCAATAGAAAACAACAGTTTTACGACAACAAAAATAATCCCACAATGGTAATATGACAAAAATAAGCCCAAAACCTATTCATGATTCAGGGTTGGTGTATTTATAAACTAAATTTCGATCAAATTGTATTAAGAAATCGTCCAAACTAATAGTTTGGCTCAACTATTGCCGAACTTTTGGTGTCGGTTTTCTCATCTCCGGCCAAAAATCTGTTTTCCCATGCCATCAATGTAAATGACAGAATGATTTTGATCGAACTAATTTCAAAATTTTGGCCGAACTCTAAGACAATTCAGCCAAAATTTTATACATTTTCAGCCGAATTGTTGGGAAAATGACTTTTCCGCCCCCAATTCTCACAAAAGTGTAACCCACCTTCGCAGTTTTACCCTGGTATTATTCTTTCAGGTTTCATCAAAGGTGTCTCTTCCAAGTTTCATTTTCTTAATTTATACGTTCCCTGTATGGGGCATCAGGCTTTCTGGGACATGATGGCAAATTGTGGAATATTTCAAATTGAATCTCTTCTTATTGCTAGGGATTTTAATGCCACTTAGTCTTCGGGGGATTGTTGGGGTCTTTGCTCCAGAACTAACCCACTTGGATTGTATCTCTACCGTTTCTTTGTAGGGTATTCTCTTAATGGTTTGAAGGCATATCCCTCAACTCCTACTTGGTCGAATAACAAGTTGGGATCTGAAAATGTTGCAAAGCGATTGGAAATTTTTTTGGTCCATGACAAAGTTCTGTAAATTTTTGGAAATTGTAGGTTATGGGTAGATTAGAATAAGATATCGGACCATCTGTCGATCATACTGCAATGGAAAAGGGAGACTTCTCAATTGGGAATTCCTTTCAAATTTAACAGAATGTGGTTGCAGGACGAATCTTTTTCTGATCTTGTGAGAGATAATTGGTTGGTGGATTCTCACGAGGATAATTCTTCAGCCATGGAATCACTTTTTTAGAAGCTAAATTCACTCAAGGGGGTTGTACACAGTTGGGAATATCAACGGAAATTAAAGCATAAAAAGGACCTGGATTGGATTATGGCTAAGATGGTTTTATTAGGCTCTATAATGGACCCGGCCTCCTCCTTGGAGGAACATATTAATAAAATGAAGGAGCTTGAACTAGAAAAAAAGATGCATTCTTAGCTTCCAGGAGGCTACCTGACATCTCAAAAGCAGGGCTATTTGTATTCGTGAAGGCGACCACAATAAAACTTGTTTCCATCACTTTGCTAATCATAGGCGTAATATAAACTCTATCTAGGAGCTAGAATCGTTGAAGGGAGGGAACATTCAGTCTATAGGGGACATTAAAGAGGATTCGATTTAGTATTTTAGAGAATTACTTTCAGCACGTAGAGGTGTAGACTATGCATACATGATTTGGAGAGTCAAAAAATTTCCTGCTATGTTTTCAGTGGATTCTAATATTTCTCTGTTCTAACCTGTCACTTTGGAATAAATATGGGATCTTCTTAGATGGTTTTCCGAGGATAATATTCCAGGCCCAAATGGCTAGACGATGGAGTTTTTCCTTCAATTTTTTGATATTGTTGGTGTGGACCTTCTATCTATGGTTGAAGAATCTCATGTTTGTGGCAGGATATTGGCCAGTATAAACTCTACCTTTATCACCTTGATTCCTAAGTCATCACATCCCATCTCTTTCTCTGATTTCTAGCCTATCGCCTTATGTAACATTACTTATAAGTTGATTTAGAAGATCATAGCTGGGAGAATCAAGCAAGTCCTATCTTCTTTCATTCTCCCGAGAAGTTTGGGTTTTTGGTCAGTCGTCAGAAACACAATGCGGTAGCCATTGCACAGGAATTATTATGAAGATTAATTTGCATTAGGCCTATGATGGTATCGATTGGAATTTATTATGTATGATTCTATTTAAAATTGACCTCTTTGTGGAGAACATTGCTTGGATTTTGACTTGTGTATCCTCTACCTCCTTTGTTTTTTGATTAATGGTTTTCCTTTTAACTTTTTTCTAGCTAGTAGAGGACTTTGACAAGGATTCTCCTTGTCCCATTTACTATTTATTCTTGTTATTCATGGTCTTATTTTAACACTCAGGAAGGCTCGATCTCAGGGATTTTTCCATGGCCTAAATATTTTGTTTTTGATCCATGTCTCACACCTTTTATTCATTGATGATGCCCTTACTTTAGGGTTGGCTTTGTGGGATACTTCACTTGTTTTTTATCATATTCTGCTTCATTTTGGTGTGAACTCTAACCTGTATATGAATGGGAATAAGTCTATTTTAATCTCTAAATATGATAACCAGGAAGTTATTCAGCGTATTTCAAGCTTATTCAAAATCAAAGTATCTCCACTAGAAAAAGGCTTGACCTATATGGGCTTTCGTCTTAAGCCCAATTATTATAGGATAACAAATTGACATTGGTTCGTGGAGAAGTTTGAGAAGCACTTCATTCTATGGACTCGTAAGTGGTTTACTTTGGGCAGTAGGTATATACTGATTCAATCAGTTCTTCGGTAGTTGGAGGTTTTTTGGAAGGACCTCCTCATGCTTCCCTTTTATATTATTAACAAGATTAATTCCATCATGTTACACTTTCTCTGGTCGGGGAATGGAGAACATAAGAAATACCACCTTGTCAAATTTGGTGTGATTGCAAAAGGGATCGAGAAGGGAGGTCGGGATATACTCGATTTAAGAATATCTGATTGGGACCTTTTATTAAAATATCTCTCGCACAAAGTATTCAGAAAGGACATATGGAAATCGATCTTTGCGGAAAATTACCTATAGGGAAAACCATTTACTGATTGGTATCGAAGGGTAGGATTGGTATCACAAGATGATCCTGCATTTGGTTGAGTTTTGCTAAGGTAAGCCATTGATTTATTGATAGAACGGTCTGGTATTTTGGTCGAGGAAACTGTATTTTGATAGGTTTGGATTCGATTCTTGGAGTTTCCCCCTCCCCTTTATTCAATTTTGAGATTATTTATTCGTTGCACGACAAAGGGATTTTTTTCTTGGATCAAGCCATTACGAGATGTCATTATGATCTTCCATATCCGATTTGGAAGTCTGTGAGGGAACTTGGTCTTCCTAGAGGATTA
Organism: Pinus albicaulis; assembly: GCA_034641835.2. NCBI lineage: Eukaryota > Viridiplantae > Streptophyta > Pinopsida > Pinales > Pinaceae > Pinus > Pinus albicaulis. The sequence continues at coordinate 1,292,384,146 of CM076583.1, read as the reverse complement.
GTGCCTAATTGGAATCATCTCATCCATACTTTCTGTTATTAAAATAAATTTTGTTTTTTAAAGGTTTTTCAGAAAATGCTGACAGTGCCATTGTCAGCTCTTTTGATGTAATAAACATAGAAATTAATGATATTTGGACTATTAGCGTTTTAAGTGATCTGACATAGTATGATGAAGAAAATCGTTGACAACAAGCTCATCAGCAATTCCATTTCAGCTAGCAGGCCAATCGTCAGTGCCATATAAATTTTTAAATTTAAAACTATGATTATGCAGACCACGTCAGCGTCAATGATATCATTGAAATGTGTCTCTATCCATCTCGAAGGGGTAAAAGGGATTTTTAATACGTGTTTTCAACCACCATGAGTGAATGTCATTTTGTAATAATTTTACCATATTATACGAACCCGCTGTGTAATTATCATTTAAAATTTGTAATCATTCACTGCATAGTTGTAATATTTCGTTTCACATGCAAAAGTTATTTCACTTTGTAGAATTGAGTAAATTTTTTTTTTAATCTGACTTAGTTACACTTGGCATCGTTGAACCTATTTCATTCACATGGATTCAAGATCGAATCCCAGGAAGACCACAAAAAAATGGTGAAATGGGGTAAATAAAATACTTTGGATCTTAAGATGTCGTACATGTTGATAATCTACCCAGACATTCAACATTAGTTTCAACAAGCAGGGTGAAGTGATTTTTTTCACCACTGCACTGACTATCGCGATGCAGTGGCTCGGTCCTTTGCTCCGGGTTTTGATGGAAATTGTGTGGAGGTTGGGGGTTTGTTTTTTGCAGTTATTAAACAATCAACTTCTAAGGCCACGAAATTACCAACAGATGGAAACAATATTTTTCATATTCATGTATTGATGGGGAGCGATGTCCCTTTCGTTCTAAAAGATGAGTTCAAGGATCAGAACTTGAGGGCCGAAGTTTAGAGGAGATGGATCTAGGACAAATGGAACTGGATATTGAAAATCACATAGTCCTAATTCACTTACGAAGGTAGATATAATCGGGTAAACCTCTATCACTTCTACTCCCTTACACATCTAGCTGGTCAAGTTAGAATTAATCCTTGTTTTTATCTACCAGAAAGTCTAAAGCATATGGCAGCTAGGTTTAGGGCTTGAACAAACCCTTCCTCGAATTTCGTATATCACAAGGCCCTGATCAAAATTATGATTGAAGACCAGTTAGCCAGGGTAGGGAGGACTTGGAGCCACTTCCTATTTTGGGGAGCCCTCCAACCCTAACCCCCTAAAACTAGAGGAAGAAAGAAATCTACCATTAAAGGGAAAAAATATCAGAAAACTACCTCGGTTGACCCAATTCCTAGCTATACAAATACAAAATCTCCTTCCACATCATATGGCTCTAGGATCCCTAGATTATATTAGAGGAGGAGTGCTAGACTTAGCAGGCCAGATCCCACATCTCCTATGAGCCTGCCTACTGTTGTTAGTTCTCCTCAGACCATTAGTTCTCCTGTTGAAGCTTCATCCACTACAGAAATAAATATGAAAGAAGTTAATAAGGGTAAATATCCTAAAATTAAGATCCCAGTTCAAGAAATGTCACCTGAAACCCTCGAAGGAGGAATATATCCTCACACTAGGCCAACAAATAAGCTACGGCTTAAAATCAAATTGAAATATATTCCAGAATTGGCTAAGCAAGTGATTGATGTGGATTATATACCCCTAAAGGACCTGATAATTTAACGAGAAGAGAGCTATAGTCTCTAAAAATAGCAGAGAAGCTAAAAAAGAAGGGTCCCATGGAGACAAGACAAAGCAATAAAAAAATACTGGAGAAGGTGGATGTACTTCTCAGGGCAGCTAGTACCCTTAGCTAGGAGGCTTAGGGGTGGAAACTTAAGATTTTGGTTATCTACTTCAGAAAATAAGGTTTTTATTTTATCAAAGACAATCTGCCTAACAATGTTTTCCATACAGCAGGATTTCTTCACCGGAAGGTCCCACACAACCTCAACCAATCACAGGCAGTCGCCCTTCGCACAATACATAAGTTAACTCAAACCTCAAAATCCATTTCCTGCAATTTACAATTTTGCGTTGTGCTGACACGTGTCTTCCACTTCACATCGCAGATATTTGAACTTAATCCATGATAGTCCTTAACGCTAACCCCTAAGTCTTGCAATGTGTGAAATCTCCTTCAATCTCCGTCATTGGCTTCCGATGGATCCGATGGTTCGCGCAACTCCTTCTCCAAACCACTTTGCGTCACAAGTTATGAAACTTAACTTGCGAAATCTCTTTAACCGAGACTCCTATCTTCTACGGCGTGCGATATCCTTCTACCGCAACATGATCTTTCCACCGTTGATTGGTTGAATCCAATGGCCCTCATTGAGCCTGCAATTCGATTTGTTTTATTCTACGATTAACACAATACTCGGTTCAACAAAGGAATGCGCAAGGTCTATGGACCCGCTATGCATGTAAATCCGATTTATATCCTTGTTGTGTGTTTAAATGGAAAAAATCGACTTCAACGGAGATATAAAATTAAAAATGTACAACAGGGAACCCGATCAAAGCACAAAATACTTAGACATTATTTGGAAAAGAATTGTTGTTTTTAAAACAGAGATCTCGATCAAACACAAAACACTTGGAAATAATTTGGAAATGGAAATATTCAGAGCCAAGCCCTCAGATAGCTGGTTTTTACATTTAATTTTGTTTCTCTATTCCCTCCTGTCTCTCTATGAATCCCCCAATGGTGGATTTGTTTTATTTTATCTTTCCCCAAAATCCCCATATGGTTGAGAAACTATCATTTAGTTTCTGAAACAGTTTATTCAACTTATTCAACTAAATTTTGAACTAATCCTAAATCAACCATTCTTTGATTCTGCAAATTACAATGGCTGAGTTAGCCCAAGTTAAACTTAAACAAAAAAAAATTAAAAAAAGAAAGACAAAGTCTTCAAATTCTTAGGACTGCTAGCCCTCCTTCCAAGCCACAACATGTAACCAACTTTGCCACATTGTTGGCTCTACCTTAATGTTGTTGCATTAGTCTGGACCCTATTTTCTCATAGGATGAAGACAAATGGATTTTCATGTATATAGTTTCATGATCTTTGGCTCCATCCTGTATATCTTCTAGACTTTTTCTACCTCACTGGCTTGTTTTTTTCTTTAAGCTATGGTTTCCAGTGACTTGGTTGATCTCTTCCTTGTGGTTTTGGATACTACATATCATATGTAAATGTATTGGAATTTTTTTCTTAATAGAAGTTAGCAATGCTTTTTTCTTCTTAGGAAAAAAAAAAAAGGAAAGAAAGAAAAAGTGAAAACCAATATTCTTATAACCATCCCCAAAAATATTTACAATAAGGTTTTTTAGTCACTACAATTGATTACCCTATGATTTTATCTTTTGCTTGTATTATAATTGATTACCCTACACTTTCAACTTTTTCTTAAATTATATTTGTTTTTTTTTATTTTTTAAATAATTAAAAATATTTTTAATTTTTTTTTGGAAAAAAAATACCTAAGGAAATATCCAAGAAAATCCACGTGAAGGGATCACATGTCATCTTAACAGAGCCTAACCCCGGGTTGGGCATCAAGGAGAATTACCCAGTGACCTCCCACAAGAGAGGTGCTTTTGAAATGGGAACTCAACCAATTGAAATAACCCCAAAGGATAATAATTACATAATGTTTCTTTTCAAAAAACTATATTTCAATTTAAAAAACAGTCGTTCGTTGAAAATAAAGTAACAACTATTATTAATATTATGATTATTAAAATAACAACCATTCATTAAAACACAAAATATAAATTATAATATATATTAAAATAATTAAATTTTAATATTTTCATTAAAAAATAAGCAATAAATATTAGGTCTAATTATATGTTTATAATAAATTTTAAAAGGGTTAAAATAAGCAAAAAAAGGAATTTCTTACACTATGTACACTGTTTCATTATTACCAATTTAGATTGATCTTAATTCTAGATCTATAAGTGTGGAGAGGGATCAAATCTATTGAGGTGAAAACTACTATTGGAGTGAAAAGAGATTTGATTCCTCTTAGTGCTTGGTAGATCATCTATGCCAGTATTATATAAATTTAGCATATTTATATACAAAAGTATTCTCATTTTTAATTTATTATGGAATGCCCACTAAATTTTTTAGTAGTATTAAGGGTAGAGGGTTTAGATATATTTGAAAAATACAACATTTTTTTTTCTGAATTTAATTAAAAAAATGCTATAGAGTTAAAATAAAATATATTTTTTGGGAAATGTGTTATAGTTTTTGGGCATGTGATATTGATAAGGCATGATATTGGTTAATAATATCCACCACAAAGTGGGGGTAAATATCTGTGATTATATTGTAAGTATTAAGTTTTTGTGCACTTATTAATTAAATTTAAACATGGTTACAAAATAATTTTTACTCCCTTCCTAGTTAGGACTCTAACAAGGATTTTTGGTTGACCATTATTAGATTAGAATTGACTAATGCAATGTTATTTATTTCTCAATATTATTAAAATAACTAATTTTCAATTAATTTTTTGGACAATAACTTGACCTTGTTGTATCATTTGCATAATATAATGCCAAGTGGATAACTACATCACATATTTAATGCCATAATTTATGGATATGGTGATTTGTAGATATTTGTGTATTTTTTTTAGATCCAAAAATAAAATCCTTGAAAACAGTTCATACTTACGTAAATAACATATTTATCACAAGTTACTTTCCACTATAATTTAACCAAGTCCTGCACAAGATATAAATAAGATGTAAATAAATATACTTATCACAAGTCACTTCCCACTATTATTTATGTTTTCTTGGGCACCCCTATAGGGGAAAAACTATAAATTTGTAAACTTACTAATGGTTATTACCCACCAAAATTAATTCAAGTCCTTGTCTCCTAGTAATCAATTAATTTATCCACTTCACATTTCAATTTATTAACTCCAAAACAAGACTATAGAATTGAATCACTTATTTTTATATAGTAAAATAAATCTTAATTTATAACTACAATTATTGGATCAGAAACTTACTCTTTTTATATATAAAACCTCATCCACTATCGCTCTGCCCACTTCAGTCATTGCAATCATTTCGTTAATTCGAAGGTCACGTTCTTCGAATAAAAAGTTTCCCTTCATAACGTGTCCAAAAGTTTGTCTCTGCCATGCAGTACCATGCTTGGAGTAATTGTGTTTATCTATCCCATCCTGCAAATTTCCTATCTTTCAGATTAATGATGGATTCCACAACAGTTTGGAAATTTGGTCTTGGGTCAGCCTCAAGACTCAATTGTGGCGTTAAGGCAATCGATCTCGTTCTGCTAAGAGCTCCGCTTCTGTATTCAGTTGTTGCTCTTTTGGATGGAAATTTGGGAGGACATGCATTTCATCTCGAGGAAGATATGGAGATTAGGGCAAAGCTTCAGTTTCATATTAAGGCAGAGCTTCAGTTTCATATAGTCTTCAGTTTTGATCCAAATTCCAATTCTGGAAGGTACTTTGTTTACTATTGTTAACACTTTGGTGTTAACTTTGGCTCTTGCACTGAATTATGCTTCAATGGAAATTCCATAATTATAGACTTTTCTCACAACACTATGAAGATACGTTGGAATTTACAAATGTGGATTGAGACTCAGCTAGGTAAGTCAACAGCTATGTTGGCCTTCCCTGAAAATTTATGCATGTCCTCGTTTCAGTTGTTGCGGTACAAATTTCAGATTCTTGCTTCAAAACAAACCATAGATTTATATGCTGGGTTGTCTGGAAATTTTTATTTTTTCAAGAAGAAAAACATGTTCCAGTTCATCCCATTGCTTGTAAAACTTACAAATACTTGCTCGAGTAATACTTGTAAAACTTACAAATACTTGCTTGAATAATACTTTACCAGATAGTCATACCTTTCTGACCTTAGTGTCAATACATGTCAAATGACAACAGTTTTTATTGCATCCTTTGTTCCCTTCTAACCAGGTGAAAAGCTTCTACAGTCTCAAACCATAAACATACCAATACGTTACAAGCACCATCATAAGTTGCGGTGAAGATTAGGCATCATAAAGTTACTTCCCTTTAAGCATAACACAGAAATCGTTTCATAACAAACTTTAAACAAAATAACTCCCCATACAGAAATACTAAGATTGCCATCCACAGGCTGCGCATGCAGAAATCCTAAAACTTCAGAAAATAATCAGGCATAGCAGGCGTGAGATCAGACAGTGTTATGACAGGGTTACGAGAATTGGACCATCCTGATGCTCCTTCCCCATCTGTAGATGTTAACACATAGAACATACGACCAAAAACACCAACCAGACACTTTTTAGAGAGCCTATCAGCCTGGGAGTATTTTTCCCGGAAAATGTCTGGATTTTACTTGGTTCTCATATCCTTTGTCACACGCAATATAAAAGTGGAATTAAATACTTCTTGTTATCACAGTATTGAAGCCACCAAGGGGAATTTTGGGTTGCTCCCATTTGCTGAAAAGGTTGGTCGGAGTTTCGCTCAAAACTAATTTCGGTTGGAACTCGGAATCCTCTTCTATGGAAAGCCCATGCTCTCACTGTTTTCCCGCTCAAGAGTCCCTTCATGGAGCAAAATATGACCTCCACGTTAAGTTCTGCCAAATGTGTTACACCTAAGGGTCACACTCGTAAGCTAATTTCACTTGTAGACACCCTTGGGAACGCATTATGGATCTCGAAAGGACATCAATTTTGAAAATACTTTTTTTCACCGAAGGATCAGACTTATAAGCTAATTTCAGTTGTAGACACCCTTCGGAATGCATTATGGATCTCAAAAGACATTATTTTTTAAAATATTTTTTTTATAGGTTTGGTAGTACTTTTCATTTGTTTTTGTTTTTGTTTTTGTTGTAGTCTTCAATAATATGTTGAGATACATCAAGAGACTTAATATCAAATTACTCATTTTTTGAGAAAAAATAGTTATTATTTATATGTCATATATTTTAATGTGATATATATATTATGATTTTCTTTTATCTAAAAAATGTTCTTAATTTTATTAATAAAAACAAAACTACAATATAATAAATTGACATTGAAATATTTACACTCATTTACTAACACTACAAGATCTTAACATCTTATTTTTTCTTAATTGAGTCTACATGTAAACTTTACATGTTTACAAATATTTACACCACTACAATATCACCCATACTCCGCCGATATATATATATATATATATATATATATTAATAAATAAAAATGGAAACATAATATAAATGTATGACTAATATAAAATGATGTAACAGCTCGCTTAAATGCTAACTGATGATTAACTTATGTTATTAAGACATTAAGATATTAATTGTTATTGTTTTTTTTTGAAATAGTACATTATGAACATAAATTAATTCTGATTAAATAAATTATTATGGAAGTGATTTCCATAAAATAATAATAAGCTGATGGTAAAAAAAGTAATTCAAAAATGGAGAGTTAGTTGAAAAGAATCAGTTCAAATAGTTACCCCAACCTCTGAGGATAAAGGCATATCCCAGTGAGGAAGAGGGGTTTTTTTCGGTAACTGATGCAAGAGCATCAAGAGCATTTTTTATTTGTAAATATGTTAGAAAAGGGGGTGTGACAATTTTTAATATTTTATTAATTAATTTGTTATTTTAAATAAAATAGGAGAAAGTGAGGATTTTGTAAATATCCTTTTATTAATTAAAAGGATATGAGAGAATTTGGTTAGTTAAGGATATAAAGGGATAAGATTCTAGGTAATACATAGAGATTTGCTGAGATATTTTAGTGTAATAGATATTATGGATTACATCTAATTAGATCATTTTTAAAATTGTATAAATTCATTAGTTTCAAAGGCATGAGGAGATTGTGAGTGAGTGTGAGTAGAGAGTGAGAGGTTTTTTGAATGTAGAAGCCTGAAAGGTTTATAAAGGGGCCAAATAATCGAAAATCGTAAGTTTAAGAAGGAAATTTATTATAAGTGTTAAAAATAATAATAGTGATTTGATTTTAATGTATGTTCATTATTGAGTTTGCGTGAGATTGGATTTGTATGTTCAATGAATGAAAGGAAATTCGTTCCTCTTTGAATTCTGGGTTTATTATGTGCAAAGGAATGGTGTTTAGTCTTTATGAAAGAAATTCAATTTCTGCAGAGGTCCATTTAGTATTGTCGATTTATTATGTGAGACTGCATCTTAATTGAAATCGTGGAATTGGCAAATCGATCATAATGTATCGATTTCAAGGAAAAAAAAATTCCTGTATCAGTAAATTGTCAGTTACTGTTTGAAAGAGGGCGCTATTGTATATTTTTGCCAAGAGTTCTGTCTGGAATGTTTTTTTTACCCATTTAAATGTGCATAGAGATGCTTTGCTGTTGTAAAGGCATGATCTTCACTATTTCTAATGAACACATGGTTTGAGCGCAGTGGAAAGGAAACGTCTGTCACTTTAAATGGAAGAAAAGGTGGTTTTGCGCAAAGCCGGAGTGGTTTTGGATACATTGTGGTATGCAGGAGTGTTAACACCATAGCAGATTGCGTATTGAGAAATCGATGGATGGCATAAGTAACATAGCGCAGTATTAAAATCGATCTGTGGAGACAAGGAACCAGATTTAAAACTGGAATGGTAAGTCGACTTAATAATCATATGAGGGATGTTTTAAATGAGATCAGAACGTATGGTTTAAAATGAAACGGTGGCAGTGTTTCCAGCGAAAACGGTTATGAAATTCGATTTTGAATTCACATCCTTTGTGCTGTTAGTCATTGAATTAAATACAGTTTTATTGTGATCATGGTGGAAGTCGGAGCGCAGAGATACATGTATGTGAAGAACGTTTATTGAATTAAATAGATATGTATCGGTTTCAATTAGTTGTTAACGTGGACGCAGAACGAAGAAACTGCGTGTGGAAATGGTGTTAGACCAGTCTAACTGTCATTAAAATCGTGGAAGAAATCTACAACATCAGAGGAGGTGTAATTCAAAAGGTCGATTCCAAGAAGGCGCAGTCCAGAAATTGAAGGCGGTCCAGAGGTTGATATATTGCTGAAATTTGAACAGGCAAGTTATATTGGTGTTTGCATAAAGATGATGGGTGCATTGTTTATGGAGATTTGTTGAAATTCCGTGTGTGCAGGTTGGGAAATAATGAAATGAAAACTGAGTGAGAAGTTTGATGTTTGAGATTTAAATCCAAAAGTAATGTGTTTAAATTTAATTGGCAAACGTATGGGAATTAAGCATTGGGGTTTAAATTATATAAGTTGCCAGATTGAATATAACAGTAAGGGCGCACTCTTTGATTGAACCCAACATATGTGAATGTAATTGTGATGGTGGGACCGTTGAATGTTAATTGGATTGGGAATGAAAAAGGTGCATGTAAAATTCAAGCTTTGGTTTTGGATTGAGTAGTGTTTGATACACTTTTACATCAAAGTAGAAATTGAGATTGTATTGGGTTGAAACGGGAATTTAAATTGTTGAATTTTCCAGGAATTGAAAGATAAGCTTCCGTATATTAGTTGAGATTGCCAGTGGGTGAAAATTGCTTTGTATTGTAGTTGAATTGGGCAATTTTTTGAGGCGCATGTTTTTACATGCATGAGTAATAGAGATCCTGGTTATTGCAGGCTAGCCCTGCATCATTTTTGGTATCAGAGCTTGGCTCTGTTGAAATGAAAGATGTTTGTTTCTGAATGAATGCAAGAAGGTTTTGTTGAAGAAATGAAATGTATTTTTGAATATATGATGAATGATTGAAAGGAAAATCAAATTTCTAAATCTGATATGCAAACTACACAAGTGAACAGGATTGCAGGGAGGAAAAGATCATGCAAGATCTTAAGAGGTGAGATGATTTTTCTGATTTGAAATTTGTAAATGCAGTTTATGGTTGCATACAAGATGATGGAAGTGAACCTGGCATTCAGCTAAAGGCTAGATAAGGAGGACAATTGCAGTGTCCTAAAGAAGAAGGTGAGTTGAAGAGATAGCCCAGAGAGAGAGCAGAGGAAAGTGCTCAAAAGGTTCCAGAGGCAGTGAACCAAGTACTTACCAAAATACTGAGTGAGGAGAGCTTGGTGAGGTAAGTGGCAGCAGAAGAGATTGCTGTCGTAGAGGCTAGTACAACTCATGGTGAGTGAGAAACTCATGGAGAAGATGATCATGGAGGATCAGAGAAGAGGTTCAGAGGAATGCCACAGAGATGAGATGACTGCAGAAGTTCGAGAAAGAGATATTGCAGTAATGAAGGTACAATTGCAGGTACTAGAAGAATGGCTGCAAGAACAGGAAAACCAGAATAGAGGATGGATCTTTCCACTGAAGGGAAAGAGAGTGATTTGGCGACAATTGCAGAGGAGGTTGAGGCAAATTGTGATTGCCTTATTGAAAAGGGAACTTAGAGTTCTTGAGCCAGAGATGGAATTTGAAGATTCCACATGCAGAATTGTTCAGAAGGAAGTATTACAGGAAGCAGTCAAGACTGAAAAGTCTTGTGGTTTTAAAACTGACGAGTTGTGTATGTTTGTAGGTACAGTACAGGGAGATGAGCAAGCTTTAGAGTTTGTTCAAGAGAGAGAATTGAATCTGAAGGTTGTTCAGATCGATGCTGAGATGGCAAGATCTCAGGAGGAAATGAAGACGAAGGAGTCTAATCAGGATGTTGGTGCAGAGAGAGAAAGACCAGCTGATGATTGGTCGAAAGCCGGTGAAGGTATGGAAAATTGTGTGAAGTTTCCAAGTTCTACTCCTAATGAAGTTGTTGAATTGTATAGGAAACTAGATCTTCAGAGAAGAGAATTGGAGAGACAGAGGACTTATGTGCAGGATAATTTGCTGAGGAAGCAAAGCAGGAAAGTTTTCATGAAGGACAGTCATGAAGCAGAGGATGGTAAGAAGGAGAGACTAGCTGACAGTCTCATGGTGAATGCAAATCAACATACTGATGTGCTGACAAAAGAGTTGGGAAGGAACTTAGAGCAGCATACTGAAGTGTTGCCAGGGAAAGCTGAGGAGAAAGCCAGTAATGATTTTCTGAGTCTTGAAGAAGACTTAGAGCTGCGGATGACTGAATCTACAAGTGAGACCGTTGGGTCTTGTGATTTTGATGCTGACAATTTGATTGTGTTTACAGGTAAGAAAGAAGACAGTCCATCATTTGGAATTGTCTTGGAAGGAGGAGAACAGTTGCAGAAAGAAGATGAGACAATCATGTCTCATAAGCAGAGGCTTGTTACCATGGGTGACAAGAGAGAGTTGGCTTGTCTGTATAGCCACGAGAAGACTGGTGGACAAAATTTTGGAGTTGCTACAGTAGTACAGGATGGAGCTGCAGTGTTTGCAAAACTTGATTGGATTTCCAGAATCAATCAAGATGATGATGGACAATTACTGAAGATTGTCAAAGGGGAAGATGGAGGTTATGTTGGAGTTAAATTGCAACATGTTGATGAAATGCTGAAATGTTCGCTAGAGACATTTGAACCAGAGAAAAAAGTTGCAGATGAAAATGCAGGTGACGAGCAAAGGAATGTTGTAGAGGGACAGGAAGTTTGGGAGGCAGCAACATCCATAGTGACAGCGAGAGCAACATGTGGGGCGACATTTATAGTAGCAGCCGCAGAAAAGGTGCAACACAGCAGTAAGGGTGAAAAGGAAGCAATCAAAACAAGTGAAGAACGAGCAAGAATGAGAGTTCAGCAATCAAGAGATGGAAACAATCAGCAGATAGAGGACACACTAGACAGAGAAATTGAGTTGATAAGGAGGTTAATGATGAAAATGTCTCAGAGAAAGACAATAGCAAGAAATAAAAGGAGTGACAACAAGAGAAAGACTGTAGCAGACTTGGAAGGCAGAGCAAGTGGAGCACTACAACACAAAATATGGAAACCTGGAGAAGAACATCAGATAGAAGCAGCGACAAGTGGAAAGTTGCAGCACAAGATATGGGATCCAGGCATACACAGATCTGAACACATGATCAGGCGATCATGATTAATTTTAACGTTGATTTCCGATGTGAGCATCAAATAATATTTTTTATTTGTTATTTTAAATAAAATAGGAGGAAGTGAGGATTTTGTAAATATCCTTTTATTAATTAAAAGGATATGAGAGAATTTGGTTAGTTAAGGATATAAAGGGATAAGATTCTAGATAATAGGATTTGTTGAGATATTTTAGTGGTATTGAGATATTAAGGGGATTGAGCATTAAATTAGATCATTTTTAAAATTGTATAAATTCATTAAGCCTCAAAGGCATGAGGGGATATTGTGAGTGAGTGTGAGTAGAGAGTGAGAGGTTTTCTACTTGGAAGCCTTCGGGCAGTTTGTAAAGGGCCAAATAATCGAAAATCAGGCCGAAGGAAGGAAATTGTATTGTAAGTGTTTTGTGTGTCAATACAGCATTTGATTTTAATGTATGTTCATTATTGAGTTTGCGTGAGATTGGATTTGTATGTTCAATGAATGAAAGGAAATTCATTCCTCTTTGAATTCTGGGTTTATTATGTGCAAAGGAATGGTGTTTAGTCTTTATGAAAGAAATTCAATTTCTGCAGAGGTCCATTTAGTATTGTCGATTTATTATGTGAGATTGCATCTTAATTGAAATCATGGAATTGGCAAATCGATCACAATGTATCGATTTCAAGGAAAAAAAAATTCATGTATCAGTAAATTGTCAGTTCCTGTTTGAAAGAGGGCGCTATTGTATATTTTTGCCAAGAGTTCTGTCTAGAATTTTTTTTTTACCGTCTCTGAAAATGCAGTACGTTGTCATTAAAAGGCATGATCTTCACAATTTCGGAATGAACACATGGTTTGGAGCGTTAATGAAACACTGTTAACTTTAAATGGAAATGAAACATAACTTAATTGCAGGCTGGAGTGGTTTTGTATATTGTGGTATGCAGGGGAGTGTGTTAACACCATAGCAGATTGTGTATTGAGAAATCGATGGATGGCATAAGTAACATAGCGCAGTATTAAAATCGATCTGTGGAGGCAAGGAACCAGATTTAAAACTGGAATGGTAAGTCGACTTAATAATGATACGAGGGATTTTTTAAATGAGATCAGAACGTATGGTTTGAAATGAAACGGTGGCAGTGTTTCCAGTGAAAACGGTTATGAAATTCGATTTGAACTCACATCCTTTGTGCTGTTAATCATTGAATTAAATACAGTTTTATTGTGATCATGGTGGAAGTCGGAGCGCAGAGATACAGGTATGTGAAGAATGTTTATTGAATTAAATAAATATGTATCGGGTTCAATTAGCTGTTAACGTGGACGCAGAATGGAGAAACTGCGTGTGGAAATTGGGTTTAGACCAGTCTAACTGTAATTAAAATCGTGGAATAAATCTACAACATCAGAGGAGACATAATTCAAAAGGTCGATTCCAAGAAGGCGCAGTCCAGAAATTGAAGGCGGTCCAGAGGTTGATATATTGCCGAAATTTGAACAGGTAAGTTATATTGGTGTTTGCATAAAGATGATGGGCACATTGTTTATGGAGATTGGTTGAAATTCCATGTGTGCAGGTTGGGAAATAATGAAATGAAAACTGAGTGAGCAGTTTGATGTTTGAGATTTAAATCCAAAAGTAATGTGTTTAAAGTTAATTGGCAAACGTATGTAATTAAGCATTGGGGGTTTAAATTATATAAGTTGCCAGATTGAATATAACAGTAAGGGTGCACTCTTTAATTGAACCCAGCATATGCGAATGTAATTGTGATGGTGGGACCGTTGAATGTTAATTGGATTGGGAATGAAAAAGGTGCATGTAAAATTCAAGCTTTGGTTATTGGATTGAGTAGTGTTTGATACACTTTTACATCAAAGTAGAAATTGAGATTGTATTGGGTTGGAAAGGGAATTTAAGTTGTTGAATTTTCCAGGAATTGAAAGATAAGCTTCCGTATATTAGTTGAGATTGCCAGTGGGTGAAAATTGCCGTGTATTGTAGTTGAATTGGGAAATTGTTTGAGGCGCATGTTTTTATATGAGTAATAGAGATCCTGGTTATTGTAAGCTAGCCCTGCATCAGTAACTGGAGAAGGAAATGCAGAGAAGAATTTCTTGAGGTGGTGGTAACCAGTGGAATACTTTGATTTTTGATAATTGATTGGAATAAAAGACTGGACCAGAATGTCCCGAGTTCTCTTCCAGTAATTCTGTCAACTCACATAGCTCAGACTTGGAGCATGGGGGAGAGACGAGGACGTGATTGCATCTCTCGAGGTAGGGAGGAACAGCATCAGTCCGTAAACGAAAAATAGAGAATTTTTCTATCATGGGACGTACTAATGGTTTATGAATAGAATTAACAGTTTTAAGTGTGAAATCTGAAGAAAATTTACAGTACTTAAATTGTGTAATAATAGGTTATGTGAATGCTTTCTTTCACAAAAAGGAAATCTAGTATTGATTCTTAATTTATTTCCGATAAAAGATAGATAGGAAACAATTAACTTAGAACCCTCGAGGAGAAGGCTCTCAGTTGATCGTTCTCTGCAATTAGTGTAATCACAGACAGAATGGTCCGGCCATTTTCTTATTTAAGACAACGGAAATAAAAGTAGCGACATAACTCTTAAACTTAAAAGAGAGATGTTTTGTAGATAACTAGAGTATAATAAATTCATACTAAGGACATAGTCAAGAAGTAAAGTTATGCTAACATTAATTTAAACAAACAAGTTTCTATGAGAATGGAATTTATTTTCTAAAATGGTAAATATTATTCTCTGTGGATAGAGTACAAGAAGAACAGACCCAAAATATTTAACGATAAACATTGTAAAGCACTATATATTTAATTCTAGAATTGAAAACGAAAAAGTACAGAAGTTCCCTTTGATGACACTAGATTGGTAGAGTATTGCTAATTTGATATAAGCACTATATACATTTAGGAAAAGAAAATATAGAACTTATGTTACTGGTGCTGAAGAAAATACACTCTAAAAAATATCCATATGACTCTTACTGTATATATATATATATATATATATATATATATATATATATTCTTGTAAATTGGAATTAACACAGTGAGCACCTAAACCTCAAAAAGTCACAACAATAAAGTAATAGAAAATGTAAATCAATGTTGAAGGGAACTACTTCAATTTACAATCTTGAATTTCAAGAAGATACTATACAGGCTGGACAACTGTAGACACGACAAGTATATCACATGCATAAAAATCAAGAAATGTTTCCACAGAGGGTAAATAAAACCTCAGAACAAATACATGAAAGAATACAACCAATATTTTGGGAAAAATTGTAATTTAGAGGTCGAAGCTTAGATTAAACATGCTCAAATATGAGTATCCTGACATAGGAGATGATTTAAGATATGTTGTTACATATAAACGACCTCGGGTTCCCATTTGAGGGTATTGGCCAAGAACGAGGGTTAACATTTTAAATAACTAGAAATACAGAATAAAATCCATAGCAATGTCTAAAATCTTCTGCAAGCATGATAATTCGGTGACCAAGATCCTTACAGAAAATATGGTACCTGACAGAGCCGACGAGGGGAATTTAGAGGATTCAACAACCAAGTTTCGTAAGAGTACAACCGTCACTGTTTCAACCTGCGAAATTACCTACAACCATTCAAGAAGATAAGGGTGAACAACCAAGTTTCAAATTCAAAAGGTTAAGGAAATCGAATTTATAAGTCAAGTAGGAAAATTACCTTTAAGAGTTCGTCGTTGGAACACGGAGACACAACCTGCATGTGTTGCCAATGAGATTATATCAATAAGCCCGATTGATTCAATAACAAAACCTAAAAACAAATGAATAATGAGATAGCAGAGAGTCTTCACCTTGGATTCCACCGGTAGCTGCGCTAAGGAAGAGTGGAGTATCCATCTACAGAAACTTCAATAAGAATTACAGTGGCCCTAAATGGAAACAATATAGAATTAAGACCTAGACGAGACTAGACCTCACGAAATAACACTTGAGACTGTAACTATGAACCTGTACAGAACCACTGTGAAAAAAAAAACAACTCATCTCAAAGAAAAAACAACAACGAATGTTGACTTACTATGCAACTGGAGGTCGAAGCCCTGTTAATGCCGGAGGAACCCTAGAGGGGTTTTTTGTAGAGCTGGTAAACATCTTCCGCAGAGTGATGTGTGAAATGCTCAAAAGGATAAGAAAGTGGTTAGGGTGGGAGGTCATTACCCATAACCCTAAAAACAAAACCACCGTCGGATTCCGGGTAGGTCATATCGATGGCACAGAAGCGATGTTTTCAAAAATTCGTATTGAATAACAATATTTGTTACAAGATATACCGTGCAGGTAAGATAACCGTTTAAGCGTAGATTTGATTGCTAAGGGTACAAGTACTTTCGATCATTTAAATCGGATTAAATAGTCTGACAGGTACTCTCCTTGAGTGACTCAAGACAAGAAGCTAACCTTGGAGAAATATGTATTATGGTAGTCATATAAATGTAAAACCTTAATGCAAAGTAAGTGTGTATAGTAGTAACTAAATGTATATTGTTGAGAAGCATTAGAAGCATTAGATGTAATTAAATGTGCATAGATGTAAAACCTTATAAAGTAAATTTTTTTTTTATGAGTAAAGTGTTGACTGTTACCAGTGGTATCAGAGCAACGTTCGCATGCTAGAACCTTATGGGTCATCTAACAATTTAAGCTATGTGTATACTAATGCACAAATAAAATAAGCATAACAGGAGACGTTATGAGAAGGGGGTCAATGCAATAACCACCCCAGAACACCGGGGAAACCCAACCACGACCATAAATGAATTCTGAGATGCGCATTCAACTGAGTGTGGATCAGCACCAACAAACAAGTAGACTGCTAGAGGAGAAACAGTACCAAACTAGCATATTGTTGAATATAGTACAAAGGCTGCAGGAAGAAATGGTGCGGGCTTGAAGTGATAATGAGTGTTTGATGCAAGAACAAGAGAGGAAATTAAAAAGCCTCTCAGATAAAAAAAATCAGGGAATGGAATAGCCTAGCCCTAATAGAGGAATACAAGAAGGAAATGAGCAACAAGCACGAGACCACACTCCTGACAGAATGGAAAGAATTCAATCACATCGAAGTAATAAAAATAAAAACTACAATGAGGCTGAGTCAGATAATGTGTCAGATCGGAAAGAAGATAAGAGGAAAAAGGTAGAGCTGCAAGGTGAGTTTCGAAAGATAAAACCACCTAAATTTGATGGAGTAGAGGAAGAAGTATCTTAGGTGTGGCTGATAAACATGAACAAGTATTTTCAAGTTTACCAATATAGTAGCAAACTTACCGCCAGATTGGCCATCTATCAGTTAAGGGAGAAGGCCACACTCTAGTGGGAGGAAGTGAAAAATGTTTGCAGTTTAGATGAACAAGATGTGACTTAGGATTCGTTCCAGCAATATTTTAAGGATAAGTACTTAAATCAACACTTGTATGACGAAAATTCTAGAGAGTTCCATGACTTAAAACTGGGACAAATGATGATGGATGAGTACATTACCAAGTTCACTTCCTTACTCCCTTATGTTCCTTATTTAAGGGATGAAAAGGAAAAAGTACATCGGTTCCTGAGTAGTTTTCCAACTCATATGAAGGAGCGAATTGAGTTTTTGAATCCCAAAACTATGGACAAGGCAATCCGAAAGGCAAGAATGTGCTATTAGCAAGCTAAAGCAAAAGGAGAGCAGGGTAAAAGATGGCAGACAAAGAAAGAACATAAGGGCAGTTCTAATTTCAAGAAAAACATAACCAGTAATTTCAAGAGTGCTACCAGAAGCTCAGTTAGCAAACAATTTGGAAGGAATCATCAAAGAATAATATGGCCTGTGGAAGATAAGCCCATGGAAGCTTCCAGCAAACCAGATCAAGCACAAAATCAGAAGCCACCCCTACAGTGTTCAGGGTGTGTTGAGGCACACTACTACAGAAATTGTCCACAATGAGGAAGGAGCGAGGCGGTTACCAAATTATAATAAGCCTCAACAGTAGTATATGTAGCTAGAAAAATAACCAAAATTAACGTAGCCTTGGAAGATCGATAGGCAAATTACCAACCGACAATGATAGAATTGGAAGGTAAATTACTCTCTAAACCTGTTTCTATTTTGGTAGACCCAGGTGCGAGCTTAAGCTACGAAAGTCCCAAAGTAGTAGATATTTGTAAATTTTAGAGTCAGAAATTCATAAATCCATGGCTGGTATAGTTAGCCACAAGAGCAAAGAGAAAAGTTTGTGCCAATATTCCGAATTGTGCACTAGAAATTAGTGAACAACAGCTAACTATAGACCTGAATATATTACCTCTGGGATCCTATGATGTGCTGCTTGGTATGGATTGGTTGGAGAAGGACTAGAAGTTAGTATATTGTAAAGAAAAATTTATATATTATAGAATGCAAGATGGAACCCATAAGGAAATTCAAGGTATAAAGAAACCTCTACAATTGCGTCCTATTACAGCATCTCAAATGGGTAAGTGAATGAGGAAAGGATGCCAGTTATATGTCATCCAAGTGGACTTTACTAATTCTAAAGAAAAGGCTCCAATGATGGAAAAAATTCTGATAGTGCAAGAGTTTATGGACATATTTCCAGAGGAAATACCAGGTTTGCCACCTAGAAGGGACATTGATTTTACCATAGAGTTGATACCTGGAGAATTACCGATTTCAAGGACACCATACTGAATGAGTGTACCAGAATTGATCGAACTGAAGATGCAGTTACAAGAAATATTGGATAAAGGGTACATACGACCAAGTGTATCCCCTTAGGGAGCACCAGTGCTATTTGTGAAGAATAAAGACATAACCATGCGAATGTGCATGGATTATCGCTAGCTCAATAAATTGACTATAAAAAATAGATACCCTTTACTATGAATTCATGACCTGTTTGATCAGGTGAAGGGAGTTACAATATTCTCAAAGATAGATCTAAGGTCGAGATACCATCAGATCCAGATAAGAGACGAAGACATATATAAAACTTCTTTTCATACCAGGTACGGACACTACGAGTTTGTGGTGTTACCATTCAGATTGACTAATGCACCAACAACCTTTATGAGGCTAATGCATGGTATATTTCACCCCTATCTGGATAATTTTGTATTAATATTTAATGATGACATTTTAGTTTATTCCAAGAATGCATAAGAGCATAAAGAGCACTTATGGATAGTGTTGGAAATGTTACGGAAGCATCAGCTGTACGCTAAGTTCAGCAAGTGTGATTTCTTAAAGGAAGAAATACAGTACCTTGGTCATGTTATTTCTACTGAAGGAATTGCAGTTGACCCGAAGAAAACCAAAACGATTATGGAAATGCAAGATACCCCAAAATGTGGCAGACATTCGATCCTTTATGGGTTTGGACAGATATTATCAGCAGTTCATTAAAGCATTTTCAAAAATTTCCTTCCCAATTACATTCTTACAAAGGAAGGGAAAAATATTTAAATGGATGAAGGAATGTCAAGAAAGTTTTGAAAAATTAAAATTTTTATTGACTACAGCTCTAGTGTTAAGAGTAGCTGATCCCAATAAATATTTTGAAGTCTGCACAGATGCGTGGAAAGGAGTTGGGGCGATTATGTCACAAGAGGGTAAGGTAGTTGCCTATGAATCACGAAAACTAAAAGAGCATGAAAAACAATACTCAGCTTATGATTTGAAGCTGACAGCAGTAATGCATGCACTCTAGGTATGGAGGCACTACTTGCTTGGAAAGAGATTTGTACTCAAAACTAATCATAGCAGATTAACTAGTTATTTTAAACAAGCTAACCTTAATACTTGCCAGGCAAGCTGGAATTTTTTCCTGAGAAAGTTTGACATTGATATGCAGCATGTGAAGGGTAAGGAGAATAGATTATTTTATGCGTTAAGTAGAAAGTTTCATGGTGTTTATGAATTGTACTATAATGAGTTTGAATGCAAATTCCTGGAGAAAATAAAAACATAAGCTGAGAAATATCCTTAATACCAGTTTATGTGGTAGCAAGCAGAGTAGTTTAGAAAATAAGGAAAATCTGTTGATTACGGAATTAATAAAGATGGGTTGCTAACTTTCAAGGACAAGATTTTTGTTCCAAATAGAATGGAGTTGAAGGAACTAATTCTAAATGAGCATCACCGAAGAAACTTCTCTGGACATCCCAGGTATCAGAAAATGCTAACAGTAATTAGGAAGAACTACTTCTGGCTAGGCATGAGAAGAGACATTGCAGAATATCTAAACAAGTGTTTAGAATGCTAGCAAGTGAAAGTAGAGCACCAAAACCTAGCCAGGCTGATGCAGCCTATACTGGTACCTGAATGGAAGTGGGAGGTTATATCTTTAGACTTCATTACTATTTTACCAAGACCAAAGAAGCATAATGACTCTATAATTGTGGTGGTAGATCGATTAAGAAAAGAAACACATTTTATACTAGTACAGTCCACTTATAAGACGATGCAAATAACAGACATATTCATGCGAGAGATCTTTAGACTGCATGGTATCCCAAATACTGTCATATCTGAAAGGGACGTGAAGTTTACTTCAACATTCTGGAAAACGTTATTTACAGGATTGGGAACTCAAATTAATTTTAGCACTGTTTACCATCCATAGACTGATGGGAAAACATAGCCATTGAATCGGATCTTGGAGGATATGTTACGTATGTATGTAATGCAACAACCAACTAGCTGGAAAGAATATTTGCACCTAGTAGAGTTTGCATACAATAATGGATATCAAGAATCCCTGAAGATGAGTCTGTTCGAAGCATTGTACGAACGACAATGTCGAACTCCTATTAACTGGAGTAGCCCAGAAACCAATTTGATGCTTGGATCAACAATGCTAGTTGAAATGGATTCAAAAGTAAGAAAGATCCGACAAAATTTGAAGGCAACCTAGGATAGACAAAAAGTGTACGCAGATAAGAAAAGGACTTGTCGTGAGTTTGAGGTGGGAGACCATGTGTACGTAAGGATCAAACCAAAGAAAAGTACTTTAAGGTTGGCCTCTTGTGCCAAATTGGATCCCAGGTTTTGTGGCCCTTTCAAAATATTGGAAAGGGTAGGACCCAAGGATTACTAATTGGCCTTGACCAGTCATATACGTGTACACAATGTCTTCCATGTATCATTATTAAAACGATACATACATAACCCAAAGCACGTAATGCACTGGCAAAGTATTCAAGTAGGATATGAATACAAGACTTGATTGGAAATGCTAAAGTTTATGAGGAAATTAATTCCAAGTTTATTAATTGCACGTCGAACCGGACGACGAGTTTTTGGTCGAACATCGATGTATAATCGATCGGAGAGAAATCATGCTCCAGAAACGAGCCATCACCCAGGTTAAGGTGTAGTGGAAGCACTTTGGCCCAGATGAAGCTACCTCGGAGGATGAAGATTTTGTTCGGGAAGCTTACCCGGAACTATTTGATGGAGCAGAATGAGAACACCGAGGACGGTGTCCACTTCAAGGGGGAGGAGATGTAACAGTTAGCTTAAATGCTAACTGATGATTAAGTTATGTTGCTATGACATTAAGACATTAATTGTTATTGTTTTTTTTAAATAGTACATTATGAACAAAAATTAATTATGATTAAATAAATTATTATGGAAGTGATTTCCATAAAAGAATAATAAGTTGATGGGAAAAAAAGTAATTCAAGAACTGAGAGTTAGTTGAACAAAATCAATTTAAATAGTTACCCCAACCTCTAAGGATAAAGACATATCCTAGTGAGGAAGAGGGGTTATGTTCGGTAACTGGCGAAGGAAATTTGTAGAGAATAATTTCCCGAGCTAGTGGTAACCAGTGGAATACTATAATTTCTGATAATTGATTGGAATAGAATACTGGACTAGAATGTCCCGAGGTCTCTTCTAGTAATTCTGTCAACTCGCATAGCTTAGAATTGGAGCATGGGGGAGAGACGAAGATGTGATTGCCTCTCTCGAGGTAGGGAAGAACAACATCAGTCCATAAACGAAAAATAGATAAGTTTTATGTCATGGGACGTACTAATGGTTTATGAATGGAATTAACAGTTTGAAGTGTGAAATCTGAAGAAAAATTACAGTACTTAAATTTTGTAATAATAGGTTCTGTGAATACTCTCTTTTACAAAAAGGACAGCTAGTATTGGTTCTTAATTTATTTCTGATAAAAGATAGATAGGAAATCGTTAACTCAAAACCATCGAGGAGAAGCCTTCGAGTTGATCGTTCCCTGCAATTAGTGTAATCACGGACAGAATGGTCCAGCCATTTTCTTGTTTAAGACAATGGAAATAAAAGTAGGGACATAACCCTTAAACTTAAAATAAAGATTTTCTGTAGATAACCAGAGTATAATAAATTCATACTAAGGACATAGTCAAGAATTAAAGTTATGCTAACATTAATTTAAACAAACAGGATTGTGTGAGAATGGAATTTATTTTCTAAAATGGTAAATAGTATTCTTTATGGACAGAGTACAAGAATAAAAGACCCAAAACATTTAACGATAAACATTATAAAGCACTGTATATTTAATTATGGAATTGAAAACGAAAGAGTACAGAAGTTCCCTTTGACGACACTAGAATGGTAGAGTATTGCTAATTTGATATAAGCACTATACATTTAGGAAAAGGAAATATAGAAATTATGTTACTGGTGCTAAATAAAATACACTATGAAAAATATCCATATGAGACTTACTGTATTTATGTATATATTCTTGTAAATTGGAATTAACAGAGTCAGCACCTAAACCCTCAAAAGTCACAACGATAAAGAAATGGAAAACGTAAATCAATGCTGAAGGGAACTACTTCAATTTACATTCTTGAATTTCAAGAAGATATTGTACAAGCTAGACAACTGTAGACACGACAAGTATATCGCATGCATAAAAATCATGAAATGTTTCCACAGAGGGTAAATAAAACCTCGGAACAAATCCATAGCCGAATACAACCAAGATTTTGGGAAAAACTATAATTTAGAGGCCGAAGCTTAGATTAAACATGCTCAAATATGAGTATCCTGACATAGGAGATGATTTAAGATATACTGTTACATATAAACGACCTCGGGTGCCCATTTGAGGGTATTGGACAAGAAAGAGGATTAACATTTTAAATAACTAGAAAGACGGAATAAACTCCATAGAAATGTCGAAAATATTCTGCAAGCGTGATAATTTAGTGACCAAGATCCTTACAGCAAATATGGTACCTGACAGAGCCGGCGAGGGGAAGTTAGAGGATTCAATAACCGAGTTTTGTAAGAGTACAACTGTAACTGTAACAACCAACGAACTTACCTACAACCATTCAAGAAGATAAGGGTGAACAACCAAGTTTCAAAGCTGAAAGGTTAAGGAAATCAAATTTATAAGTCATGCAGGAAACTTACCTTTAAGGGTTCGTCGCCAGAACACGAAGAGACAACCTGCATGTGTTGCCAGTGAGATTATATCAATAAACCCGATTGATTCAATAACAAAACCTAAAAACAAATGAATAATGAGATAGTAGAGGGTCTTCACCTCGTATTCCACTGGTAGTCGCGCTAAGGAAGAGTGGAGTATCCATCCACAAAACTTTAATAAGCATTACATTGGCCCTAAACATAAACAATTCAGACTTAAGACTCGGACGAGACTAGACCTCACAAATTAACACTTGAGACTGTAACTATGAACCTGTGCAGAACCACTGCGAAAAAAAACAACTCATAATACAGTAAATGTTATCTCAAGGAAAAAAAACAACGAATGTTGACTTACCATGCAACCGGAGGTCGAAGCCCTGTTAACATCGGTAGAACCCTGGAGAGGTTTGTTGCAGAGCCAGTAAACATCTTCCACAGAGCGACGGGCGAAATGCTCGAAAGGATAAGGAATAGGTTAGGGTGAGAGGTCATTACCCATAACCCTAAAAACAAAACCACCGTTGGATTCCAGGTAGGTCAGATCGATGGCGGAGGAAACCTCCACTTGCCCACCGTAAAGTTGTTGACAAAACAGAAGGGATGTTTCCGAAAATTCGTATTGAATAGCAATATTTGTTACAAGATATACCGTGCAAGTAAGATAACCTTTTAAGCATATATTTCATTGCCAAGGGTACAAGTACTACCGATCATTTAAATCGGATTAAACAGTTTGATAGGTGCTCTCCTCGAGAGACTCGAGACAGGAAGCTAACCTTGGATAAATATGTATTATGGTAGTCATATAAATGTAAAACCTTAATGCAAAGTAAGTGCGTATAGTAGCAACTAAATGTGTACCGTTGAGAAGCATTAGAAGCATTAGATGTAATTAAGTGTGCATAGATGTAAAACCTTATAAAGTAATTTTCTTTTTTTATGAGTAAAGTGTTGAATGTTACAAATGATGTGCACTAAGAATATATATATATATATATATATATATATATATATATATATAGAGAGAGAGAGAGAGAGAGAGAGAGAGAGAGAGAGAGAGAGAGAATTTTTAAAATGAAATGTGGTGAAGGTAATAGTTTTTTTGGGAGATAGAATTTTTTATATTATTATTGTATATTAAAAATTTTAAAAATTATTAATTTTAAATTTGATTTATATTAATTAATTGAAAGTAAAAGTGAGGATATTCATCATTGTGCAAGTTTCAATTTTTGTATGGACTTATTATAGATCAATGATGTGTTTTGAGATAAATGTGGTGATTAAATTAAATAATCAGCTAGTCTCATTCAAATCCCACTCCCATATATTCTGTTTTTCTAATCATCAATTGGATGTAATTTAGGTGTTTGGGAAAATGTTGTTATTTTCTATGCATAATTTCAATGCCTACATGTGACATATTGAACTGATGATAACTTTGAACTTTGTGATGCAATCAATTCCTAGAATATGGAAACATATATATTCCTCATTTTAATTTAGATTTATCTATACCATTAACATTTATGTATTCCTCATATTAATTTAGATTCATCTATACCATTAACATTCTTATGTTTTAAATCCTTATTAAATTAACAAGTGTTAAAATGAAGCTGAATTCCTACCACTCAAGTTATTTTAAATCCTTATTAAATTAACAAGTGCTAAAATGAAGCTCGGTTCCTACCACTTAAGTTAGAAATGATCGCAAAATTTGAATAAAAAATTATAATTTACATTGGTCAATGCTAAATTAATAGTGGTCAATAGGAAAATCCAATTTTATAGTCTTGCTTTGGCATGCAAGGTATTAGTTTGCTTAGGAACAAAGATTAGCATACATTTTGGTTGGTAGTAACCACTAATAAATTTACACATTTACAGTTTTATTCCTACTTTGCTCAACTAGCAATAGTTGTATAAATGAAAGTGATTCCTCTCCCTATTTAGCAATATCTGTGTAAATCAAGGTCTGGTGGTTCCTCCCTTTCTCTATATATTATTGGTAATTTTATATCATTATATCATTACCCTTATATCATTATTGGTAATTTTATATCATTATATCATTACCCTTATATCATTATTGGTAATTTTATATCATTATTCTTTATTTATGAATGACTAATTATTCTTCATTTCATTTTTGGAATCTAAGCTTCTGTGATCCATATAAATTAGTAGAAATTCTTTCGGTAATAATCACATGCAAAAGAACGAGGTCGACGCGTTTCGAACCAACCAGTGTGGATCATCATCAGGACTATGTGAGAGATCAGATCCAGACACTAAGTATAAATAGATGAAGAGATGGCTCAACTAGCCGTTAGGATAACGGCTAGTTTGACTTAGAAAAAGTAAAAATTCCATTATATATTTATTTAATTTATTAATTAATTTATTTATTTATATTCTTAATTAATTTATTATTATTATTATTTTAATTTATTATACAATTAATTGACCAATTAAATAATACAATGGTAAGTAATTTAACAAATCTAGGTGTATATATGCAAATTTTGATTAAATTATATAATAAGCATTTATACAATTAATTCTTTATTCATGAAATCTAATTAAAATTAACCATCTATCAAATAGTCAAACATAGTCAAAAAATAAATAAATAAATAAATTAAAAAAAAAAATTAATGTTATTTATAAATTTCAATTATTATGTGACGGCTTGTGTAGTGATATTTATGATTGGTTGAGTTGTATTAGTTAGTTTGTATGGTATAAATTTTTCATTTTTATATAGTTAATATTATGGTTTTGCTATAAATTTTTGGGTCAAGCTAGCTCACTATCACCTCTTCGACTACGGGTTTTGAGGGTGGACGTAATCTTGACATGTACAATTAACTGGGTTGATCAGACACTACAGAACAAGAACTATAAATAGATATTTTGGGTACATATGAGAGTTAATGACTACTTTCTTTGAGCTTTGGTGATGTAAACTTGGATTTAAGAGTGTTGGTAGACAATTTATTAAGGGATTGTCAATAAGAACATTTCTAATCAGTCAGAGCTTCAATAGCTTTTAGTGGATTGTCTTTGTGCAATGTAGACATTGTGCGAATCGAACTAGTCTTCTGCAATTTCGAGTTGTCTTTCATGTTCAAAGGCTTTGCATTATTTTCTTGGTGTTGTGGCCCTCACTCAAGTTGGAATTCCCATGTCTGTACCTGCAGCCAAGAGCAGAGTTTTTAGAGGGTGTTAATATAGAGTTCGGGGGACTACCAACAAAATTCTAGTGAGTTTATGATGTCTCAAGGACAGTGAAAATTTATGTATTCTGGTGAGCTTATGATGTCTCAAGGACAGTGAAAATTCACGTTCAATTTGAAAAATTCTAGGTTATGGTTTTGAAATATTCTGAGAGAATTGTTGATGATGACTCAGGTTAATTTTTCAATGAGCATTCTCTCTATGTGTTGGGTTTGTTAATTATGGATATTAATTTTGATACACCTTTTAATTTGGATCTGAAACTTAGGTTTGATGAGGTTTTTTAAGATCTCCCTGCGAGCAAACTCTGGTTTAATTCGTGATTTTATTTCTTAACAAAAATTATGGAGGTTGTGGGTAAATATAAAAATAAAATCAAAGTTTCAGTGTTAAATCTAGGTGGACATGCAGTAATTAAGTCATATGGGAGAAAACATAAATAATCTCAATGTTGCGAGGTCGAGTTTAGATGCTTTGAATGCAATCTTGTAGAAGTAGACCAGTAGAAATTGACCACAACTAAGTCAGAAGTCGACCCATATTTTCATTTACACAAGTCATGTGAGTAATGTCCCGACCCCTACTCCATATTGTCTACTTTTAAATAGTCAACATAAAATCTCCATGTTTTTCTATAAAGTTTACGATGAAAATTTTCAAGAATTTAACTCTCTAAAATTTGTGAAGTCGGAAGTATACCTATCTTTGCATTTTTAGAAGACTTGTGAGCAAGGTGTTCGCCTGAATCCATATCATGGTGTTTTATATAGTTTGGGGGTCGGATTTATATTAGCATAAACATTTAGCCGACAAAGAAAATAACTCCGAGCTCAGTCGAGCGCAACACATACACTCAAGGATGTGTTAATTATTAAAAAAAAAAGAAAAAACAACAACAACTTTTCAAACACAACTAATAGAAATTTATTCAAAATGCAATCTTGTAGGATACGTTGTTTAATAATCAATATAAAAGGTCCATGTTTTCCTATAACATTTACAACAAAGTTTTTCAGCGTTTTAACTTTCTAAAATTTGCGATGTCAGAAGTTGACTCATATTTGAATTTCCACAAGACCTATTAGCAAGGTATCGAACTTGACTCCATATCAGAGTCTTTTAAATAGTCGGGGAGTTAGATTTCTATTGGCATAAATATCTAGTTGTTGAAGAAAATAAACACGACCTCAGTCACGCCCGATGCATAGAAACAAGCATGTGTTGATTATTAAAATAAACTAAAAAACAACTATTCACACACAAGTAATAGGTTTTTATTTAAAATGCAATCTTGTAGGGTATGTTGTTTAATAATCAATATAAAAACTCCACGTTTTCCTATAATGTTAAGGACAATTTTTTAGCATTTTTAAGTTTCTAAAATTTGTGAAGTCGAAGGTTGGTCCATCTTTCCATGTCCACAAGACCCGCAAGCAAGTTTCCGACCCCCTCTCCATATTGTGGTCTTTTAAATAGTCGAGGGGTCAGAGTTATATTGGCATAAACATCTAGTTGGAGAAGAAAATAACCTCGACCCAAATCGAGCCCGACGCATAGACATAAGCATATGATAATTATTGTAAATAAGTAAAAATTTCATGCAAAGTGAAAACTATTATTCAAATTTAGAGGAAGCAGACAAAAAAATAGAGTATATTCAACTATTTATGGACTGAGGAATCGTGAGAAGCAAATAAGCATGCTTGCATGTGAAGATATATAAATATTTATAGAAAAATTAGAATTGGCATATTCGGTTATAAATGTTTCCATGCGCAGAAGGCAAGTTAAAATATGAAGTTGTATGAAATTGCAAGGTAGAAATTGTGTACAACTAATTGAATTTTTTTCAAAATGCAATCTTTTAGGGAATTTTGTTTAATAATCAATATAAAAAATTCATGTTTTTGCGGCGAAATTTTTTCTACTTTAACTTTATAAAATTTGTGAATTTGGAAGTCGTTCCATCTTTCCATTTCCACAAGTCGCATGGGCAAGGTATCAGCCGCACCTTCATATCGTGGTATTTTAAATAATCGGGGCGTCGGATTTCTATTAGCATAAACATTGAGCTAGAAAAGAAACTAAGTCTGATCTCAGTCGTGCCCGATGCATAGACACAAGTATCTGTTAATTATTAAAAAATAAATAATAAAAACAACTGTTCACAGTGGGTTACAATGACTTTTAAATCCATTATTTCATGAAACATGAAAATTATTAGTCAAATTTAGATGAACCAGACAAAGAAATGTAGCACATTCAACTATTTATGGATTGAGGAATTACGAGAAACTAAAAAGCATGCTTGCATGTGAAAATATAAAAATATTTATAACATAGTTACAAATGGCATGTTGGCTTATAAATTGGCATACAAGCTCTACAATCCATCAACCAAGAAGGTAATAATCAATAGAGATGTTGAATTCATAGAAGAGAAAGCATGAGATGGAAGTTTAGAGAAGACAATCAATGTGAAGACATGTATGTCACATGAAGACAAAGAGGAATTGACTGTAGAAATTTGTTGAATAATGATTAATTATCCACCGAGACTATCCTGATCACATACAATTCGAATTTATATGCAACACATAATCTCTTCCACTCATATCATCACACATGCGGAAATAAAACAAGCGATAGCACATCAATTCATCATACACATTAACACAGTATGTATGGGGAAAGCTTATAGCTGAAAACCCCGCAGCTATCGTGTATATTATAATGGAGAAATCATGTAACAAACTCAGTACAATACTCCTCACAAGTACTCAGTACTTTCTCATGAAGTTACACACAAACTAGCTTGGTTTTGAACAAGTTACTGGTTCAAAACTCACCACTAATTGCCTTGCCTCTATTGCGCAATCATGGCCTGTCTAAAGAGAGATCCAAGGTTCGAATCTCCTTGGCTTGACAGCGCAATCATCATGGGAAATTCCTCCAAGTGTGGTGCAAATCTCATGCACAACTGATGTCGCCACTGATAGCTAACTCCACCCTTTCATCTACCTCTTTCACTAGTCTCCACTGAACTATCCATGCACTGTAGTGAACTGATGTGTTCTTGAGTTGAATAATGAGTTACTAAATTATGAATTAAATAATATTTAATTCACTCCACTCATTACTAGTTGATTAGCGAGTTAAACTAATCTCAACTAGTTCAACTAAGTTAAACCGAACACAACTCCACTAGCTGTCTCATTAACTCCACAAAACCTCTGCCACTGAAGTCCTAACTGAAGTCAACCATGCATGAGCTCACCAAACCCTTAGGAATAGCGTAATTCCCCTGTCAGATGCATGAGCCACTTCCAAGGCTCGAACTGAAGTGCTCCAAGAGAGTAAACTGTTGTTTAGAGTCCAAATATTATTAAGGGTAAATAATATTTGACTTCCCTATTTTAAGGATAGGCAGTTTAAAAATAGACATCGACTTATAGGTCAAAAAATACAGGTCCATATATTTTTACCAACATGACCAATACTCCAAGAATAACATACTGCAACCCCTGGACCATGCTCTATATGTCTAAAAATAGACTTTGCGCCAGAATTTGCCAGCGGGCCCACTTAGTGAAGGCGACTTCATTTCACTAAGCTCCATCATCTTGCTGCATTTCAACACTCCCTCT